>CM035226.1:37738316-38367932 GCA_020226215.1 Sindora glabra | reverse complement strand
CTTCGATCATGAATGCTGTAGTGCAATTCAAATTAGCTAACTATTGACATTACAAATTTGCAAATACAAATAGTATTAATTTTAGATAATCTTTGGATTTAGGTTCTTATGTATAACCCATGTCTGATACTTTGTAGTTTCTAATAACATTGTAAATGCAAAATTAGTTAGTTATTGATATACCTATAGACATTAATTCCCACGTACAAGACTCTAAGGCTTCCTACTATTTAAAGCAAGTGACATTAGAGTTTTGGATGAAATGCTTCCAATAAATTTGAAACATTTTTAAAGAACAAGTAAGTTGTGCTTAAATTCAATCTAAACATAAAAAAAAAAAGTGAAAGCAAAATTTATAGTTACTAAAAGTAACATTCACATGTCAATTTTTTATTTCACAACTAGTGTTTAAAAGTAATTATGTCGGCTTCAAACAAAATATATGTATAAAGTTCGAATAATATTTACAAAAATACACCACTACATCAATTTTAACATTGGTTGATATATAACATTGATGTATTAGGTAATCTCATCTAATAAATGAGATCGTGTCATATCACCCAGGGTTTAGAAACCCCTAAAGTACCTTAAAAATTTCCATCATTTTGACTATTATTCTTTTAAGGCAGCAGGGGGTGTGGTATTTCAAGCATCTAAAGGACATACTTTGCAAGATTGTGCCTCAACTAAATGTGGAGTATGGATTCTGGGAAGGACAAAGATACCGAAGTTTGAGGTGGAGGAGGGCTTATTGATTGTATGATTGTACTGAGATCAAGTCAAACATCTCTGATTTGTACTGTTACTATACTTTTGCAGGGTCTTGGTTTTCAAAATATTATTTGCAAAATAAAGTTGATTCAACATTTTGTGAGAGGTGAAATATCGTAAAATTATACGTTATATTCTTATTTCTTCCGAAAGATAGACGAGCACGAGCAAATTTTATTTTGCAGATAATAATACTATGTTTTGAAATAAGGACTTGTCCATTAAGTAGAATGAATCTATTGTTCAGATGTATTATCATATTTATGCTTTTTTTATAAATAGTGAAAATAGGTAATAGCGGAAGAAAATCAGATATTGTTTTAATTTTGGGAAGATATTTTCTTTTTGATAATTGTGTATTCTTTTTATATAATATTTTATGCTCACTTCGAGTCTGACCAGGGAAGAGATGTATGTTCGTAAAAATCCAACCTACATGTAATATTATCAAGTCTTTTGTAAAATGATATGTAGATTGATTAATAAATATTTATTTAAATTATTCTCACACATCACTCTGCAAACGGCTTTCTATATATCATATGTTCAAAGGACTATCTTGTTTGTTTGACTAGAATTAAACATTTGCACTTCTTCTTCATCATTATGAGTGCATGCTTGGGCAAGTAGATAATAAATAAATATACCGTAAAAATATGCATTAATGTATTTAGCTTTTTATAACTCTATCGCGGAACAGTCATAAGGATGAGGACGAATCATGATTAGAAGAACAGGGCAACCAAAAAAACAAGGGCAAAATCAAGATAGGAGAATGGAAGATTACATGACTTGAAATTAATATTGCTATTTTCTTCTAAGTTTTTTCTAATTTTTGGATTGAAATTATGTTTAAAGTGGTTGTTTAAAGTTAACGAAAAAGAGAATTTAAGCATAGCAGTACTGAACAGATTCAGCACGTGGAATTCGCTTAATTTGAGTAGTGATCCTGGATTAGTGTCATTCATTCTTTTCTTTGGACGCAAATGTCCATTTGTTTAGACAGTATCGGTGCTAGCAGGTTGTATACATTTGGATAGGGCTTGTATCACACTAATTTTTTAAAAAATTTATATAAAATTATGTATATTATTTAAAATATATTCATCAATTAATAAATTTTATCTTTACTAAAATATTGAAGTACATTTAGCCTATTTAATTATGAGATTCTAACTCCCCTACTATACAACAAGCTAGTTTATATATATATATATATATATATATATATATATATATATATATATAATTTTTTTCATTTTCTTTCTTAGCCACAAATTAATACTTTCATTTATCAAATTCGTAATGTTTAGGAAGACATAATGATCCTTTACCATTATTTCAGTGGCGTGTATAATTATCATTTGTTTCGTTTTAAACAAAGTAGAGGTCTTTTTATATTTTGGAGGAATTGTATAATTTCTTTGCCAAGGACGGTGTGGCCTCGGAATTAAAAAGGAAAAAATATATATGTAATTGTATCCAAGTCAATCAATCTTTTCGTATTTTCTTGCACCATTGTATTGTTATAGGATTTATCTTATTTTGAAAGTTTAGAGCTGTAATTAATTACAAAGTCTGCGTATAATCGAAGGTAAAGAAACCATTTAAACCGAGAAAATACTAATTAATTATGAAAAATTGTTGACTAAAAGCATGCAAAGATAAAAAAGAGTTAAATTTAAAATATATACTTAAGGATATATAAATATAAATATATATACATATATATATGATGAAAGTATATCAAGTAAGATGAGTGTTGTTTTATAAGAGATGAGAGGAGTGAATCATAATCATCAAATCTTATCTTAATGATTAGAATTAAAATATAATTTATTATTATATAATCGCTTAAAAAATCATGTAATTTTATATTTTAATCATAATCCTTTAATTTTAGATGTGATTGTCACAATTTATCTTTCTTGCTCTCACATAAAAACATTCCTTTTATTTGATATATCTTTATTTAGGATTATGAAATATCTAAATAAATAATTGAACTCAATGATTATAATAAAGTTTTTCCAAACTTTACATTAGCTTGATGTTGAATTTTAGCACTAGCAATAGTAATAAAGTGGATATGGGTAGGGGATTAAGATTCCTGTACCACTTTCTTTCCAAAATATTCTACCATTCCCCATTTCCATATGTGCATAGATAGAGTTTCTAATACTCATCTCTATCTCAAATATCCAAATCCCCATATCCATCCTCATTTTCTGATTTTATTTAAACGATGTATATTTATCTTTATCCTATTATAATTTTTTAATAAAAATTAAAAGTATTTAATTATAATTTATCCATATCTTATTATATTCATCATATTTACTTATATTATTATTTTTAGTAAAATAATAGTTACTTCAAATTTTAATAATATTAATATGATAAAGAATAGCATGAATTATTTTATTAATTTTTATCTTTAAAAACTTTTTTATACATAGTTTTAACCTTTATTTTATTATTATGAAATTAAATTTATATATAAATATATATTATTATGTAGTATATAATTACATATTATACAATATGAGTATGAGAAGAATTAGGTAGTATAGTTCCTATACTCATCACCACATCCAATATAATCCTCACAAAATTTCCCTCATCTATACCTATATCTATCTTTTAAGATTTCATACCTATATTTGAGTGAGTAAAAACTAAGAGTATCCATTAAATATGAGTCAAATTAACATTTTATTGGGCACTTGAATTTGAATGCTACATTATAATAAAAAATTTTTGTCAAAAGTATAATAAATAATAAATTGTTATCAAAGAGAAACTCATCCTAATTTTAGTATAGGTTGGGCTTAAACATGGGCCGGCCGGTAAGTCCCACCCCATATTCGGAATTGTCGTCGAGCAATTGACGTTCTCCTTTCATTGAGTGGACCCTGTCAATTTGCATTCAGACAAGACAATTGCCCCCTGCAACACAAATCTCTCATTCCGTGTGAATGCGAAGCCTGTCTCCTTGGAATTGGAAATGAAGAAAGTCGTGCTTTTTACGGGACATCATCAGATGCTTCAACCCAAAAGAGAAAGCATCATCGTATGGCTTACGCTACATTTTTCAATTTTCAATTCATTGATAGTCCACTTGATCGTCGGGCAGGCCATTGTATGCTTCCTTCCCTTGTTGTGGATATGTTTTTCCTTTAAACTACTTCGGGAGCCCCATTATAAATTTATTTCTATCAAAATTAAAAATTTATTTATATAAATAAATTTCATATTATAAAAATATAATAATTTAATTTATCATCTTTATTTTACAATTATACATTTAAATTTTCAAATAACAAATTTTTAGCATATAAATTATTTTCTGTTAAATAAAATTACAAAAATTAATTGATTTTTTTTACAATATAAAACCTTTTTATAAGTTATCTACAATTTTAATTTATAAATTAAATGAAAATCTTCAACCTAATCGGTGGTATAAGAAAGAAAAACAAATCTAAATAATAGAATTTTTCATAACTTGTTTTACTACTTGTTTACTGAAGTTTCAATGAACAGAAAGTTAACACACACATATAGATATATGCTTTTATTGAAATTTTATTTTATCAAAAATATTATATATTATAAACTATTACCATAATTTTAAGGATTTAAATTTAAATTATTTTTTATATAAATTAATTTGATATTATTATTTACATATGTATTGTCATGTCTATTAAAAACTATTTAAACTTTGTTATTGTTATTAAAAAAATTTAATTACTATTACATGTTTAATAATATATCTTTTTTTGACTCATTGATAATATAAAATATTTTATATCATCAACTTGATGCTATCATTTATATGTGTTATTATATCTATTAAAAATTATTTAAACTCCATCACTGTTGTTGAAAAATCTTTATTGTTAAATATATTTCCATAATTTATCTTCTTTTAACTTATTAATAATATGAAATATTTTATACTGATAATAAATTAAATTTAAACCAACTAAACTACATTTAAGAGAAGAAAATTTTACAATTTAAAAAGAAGTTCTTATAAATTGTGGGGAGAGCTCTAACAACTTGTTATTAAAAAAAAAATAGTTCCATATATTAACTTTCGACATATACTCTTACGATTAATGTACGTTTCATATACAATGGAAATTTTCGTAACTTGTTTTCAGACCCACTTAGGAAGACTTCTTTCAATGAAGGAGAAAACTGGAAATATATAATTATATTGATATATATATATATATATATTCTATTTTGGAAAAAATTAGATTAGATATAATAAAAATTACTATAATTTTAAGAGTTCAAATTTGATTCAATGTCATTATAAAATATTTTTACATTATCAATGAAGGAAAAAAATATATAATATTAAAAAAGTAATAGTAATAATAAATTTTTCACAATAGCAAAGAGCTTTTAATAATTTTTTATTGATATAACAATACATAAGTCAAAATAATGTAAAAGGATTTACATTAATAGTTGATCAAATTTATGTCCTAATTTTAAACTATCTAAGTTATATTTAATAGAAGAAATGCTTACTCTCCCCCAAAAAAAAAAAAAAGTTCTTGTAAGGATGTGATTGAAAAATTAAATTCAAACTTGTTGAAATCTTCATGTTCCTAAAATTGATTATTTGAAAATGTCAAATACTCACAAATTTTCAAATAATTATATACTATTATAAAATATGATTTAAATTTATATTCAAATATAAGAGTATCGTAAATATAACATGTTTTATTTAAAATATTTAAAAACATACTGCCACAGATATATTAGTAACTCATATTTGTTGTTTCTAGAGGAAAAAAATTAGTGGTTATACACTAATTAATAATAGAGAGGAAGAATGTATTTTAATTGCGTCAAGTACAAAGAGTAAGACTTTTTTAGACACTTTATTTTAAAACTCCTATTAGAAGTTTTACAAATGAGTTATAAAAAAAATTACATTTAAACTTTGATATCAAAAAAATATTTGTAAAATGTAAAAAAGATCTCAATTGTAGAATATTTTGGTTAAAGAGAATAGAATTTAGTTTATTTTATTAGTATGATAGCTAAAATAAATCAATACTTTTGTATTAAAATTTCGTTGAATTCCTAATTAATCATGGCATATTTACTTTGATATATATCATTTAAAAATTGATATCAAGAAAATATTCAAAATATAACTAAATAAATTTGATTTTAATTTCAAAAGGTTTTTGGCTATTAATTTAATCTAATTAAATCTTTCACTTATTTCAAATAATTTTATCATAAAAGTATATTATATTATATACGTGTGTGTGTGTGTATATATATATATATATATATATATATATTACTCAGTTATATTGACATTTGAGGTATAAATAATAAATAGGAAAAAATGTGTTAGAGTAAATAGAAAGAAGAATAAAAACAACGCTTGAATTGTAAAATCTCAAGAAAATTCCAATTGATATATTTTAAATATAGCACTTGGTAGTTGATATTAAGAAAATAATGATAAATTTTAAATAAATAAAATTGATTTTAATTTTTAAATATTTGTATTGGATTACAAAATTGAAATAAATTAATTTCTATATCATATTTTAACCTATTTAAAATATTTTATACTAAAAATAAAATATATTTTATTATACTACTTATTAGCATTAGCATTTATAAATTCAAATTTTCTTCGGATATGGGGAGAGGACTCTATGCTATTATCTTACTATTTGTCTTTTTTCTTTTTAAAAGGGTTGTTTGTTATAAACAAAAAAGTGGATATGATAAAAAAAATGAAATTACACAATAAAATAAATAAAAAATAATACATGAATGATAAAGTAATAGGAATTAAAAAATAAAACACATGGCAAACTATATACCTAAATTAAAATTTTTAACTTATTGAAATATTTTTATAATGAAAAATATATTGTGTAATTTTCATACCGAGTTGTAAATAACTTGATGGACAGTGATGTGTAATAAAAAAGATAAAAATGAAGAGAAATAACGCATGACATATCAAGCCATGGTAAAATTCTAATTAATTGTATATTGAACTTAATTTATAATATATCACTTCAGATTTTATATCAAGAAACTAGATAAATTTGACCAAATAAATTTGATTTTAAATTTCAAATATTTTTACTAAAAATTTGAATGTGCAGTTAAATAGCTCAATTGATATTCTATATATTAAATTTTTAAATTGATTAAAATATTTTATATTAAAAATATTAAAAACATATTATGATATGTTTATACTACTTAGTGTATAAGTTATAAATAAAAGGAGTAGAATTGAAGAAATATATAAAAACATATAATGGAGCACATAAAAAGAATAGAAATAGTATGTGAGCTTATAAATTAATAGCAATTAAAAATATAATTATATGAAGTTAAGTATTTAAATTAAATTAAATCTTTAACTTATTGAAAAACTTTATAATAATAAACTACATCATATTATTTCTATAAACACAATGATATTGACATCTAAATTATAAATAACATGAGGAAACATAAAAAAGATAAAAATATAAAATAAAATAGATAAAAAGAAGTGAAACAATGCATGTGTTATATAAGTTTTGACAAAATTTCAATTGATATATATTTAATTTATTAAAAATAGGATATAAAAAATACAAAAAAAAGTTTATTAGTTCAATTAAAGTAATAAAATATAAAATATAAGGTTAATTAGTTCAATTAAATTAAAATTTTAATTTATTTAATATATTTTTATAATAATAAAAAGAAATTATATTGTGTTTTTATCAATATTATTTGATAATATTATTGTTTCACTTATAACTGATAGGAACATAATAGAAAAATTAATAGAATAAATAAAATGGTAAATTGCATTCTAGTGGCACTCTATAAACTTGCTTTCAAAGAGGTGCTAGCGCTAGACTTCCTTTTAAAAAAATATTAGTTTTATGAATTATAACTTTTATATTTCTAAAATGCCCTTTTTGAATTAGGTACCATTTTGTACCTATTTCATATAAGACATTTACACTTTCCTCACGCATTGTTATCACAAATTTCTAATTGATCTCATTATTGATTGCCTCTATTTTTTCGATCGCCTTTGATTGTTGTGCTCTGTTTTTTTTATTATAATCGCCTCTTTTGATCGTCTTTATTTTTTGGATTGCATTGTTACTAGATATTTGTAAATTCGATTTTGTCAATAGAACAATGCTTATTGCTCGTATGTAAGTTAGGGTTGAAACTATGATATTAAAGATTAATACTATAATAGAATACGATGATTTAATTCAGATGATGTGTGCAAATTTTAAGGATTTATTTCCTGATGATTTTTCCCTCTCATATTCTGTCCCTGGCCATCCTGTTTGTTTGCTAAGGAATAGGTTAGAACTAGATAATATGATTGACTTGGTTAGAGTTCTGGAGTTGAAATATTTGAATATAAGTGTTAATGTTAGTTTGAGTTTTGCCTTATATTCATTTTATGATTGTGTTTCTATTTCGGAGAGACATGTTACTATTTCTTATATTACTGAGTGTGATGCTACTTTAGTTTTAAGTTTGTGTTCTTCAAATAATGAGAGGATTTTATTATTCGATTCATGGTCAGATGGAGTGAGTCATATTGGGTAGAGGTTCCTTGGTGGTGTTGTTAAGTTTAGGAATGCATTGTGCAAGTATTCGATTAAGAGAGGTTTTTTGTTTAATTATATTAGGAATACAAAAACGAAGGTGGCAGTTGTATGCTCAAAGAAGCATTCAGAAGGTTGTAAATGAGCTATTATTGCTTATTGTCCGAGGTGAATGGATGTTTCTATATTAAGAAGTAAGTGAATTATCACACTTATAGTCTTGTGTTAAATAGTTCAACTTTAAAGAGGATAGCTTCCAAATTAATTTCTAAATTGGTGGTGGATTTAGTTAGGGGATTCCCATCATTGATAGCCAGGGAAGTTGTAAATTATTTTTAAAATAATTATGGATTAGTAATTCCTTATCACAAGGCATGGCATGTAATGGAGAAAGCAAGGGGTATGGTATTTAGTAATTTTAATGCTTCATTCAAACAAATTAGTTAGTATGTATATGCTATGAAAGAAGTGAATCCCGATAACTGCATTGAAATGGACGTGGATGACAATAACAGGAGATTTAAAGGGATGTTTATTGCATTTCGTGCTTACATTGAAGGATTCAAGTTTTACAGACCACTTTTGTTTATTAGTAGAACTTTTTTAAAGTCCAGATTTAAGGGGGTTATCCTATCAGCTATAAGCAAGGATGGCAATCAAGATGAATGGTTTTTGAGTTAGGAATGATGCTGTTTGGCCCTTTGATTGGTGTTACTATTTTGTAGTTAAAATAGTAACATGGCATCTCTTGTTACTGTTTGGTCTAGAAATACTAACATGGAAGGGCTTTTATTTTTTGCCTTTTCTTTTGTTGATATTTTCATGTAAATGTGCCCCTATTTAGATATTTTATTATGATTTTTATCGATGTTACTATTTAAAAAGCAAATAGTAACATCAATAAATTAGATGGATTTATAGTTTGTGTAAGCTATATTGATAGTTAAATGTACTGATTTAGCTGCTGGATTAATGTTACTATTAGGAGAAGAAACGATAACATGGAAGTAATGTAGTTGTTTTTATTTTAATGGCTTATGATTCTATTTAGTACGATTGTTCCATTTCAGGATTATTTCCTCTAACTTTTGTTGTGGTTGATTCTGAAAATCAAGAAAATAAAGTTTGGTTCCTTTCATAATTGTCCACTGTATTTGATGTAGATCGAGGTGTGACTTTTATTTCTGATCATAACTTGGGATTAATCGAAGCAATACCAAAGGTTTTTCCAAGAGCACCTCATTTATTTTGTCCTTATCATTTAAAATAGAATTTGAGGGGCAGATTCTACAGTAATGCATTTTTAAATTCCTTCAGGGAGCATATAGTTCACTTATTTGGAATGTGTGCATATTCCCTAATAGTAGATGCGTTCATTGAGAACATGGCAGTTTTCAAATGGGAAGGAGGTCAGACTGTTAAGAATTTTCCTACAAGGCTTACATTAAAATGTTGGTTGAATGCTTTCAACCATAGTTGTCCTTATGGTGAGATGACATCAAATGCAGTTGAATCTTACAATTCATAGATTCATGATGTGAGGAAATTGCTGATCACAAATATGATTAATAATATTCATTTAAAGTTAATAAAGTAGTTTATTAAACGAAGGTTAGAATTAATATGTTGAAATGGTGCTATTTATCTAGTCTGGTTGTTGAGATTAGAATTACACTTAAGGAAGTGTAGAGGTTAGGTGGTTAGGAAGTCATTAGAACCTATTTTTGAGGTGTTAGCAGATCCAATCATATGTGTGGATATTTCCTAATGCAATTGCACTTGTAACTAGTGACAACTGGATAGCTTTCCTTATGTGTATGCAATTGTCGCTATAAGGAGATGTGGGATTTCTTTGAATAAGGTTGTTAAGAATTATTTCCATGTGAGCATGTATAGGAAGATTTATGAACATTTGATACACCTCATTCCTACAATGTTAAGGTAGAAGGTTCATGTAGGTGATGAAGTAGCTATCTTACCTCCAATTTCAAAAAGATAAGTTAGCAGACCTAAGAAGATAAGGATTAGGTCGAGGGGTGAGTGTGTTAAGAAAATTAGATGCAGAAGATGTGATAAACTGGGACATCACAATAAGAAAAGTTGCAAGGAGATAGATTGAATGGAATGTGTTTTTATGATACAATTGCATTCATTACAATTTTTTTCTTTTTCTATGTAAAAAGGAATAGAATATGATTTAAATACATTAATCTAAGTAATTATTAGTTAATATTATTACTTGACGTGTTCCTATTTGGTTAAAAACTAAAAACTATGCAATTAATTGGATGTTACTGTTTTGATTAAAAATAGTAACACTAAGGTAGAAGCTCATAAATATAGGATAAATGAATTCAGAATGTGGAAAGTAGAATGTACTATGTTTTTATTAATTTTAGTAGTAACATCAATGAAAAAATAACAAATTAGTTGCATGTTACTATTTTGATTCAAAATAGTAACGTAACAAAACTTGAAATTATTTAATTTCTAAATGTTAAAAGAAACTGAAAACTAGTATTTGTTGGTTAATATTATTACTTGACATGTTCCTTTTTGGTTAAAAGCTAAAAAGTATAGAATTACTTGGATGTTACTATTTTGATTATAAACAGTAATACCAAGGTAAAAGCTCATAAATATAGAGTAAATGAATTCTAAATATTGAAAGTAGAACATGTTATGTTTTTGTTAGTTTTAGTAGTAACATCAACGAAAAAATAATAAGTTAGTTGCATGTTACTATTTTGATTCCAACAGTATTTTACAGATAGACACTTTATGTCGTTAAATAACAAGGTAAGAGTTTTGAAGATAGGTTAAATAAATTTTGAATGTTAAAGGAGACTAGAAAGAAGAATATGTTTCATTTTTATTAGCTTTAGTAGTAATATGAACGAAAAGTAATACACAATTATATGTTACTGTTTTGATCGAAAACAGTAACATTAAGGTAGAAGTTCATAAATCATAGGGCAAATGAATTCTGAATATTAACATAAACTAGAAATAAGAATATACTATACTTTTATTAACATTTACAATTGAATGTTATGTATAATTGAGTTTATGATTTTACATAAATTGAATGTTACACATATTCATAATAATCAACTTCGAATGGAAAGATTAAAATCCATAAGGAATTTAATGACTAATCTTACTCTGTATTTCCTCACATATTCCAATGAAAATTGTTCTTCAAACTCTTTATTGTTGAATATATTATCTATTTATTTGTAGATAAATATGCTGTAGTCTTGCCTGAAATTGAAAATTTTAGAAATGAGTTAGTTTAGTACATCCTAGTGATGGTACTTTTAAATTAGAAAAAAAAATTGTTACTTATAATGAATCTTCCTATTATGGTGACCTTCTATATGATATGATTTCAAAAGAAGGCTTTACAGTGGCTGGTTCTACTCCCATATCCATTTCGTTCTTTTAAAGGATTTTATTCTTCATTTTTTCGTAGTAGTCCTTCTATTGTTAAATAAAGAAGTTAGGTAAGGTATCAAGTGAAAAAAGAAATATGTTACTGTCTGATCTGCAAACAATAACATCAAAATAGAAATTAAAAATGAATTCAGAAATTAAGCATTATTAAAAAAAAATTGATAAAAAATAACATTATTATTTTCACTTCTAACAGTAACAAATCGTGTCTTGTTCTGAGATTTTATTGTTTGGTATGAAAATAGTAACATCAATTAAAAAATCAAAATAAATAGACATATGAAATTTGATTAACAATTAAATTGCGATAAAATAATGTGTTGATGTTTTCACATGAAACAGTAACATCAACAAAAAAATAACATATCATAGAGTAGCATCACACTTGATATATTTTATTGAAGGGAAAAATGTGTTACTATGTCCATACCAAAGATAAGATGTTGTTTTTCATTAGACTAAGATGTTACTATTTGGTTTGAAAATATAACGTCAATCAGAAAATAAGATAAATCAATAATTGTTAGCAATGAAATTTCAAGAAAATAATAAATAATAATAACATTTGGTATTTTATCATAGTATTAATATCACTCACCACCATTTTAGTATTATGAAAGTATAGATCTGGTGTCCCTCTCTTCTTAACCTCAGTGAGTTGTAATATGTCCATTTGCAGTCCATGTTATTGAGGATAAGCAATGTGTAATGATTAGGATTTCTATAATCATTCACACCCGTTGAGTTTACTGGGAATAGAACAATTTCTACAGCCATTGCTTCCTCCATCTTTTGCATTGAATTTGTATTGTCTGGCTTCCTGGTATAGCTTGACCTCGCCCATAATATAAGACTATTAATATAATTTGAACACGAGTCAGTATCAAATTATTTTCTGTATTTTATATTTGGGGAATGGATTTAAGATCTTACCCAGCAGAAGCTATCGAATGCTATCTTATTTTTCCTATTCATGGAGGCCAAGCTCAAAGTGTTAACATGGTTATCTATGATCTGAAATTGAATGATTAGTTCTTGTCAAATGATTTGATTGAGAAGAACTTAAACTCCAAACAGTAACATTAATATTCCTAATTTTTAATAGCACGAGTAGTTACATGTTGTTATTTGGACTTCAAATAGTAACATCAAGTTTTTGAGCCTGAATAAACTTAGTGCTACCATGTTACTATTTTGACTTAAAACAGTAACATAACTATAAAAAGAAATAAGACAAAACAATATTGTTGCAAAAGTTTAGAGCATACACATATTATTTGTTATTGCTTTCTCTGTGATTTCATCCATCAACTCTTCTAAGGTTATGAACAAGTCCTACTGATGGTATGTCCAAACAAAGGTCCTACAAATGGTGATATGGCATAGGAATGAGTTGAGGCGGCAAGCAGTAATATTGAGTTAATGAAAAAAATTAAAAAGAAAGTAGGACAAAACTCAAGTATAAATTAATAAATAAACATTAATTATACTTAAAAGAAAGATATATTAATTAAAACTTAATTGATTTCCATTTCATGAAACTTGATCAAAGTAATAATTTTTTAAAAATTCAATATCACATCATAATCTCTTAATTAACTTTTCAAAAAAAAAAGCTATGATACACAAGCTATCCTTACAATTAGTCCCCACATAGATAGACACACAATCAGAAGAAATAAAGAATAATAAATATTTATGATAGCTTAAAAATAAACTTTTAGAAACTTCTAGTCTTCATAATTAATCCCAAATTATAATGACATAATAAAATTGCATATATACCATATTGAGGAAAACACCAATTATGGATGTAATTATATTACCTATGCTATTTATTTCCTCATATAATAAAAAAAATTTATAACATACAAGTAAATTCATATTAAATAATATTACACTCATAAATTTAACACGAAATGGCATTTGAAATTTAGAAATATAATACAATTTTTGTCATAATTGATCTTATAATAAGCAAGCTCACAAGCACATAAAAATATGCCACAAGGTTCAATAACAACATTATTTTCTTAAATTTTACACCAATAAAGATTTTAAAATTTAAAAATATATAAAAAAAATCACATTTTTTTCATAATGGGTTTCATGATAAGTGAGTTCACAATTATACAAATTGTGAAATTACTTAATTATATTATTATCATCAATCAACATTTAATTTAAATAATACTCAATAATTTTCACATCATTTTTAAGGCTAAACATCCCATGGTTCTTTACTTTTCATAATAATTAAATATGAAGCTTTTCATTAGTTTATATTGTTACTCATTTTTGCATGACATTAACTTCTATGTAGCTCAATTTGAGTTATTCACAAAACTTTTGTGTGAATTTCACATCACATCATATTTACAAGATAAAATAATAGAAATCTATAGTTTTTCATTTTCCTAAAAAAGACATATATTATTAACAATTTGATTTTCACAATACTTTATGTGGTAAACCCTTTTTTGGGAAATTATTTGGCAACTTCTATGACTACTAATAACTTAAGGCAAAAATTATTACAATATTGTGTTCTCACAAATAATATCCAAAATTAGATAATATAATTTCAAAACCTTAGAAACATTAAACCCATAAACAATTTTGAAATAATTAAAGAGCACAATATATGAATAAGAATAATAATCTTAAAATTTGCTAGATATAAAAGAATAATTATATCATAAAATATTTCACACTAATTATGCTACAACAAGCATCCCATGTAATATGTTCACAAATAAAAAAAAAAGGAAATACAATGATGATATCAAGGTTAAAATAACACAATAGGTCCAATAGCCAATAAGCTAAAAAAGGTATCTTAAAAAGTGATGTGAACAATAGTCTATTAATATTTTTCCTTATATTTAGGTCCCTTAGGAGGTAATGATACTTAATTGAATCAATTTTGTATTAATTTAAGACTAATTGCATTAATTTGGGCTTAATTGAATTTGGGGCTTAATGTTAGATTTTTTATGCTATTTCAGCATTTTGATTATAACTTAAGTTTCGAATGTCGGATTTGGACAATCTATACACTGTTGGAAAGATAAGAAAAAAAGATACAATTTTCATGTTGACCAGAAAATCCAGTTCTTTCATTTTGGAAGTCAAATATTAGCTTAAAGTCGAAACAGAGTTATTGTCCAAGCCTAGACCCGACCCAATTGCAATGATTAATTTATATCTTGAGCTCCAAGTGTCTAATTGATGCAAGGACAAGTCCAATTACTCCCTAATATCCATATCTAATCATTCCTAAAGCCCTTTTGAAGAAAATAAGTCATTTTAAAGGCCAAGGAAGACGGATTGATAGCTCCTTATTTCATCTCGAACTGGATTGAACTACCTGTAGTGTTTTGGCTATAACTTAAGTTAGGAATGTCTGATTGGGTTAAAATTTTGTAAGTAGCTTCCTAAAATATTAGGATAAAAGTTTTTAGTTCAGGCCCTGTCCTAATTATGCTTCTAGAGTTATAAATCAATAGAGGGATGAATTAGAACGTGAAGGAGGTTGGAGACAACTTGATAGTTTTCTAAAAAAAATTTAGTTTTTTTCTCTCTAATGGAAGCCTAATTCTCTTAGTTAATTCAAGGAAATTTGAGGCTCTTCTCCTTTAGAATTATGAGATCTTGATTCGTATGGTGGTAACTGTAATTAATTTTCCTTTTTCCTTATTTATCTCCTCTGATTTGCATGATCTGCTTGAATTGGATGTTGATTTGATATAATCCTTATTCAATTCTGTAAGTTGTGTTTTAAATCTGAATTGATAGTAAATTTTGATTAATTAATCATAATTTTTCGTGAGAGAAAAGGGCAATTGATGGTTTAAGATTTTGAATTAATTCATTTAATTTGGCTGAATTCTATTTTTAACTTAGTTTTGATCTAGCTTAGGAGTTATAATGATTGTCTAACTTTACTAATTTTAATCAATCAGATTCTAGGCAATTGTCTACCATAAGATTCATGAATTGTTATAGGGATTCCAAATAATTCAAGGCTAAATAATTAATTACAAAATCTAATTTATAGTGATTTATGATTAATTCTTTGAAGAGACCTTAAATTCCTTGGATGAGCTATGTTAATTCATTAATATTCTTACTTTCGTTACTACTATTTTATTAATTCCATTATTGATCTTTTGCTATTGATATCTTCCTGTTTTAATTTCAACCCCCCAATTTTAATTTTGTTTTGCATATCTATATTTAGTTTTGAAGTCTCAATTCTGCATATTTAGTATTCTATACTAGTTTTAGGCCTGCACATTTTGTGTTTGATAAATTGCATAATTAGATAGAATTCATTCTATTTACATTATAAATTCAATTAGTAAATAATCATCGAAATTTATTAAAAAAGATCTTTAGAGCTTCGACCTGGTTCCCACTATTTTCCTACAAAAATTTTTTGGAATCAGTAATTTTAATTTGGCCGATTCGACAGCCGCGATCAAAAAGGAAAGAGGAAAAAATGATTATGACTGATTCTTTTTTTTTAAGCTTATTTGGGTATTGAACTAGATTGCAACCCATTTTGCATCCATAGCTTGGAAAACATCTTAACATTGATTTTACCCAAGATTGATTAAGATAAAAGCAATTGGTCAATAATACAAATTTTCAAGAAAATTATGTTACTAGAGTGGGAATTTTTACTATTATAGATTTGCTTTTGAACATTGCTATATTGACGTCAATTAACATAAAAATCAATATATATAATGGTGTGGTCACATTTTTTTATATAAGTGGAACCTATAATGTTAATTTAAATAAAAAGCTGATGTTATAAAGTAAAATTATCTTATGTGAGATGTACATTTGAGGGAAAAAAAAACTTTTCACAATGGTTGTTTAAGTAACTGAGTTGAAAAATGAAGGCAAACTATTGTGTTCAAGAAGTAGAAAAACATTAAATGTTTATAAATAGTTGATGTTGAAAGTGTCATTTGAGATATTTTTATAATTATACATAAAAAATTAAGCATAATTTTAGTGTCAATTGATGTGGAAATGTAAAGATGCCATCTCTATTTTTTATAATCGCAAACAAAATCATAGACACTTATTTATTATATGACAATTTGCTATTAGTTTTCTTGTGCTTCCTATTTAATTTACTTTGACATTTATTCAATGATTGTATGTACCAACCTTCAACCACAAATCACCATCTAATGTAATCTTTCTAAGTTAGTTTCCTTATTTCAACTATGCTTGGATAGCATTTTATGTTTTAATTTTGGTTTATGTTAGAGCTCAAGTATTCTCATTTATTATTGGAAAGCCTTTATTTTTATGCTTTAAAATTATTCTTCAATCATTGGTTGCATATTTTAGAAGTATTATATAACATTGAGAGTTGAAATACCTAAATAAATGTTATATTTTGTACTCATATTTACTAAAAATATCATTTTTGCTTAGATGCTACATTTATAGAGTAATCTTCTACATTAATGTGCTTTATTGCTTGGATATTATTTTTTAAAATGTCATTTTGTTGTGAGTAAAGTTTTGTCCTTGGATCAAATCGAATGTGATGAAATGATTTTTAATCTTTCATTTTTGTTTAAGTTACCAAATGTGTATGTAGGGTTATTTATCAAATGATGCTTGACACATAAGTTAAATATTTGTATTAATTTAGTTAAATCTCTTTAAATAGAACATGGATGCATTTAAGAACTCCAATAAAGGTGGTGGGAAAAGGAAAAGCACCAAGGACCCTATAAATTAAAAGAGAAATTAGTTCTTAAGCATGTTAGAGGGGAAAAGGAGAAAGCAAACTTCAATAGTATGCACCAAGGTACCTCTTCCAATTGAAGAATGGCTCCAAGTAGGAGAAAACATCAAAGATGTCATTTAGAAAAATTTATTTGTAAGGAACTACTTATGTTTATTTCAATTTTTACATGTGCATAAGGACTAATGTCATAGATTACTAACTATGTTTATCATTTATGAGTTGCTTTACAAGTTATGTTTGATATTCACCCAGATTATAAAAATTACATCTTTCTATTAGCGAGCATAAGATGCAGGGATTATAAACATAAGTTAAAGAGGGATTACATCATCATAATAGGGACTCTAGTAGGACCTACCTCTAAAATATATTGTTAATTGACTAGTAGAAATGGGATAAGTTTGTGGATATGTGCCATTAAAAGGCTTCTAAGTATTTGTGGTTATCTCAATACTATTACCTTTCTTTCACTTTTAATAAGAAATAATTCCTTTTTATCACTTATTTTATTTTCTTGTTAATAGGCTATAAGTGCACAAAATAAAGTGAACCAAAAAAAAATGTACAAATATAGGTTATCCTGAAAAGAGTATAGGAAGCTCAAAGAAAGCATACTTAAGGAAAGGATTGAAGTTATTAAGAAAGCTATTCCTTCATCTAATGATCTAACACCTATTTCTATCACCCATATTGAATGATATGATTTATGGATGAAAGTTAGAGTCAATAAGAAAGGCAAATTCATGATAAAGGAAAGTTAATAAGTTATTTAATAAATAGTAAGTAATGTTATTATTTTATTAATTTATTAACTATAAAGTGTGCATAACTAATTATTTTTATTACATTGTGTCAAAATGAACTTAAAGCTACCTAAGGAGAGTTTTAGTCAATAATACGAATGGACATATTAACTACTACTCTAGGAACTCTAAAGCATCTTGAGTGTGTGAAGGTTTTAGAAGGAATTTTCAACATTAAGTAACACTTTAGAGGAGTTATAAAACATCTTTACAATGAAGGAATATCTAAGAACCAATTAACATTCAAACAGAAAACAATTCTATGGCATATAATTGCTGAACTCAAGTAGATCAACAAGTGGCCAACCACCCTAAAAGAGAAGAAAAAGGTACTGATGGTAACCTTTATGCTACAACAAAATAGCTACTACCTTATTAACCCTAATCCCTTCACCTAATTACCACAGGTAAAATCTTGGCACCCTATTACTTGTTGCTAAACACTCCCCAATCATGTTATAAGATTACATTGATACTAATCAACTGGTTTATTTATCATTATAAGATAAGCATAAGTGTGTATTTTTAATTAAAGGACCTTTTTTTAAACAAGTGGTATAAGGCATGATTTTCTCTAACTATGTGCTTCGCACTATTGTACTGTTAAGTGGTAGACATCATTGATGACAAGTCAGTTGAAGTCAAATTATTAATGGAAGAGGTAACCATAATGGCCTAAGTAATTAGTTTCTTCTTAATTTGGTGAAAAGCCTTGATTCGCTTATCTACAAAGGTATGGTTTTCCACTAGTGAGTAATTCATTATTTATAGTCATTAGTACAATTTGATGTCATATTTTTTTTCATAATCCATTTTTAGGTACCTCCAGAAAAAAGAAAAGATAATAAGAAATAAGATGAGGACAAGGATAAGGATAGCATATCTAAAAAATCAAAGACTCTAATAGCTCATCCTTAGTAAAAATCAACGGTGGGAACACTAAGGGAGGAGCTCTAACCCATGGTATAGAATATGTCAAGTGAAAGGTTTATTGAGTTATCTATTGGTAAGGATTTCATGGGATATGAAGATAGCATTCTCCTATTCAAACTAGAGGTCATGCAGCTTCTAAGTAGGAAGGAATTATATGTTTCTTGTGTTATAACTTTGATGAGGTATGATCATTTTTACCCCTTAAGTTTTCCTTAATTTTATGCAAATACTAGAGAATTTGATTTCTAATGCTCATTCATTCTAAAAATTATAAGCAAATGCACTGTGAAGTTGAGGAAAGGAACTTAGGTTCCTTTTTTGACTTCTTAAATCCAAAGAAGGTGTAGTTAATGGAGAGAAGCCAAACATGGAGGACTGAATACATAAATGAGACCACGACAATGAATAAGAGACAATGCCATATAGTACTGTATTATGAAAAGTATATAATTATAAGGATGGGTCTTAATTCATTCTTTAGTTATAGTTTCTTTTTCATTATTTTACTTTGATATTCCAATGTTGTAGCAACCACTGGATGTTGAATGTCATGTATCCAAAAGAAAGGATGGTTTACTTGTTGGTGTATGTCCTAGAGCCAATCATATAGATGATTGAAGTTATATACAATGTATTATGTTTTAGGCAATTTAATTATTATATTTTGTTTTTATTATTATTATGCGCAATTTATAACTTAATATAATAATTATCCTTGGAATAGTTTTGCTATTCCTAAAATGCCCCTAGTCAAGTATTATTATGAAAAGGATAGTAATAATACATCGAGACTAGCATGTATAGTGACTGATAATTACGAATCATGGATATGTGATATCAAGTCAATACATGAGTATATTGCTAGTGAACAATGTACTGGACTAACCCACTATGAGAATATTGCATGGATAAATGTGTCATAAGTTATTCTCATATGATCACAAATACACATAAACCTTTGACCTGAAATCACTACGGTTCCCTACATGAGGAATTACTCACTTTAATATTGTCCTATGTCACCTTTAATCAGGATGACAAGTAGGGCATTGATTGGGTGTATCATAAATCGTGCAGAGGGAAGTGAGTGATGTAAATGGGATTTTGTTACTCTTGTATAAAAGAGAAATATCCTTGGGCCCCTTGATTGAGTGAGACTTAGAAATGCATGGCCATGCTCAGTTAAATTAATATGTGATATTAATTATTTTAAGTCTACTCAGCATCAAGAAATATAAATTGAACATTGACGAGGATGACACATTCCATGCCTCTAGTTCAATTTGGATATTATTACATAAGGGTTATGATGCGAAACGTTGATCATATGTTAGGTGGATTTCGAATCACAGACATTCTTACTACTTGAGTGGCAGTGATGTATTGCTAGATACCGCCTACTGTCTATGACTCAATAAATGAGTCATTGTCAACGTAGTAAGAACCTACAGGGTCACACAAAAGGAGTAGGAATAAGACAATAATTAATTGGACTTTAATTATATTAATATCCAATTAATTGGACTTATTTTCATGCATATATATTATTAAGAATAATAAATTCACGTTTTATATATATATATATATATATATATATATATATATATATATATTATGTGATATTATTTTGATATTTGATAACTATATGCAATTATCTAATATTAAGATATTTATATTATGATATAATATTATTGTCTAATATTAGATAATTAATAGATAAGTCCTATCTCTTCCCATTATCTCTAGGATAAGGATAAGATGAGTTGTTAAGTGTGATTAGGATTTTGGAAGCATTATCCTAGTAGGACTAGGATTATGGCTTGCCTAAGTTCTATAAAAAGGGACTCGAGGGCAGCACTTATTAATCACGTTTTTAGCTTCCATATAAACCCTAAATCACTCAGAAAACATCCAATCCTAATTCTTAGAGAGAAAAACGCATCCTAGCAGACGCGTGGAGGGTGAGAGGTCATTGTTCACTCCGTGTGGATACCGTAGAGACGCTGTACCTTCCGGCCGGCGTTTGATTCATCCGCTCTCAAGTTTTGATTAGTAGAAACACGAGTGCCCAATAGGTAAAATCCTAATCATTGACTTATGCTTTTTGCATGGATCCTAGGTAGAATTCGGATCAAAATTTAAAATTCCGCTGCATGTGATAGTCGAATTCCCAACATTACTGGCTTGAGCCATTATGCACAAACCATAAGAGAAGTGGAAGAAGTCATTCACCACCTTAATGAACATTCACTTAAGGATGCAAGGCTTGACCAAAGCTAACATTAAATAGATAATAGTGAAGGTACTATTTTTCTGCATTTTTAGGTAACTAATATACTTATTAAGGTTACATGAAATTGATACCATTTTGCATTGATTTGTCACAATGTCCCACATAAACTAACAATGTGGAGTATAGATACTATATCTATAAATGCATAGCTAGTATGGTCAAACAAATAAGAAGGAATGAAAACCTAACATGATAATTTATTTGAATTTCAGTTAAGTAAACACTTTTGGAAACATGTAGTTTTGTCTTTTTATTTTGTGTGCAAATATGCTGTTAATACAATGTAGTAGATTTAGCAACTTTCCAGAAGAAATGGGTTGCATATATATTAAGAGAGATATAAGCATAAGCATTAGCATGAGAAATGACCTAAATGTAAACTTATAGGGTTTAATTGTACATGAAAAATGTATACATGATGCACTTGTAAGCAATCACTTGTGTGTGTGTGTGTGTGTGTGTGTGTGTGTGTGTGTGTGTGTGTGTGTGTGTATATATATTATTTTATATGCATTATAAAAGTTATTCATATTTATTTTTATATAATTTAATGTTGTTTAAAAGGTGGTGCATTTTTACACTAACAAGTATGTCTACCCTGTTGTTTAGGTAAAAAAGTTGGTTTCTATCTTGGAATAACAAAGGTACATTTTTTCTTTAAAAAAATAAAAACCAATATACCACTTTATTTGTTTATTAATAAATAACTTGGATAATATACAATACTAACTTTATAAAAACAATTGACATGAAATAGTAAAATTATGTTTAGACAGCTAAAGTGAAAAATTGGAATTTCAAATTAATTTTATTATATAGTTGACATAGAAAAGTAAATTTCTATAAAAGCTATGATAACCTTAAGATGTGAATTTTAGTTTATAACCAATGTAGAATACTAGCATGATGCCATTTTTCTATCTTTAGAACTTGTGAAAATGAAGGTAGGAATTCAAATTGGAAGCCTGTCCCAAGTGCTAAATTACAGATAAATTACACAATACCCAACAAAGTGATCAATCAATTTATTTTCTTTTATAAGCAAGATATCCCCTACGATTTCTCTCCAATAGAGAAGAATACCTATACTCGAGCTTAACTATTTTTTGCTCTTACTAGTATCTTCTTCTCAATATTAAGGTCCATTTTAACATTTTATTTCTCCTTTAAACTTATATATAAATATCTATTTGTTGTATATTATATTAATTTATTTAAATTATTTATTTTTAATTTCATTAATTAGGATTTTGGTTTAGGGATTTCTTGCTTACAAAGGGCTAAGATAACATAAGCATTTCAAACAATACACAATTCTACCAAAATTTAATGGCAAAAGCTAAATAATATATTTCTCTCAAATAGAAGTATATTATATTAATGTTTCACTTATAACATCAATTTTGATGTATTTGTGCCCTTATTTTAGCATAGTATGATTCATAGGTATTTTTGTCAATGGTCATATTATTGGAGGAAAATATAGGTTCCTTCTCAGTATCTAGAGGTATTTTCCAATTTTTGCAACATTAATATATTATATATCTTTTGCTATTTGAACCCAAATAATTATATTATTCTTCATCTTATTCCAATTTATTATATTTAAAATATTAATTTTGACCATAGAAATATTAAGATAGGGCTTGAATACTATTGTTATTGCTTGTATAGTAATATGAGTTGTTTGATTCTATAATTAAGTTCAAATATTGCTTTGGGGATAGTTTGGTTTAAAAGCAATCTTGTTGATTTAAAAAATTGGAAAATAACATCATTCATTTAAAAAACCAACATTTTTAGTTATAACATTAATGCCAATTATTACATCAAAAAACCAATATCATATTTTAGTTATTGACTAGATACTGCAACTAAATACATCGATTTTGTACTAAAAAAACCAATGTTGTTTTGAGTATTCAACATCAGTTCAATAACTGATATTGAATATGTAAGATTTATAACAATGTCCATATATATGTCAGGTTATAATCAACGTTAAACATATTAAATAACCAATGTTAAATGATAATTCTATGGTTGTATTTGTTTGGAACTCTATCATGTGACAAGTTCAAAAAGAAACAAATGAAGCATTTGAAAGTTGAAACACACATAAAGCAAGAAATAACATTAGCCTCATCAAACACATACAAACTAATCGTAAACAAAGGTGTTGTAGAACAAAATATATGTAGAATGGGATATCTTCATATATACATTGTCGAAAAATTAGAACACAATTAATTTAGGTAGAAAAGACTAAAATATTTTGAGCATAGAATTAAGATTTTAAACCCCCAAGTTGGAATCAATATTTTTTTATGAAGAAATTATCTTAGTAAAGTAGTTTTTATTTCATCGAAAATATCAACAATTATGTTTCTATTCAAAATAAATGTTCTAAAATTTTTATGATTAATTATTCCAAACATGAATTCAATTCATAGCAACAAAAATTCATAATAAAAGATCTCAAATTAAAATTTCACAAAGACATAGTCTTGTAATATGATAGAAGGTGGCTCAAATATCATTGTTGAAAAAAATTAGATTAAGAATTGAATAGTTAAATCAAGATTACATTCATCATATTACACAACATATGAATTTGTGCAATAAATTTAATTAGGAAATATATTAGTTAAAAAATCATACCTAATTATCAAATTGATACCTTGATAAAGAATTTAACATATTCTATAATCACAAACTATCCTTACATTTTTTACCCATTTGACATCCTTATATATAAAATGATAATGAAAAGACAGAAAAGGATTAGAAAGGAGTTGCACAACCAAGGATGACAAATTTTCAAGTTCAAGGTTTACCCCATAAGTTTTGCCTTAACAGGGCACAAATATAATATGAAAATTTATTGTGTAAGAAAACTTTTTAACCCAAGGTAATTGGGCATGGGACAAATTTTTTTCCCTAGAGTAGATTTCATGGCAAAGCAATATTAGCTTGATTTGCTCTAAGAAACTCTACAACTTCAATATTACATTTTTACCCATGTAATTAATGTATATATATTATAAATGTAGTCTTTTTAGTTATTTAACTATTAAAAGTACTTTTTGATGATTTTATTTTTAGTTTTTTAATTATTATATTATATTATGTATTCATATAGCAAAATAAAATCAAAAAATAATTTAATTATTTAGATTGTAATCTAAATTATGTGTATTTTTAGACCTATATTATTATACTATATTAAATATTATATGTTATTTATGTGTAAATTTTGAATATATAAATTTTAGATTTTTATCAAATTTTTTCAATTTTTTTTAGTTTTGCAAATTTTCCTACAAGATACTAGTACTCTACAGATTATAAGGATGGTGCCCTAAATTGTTTTGTCCTATAGGATGGGGCAAATTTATGGCAAATGACAAGGGTCACGGAATAAGGCAATATGTAGCCAATTTGTTCTTACTTTTCCCTATTGTCATATTTACACTAAACTCTCATTCTCTAATATATATTGCAAGCTTTATATATCTCTCTCTCTAATAGGTTAAATTGGGTTAACTTGGCCATTATAAAAAGTATAGGAAGAAAAGCCCATAACTTAAAACATTCATATAGGCTTAAGTGTCCAAATAAGACCCAAATTTAATATGATCACCAATTTAAGCCTTGCTAAACTGCGTTACATTATTATGCATTCATTAATCCAAGTTTACAAATTATCACTAATTATACTAATATGTAAAATGATTCAAACACTTTACACTAAAACTTTTTAATGCACCAAGAAAGTAAGAATTCATATGGCATTAAAGTTTTCTAAAAGTTGATTTCATTTCATCTTTATAGAAATGACTTTAATTTATTTTCAAATTAATTTTATTATTTGGAAATTATGTTAAAAATAATGTTTTCATTTCACTTGAAAATAAATTTTTTTACTTGGAATATATCAAAAAATACATAGAATTTAATTAAATTTTAAATTTTAATGGTATTATAATATATTGATATTAGAAAAAGGGTCAATTTTTTACATGATATATGTTTTAGATCAATTGAAATAAATTCTAATAAAATCCTTACTAAATTTGATGAATTTCTTAATAGTATAAATGCAATTAAAATAAGAATTGTAAACAAAATGACACTACTATAAAAAAGCTTATTGACATCGAGTGTTTAAAGGATTTTACGTCAAAATATAACTGATGTTTTATTCAATGCCATAATAAATATTTTATGACATCAATTACAAAACTATCATGAAAAAGGAAAATAACATTAGTTCCTATAACACAAAAATTATCATTGTTGTTTCTTATAAAATAAGCTACCTAGTAATTTGTGCAAAGTTAAAGACATTATTTTTTAGTAATTAATTAATATGAAATATTTGCTTAATATTTTCATTAAAATTAGTTTTTGGCTTCCTCTCCATTATATTTATAGTCAAAATTGAACAAACTCAACATCTCATGCAAAAATTATATTTTGAATTAAAAATTTTAAAAGATCATAACTTTGTATTTAGTTATCTATTTGGGGTAAATTTTATGCCAATTTCACATAACCTAAGGTTTTACCTTTTCCAAAATCACAAAAAGTAGCCATTTTCATAAGCTTTTTCCATCTTTTTCTTCTTCTTTTATCATTGTTTAGCTACTTTAATTTTAACTACAATATTTTATCTAATATATAGTAAGCATTTAACACTTAGATGCAATCTCAAAAAGTTATATAAAAGAAATACAAAAAAAAATCTCTTAAAAGAACCTATGCAAAAAAAATACAAAAATGGAAAGAGATAAAGATTTGAGAGAAATAGAAGTAAGAAAAGACACATCTTATATTTTGAACCAATGTCTTGGAACAAGGCATTTGTTTCGTATTCGATGTTAGTTGAAAGAATATTAATAGTTCACTAATATGTGGTGGAGAATGGAAAAGCATATAGAGTTCTATAAAGAAAGTTGGATGGAGATAGAGATGAACATTGAGCTTAAGAGCAAATAAGGAGAGTGATAATAAAAAAAAAGAATAAGATATATTTTATTTTTATCACAAAAATATCATCTTGTATAGGGTTCTTACTAGACTTCAATACTTTTATATCTTGGTTATTTCTAAGATCAACATCTTAAATTTTCTTATTTTCTTAGTAACATTTGAATGTCGTACATTTTAATGTTGGTTACATAAAAAATTGATATATTTTATTTCTAATAATTTCAAAAAAGTCATTGCACCCAAATAAATATTAGTTATTTTTAAAATCAACATCTTAAGTTTTTTAATTTTCCTAACAATTTTTAAATATCATACATTATGACATTAGTTAAGTAAAAAATTGATGTATTAAGTTTTCTCATAATTTTGAAAATGACACCATGTTCAACCAAATGTTGATTAATTCTACAATCAATGTTTCAACAATCTTCAAATGCCATATATTATGACATTGATCAAGTAAAAAACAATAATCATAAGTTTCTTAATAATTATAAAAATGCCACTACTTTTAAATAAATTTCAATTAATTTTAAAATTAATGAATTAAATTTTCTCATTTTCCTAGCATTTTTTCAAATGCCATACCTTTTAATGTTGGTTAAATAAAAAATCATTGTCTAAATTTATCAGAAATTTCAAAAATATTACTATTTTAAAATAGACATCGGTTGTATTTATTAATTATCATCTTATTAGTTTCAATAATTTCAAAAATGCCACCATATCAATATAAACATCAATTTTACCTTCCACCAACTTTAATCTATGGATGTAGAATCACAATTTTATAGTAGTGTGAAATCTTTTTCTTATTTAAAATCAAATATAATTTTAAAAAAATTATTTGAAAATGAAATAAAATCTTACTTTTTGCTATGCCAAACAGGTGGTTAGAGATGAAGTGTGAGGAAAAGTTAATTTCAAGATAAAACTAGTAACATTGAAGTCATATTTAGAAGTCTCCTAACTAAATTATATAACTTATAATTTTGATATATAGAGATTATTAATTTATATATTTTGTGGGACGTATATTATTTTTATCTATATTATCTTATAAATTTGATGAATTATTAATTTATTATATTAATCTCAATTCAGGATCAAATGAAAATATTATTTAATCAAAATTATTAATTTGTAGAGTGTTGATTTGTCAAAATTATATTGCATAATTATTTCTCATAAACATTAAAACAATACATATATAAATCATACACTTTTCTTGTTCAATTTAAATTTAATTTATTATTAGTATAAATTATTTTTATGCTATTACTTATCTATATATTATCATATAAATAAAAAAATTAGTAAAACTCTTATTGTAATCAAAATTTCTTAATTTCTTTTCTTATTTTTTTAATAATGTATCTTCCTCTTATTTGTTGATAATATAAAATATTTTATTGAAAAAAGGTTAAACTTTCTTCTTTTTTTTTTTTTTTTTGTGAAGCACACATCATTCGCTTTTAGTTAAATTGATGCAATATCCACTCGGTTAGTTTTCACGGTCCTCTTCTGGCTAGTGTTTTTTGTCCTCCGATGATATCAGAGTACATTCTAGTTAAATTGATGGACGACGTTCTAGGAGAAACAAATTAAAGATAAGAAAATTTTATGATACACTGTTGTAATTAGCGTACCACTAAGTTTATTGGTTAATACAAATCAAACTTCTTGTATCAGCATAATTGGTATACCATAATTAAACACTTCTTCGAAAATAACTTAATAAATTCAATATTAATAGAAGAATCTCTTACTTTTGTAAAAATCTTGTATAGTACTATTTAGTATTTTTTCATAATTTCCATTGTTTTCTTTTTCAACTTGGCATTTTGATTGATTGACATGAATCTCTATTTTTTCATATGACTTTGAAATATAATAGATTCCCCCCCCCCCCTTTCTTTTCTCTCTGGTAAGAGTCATTTTTGGGATCTAAATTCCTACTTATTGACCAGTATAATTCACTTAGTGCTAATATGTTTTCTATCAAATCGATATCTTGTTAAGGCTTATCAATATGAGTTTCTATTTTTTCTGACTTAAAGCAAAATGAATGATTTTCGGCAAGTATTCGATTTGGAAAAAAAATTATTTTCAAATAGTATATTTATATATATTTATTATCTATTTTAAAATGTGAAAGAGAGGAATTGAAACAAGAACATTAAGATGCTTATAAGATGTATAAGCAAGAGTTCAACCATTAAATCCTTAATTATTTTTAATTATAAATATATTAATTTAACATAGATATATATATAAATTTAATCATTTTTCATAAATAATAGATAATTATTTAACTTTTCATTAATTAAGTTTACATAAGGTTAATATACATTAGCAAAATAAATATTATAATATATTAAAGAATGTGTTATTAGATATTTAATGAATTTAAATGCTTTTCACATTAAAATTATAAGTAAAAATTGTAAACATATATAATAGAAAAAATATGTAAAACACCCCTTCAAATTTGGAATAATTAGATTTTACTTCTTTAATTTTGGAAACTCAAAAATCATTCCTTTAAAATAGACAAAACTTAAGATAAACACTCATTATCAATGTAATTTATCATTTTATCAAATTAGATGATTTTTTTATGATCATTCTAAACAAAAATCACAATATTACAATATGTTAGTTTGTCTTGTTTTTTTTTCAAATAATCTTGATATTATATAATTAATATGAATTTAATTAGATATATAAGGTTTTAAATTAAATAATAAAAAGTGAGTTGTGAAGTTATATATATAAAAAATGATGAAATAAACTAATATATGCTATAATATTGTGATTCTTGTTTACAAAATGAGTAAACACAATAATTAGTCCCTCATTTATAAAGATGATAACTATTACATCTCTTAAATTTCACAATTAATACTATTGGTCCTTTTTTGTTATAATTATTTGTCCTTTCAATCATTTATACTGTTAAAATGAATATTAGATCTTATCTAGTAATTTTAAATACATACTTAATTTTTGTTATACTCTTTTTTTTAACCATTTATATCAATATCACATGTAAAGAAAGGGATGAAAATATAATAAAAATAAAAATAATGAACTAATAATACTAGTTATAAAATTAGAAGAATGTAATAGTCATCATCTTTATAAATAAAAAATTAAATATTATGTTTACTTACAAAAAATTAATTGAAAAATCATATAATTCAATATAATAATTAATTAAATTGACAAGCGGTGCTATTTGTGAAGTTTAACGAGTGATTTTCAAATTTTCAAAATATAAGAGGTAAATTGCAAAATTATAAAGGATATTTTGCATTTTTTTTGAATTTTTATTATATCTCAAGGTAACCTATGGAATGTAACAACTTAAACTTTGTTTTAATTATTTTTTATAATTTTATTTAATTTTAAGTAATTAATTAAAAACTTAATAAATATAATTGTTATATTTAAATTTTATTTTTAATCAATTACTTTCGTCCCCATTTTTTAAATAATCCGCACATGTTGAACAATAATTTATTAGCATTTATAAATTTATAGATGCGCGACCCGGACTTGCCTATAATTATAAATTTATTAGCTCTATAGAATATTATAATTATTCTGTGTTTATTTTTACTTAAATATGAATAAACATAGTACGAAAGATTTATATCAATAAAGTCTTTTTAAATATATCACTTACTAAAGAAATTTCGTGAGAAATGTATCGGATTCCACAAAGAAAAAAGTATAGAAATATAATTCTAATATTTTAACTTATAATAATTTAATTAAATTTCATTTAAAAATTAAACTAAATTAGAAATACTCTTAACTACGGAGAAATTTAGGATTTTTTTTACTGCTTTTCTATTTTTACATTTTTAGAAATAAAATTTCTTGTTTGGCCACCTAGAAATAAAATTTCTTGTTTGGCCACCTAATCTGTAATTTTAAATATGTAATATAAAAAAATTAAATATTTTTAACTTATTTTTTCTCTTGATAATAGTTTTATAATTAAATAAAATTTTTCTTATTGATTTCGCTAAATACCTTTTATTTTTATTTTTACTAAATTAAAAAGATAACATATAAAAATTGAAATTTTTATAAAAAAATTAAAATAAAAAACACCCTAACAATCTTTTAATTCCCATTTTTTCTTTCCTTTGCATCTTCCTTTTTTGGAAATTTACCTTTTTATCTTCGGAAATTTTACCCTTTTCATCTTCAAGTCAACACAGTCGCGGGAATGATGGGACAGGCGAGCCCAACTTTAGGCGATCCTCCACATGAAAGGGCGCCGCAACGACGACAATGGGGACGCACACTACACGACTAACGCACTTGCCAGCCAGTTCTATAGGAGTTGCAATGCCCAACTGCAGCGATAAAAAACCTGGTAGCTTTTGTCTGGAACCAATAATCTGTGCTTCCTCTGTCGAGGGGTTTTGGCTCGTGTGGTATTCTAATGAATTCTTAAAGATTTTATATCTTTTGCTATATATAGGGGTCGTTTGGTTTACAGCAAAAACATAGGAAATTGTATTTCCCAGAATATAAACTACAATAAAGTTGTTTGGTTTGCACAAATGAGAGGAAATAAATCTTCCTGGGAACTTGTGTTTCCCATAAAACACGAGAAATCACTTACCCACTCCCCCCTAGGTAAGTTCTATTTCCTGTATGTTTAACTAATTCATAGACAAAAATATTCTTACTAAAATTAATTAATATCAATTTTACCCTTTTAATTGATTATCAGATTTTACTTTGTGAATGTCCATTTTAATTAGTGTTACCGTTATTTTACAGTTTGCTTATATATATATTACATGACATATTTTATTATTATTATTTTATAAAAAAATTTAAATATTTAATTTAAATAAATTAATTAACAGCATATTTTTATTTAATTCCTACGTTATTTTATAACCCACTTATTATTTTATTTTTTTATTTATTTTATTGCATAATTTTCTTTTACTTCTTTTTTATTTTATCTATTGCTATTATTTGAAAGTTAGATTATAATTATTAAATAATATAAATATAATATGATATATTTAATTTGATTATATAAATATTTTGAATAAATTAAAATATTAATATATATTATATTAATTTCATTATATAATTATATATTATATTTGTTGATTGAAATTATTTGAATATTAAAATAAAATTTTCTTTAAATTTTATAAATATTTTTTAATATTAAATTTCAAGCCCTATAATTCAAATTAAATATATATATACACACACACACACACACACACACACACATCAATTAGAATTAAAATTTTTTTAATTAGTTACTGTTTAGAGAACAAAAGTAATATGTTATTATTTGATAATTTAATTTTTAATTAAACTTAATTTATCTATTTATTTGAAGTTTTCAATTGATGTTATTGTCTTGGAACGTAACAGTAACATGTTACTGTCTAGAGAAAAAATAGTAATATGCTATTATCTATTTATTTAAGATTTTTAATTGATGTTACTGTCTTGGAACGTAATAGTAACTTATTACTGTCTAGAGAAAAAATAGTAACACACTATTATTTAGCAATTTGATTATTAATTAGACATGATTTATTCATTTATTTGAGATTTTTAGTTGGTGTTACTGTCTTGGAACGAAACAGTAACATGCTATTATTTGGCAGTTTGGTTGTTAATTAGACATGATTTATTCATTTATTTGAGATTTTTAGTTAGTGTTACTGTCTTGGAACGAAACAGTAACATGTTACTGTCTTGGAACGAAACAGTAACATGTTACTGTCTTGGAACGAAACAGTAACATGCTATTATTTGACAGTTTGGTTGTTAATTAGACATGATTTATTCATTTATTTGAGGTTTTTAGTTGGTGTTACTGTCTTGGAACGAAACAGTAACATGTTACTGTCTTGGAACGAAACAGTAACATGTTACTGTCTTGGAACGAAACAGTAACATGTTACTGTCTTGGAACGAAACAGTAACATGCTATTATTTGGCAGTTTGGTTGTTAATTAGACATGATTTATTCATTTATTTAAGGTTTTTAGTTGATGTTACTGTTTTCGAACGAAACAGTAACATGTTACTGTCTTGGAACGAAACAGTAACATGCTATTATTTGGCAGTTTGGTTGTTAATTAGACATGATTTATTCATTTATTTAAGATTTTTAGTTGGTGTTACTGTTTTCGAACGAAACAGTAACATGTTACTGTCTTGGAACGAAACAATAACATATTACTATTTAATTTATAAATAGTAATAAATTATTTTTTAGTAATTTTATTTGTTAAAAAATTATTATAACACTACTAGATACCAAAAGAATTAGGAAGAAAAATTTTAATATAAAATTCGAATGAATTTAAATTGATAAAAATAAAATCAAAGTTAAAAAAATAACAAAAAATTAAAGAAAATTAAAAAAGTCATTAAAAAAAGCCTTTTTTGCCAAATCAAAGTGGGCAAAACACCTATGGTATTTGCAAGCACGTAGATCTCGAAAAGTTACATGAAATCAAAAAAAAAAAATTCACTTAAAACGGACAATTGAGCACAAAGTTATGATCATTCAAAGTTTTGAACTCAATTTATACGTTTTTAACCAAGTAAACTTCGTCAAACCCACATTTTCTTATATTCTATTGAAAGAGCCAATGAAAAAGATTGAAAATAAGTGGTCATGCAAAAATTGGTTAACTAATAAAGAATTTATGACTTTTAAAAATTTTTAATTTATCACCGCATTCACACAGTTAAAAAAAAATAATTTCAGTATATAATATTCATAAATCATAAAATTGAAACCTATTTTAAAAAAAATATGGCGCTATCACCTCTTTAAAATCAATTAATATCTATTAATATATATTAAGTTATTATTGAAGATATTGTAGTCATTTCATTGTTATTTCCTAGGAAATTCAAAGTTGAACCAAACAAAACATAGGAATTTATTTCTTGGGATATGTGACTTCCTTTATGTCAACCAAACAACATTTAGGGATTTCCTAGGAAGTGTACACAGTAAATAACTTCCTAAGAAATTCAACTTCCCATGGGAAGTTACTTCCTGCATGAACCAAACGACCCCATAAACTATAATTTCTAATTCTTTCATGCGTTGAGTAATTTTTAACCATTTCTACGTCTGAAAAAAAGTCAGCGCTCCCTCTGACTCTGCTTACTAAGCCCACTTGAAGCAGATCCCAACCAAACCAACGGTCTCTTTTTTCAAGTGAATCTACATCTGTTTGTTTTTTTTATTAAAAAAATTTATCATATTAGACATTGATAATATATGTGTGAGTTTAGATATTGATAATATATCTTTAAATTTTTGAGAGAGATATGTGAAATTTATTTTTTAATAATATATTAATACATTTATGGTAAGTAATAATATATTAATACATCGTCAAATTTAATCATATGTGAAATTTATTTTTTAAATTAAATTTGATATGTTATATAATAATATATTAACAATAAACTAATATACCACTATAGTATAATTATCTCCTTTTTGTTAAGCAAAGGCTTTGATAGCAGCATAGTAAAAAATTGTGTTATCAATTGCATTTTTTTTAATCATCCATTGGACTAATATTAATTTCATGAGTAATAAATTTAATAGTTGTAATGATTATTAAATATCAATACAATAAGTAAACATCGCATTTTTTTTAAATCCAACACATTTATAAATTTACATATATCATCCTTCTCTCCTTTGTATCTCTCTCATCATCTCTTTCCTTTTTATTCTCAAATTTTGATCTCAACTTCTAACTCTCCTTATTTGTTCTCTTTCTTCAATATGATGCAATTGTTTTTTCGGAACTAATATATCTGCTAATAATATTGGCATTAAAATGATAAAAAAGGATTTTGTGGAGAAGGAGTAGAAATAAAAAAAAATATTCTTGCTTTATAATTGCAACAACTCTTACAAATATAAGTACACTATATTTTTCTCTTATATACTATTACAAAATATCACTCAATTTTTTTTTTTTTTACTTACCAATGGAATCTTGTCACTTAATGTATGCTTTGCGAAGCAAAACATTAAGGTATCAAGCAAATCTCTTAATTGAAATTCCATAAAAAAATATACACTTCCTTATATAGTCTCTTGTGAGCTGATAAATTGCAAGACATTCACAATAAAATATAGTATTTTAACTTTCAATGTCTGCTTCCATATGATTTTGCTTTATATATTTCGATTTCCATTGTTTGCTCCAATGTGACTTTGCCTTATGTATTTCAACTTCCTTTATCCACTTGCATATAATTTTGATACCATCCTCTAGTTGTATTTTGGCTACCTCTTTATTAATCATTTGACTGAATACTTCATGCTTAAAAATATGGCTTGCTACCTTTATATTATTATTATTATTATTATTATTATTATTATTATTATTATTATTTCAAAATTAATTTAATTAAATTTCAACAATCTCCTTTTAAATTAATTTTGAAATAACACAAAGCATTATCTTTAACTTCTCGAATACATTTGCTTTTAGTGGTTTTGTTAAAATATCAATAATTTGTTCATCAAACCTACAAAACCCAAGCTCTATTTCTCTATTTTTTTTTTTATCAATTTTCTAATATAATGATACTTGACTTCAATGTATTTGCTTTTACTATGAAAAATTGGATTTTTAGCCAATGCAATTACTGACTTATTATCACACATAATTATTGTTAGAAACTCTTGCACCTATTTTAACTCTGTGAGTAGTATGCAAATCTAAATTGCGTAATACATTGCAGATGCCATTGCTATGTATTTAGCTTTAGTAATTAATAATGCTACTACTTGTTGCTTCTTTAAAGACTAAAAAAATATATTATCTTCAAGATAGAAATCATAACCAGTGTTTTTCTACTTTTAACATCATTGGCCTAGTCACTATATATATATATCCAACTAATTGAAATCATCAAAATAAATATAGAACCACGAATGCCATTGACATGCCATAAAATTCACTTTACTACTTATAAGTATGATTGATATAGCTTTTTCATGAAATAACTAATAATTCCAATTCTACAAACAATGTCTGGCCTAGTGGAAGTCAAATAGTATAGACTACTAACTATACTTGTAAAGTAAATTAGGTTTACCAGTTCTTCATTATCTTCTTTCTTTATCTCAAGGTATTCAACAATTGGGGTTCAAATTGGAACTGCTAAATCCATCTTGAATTTCTTTAGAATATCATTGGCATACTTTTGTTTAAAAATGAAAATGTCTTTATTAGTCTATTGTATTTCAATGCCTAAGAAATAGCTTATTGATCCCATACTTGTCATTTCAAACTGGCTAGTCATAGCCTTTGTGAATTCTACAAATATTTTTTTAGAATTTCTTGTAAATATTAATTCATTAACATAAAAGCATAAAATTATTAGATCTCCATCAAATTTTAACTTGATATATAATATATGCTTATAAAGCCATTTTTGAAACCCATTTCAATCCATATATATCAAGCTTGAAGTGCTTGTTTTAATCTATATAAAACTTTTTCAAGTGGTAGACTTTTTCTTCATGTCCTTTCTTCATATAACTTGGTGGTTGCTTTACATAAACTTCTTTTTTAAGGACATCATTCGAAAGTGCTAACTTCACATCCATTTGATAGACCTTCTATTTATTCTATACTACAAGGGTAAGAATTATTCAAATGGTATCTAGTCTAGAAATTGGTGCAAATACCTTAAAATAATTAATTCTTAGCTTTTACTTATAATCTTTCACCACAAATTTGGCTTTGTAATGATTTATTTAACAATCAACTTTGTACTTGTCTTATACACCCACTTAATACCAATTGGTCTCTTATTAGATGGTAAAGTTGTTAACTTCCACATGTCATTTTTCACAATTAAATGGATCTCATCATTTATTAGTTGAACCTATTGTTTATCAACTGTTGCATCTTAATAGAAAATTAGGTCATAATTTGTAAAAAAAAAACAAAAGTTTACAATTGTTTTATCAATACTTGTATCATCATTGTCATTATTTGATGTGACCATATAATCATACAAGTATTTTACTTTTTAATAAGAGCATTAAATACTTTGAATTTCTCAAAAGTTTTTAATTTTTCTTTAAAAAAATATATCCAAATTTTTCTACTAAAATTATTCATAAAAATTAGAATATACCTTTTACATCTAAGTGATTCTATATCAATTGGGCTATAAATGTCTATATATACTAACTTCAATAATTGTTTAGCTCTTTTGGCTTTCCCTATTGGAAAAGAATCTCTATGCTACTTTTTAAGGATACATCCTTCACATTACTTATTAGAAGCATTAATTACCAGTAAGCCAATAATAATTTTTTTGAGCTAATAAAATTAACCTATATAAATTTAGACTAAACTAGAGATGCCACAATAAATTATGATCTTTCAGGATTGTTAAAAGATTCATCAAAGTTTTTATTTACAAATTCAAAGGAAATATATGGTTTACATAATTCCTACTCTTGCAATCATCTTACTATTTTTTATTCTAATTGTACAAACTCTATTCTAAATATTAATTTTATGCCCTTTTTTTTAAAAAAAAGCTGGCTTACAGTTGGTAAACTCTAAAAAAGTCCTGGTATGAAATAAATATTGGCAATAGTAGTATTTATACCATGTTTGGATTAAATGCTAAAATTACCTTTCTCTATAATAAAAATTTTGGATTTATTTTCAAAATTAATTTTTTGCACATATAGATTCATCTAAATGTAAAAGAAAACTCTTTTTTCCCCACACATTTGATTGTTGCATCTAAATCAAGGTACCATGTATTTGCATGATTGATATTTGACTCATTTGATTTACATGTGAGCACCATATTCTCTTCAATATCAATGGTATTTGCATGTTTTATTGGCTCATTTGACATCTTAAAGTAACATTTATTTTAATAATTTCTAAATTTTTTACCTCTATGACACTGGACATTATATCTATTTCTTGCTCAATCGTGACCTTATTGACCTTTTAAGGGATTGCTATTATTTAATCTTTCTCTATTGATGGTATTAAAATAACCACCTCTTCCTTTTTCTCATGTGCCAACTTGATAGCCTTAATGACCTTGACCACTTTAATAAAATTCATGATTTTGTTAAACCAGCTTACTTTGTAAAGTTTACTCGTAACTTAAGCTAATGACTTTTTGTTCATTTAGTGTTCATGTAAGTACAATGAGCTCATTAACTTATTTATTAATATGGATGATATATCTTGCAATTCTTCAATTGTTACGACAATATATTTAAACTTTGCAATTAAAGATCACATTATCTTTTCTACAACTCTAGTGTCTAAAATATCTTCACGGTTAACTCTTAATTAGTTAATGAGTAGAATGGATTCTGAGTCATTCATATTTAAATACTCAAAATTACCTTATAGTGTTTGTACCTCACTTATCTAACACAATTATAACTTTTATAGGATTTTTATAAGATATCTCATGTTTTTTTTATGTGCTTACAAATAATTATTTTTTAAATGTATATTTTTCAATGGCTTCAAAGACTGTATATAGTACTATTTGATTTATTTTTTAAGTCTCCATTAATGTATTTTTTTATCTTTTTCTAATGCATCAAACTCTTATTAGTCTTTTACTTTGGTGCATCAAACTCTTATTAGTCTTTGACTTTGGTATAGTCATTCTCTATTAAATTTCATAAATCTTGAGATCTGAAGAATACTCTCAATTTGATACTCCAATTATTAAAATTTTTGTTGCCAAAATTTAGCAAATTATAATTAGATCAAATTTGTTATCATTATATTGCTAAGTTCTAATACCAAATGTTGGAACCAATATATTTACTAATAATAATGGCACTAAAATAATAAAAAACTTTGTCCAAATATCTTACTTTATAATTGCAACAACTCTTATAAATACAAATACATTATATTTTTCTCTCACATACTATTCCAAAATATTATTCCATTTTTTCACTCACTAATGGAACCTTACCACTTAATGTATGCTCTGTAAAGTAAAACATCAAGGTATCAAGCAAATCTCTGATTGAAATTCCATAAAAAAATATACTTCCTTATATAGCCTTGTGTGACTCAGCAAATTGTTAAACATTTGGGCTAAAATATGTTATTTTGACTTTCCATGTTTACTCTCACATGACTTTGCTTTATGTATTTCAACCGCCAATGTTTGGTCCAATGTGACCTTGCCTTATGTATTTGAACTTTCTTTATCCACTTGTATATAATTTCAATACCATCCTCTAATTGTATTACAGTTACCTCTCTGTTGAGCAATTGAATGAATACTTTATGCTTAAGAATAAGGCTTGTTGCCTTTATATTATTATTATTATTTTAAAATTAATTTACTTAAATTTCAATAATTTTTCATTCTCCCTTTTACCTTCTTTTTATTTGCTTTTAATTCAAATTTTAATGAGATTAAGCAAATGCTTGAAGGCAAGATAATGATAGTGCAAATTAAAGAAAGCATATGTAAAATCTATCATAGATCACCAATGATTTTTTCTCAACCTAATGACAAATTCTATTCATTTGCAAAGATTTATCAACACTAGTTGAATAAATAAGATGTTTTGTTTCTCCTCTGCCTACCTTTTTTCTTTAAATATTATAAGTAGAAGAATACAAATGACCTTTTTTGACTTTGAGATGATTGAATATCCTTTTCAACTTTATAAACTTAAAATCATTTTATTAAACCTTATAAAACTTGAAAATAACACTCATCTTTCACTTAATTAATTATTTTATCAAATTATATAATGTTTCAATGAAATTTTTAAACAAATATAAAAATATTATAAAATATTAATTTATTTTTTGGACAATAATTTTGCATCTCATATACAAGTATTTACTATAATTTTATATGTATATAATTTAATTTTTATTAATTATATAACCTAAAAATTATATGTGAAAAAATAATTAAAAAATAACATAATACAATATTTTAATTATTGTTTAAAATTTTTATAAAAATTATATAATTTTATAAATGATTAATTACATGGAAATAGGTGTCATTGCAAATTTTATAAAGTTTAAAGGAGTGATTTTCAAATTATTAAAATTAAAAAGGATAAAATTGAACTACCTTAAAGCTGAAAGAGGCAATATGCATTTTTTTCCTATTATAAGGGAACTTGGATTCCTTTTTTTAAGGAGTGAACATTCACTCCCTTCTAATAAGTAATAGGATCTACAAAACTATAAATCTCATAATCTATCAAGAAAAAGTGAGTATAGAGTAAATATAGATGAGTGAGAGTAATATTACCCTATTATGAGAGAGAAATTTTCATTCTCCCACTAATCCTCTCTCCAATTTTGAAAAACTGTTATAACTAATAAATAGACCTATCTAATTTGTTTACAAGTTGATCTCTACAAAAATTGACCATTAGCCATAAACGAATTGGACTAGGTCTAATCTATGGAAATTGCAGACTCTCCAAATGGAAGTTCAAGTCTTAAAATTTGTGGGCTGTAGGTTCACGAATCATGGTAGCAAACTTTTTCTTTTTTTCTCTTTCAAGATTTTTAAACCTTTTAAAATAATTTTAAACTTATAATAAAAATTATAAATTCAAAAAATACATAATTAATGCATTTTTAATCCACACTAATAATTTAAGACTAAATAAATTATAATCAAAGTTAATTAACTTTAAAATTATTAATTTAAAAATAATTTATTTAGATTTGATCAATTTGAATGATAAAAAATTGAGTTCAAAAGTGAGCATTGGATTAATTAAATGACAATTTGTATAATATTTATCAATTTAATTTGATATATATATATATATATATATATATATAATTTGATAAAAAACCCTAAACCCTAAACCCTAAACCCTAAACCCTATATATATATATATATATATATATATATATATATATATATATATATATATATATATATTAAAACAAAAATGAATATAGACTTATCCATGAACTATCTAGCCTAGTTTTTACAAATTGCAATCCCAACAAACTAGACTACTTTATATTCATATTTAAATAGACTCACTTTTTATAAGTCATAGACTCATAGTCCACCTATTCTATGGACTTAACTTACAACCTATCTGTAAACCCAACTCCACTTCAACCAATCAAGTTCCTCCTATTTTATTTTTAGGCAAACATGTCAAAACCATCATTGAAAAATCTTAACATTGCATATAATCCTAATTGTTCCAAATTTGGCAACAGTTCTTAAGTTTAAAAAATGCTATATACATAAAAACAAGATTTGAAATTGGATTTCAATTGTAAATTAAGAATTGTCATTAAATATAGGATAAGCAGATAAATTTGTGAAATTTAATTTAATAAATATAAAAAATTAAAAATTAAATTTCAAATTTTATTTTAGTACATTTAGCATTTTGGTTTATGCTTGGCATAGGGTCACAAGCTAGAAGTTATAATAAGTCCAACAAGTAAACATGCTCAGTTTTTTTATGAATGGGTTTTATTATGATATAAATGCTTGTTGTATTTAGCCATTCTGTAATGATTCTAGAAATATTGTGGGATTGTCTTGGAATGGGTATGGAAAAAGTTGCTTGAGCGAAAGAAATCTATATTTTAATAAATGATATTCATTTAGTATGTGTCAGTTCTTATTTAGTAACTAACATTAATCATTACTTAATAAGACAATGTCATCATATTAAAAATAATGGTATTTTTTGTACTTAACTAATATTTAATATCCAATGTAGTGTAATTAGGGTAATTTTAGACATCAATTCACTACTATAAAATAGTTGATTAATGATATCTACTATTTAGCATATTACACATTATAATGTAACTGATGTCTTATTAAGCATTGTTATGAATAAGTTATGACATTGGTTACATATTTGACATGAAAAAATAAAATAATGTTGGTTCCTATATTAACTGAACCATTGTTATTTTCTCATGTATCATATAATCTAGCCACCAATAATGAGCTAAAGATGTTGATCCTTACTAAGTAATAGATATGAAATGTTTACAACAAATGAGGATAAAAAAATAAAGTAAATACAATATGTAGTCATTGCCAAAGATTATATGGGAGAAATATCGTGTTCACTCTATTTTTTATCTAACACAAAATATTGAAAAAAGAAATGCAAATGAGCCCTTTAACTTTGCAATAGTTTTGTTTAATATTCACAATTATTAATTTTTACAATTAATCTTTCAACCTCGTTAATAAATAGTAAATTGTACGCACATAATATTTTTTGCCAATAATTCTAGGTGGCATTTAAATGATATATAATATCAACGTGATGATAAAAATGCAATGATCATAATAATTATGTGCTTCACATTCAACAAGCAGGGCCTTGCTAAACTGACTAACATATCCCTAAAACGGCAAAAATAATAAAATTTATATAGAAGCCGGATTTTTTTTAATTTAAGTCATAAAACGTTTGGACTATACTTAATTTTTTTTAACAATGTTTCATATTAAATCAGGTATATTTATCCCCTCAAATCATTCACAATATTGATATATTGGTTGCAATTTATTATTTATGAATAAGTTTTGAGGATTAATTATAAAAATTAATAGTTGTAAGTATTAAATATAACCTAAAAATTTAAGAAGATAATTTATAAATCTACCGCGTCTGCTTGACTTATAGGATAACAGTGTTCTAAGGAAACTTTCAAATAATAATAGAGACAAAAAAATAAGAAAAAAATTAAATATTAAAATTAAGTCTCACAAATACATACACAATTAATCATGAAGTAATTTCAAAAAGTAAGCAAATAAAGTTCGAAACTCATATATAATTAAAAATTATTTTCAATTCGTTTTCTCAATTTAATATGCAAATTTATCATGTATATTATTTATAATATTTGATGCATATAAAATATAATAAATTTATAAACATATAATTTAAAAATATTTAAATATTCTTATTTTATATATGTTAGAAAATAAAATAAAATAATATTTCTTGAATTTCGCATGCACAGTATTAGAATTGCGATTTTTACTCCATCTCCATCCTTACACCTTTATAGCAAAAAAATAAAATAAAATCCTTTTTCACTCTCACACTCCCAAAATAATTCTTACAAAAATCCCTAACGGTTTGTTTAGTTGTGTAGAAAATAGAAGGACAAGAATTTAAGTTAAAGAAATTAAGATAAAAATCTAACTTTTCACCCGTTTGGTTAGCTAAAGAAAAGAGAGAAGAGACGAAAATATGGGGGATTTTATGTTACTTATGGGGTTCCAAATTTATGGGTATGTGGTTAAATTGGAACTATTGGATGAGTTGACCAAGTCAATGGTTTCACTCATCCAATGACTCCAATTTAGCGACATACTTATAGGTTTGGAACCCCATAGATAACATAGAAAGCACCCGAAAATATATACAAATTTTTTGTGGACCTCAAAAAAATTTTTGATCTCTTCTCGGGTGAAGAAATCGAAATAGTAAAGTCACATGACATGATTTTACTATACTAACCTTAACCTTGGCTAAGACTTCTGACTTTTTTTTCTTTCCCTGCTCATCGACCTTTTATAAAAAAATGTTTATGATTTCATTTTATATATAGTAAAGTCAGAGTAGTTGACAGATAATTATAAAAAAATAATAACTATTACTTATTATTTATAATAAATATTACTTAATTTGTTAACTTTATTAATTTTAATAATTATTATTATAATTTTTGAAAGTATTTTATTAATTTTGGTAATAATTATTAGATGTAATAATTTTTTATGCAATACAATAATTTGACAAGAGCACGAGGTGCTTTGAAGGGGTTCAGGTTAAGTTTATATGAGTCCTTAGACCAACACATTTTTTAGTATGAATAGTAAATGAATGAAGTTAGAATTTATATAAAATTAAATAGGTTGATATATTAATTTATTTAAGAATTTATATTTAAATTTAAAAATATTTTTAAAAAATAATTAATAACTAAATTATAAGTACTCAAACATAATAAAATATAAAATTTGAATTATGATAAAATGACAATAAAAACTCCGTAAAACTTTTAAACGGTTCAAAATATTTTTAGAGAAAAATAATAAGTAATTATAATTATAATTGACAAATATATTTGTAAAATAAAATTTGTTATTCAAAATTGTTACCTATCTTAATATATTTAATAAATGAATTGATATATTTAATTTTGCAATTCAAAACTAATGAAAAGTTTTAAATTTATCGAGTTTATATTTAGAATATTATTATCATTTTAATATAATATCTTTTTTCTTTTCATTTTTCTATCCAATCAAATGTAAAAAAATTCTCTTATTTTCTTTCTTTTCAAATTTCCTTTCAACTAAATATAAGAAAAGGAATCGTCCTTATCTTTCTCTCCTTATTTCTGTTGCATCCAAATAAAGCCTAAAATTCAGGATGGTAAGTCTGGTAGAAGAAGAAATGGAATAATGGGATTGAAATTTTGAAAAATTAGATATAGATAAAAACGAAAAGGAAGGGAAATTTTGAAATGTTGATATTTATAAATAAATAAAAATAATAAATTATATTTTTCTTTTTTCTTTTTTTTTCATATCGGGCACATGAAAATTTCATATTTAATTTTGTTTTTAAATTCTTTCCATTTACCACTGCACCAAGCATAAAATAAATGCCACGGACAGGCAACTAGTGCTTTTACTTTCACGATTGGGAGAAAAAAATGCGCATCGAGGGCGAGGTAGCCGTAGAGATAAGTTAACCAAAACCATCATTCCATATCCATTTTGGCCATTTTATTTTTCTTCTTTAGTCATAGCAACCGAGCAACATAACAGGAAAGAATGAGAAGAGGGCATCATTTTGTCTTTAGTGATGTGTGCAGTTTATCTACCTGGATCTTTCGAAGAACTTTCGAGTTCAACTTCAATGTGATTTTTTTCTTTAATTTTGATTTTTAGAAGTGTAGATAATATAAACATGTATTAAGAATATATATTTTGTACGTATTGAATTCTTACCTTTCTTCAAACTTATAATTGCAAAAGCGAAATCTTCATTTTTATCTTTTGAATGATCAATTTCTTTTCTCTATCTTACATTAAGCTTACCATCATTTGACAATCAATTTCTTCTTGTGATTGGAGAAAATTAGAGTAAATTTTCCTTTTGTATATGTTATATATGTTAGAAGAAATTATATTTTATTCATAAGTGATTTCATTTAACTTATTTGTATTTTTGAATATTAAATTTTATTCACTTATATTTTTTATTATTAACATTTTACTTACCTAAAATTTTTAATCTAATTTTTAAAGGAAAATTTCATTATAGGTGAGTTAAGTAAAATTAAGCAAAATCATAAGTAGGTAAAATATAATTTTTCTTATATATATATATATGAATTGATGTCAAAAATTTTCAACACGAACTAAAAAAATGTTGGTCTTATATTCTAATTTTAATAATCTCCTCCATCTCTATATATTTACCTTAAACAAGAAAAAAAATGATTACAATACATGACACGAATAAAAAAAAAAACTAAAACTTGTGATATTTATGAATAATAAAATTTGTATATGTCATTACTAACAATTTTGTAAAGAATATAAAAATAACATACATGGCTAATATATTTTTTTAGTTTCTCTTGGGAATTCTTAGATATGAAAAAAAAAATCACACTTTACTTACTAGTGGTTTCATCTAAATTTACTTAACTTGCATGCTATGCAATTTTGCACCAAAAATTGCATAAAAAAATTTGGATGAGCAAAATGTTAATAGTAAAAAACACATGTGAGCAAATTTTGATACTTAAAAATACATAAAAGTTAAACAAAATTTAATGAAATTATAGATGGGTAAATTATAACTTTTTTTTCTATATGATATGATGACCTAAATGCAAATGCAGGTTGGCCTAACTAATTGTGAAAAATTAGAGAAGATCGCTATAACTCCCATTGGTTACAAAATCAAATCTCCATTAATGTTGCTCTATTACATACCTTAAAAAATTAGTGTATATTTTGTTTCCTTTTAATAATATTTTTGTGTAATGCAATAATGAATTAATTATTGTGGTTGTATTTAGAAAAAGAATTTTTTATGTTGAAAATAGAATTTTATGAAAAAAGGAGTAAATAAAATAACTTGAAGTTAGCATAAGATTAGATTTAAGCAAGTATATATGGAGGAAATTTAAGATATTTATTTTCTATTTTGCCCTTTGGTTACTCAAAATTTATCAAAATGCCTTTAAAATATCAACTCTTTATAATTCCTTTAGCCAATTGCCTAGTCCCCAAATTGTAGCCAACTTTCTCGTCCTTCCTTAACTCTCTCGCTTCAATTTCAAGTACTTTCAACGAGATCAATCCAGCATTTCAAGAAACCAACCATAATTTTTCCAGCAAAACAAGTTAACTTCTTCATATTCAAGCTTTGGGAATGGAGGGTTCTTTAGTTTATTACGGTGATGGAAGAAATTAAAAATTTGGCTATTTGTTTTGATTTATGCTTGAATTAATGTTGTTTAAGGAAAGTTAACCCTATTACCAATTTCTTCTCATTTCCTCTATACTATAGTAAGTAGACGATTTACTTAAACCTTTAATTTGTTAAGATTTCAATTATTAATGGTTGTTATATTTTAAAACTAGGAATTTCAATGATTGATTGTTTAATTAGTGTTTATAAAATAAGTAAATGATGTTTGTGGCTAGAAGTTGAATATATGTGATAAAGTTGCATTAAAGTTAAGTTATATTGATGTATATGTGACTAAATTAAGAAAAATCATGATATATATAGTGTTTTCACATAATTTCTAGAATTCTGTCAATTGATAGTTAAGTATATGCTCAAATATGGCCTTAGAGTTGCTCCCGGATGCTCAAACTCAAGTATTCCCAAATGAAGAAGCTCTCTAGATGATTATAAATGAGTATATACTCAAGTATAATATCCAAAATTACTCTCAGAATGGCCATAAGTAAGCATATACTTAAGTATTGCATTCAAAGTTATCTTTGATTTCCCATACTTGAGTTTATACTTGAGTATAAGGGTTAGAATTCACTTTTGGACCCTTATACTTGAATACATACTTAAATATAGTCCTTGTTTTACCTAGATTAATTGTTATATGGTATCTTAAGATAGTACATGCTGACATGGTTCTAATATTTGAATTATGAATTTATGATTATTGTTGTTTATGATTTTAATGATGAAAATCCCAAAGGGAATGTGATTATGATTAAATTGTAAAAAAAGGGTGAATATAAATATGAAGGTTAATTTAGTATTAGACTTAGGAAAATGTTTTTGAAGGGATATGGTTAGCTTTATAGGAGTAATGTTGGGTTTGTGAAATGATAATATTGATTGAGAAATGCAAAGAGGTTTATATATTTTTCTTTATTTATTAATTATTACTGCCAGTATTATTGGTTTATGAATGTTCTAGGAATTTCAGAAATGGTATGGTTGGAAAGGGTGTTATAATACATACACCATGCACTAAAGTGTTTGTATAAATTTCTTATTAAGTAAATTGTGTATTTACTAAGTCTTAGACTTACTATGTTTAATATTTATCATTTTTAGATGTGCTAATAAAAGTTCCTCCACCTTTATCAGTAGTTTAAAAGTAAATATCTCCACCCTTATCTTTTATAGGGTAACCGTGGTGGTTTAGTAGCTTTTAAATAGACATGTTTTAGGCCTTGAGGAATGACATGTATATTAAGCACTATAAATATTTGTTTGTATATATTTTGATAATGCTTATAAAATATGTTTGTTTGTTAGAATCTATATAATGAAACTAAGTTTAGAGTAGATTAGGTTGGTAGAAATTGAGAAATAGATTCTATGTCAATCATAGCCTACATAGGTTAGTCTTACTTAGTTTAAGGTTTAGGTAGGTCTTGACATGGTTGTCTTACTTAGTGAGTAACTCTTCTTAAGTTTGAATTAAATAAAAAAATTTAATTTTAGATTTTTATTAAAAATAATATATAATTAGAGTTTTAATTTAATTAAAATATTTTTAAAATAAAAATAAAATTTATCATATTATATTTAACAATTTTTGTAATATGAGTGTTTCAATCATAAATACAAAAAGTAGATATAAAAAAGGAAAAAAGCATGCAATTGTTAAACCTTGCTTAGAATTTTATAGTTTTATTTTGTAAATGAAAATAATTAGATAATTATAAAGATAATAATTAAAGTGAAGTTTAATGAAAATAGATAAATTATGATAAGAAAATATGAATGAAATATTAGATAAAAAAGAATTAATTAATTTAATTAGATTTAAGATGAAAAACTTGCATAAAATATATGAGAACAAATAGATAAAATAAAATGTTTTAAAAGTCTTAAGTATCTAGAGGTGAGAAATTAAGTATAGTTGAAATTTAAGGTGTTTCTCCCATTTTACTTCGGCCCCATTCCCTATTTTATTCCTTTAAAATTAGTTTAATTTCCATATTTTCCCTAAATCCCTAACTCTTCTATCATATTCTCTCCAAATCTTCTTCTTTTTCATTTTCAAGCCCCAAGTAAGCCAATTTTATTTAAATTTTCATACAATCAAGGTAAAATGTTCCTCTTTGTTGGATTCCTCTTTCATCTTTCTCTTTGTTTTAGTAAGATTTTGGCATTTTACTTCAAAGGGAAAGTTTAAGCCCTAACTTAAAAAAATTCTAATTTTTGTTTGATTAAGGTTGTTAAACCACAAGTTTCTCTTGGTTAATATTTCAATATACTAGATGAATGAATATTCTAACCCTATTTTAAAGATTTAATTGGATTTGTCTAGTTTGAACTTAAGTTCTAGGTCTTTAATGGGTATATGAGATATGTGATGATTTATGGTGTTTAACTTGATTTTAATGATAGAATTCACATAAATGAGGTTTTTTGGATGCATATTAATGATTTGGTAAATATTGGTGGTATGATTATAAATGCATTGGAGGTAAATTTATGTTGCATTAACAATAAAAATTGCCTTGGAATCTACAATAACCTTTGCAATAGATGACTATGATTTGAGAATTGCTCTTTAGGTAACCATAGAGAATTGGCATTGTGAGGTTTATAATTAACTATATAATTGACAATGTCCAAACAACTTGCCCTTTGGAAGACTATAGTTTAAGTATGTAATTGACCATTAACTCAAACTTTGACTTTAGAGATCTATAGTTAACTATGGCCCACATTTAGAGAGTTTATAATTAATTACATTGTTAACTACCTACTATAAAGATCCAGCCCTAGACCTTTTATAGTTGACTATGCTCCCTTTTTAGGGTTCTTTAGCTAACTACATAGTTGGCTACACATTCTTGATTTTCAAGATTTAGAATATGAGGGGTTTTTAAGAATTAAAGTGTTATATACTATTTTGTATAGTCATTCTACTATAGTTGATAATGAAAATTAAAAGAGGAATAAGAATACTATAAATTTAGTTATGCATTTAATTGAGATTGGATATGATATGTCACACAGGAAATGTGATGGGGGTAATATAATATATATAATATTTGAACATCAAATCTGGTGATAGTTTATAAAGGATAAAGTTAATTTGAAAGAGTACATACGTACATATGAGTGACATGTTGATGTCAATTATATTGTGATTTATGTGACTAACATATTTAAGTGTAAAAGAGGATAATTCTAGTTGGTAAGCTTATAATTACCTTTTAAATTAGATTGCACTTGAATCTTTGCTCACTAGTTCCTAGAGTTACTTTTTCATATTTTACTTTTACAGATTCTCAAATTAAGCCATCCACCACCAACATAAAGTTAGATTCTCGAAAGCTTTCTAATATGACAATTGATAGTTATAGATATTTTGATGTAAATAATTATTTTAGGGCCTTATTCCACATAAGGTTAAGGATAAGAGGACACAAATTCATTCTCTTTAGGAATAACTAGGCCAACTTATCCTCTAAATGAAATAATTTATAAGTAAGTTTAATTCCTTTTTTGTTATTGAACCACTTTTGGATAAATGAAATACTATGATTCCTACTTGATGCATTAATTCTCTCCTTTAATACATAGGTATACTTAGTGCTTCTTTAGTTTTGTTTTATTTGTTTCTCTTTGAAGAATTTTTTTATTTCTTTTTATATATCATTTTAGAATTTTAATGAAGCATTAATTTTTTTTTAAATTTATCCTTCTTTTTTATTAACAAATACTTCAAAACTCTATATTCTCAATCATATTTCTCTCTCTATTTTTAATTGTTTTAACTTTGTGTATAAATGATAGTTTTGAAAAGTCTATTAAAAATAAATAAATAAAATTATTTTTTTAATATATGTGAAATCGATAAATTGTGAGAAATAGCAAAGGATGGAAGGAATACATAATCGAAGAATGTATGGAAAGTGGGTGAATGAATTCCCTACTAGTCATAACTTAGGTTGAGTCATGATAGCAAAAGAGTAAATAATAAGAAAAAATAATATATGAATTTTAAAGTAATAAAAGTTTAAAATAAAAATTATAGTTAACTAATTGACTATTTTAATTAAATTAAATCTTGAACTTATTTAAAATATATTTATGATAAAAATGTATTATATTATATTTATACTATTTAGTGATATTAGCATTTAAATTGTAAATAATGAGAGTCAACATTAAAAAAGGGAAAACATACAATTTAGTAAATAAATTGAAGAGAAGAAATACTAAATTGTAAAATAATAAAAGTTAAAATTGAAAATATTTTCATTATAATAAATATAAAGCATACAATATTATATTTATACTATTCAATAATATTAGTATTTAAATTATAAATAATAGAAGCTCAACATAAAAAAAAAAACAAAGGAAACACATGCAATTTAGTAAATAAATAGAACACAAACAATGTTGAATCGTATGTTAAAAATAGAACATGTAACAATTAATTTAACTAATACTATTTATATAAGTTTTGCAGTTTATTTAAAATTTAAAATATTTGTATATTAAAAATAAAATATATATTATATTATATTTATATAATAATATTAAATTTTGGTTAATAACTAATAAACATAAATATAAAAATAAATAAATTAATAAAAAAGATAAAATCTTCTCTTAAATTATAATAAAAATAAAAATATTTAAAACAAATAATTATAATTAAATGGCCTCAACTGCCTAATCCTGAAGTTACCAAGTCATTCTAATTTTTGAAAACCTATCGCGGTAGCAAGCCTGGACTCTTCTATAAATATCAATAATTTCTTTCATTAGGAAAACGTTCGCCATTTAGAATTATTAATAATTTAGTGAAAGTTCCCGACTTAGATTTTGCTCCAGCCCATTGAAAATTCCCGCTGCACCGGTACACAGAACTGAATTTGCTTGATACAAAGGAATTTCCTTCTAAATCGCCTCTAATGATGACAAATGATAATTCTAGAATCCAGACAACCAAAATCACATTTCCAACAGTTAGGACCCAAAGAAGACCACAGAGATCACCGCTAAAACCTCCTTTTGCAAAACCAAAAACCGCCCCTGGTATCCTCCATCCATCTAACATCGTACTGTCACTCACTATTCAACGACCAACAAAACGAAGACCTATAAAATCCCTTCGCTGCCTTTCTCTCCTAGCTCACATACGACAAAAACAAACTCTTCAATCCAACAATCGCCATTTCCTCTCTCAGTTTCTCCTTCTGGTTCTCATTGAAGCTCTTTATTCCTATATCCGATCAAAGCCAAAACCCGAATCCACCAACCATGGACACAAAGATCGGTGCTGTCGACGCGTGTAAGCCTGCTTGCAACGACATCGTTTCTGATTCGAGGTTCTCAGTTTCTGCGGTCCAAGACTCTGTTTCCCCTTCTGTGATTAGTTCTTCGGAAGCCACGCTGGGCCGCCACTTGGCTCGCCGGCTGGTTCAAATCGGTGCCACCGACGTCTTCTCCGTTCCTGGCGACTTCAACTTGACTCTTCTTGACCATTTGATCGCCGAACCTGGGTTGAACCTCATTGGCTGCTGCAACGAGCTCAACGCTGGTTACGCCGCGGATGGCTATGCCCGTTCTCGTGGCGTTGGTGCATGTGTTGTCACCTTCACTGTTGGTGGGCTTAGTGTTCTAAATGCCATTGCTGGTGCTTACAGTGAGAATTTGCCTTTAATTTGTATTGTCGGAGGACCCAACTCCAATGACTATGGTACCAACAGAATCCTCCATCACACTATCGGTTTGCCTGATTTCAGCCAAGAGCTTAGGTGCTTTCAGACTGTTACTTGCTACCAGGTATGAATCGTATCTTTTTATTTTTATATTAGTGTGACTTACCAATATAGATTCAGTGAATGCATTATTCATAGAGATTTCTTTTATAAGTACTTGTGATGACTGTGATGGGCTGGGTTCCGTTTTTACTTTCATTGAATGCCGCAAGAAGTTTTCGTTTTCTGTATCATCTGATGGGTTGGGGTTAATGCTATCTGTGGAATCAATTATGGGTTTTGTGTGTGCGCTTGCTTGCTCTTTTGTCATAATGACGGATTAGGTGACTCGATTGACAGAACTTTTGGTTTATTCAATTCAAGTGGGTTTTACTGTCTGTTCTGTAAAACTTCATCAATTTTGCTAATTGTTTTTGATGAATTTGGATATGGAGGCTGTCGTCAATAACTTGGAAGATGCTCATGAACAAATTGACACTGCGATCTCGACCTCATTGAAAGAAAGCAAGCCCGTCTACATAAGCATCAGCTGTAACTTGCCTGGGATTCCTCATCCTACTTTCAGTCGTGAGCCAGTTCCGTTTTCACTGTCTCCAAAGTAAATTCATTGTCCCTTTTTGCTCTATTCTACTCTACTTTCATTTTTACTTATGGTGAAGATTTGAATTATATGGAAGTGCTAATGATTTTTCCAATTCTGATTTTTTCTGGGAATTTTACAGATTGAGCAATCAGATGGGTTTGGAGGCTGCAGTAGAGGCAACTGCAGACTTCCTCAACAAGGCTGTAAAACCTGTATTAGTGGGTGGGCCTAAACTGCGTGTAGCAAAGGCATGTGATGCCTTTGTTGAATTAGCCGATGCTTGTGGTTATGCGCATGCTGTAATGCCATCGGCCAAGGGGCTTGTTCCAGAACACCATCCGCATTTCATTGGAACTTACTGGGGTGCTGTAAGTACAGCATTTTGTGCTGAGATTGTGGAGTCTGCTGATGCATACTTGTTTGCTGGACCAATTTTCAATGATTACAGCTCTGTTGGTTATTCGCTGCTTCTCAAGAAAGAGAAGGCAATCATCGTTCAGCCTGATAGAGTTACGATCGCCAATGGGCCAGCATTTGGGTGTGTCTTGATGAAGGATTTCCTGAAGGCACTTGCAAAGCGTCTCAAGCACAATAATACGGCTTATGAAAATTATCACAGGATATTTGTCCCTGAGGGACATCCTCTGAAGTCTGCACCCAAAGAGCCTTTGAGGGTTAATGTTCTGTTCCAGCATATCCAAAAGATGCTCACTGGTGAAACAGCTGTGATTGCTGAAACAGGGGACTCGTGGTTTAACTGCCAAAAGCTGAAACTACCAAAGGGTTGTGGGTAAGTAGCATATAAAATGTGATTTCTATCATTTATCATCATTTTTTAATACTCTTGTTATATATATATTTTTTTATTTCAATGATTTCGATGATTTTAATGGACATGTTTTAAATTTATTGACAGGTATGAATTCCAAATGCAGTATGGATCAATTGGGTGGTCAGTTGGTGCAACTCTTGGTTATGCACAGGCTGTACCTGACAAGCGAGTGATCGCTTGCATTGGTGATGGAAGCTTTCAGGTTCGTCTTGGACCTATTTTTTAATAGTAACTGAGTTTACAATGTTAACAGGCCTAATGTTTCATATTCCGTAACTACTGCCTTAAAGCATGTCTGCAATTTTGGTGAACGTTGTCTCATTTTATCTGTATTCAAATTTCTTCCAGGATTTCTGAATTCCTGCCAAAGTTAATCACTTGCGCCAATTATTGGACTGATTTTGATATTTCTTTGTTTCTCAATGCTTTGCAGGTGACTGCGCAGGATGTATCAACAATGCTGCGATGCGGGCAGAAGACCATCATCTTCCTTATCAACAATGGTGGATACACCATTGAAGTTGAAATTCATGATGGACCATACAACGTGATCAAGAACTGGAATTATTCTGGTTTAATTGATGCAATTCACAACGGCGAAGGAAAATGCTGGACCGCCAAGGTCAGTCTCTTAACATAGTAGATCCACACCTCCTTTATGATTTGTGTGGAGGAAAGAAATTGATTAATATCTCACAAAATGAACTTAAATTGAGAAGATGGCTTTCTTTACCCCCATTTCCTTCTATTTTCCTTACTCCCAAACATCTTAGACTTGAAAAAGTGCTGGTTTTTATATCCATATGTGTGTACTTGATTGCAGGTCTTTTGTGAAGAGGAGCTTGTGGAAGCCATTAGTACAGCAACTGGACCTAAGAATGACTGCTTATGCTTCATTGAGGTGATAGTTCATAAGGATGATACTAGCAAAGAGTTGCTCGAATGGGGCTCTAGGGTTTCGGCTGCTAATAGCCGTCCTCCCAACCCTCAGTAATTTAAGTTTTCAACCATGCTCGCGTTACTGAAAGCTGTTTTAGGAAGTCTTCTTGAAATTCCTTAAAAAAAAGAAAAACCAAATCTTAAATGTGGGTGCCATTTGAAAATTTGAAAGGTCTGGACGGAGATTGACAACCTCCCGATTTGGAAGGACTGAATAAAATAATAGCCGCAATTATACTAATCTCCACTATTTATATAAAAATAAGAGGGGACAGATACATCTCCCGTAAATTATTAAAATAAGCTAGATTCCTCTATCATATTGAAAGTTGTTGGAACCAATGTTTTGATTCCTAGTATTTTTTTTCTTTTATTTTAATAAATCATTCAGTATGAGCCAAATCATATTAAATTTTTAATTAATTCATATTCGAATTGAGAGAACTTAAATAATATAGGATTAATTTTTTTTTAGCAATAATATTTTTTATTCATAAAATTCTAATATGAAATTTTACTTAAAAGAATTGAATTCCTAATTAATCGAGACAATCACCGTTGATGATTGCTAGTAGTTAAAATATTGGTAATGCTTTTTGTATATTTTCGAGAAAGTAATAATGTAATTTTAAAACTTCTATTTAAAATATTTTTTCTGTAATGTTAAAAAAATTGAGATTACAATTTTAAAACATTTATTTAATCTATATTTTACTTTTATATCAAATTATTCCATGACTTTTATTATAATTTCAATTAATTTTTAACGTGGTAGTTATAATTTTATAAGTTTAGAATGAAATCCGCTATAGTTATTTTTCTCATAATCTTTTCTTTCACTTAAATTTTGTTAATAACTAACACATTGAATGATACTGTCTTAACGTGACTTAATGGTTGTTGATATAGATTTACTATATCATTTCTAATTTTTCTATTTGTAACTAGATCACGACGTGAAAAAATTATAGTATTTTATGAAATTATTTCATTACTAGTGAAAAGGAATAAGTCACATGCCTTTTGCTTCATAAATTATTGTTTATATGTACCAATTACTAACAAAGCTTAATTTAGAAATGATAGGAGTAATTCATTGAAAATGAAATAAAAATAAAAAATTTAAAAATCATGCAAATTATAAACGTAATTTAACCTCAATTTCAAATTTGCAATCTAATTACTTCATTACCCCAAATGACAAATTTTTTTATTGTTTCATTTTTTTATCAATTAATGCAATATTTAATTAATACAAATAGAAAAATAAAAAAATTGTGTGTATGTCTGTGGTAATTATTGCCCCACAAATCAATTAATACAAGATTGCCCCATAAACTTTTTTATCAGTTAAAAGATCAAAATTTAATTAATATTGAATAGTTTGGTAATAGTTGAGTTTCCAAATGTTCTAGATTTAAGAAATCATGAATTCAGTTCTTAAAAGCTATTTTATTAGGAGGAGTTTATGTTTATTATTTTTGTCTTGAGTAGAAATTAATCTTATATAAGAGATGTGAGATACTTGAATGTAAACTGAAAAAATCAAAATTTTTCTTTAAACAAATATAAAAATATTTAGAACTTCTTTTATTAAATACTCTAACACTTGTGGAGGAAAGACCAAAAGTCAAAATGATATTTTACTTTTATTTAAATATTTTACTCTTTTATAGTAATTTATTTTTTTAAAAATTTTTATACAAAAATTTTTAGATCCACCACTCATTTTAGCCACGTGGATATCAATAATTTTAATGAAGGAAACATGTGGAAATAAGGGATTCAGCACATACGATGTTCGCGATATTTATTTCTCCGCTGGAAAGCATGTGTTCACCTTTTTTTTTTTTCGCCCTTTTCAAAAAGCATACATCATCATACATGTGATCTCTTGAATATGCCAATTAGTTTGTAGAACCTTTTAGAACATTACAATAAGTTACTGGAAATTATTTTACAAGCTGATAAAAATTGCAATTTTTCAGTAGTTAAAAAAGCCTTTTATACAAAGTGTGCCAAGTTACCTCATTTTTCCGCCTAGAGAATAGTTTCTACAAAAATAATGTAACATAACTTCTGCAATTTACAAATACGTGACATATTTTGTACATAAGTTAATGTAGTAACTATAAATTTGTGAATTGTGCAAAAATCTAACAAACCAAAATAAACAACCAATAGTTTTTTTTTTTTTTTTTTAAATGAAGTGTAAATAATCCAAATGCCTCCTAGAGAGGCAGAGCTTGGAAGGGATTAGTGATGGTCAACTTTCTTTTAAAATTTTTGAAAAATATATATTAATATTGTATAGTTATATATTTTTTTAAAAAATTACATATAAATCATTTAATTCTCTTTAATCTTAATATCACATAATCATATATATATATATATATATATATATATATATATATATATATATATATATATATATATATATATTGTTTGATTCTCTAATTTTTTTTCTTATTCATTAACCCTCAAATTTTAAATCAAAATCTTATAGGCTTCCAACAAGTTTGATATTATATTAATCACGACTTGCCAAATTAAAATTCTTCTGGAATTTAAAATTGCAGGATTATTAGGTCAGCATAAGAAATTAAGGGTCATTTGGTTTAGACTGGAGAAAGAGAATGGAATCAGAAAACGAAATTAGGGGGAAAGGAAAAGAATAATTCCTGATTACCCAATCTGTTTGATTCAAACAAGAAAGGGAATCAAATATTTTTAATTCATTTTATTAATAATTATTACACTAAAAAATAATTTATTTATAATTATTATTAAAATAATTATTACAATTATTATCTTATTATTTTTATTTTATTTACTAATATTATAATTTTTATAATTAGTTAATATTAATTATTAATATCTTATTAATATTATTTTTATTATTACTCTTATTATTTTAACTATTATTAATATCTTACTAATAATTAATATTATCATAATAATGTTAATAATTATTATTTATTTAATTATTATTTTTAATATTTATTATTTTATTAATATTATTAATTATTAATAATTTAAAAATATTATAATATTAAAAATACTAATTATTAAAAATATTATAATATTATTAATATAATTAAATAGTATTATAATATTTATTATTTAATAATATTATTTATTTATTAAATAAATATTAATAATATTATTAATATATAATAATTATTTATTATTTATTATAATTATAATTATTATTTATTACTTATGGTAATAATTATTATTATAAATAATAAATAATTATTATTTACTATTATTATTTATCATAATTATTATTTATTATTTTATTAATATTATTAGTTATTAATATTAAAAATATTATAATATTAAAAATAACAAGTATTAAAATATTATAATATTATTAATATAATTAAATAATATTATAATATTATTAATATATAATAATTATTTAATAATATTATTAAGAGAAAGTAGGAAAAGAAAATGAGATTCCCTAAGGAGTTTTGGAGGGAATTATTATTCCCTTAAATGGGGTAATTCCATTAAGTAAAAAGAGAGAAATGAAATGAATTTTTTCTAAATCAAATAAAAACAAAGAGAATGAAATTCTGTAATTCCTTTTCCTTTTCTTGAATACTTCTAACCAAACGGCTCTTAGGGTGTAGATGGAAAAAGAAAGTGCCAGTAGGAAGTATTTTGACTTTAAATACATTTTAATTGTCAATGGATGTAAATTAAAATTTAAGAAAAATATTTAAATTTGATTTATTATCATTATAAAATAATTTTATATTATTATTTATTCATATATTATTATATAAATTAAAATTATTAAAATATTCTTATTATTAGTGCAAATTATTAATTTTTAAATGATTATTTATTGATTGTTAAAAAATTATACATTAATAATAAATTAAATTTAATCTCTTTTTAAATGAAAATTTTATTAATATTATAATTTTAATAGGGACACCAGCTGGTCATTAAAAAGAAAAAAACATAAAAAAGGTAAAGAGAGGGTCAGCACCTGCATGAATCTATGCCAGTTTGCAATGTGTCCTTCAACTGTTTATAGTCCACGCAACTGAAAAGATCTGCAACAGGCGGACCCCGCTCAGGTTTCCAATTATCGTCCACGCATCTAAGAAAATTCTAAAATATGCGATTCTGGTTCCAAAATTTGCGGTAAAATGCTTCCTCCGCTTTTTTTCCGTGCACAATGTTCTTGCTCGGTCCAATTTAGGTTTAGAAAATAATAGAATATAATAAACAGTTTTTTATTTAAAAAAATCACTCGTTTAATTTTGATCATATTAGTTTCACGCGAGGGCTAATATATTTTCATTCACTGTAGAGAATTTCCAATCTCACTTCACATAAAAATTTTGCCTTTTTTTTTTTTGGCATTTTTTAGTTCTATACTTTATATGTAAGTATTTTTAGAATAAAATAGCCATCTTTAAAATGCTAACTATTTGTCTCGAGGTGCAAAGATTCCAACAATATGCCATTGTCATAAACCTTACCTATAGAATTATTTTTTATTAAATTAATCTTCAACGTATTCCTTCTTTGATTGGATATTTATATTTTAGAAGTTTAATTAAATTGTTGTTTTCAATTTATTTTTGTTTCTAATTATTTATCTTTGTCAATTTCTCATCGTTGTATAACTCTTTATAAATACCGGATTACATTGAGTATCCTATCCTGCGACTGCTTAAGGTTGATTTGTTTTTGCTCTAAAATTATTTAAATTTCAAACTTTTGATTGACAAGTCCGCTGAGTTTCCAGTAGGTTGGGCTATGGAATGGTTGGAGGATTTGATAAGGTTGAAAAAGAGATAAAAATCAGTTTTTTACTTAATATATTTAGTTAACATATAATAAAATTTATTATTTTCATTTATTTTTTTTATAAATTTTTCTCATTCAAATCTTTCTTCTTCTTTTTTTCTAAGTATCAAAATATAAATTACAATGAAAATAAAAAATATTTCTGTTATTATCATCTTCTAGCTACTATCATCATTGCCATTTTTGTTATCACAATAATTATTGTTATTGTTACTATTATTATTATTATTATTACTATTATTATCATTGATATTATTGTTGTCATTACCAACACTATTATTACTATTTTAGTTGCTATCACTATTATCACTACTAAAAAATAAGTCTAAAATAATAATGGGATCTTTTTTTTTTTGGCCCATAATAATGGGATCTCATTTACTTATTGATACATCAAACAATAAAAAAAGAATTACATATAGTGTGAATTTCATTTCACGAATGAAAATAATAATTTTCTTTATCCTACCATCTTTATTTGATTACAGTCTTCTTCCATTCCCCCCACCCCACACACATATATATATATATTTGTCTCCGTAAGAATTTACATTCCATAATTTTGCTCCGAAAAATTGTAAGCCGCATTTGAATCTTTGTTATAGATCCATAAGGAAGATAAATAAAGAGTTCACTCGAGAAGTATTTGATTAGAAACAAAAGTAAAATATATATTATGTCAAAACTAGCCTGCACGGGCTTGTGTTTAATTTCATCGACATTCAGACAAAAAAAATTTGCCACGTTAGTTTCATTACTTAAAAGAAAAAATTGCTACATTTTAGGATTATAGTCCGTAATTTAAAATAATAAATTTTGAATCATACTTTTTTTTTATATTTTTTCTTTTGTAAAGTTGCATTTTTACATAGTATTAAAACAAATATTTGCCATTCACGAAACTCGAAATAAAATTTAAAATAATTCAATCCCTTGAACTTCATTAGTTGTAAGCCATGTTCACTGCTTGACAATATTGCAACTTTTACATATTCATGTTTTAAATATGTTCTGCAAAGAGTACATGCACTAAACATTATCATGAAGTCCATACTGTACAACAGAAAGAGGCAAATAGTTTTAGTAACTTCATATCAGAGCCGATAAACCACTGTGGCTAACATATATTACTACGAAAATCTCCCAAAAAATCAGTATAATTTCACGATTACTGAAGCTATTAGAGGAAAAGAAAGCAGCTTCCTCATCAAATGCAACCATTGAATCTTGCCAAGTTACTGAAACGTTAATAAATGTCTCTTTCTATTTCAATAGTTCTTAACAATTGTGCAGGAATTGAACACTCCTTTTGAAGGCTTCTTTGAGGTTCAACTGAATTGAATCAGCACAATACATTGAGTTTGCTCTAGAAGCAAGCTCTTAAAGATAAAACAACAAATTTTTTTGACATAGTGGAGTAAATAGTGGCAACACAATCTAGTTAACATAATTAAAGATAATATATTAATAGGAATTCCTTGGCTAAAATACCAAACTAATTTTTTTTACGAAACTTATTTCCGTTTTACCGTGTTTTCGAAACATATTACCAAATTACGCACGCAGGCAGGAGGCGCCATTTGGATTGGCGCCTCATGGGCGGAGGCGCCATCCAGGATGGCGCCTTTGGGGACCTCCGAGGGCGCCATTCAAGGTGGCGTCCTCGGTCCATTTTTTTCATTTTTTCCCTTTTAAAATTAATTAATTTTGATATCATTTGAAAATAAATAATATATGATTGTAACTGAAAATAAATTTTTGAAAATAAATTACTTATTTTATAATTATATTTGATGTCATATGAAAATATGTTAACTCCACTTTGATATCTAATACATAAATTTATTATAGGAATTAAATAAGAAAGTAGTTAATGATAATAATATAATGAATAAAATAATAAATATTTAGTAAATAATTAAATATTATTTAAAAAATATAGGATCAATAAAGAATAATTACATAATTTATATTAATGTCTCTCAAAATTTTATGTAATGACACTTAATTTTTATCAATTTTTGAAATTATAAACTTCTAATGCTTGGAATTATATTATTACAAGTAATTATTTAATATGTTATTACACATAAGTAAATTTATTGAATTATTCAATAATATTCTTTATATACGAAGTTGAAGATTGCTAAAAATGAAAAGAAATATAATGTAATAAATATATTTTTCTTATTTTATATTTATTCCAATAATATGCTTGTCACTTTGTATTTATCTGAATAATTTTTTTTTATTTTGTGACAGAGTAAATGCAAACTGACGAGGTTGAAGATAGCTGAAAATTTTAAAAAATGTGATTATTTCGTTTCAAAAATCTTTTCAGTTTGTAATGAAATCGAAATTGTAACATGAATTAGTTACTTTTTATTTCATCAGAATGATAAAATATTTTGGTAATGAGAGGGAAAAGTACCGATTAATTATTTTTTAAGAAACTATTATTCGTTTCATCGTTCCTTCGAAACATTTTATCGAAATAAGCACAGAAGATACGAACAGCGATGGAGAGACGCCAAATGACGTGTAGAGGTACACTAGACGAAATGGCATCGTTCGCGCTGAAGGGAAGGAACGACAGGCGCTATGGCACCTTTGGCCTATGGCACCCTCGCTCTTCATTTCTAAATTAATTAGTCGGTGATTGTGTTGATTGTGCACCCTAGAGACATGAATTTTTGTGAAAGTATGATAATTAATATTATTTATTTACTTTCACACGATAAATAAAAAAAAAGTAGATAGGTTAAAATACCAAAATACATTTATTTCATAAACTATTTTCTGCTTTACCGCAGTTTCGAAACTATTTACCAAATTACGCAGGGCGCCGTTGAAGGCGCCTTTCAACATGGCGCGTTCGCTGCAGCGAATTTCACTGCGCAGGCTGTGAGGTACCATTTCACCTGGCGCCTACCCAACAAATTTAAGTTTATAACTTATGGGGCTGGGGGGCGCCAAGTGACATGGCGCCTCCACAGCCCTATTTTATAAATTAATTAAGTTTTATAAATTTATATATTTATTTATATAATTTTAAATTTATTATTATTTATAATGAAATTATAATTTTTAAAATTTAATTAATTATATTTTATGATATTATTTATCTATATTAGTCATAAAAATTAAGATATAATTATAATAAAATTAAAATTATATAAATAAATATATAAATTTATAAAACTTAATTAATTTATAAAATGGGACTATGGAGGTGCCATGTCACTTGGCGCCTCCCAACCCCATAAGTCTCACCTGGTGCCTCCCCAGTGAAATTCGCTACAGCGAAGGCGCCATGTTGGAAGGCGCATTCAGCGCAGCCGAAATATAAATTAATTAAGTCATGTTAGTTTTCTAACAAATATAATATGTTAAAGTTTTAATTTTTTCTAAATCCTAGATTATCACTTCACATTATAAGTCATAATAATCAAAATAAATTAAAAATTATAATATAAATGTAAAAAATCTACAAATATTAACCAACAAAAATCACAAACTATCACAGATCACATATATTTATAAATTTTTTTTCTAAATCCTAGATCATCATTTCCCATCCTAGATCATCATTTCCCATCATAAATCATAATAATCAACATGAAATATAAATTATAATATACATGCAGAAATTATAAAAATACTAACCAGTGAAAAATATAAACTATCACATATCATATAAATTTGTATAAATCTTTTCTAAATCATAGATCACCATTTCACATCATATATCATAATAATTAACATAAAATAAATATTATAATATAAATACAAAAATTATCAAAATTTAAGCAAATAAAATTTATAAATTATAACAGAAATTATCACAGATCACATATATTTATATAAAAATTAAAAATTATCACAAATCACATATATTTATATAATTTTTTTCTAAATTGTAGATCATCATTTCCCATCATAAATCATAATAATCAACATGAAATATAAATTATAATATACATACAGAAATTATATAAAAATACTAATCAGTAAAAAATATAAACTATCACATATCATATAAATTTGTATAAATCTTTTCTAAATCCAAGATTACCATTTCACATCATAAATCATAATATTAACATAAAATAAATATTATAATATAAATACAAAAATTATTAAAATTTAAACAAATAAAATTTATAAATTATAATAGAAATTTCTTTCTAACTCCTTAATCATCACTTCATATCATAAATCATAATAATTAATTTAAAAAAATATAACATAATAATAAAAATTATAAATACACTAACCAAACAAGAGTTGACTGGAATCAGATTTGCTCCAAAATAAAAAATGCTTCCGAATGCAATGCACAAAATCAAGAACGGATGATGATTGATGAACGAACTGTGGCTACAAGTTTTGCGAACAAAGAAGAGAAACAGAGTTGCGAAATGGTTTTTGAGTGAGAGGGTTTGAGTGAGGAGGCGGCTGCGCAATTGTGAGTGAGGGTTTGAGGGAAGAGAGACGAGCGGAGGGAATATATAAGGGGGAGGTGCCTGATGAAATGGCGCCTCCCAGTTTAAAATTTAAATCTGGCGCCCAGGGGCGCCTTTTGAAATGGCGCCTTCCATACGGAGGGCGCCATTCAAAATGGCGCCTCCCGCATGGAGGGCGCCACTTCAAAAGGCGCCTCCAAGGGGGAGGGCACCATTCTGAATGGCGCCTCCAACCCCTAGGGGCGCCATTTTGAATGGCGCCCTGCGTATTTTGGTAATATGTTTCCAAACTGCCGTAAAATGGTAAATTGTTTACAAAATATGCGTAATTCGGTATTTTAGCCGAATTCCTTTCACAGTGAATTTATTGGCAAATTATAAATACATCAATTGGCTCAATCTCTTTCAAATTCCTTAATTTGCTCTTTATTTTCACTAATCAAAAGGACCTTGAAAGCATTCTCGTACCAACAACAATGACGGTTCCTGATATTATATTGAGATTTCTACATTAAAGAGAAGCTTCTTTTCTTGTAAGTGATTTAAACAAAAGCTTCTTTGATTTTAATACATTACCGGGGAATTCATATTCATCATCGTCTTGTAAATTTAGAATTTTCAAATTCCTCTCACTATTAAAAGTAAACACTAATATAAAAGCACTAGTTAAAGTCAGATATTTAAAAGGTTAGACATTAATTTTTGACTGATATTTAATTGAGCATAATTGTAAGTAAGATTTCATGTTGGTTGCAAAATAGTCATAAAAAATAATAATAACATCAGTTATAATTGTTAGGTTTCACATACATTATGTGATGCAGTGAAAAAATAAATTTTCAAAATTATGTCGTATAAAATCTTCACATAGATAAATGCACAGGGATATAAATCAAGAATCAAAGATTATTTTTTGGAGTGCAAATATGAATTACAAGCACAATTAGGTGATAGTGCCCTTATAATATTCAAATGGAGCGAATGGTAACTTCTCAACCTTTACGAATCTGCTAGGATTCGTCTTTCACATAAAGAAAAAGGGTTTAGTGCAATTTTGTAAGGTATTTTGTGTTGTTTTGCTAGTAGCGAATTTGCTTGTTTTTCATACAAAACAATGATGCCTTTATACCCCTTTTATAAAGCTAAAGGCATGCATCTTTCCTAATCTTATTATTAATTCTATTCAATCACTGATACCTTATCTCTAACATGGTGAGAGTAAGGAGAGACATGACTTATCTATTAGTTATCTAATATTACTTTAATATTAATAACTATATATTGTTAAATAATAATATTATCTTATAATATAATTTCTAATATTATTAGATAATAATATTATCTGGTAATATAATTATTTAATATTAAATTATGTAATTATCTTATATTACTTTAATATCAGATAATATCATATAATATAATATAAAATATATATTACGTGAATAACTATATATATATATATATATATATATATATATATATATATATATATATATATATAAAATGACAAGCTCAATTAATAAGTTTTAAATCTAACTAAAAACTAATTAATTACTGTTTCATTCTTACTTCTTTTATGTGACCTTATAGGTTCCTACTATGGTAGCAATGACCTATCATTGAACTATAGATAGTGAGCGGTATCTAGTAATACATCATTGCCACCTAAGTAATAAGAATGTTTGTGATTCGACATCTATCTAATGTGTAATTAACGCTTTGCATCACAGTCCCTTTTGTAATGATATTCAAATCGAACTGGAGGCATGAAGTGTGTCATTCTCATCAATGTTTAATTTATATTTCTTAATACTGAGTAAACTAACTTAAATAAATGACCAATATCACATATTGATCTAATTAAGCATGGCCATACATTTTTAAGTCTCACTCAATTAAAGGACCTAAGGATATCTCTCATTTATACAAGAGTAATAAAATTCCATTTATATCACTCACATCCCTCTACATGATTCGTGATACACCCAATCAATGTCTTATATGTCATCTCGATTAAAGATAACATAGAATGGTATCGAAATGTATAACCCCTCATGTAAGGAATCATAGTGACTTCAAGTCAAAGGACTACGTACATTGTGGTCATATAAGAATAGCTAATAACACATGACAATCCATACAATATTCTCACAGCGAATCAGTCCAGTATATTTATTCACTAATAATATACTATGTATTGACTTGATATCATATATTTATAATTCATAATTATCAGTCATCATACATGATAGTCTCACCATACATGATAGTCTCAATGTATTATTACTATCTCTTTTGCAATAATATTCGACTATGGATATTTTAGGAATAACAAAACTATTCCAAAGATAATTATTATATTTAAGTTGTAAATATTAAAATAAAATATAATACATTGTGTATTATTATAATCATCTTATAATTAGCTCTTAGGACACACACACACCAACAATCTCCCACTTGGATTAGAGTTAATCACTTATGTATCTAATATTGAGTGACCTAGTATGAATATCATGTTTTTTATGCATTAAAGGCTTAGTAATGGGTTGGTGATATTATGGTCCGTTGGTACTTTACATATTTTCACATCTCCTCTATCAATGATTTCATGAATAAGATAGAAGCACTAAAGTATATGCTTAGATTGCTTGTGAGATTTGAGTTCCTTAACTTGTGCAATGACCCTATTATTATCAGAATAGAGTTCTACTAGGTTTGTAATGTTAGGAACAATGCCAAGTTCAATAATGAACTTTTTAATCCAAATAGCCTCCTTTGACGAATCAGAGGCAGTAATATACTTAGCCTTTGTAGTAGAATTGGCCATTGTTTCTTACTTTGAACTCTTTTAGCATATAACATCACCATTCAGGCAAAATACATAACTTGATCGTGATCTAAAGTCATCCTTATCTAATTGGAAACTAGTATCAGTGTCACCTTTTACAATAAGTTCTTTCCCACCTTCATATATTAAGAATGATTCCTTAGTCCTTCACAAGTACTTAAGGATGTTCTTAACAGTAACCTAGTGAGGTTCACCTAGATTTGACTGGTACCTATTCGTCATGGTCAAGGTGTCATGCTCAAGGCATATAAGACATTAGGATGAGTACATAGCATGACATATATGATGAATCCAATTGTTGATGCATATGATATCTTATTCATGCGGTCCTTCTCATCTTGTATTGTAAGACACTGAGCTTTTGACAAATTTATGCCATGTGACATAAGCAAAAATCCTCTTTTAGATTCTTGCATGTTAAAACATTTTAACATTTTATCTATGTATGTACTCTAACTTAGGTTACATAATTTTCTTGATCTATCTTTATAGATCCTAATACCTATTATATAGGTAGTTTCATTTAAGTCTTTCATTGAGAAATAATTCCCTACCCAAGTCTTTATAATCTGTAAATAATAATGCTCCCACTAACCTTTTTGTAAACACAAGATTCTTCTTCATTTTTTTATGAAATTAAATTCCTCGATTGCCTCATCAAAATAAAGATTCCAAGTTTGTGAAGCTTGCTTTAATCCATAAATTGATTGTTGTAACTTACATGCATTTCTAACATTTTTAAGAGTGATAAAACCCTTCGGCTGTGTCATGTACACATCTTTAAGAAGCTTTCCATTAAGAAAAGCAGTTTTGCCGTCTATTTATAAGATTTTGTAATCGTAAAAAGCTACAATAGAAAGTAATATTTGGATGAATTTAAGCATAATAATTGGGGAATAGGTTTCATAATAGTTTATACCATGAACTATCTTATAACTTTTTACGACTAATCGCCCTTTAAAGGTTTGTATATTACTATCCATGTCAATTTTCTTCTTGGAAACCCATTTGCACCCAATAGATTTTACCCCTTTAGGTGGGTCAACCAAAGCCCATACTTAGTTAACATACATGGAATCCATTTCGGATCTTATGGCTTCGAGCCACTTCTCAGAGTCTATCCTTTTAATAACTTCTTAGTAGGTTGTGGGCTTATTTTGATCTATGAGCAATACATTGCCATGTTGAGTAATAAGAAATCCATATCTCTCAAGCTTATGGTATGTCCTACTAGACTTACACAGGTTTTGTATAACTTGAGCTAGTTCCTGAGACATAACTTCTTGTGGTCTATGTTTAGGATATATTATTGGTTCATTGTTACTTTGTAAGTTTCAAACTTCTTTAATTTCTACTTTCCTCTAACTATTTTTCTTTGAGATAAACTTTCTTTCGAGAAAAATATCAGTTTGTGCAATAAACACCTTTCCTGTAGAGGGATTGTAGAAATAATATCCTTTAATTTCCTTAGAATATCCTATAAAGTAGCACTAATTTGATTTGGGTATAAGAGGCTTGACATTTTACGTAAACCTCACAATCCTAAATCTTCATAAAAGATAAGCTCAGACGTTTCGTAGTTCATATCTCATATGAAGTCTTTTGAATCATTTTAGAAGGAACACAGTTAAGTATAAAAGCAGCTATTTCTAGAGAATATCTCTAAAAGGAAGTTGGAAATTTGCATGACTTATCATAGATCACACTATATCTAATAAAGTATGATTTTTTCTTTTTGAGATACCATTCTATTGTGGCGTTTCAGGTAAAGTGAGTTATAATACTACACTAGGGGTGCTTAACGGGACAGCCTGCATTGCCCGCGAGCTGGCCCACACGGGCTGGGCTCGTTTAAGCCCAGCTTGCCAAGGCTTGTATTTTATATAGGCTTATTTTAACTAATCCGGTTTGCATAAAAATCTACAAAGTCCACGGATTTTACTTTATAATAGGTTAAGCCTACAGGCTGGCCCCATATAACCCACAGGTTAGCCCGCACGGGCTGAGCCTATTTAGGCTTGCATTTTTTATGGGCTTATTTTTTGCCAATCCGGTCCGCTAGGCCCGTAAGTTGAAGGTCCGTTAAGCACCTCTATACTATACCATATTGCTTTAGATAGTTATCAAATTCTTGACTTAAGTATTCTCCACCTCAATTTGATCGAAGTATTTTAATACTTTTGTCAAGTTAATTTTGTACTTCATTCTTGAATTTTTTGAAATTTTCAAAGGATTTTGATTTGTATTTCATAAGATATACATATCCATATCTATTGAAGTTATCAGTAAATGTAATAAAGTATTGAAAACCTCCTCTAACAGATGAACTAAAAGGCCCATATACATCACTATGTATGAGATCTAATAGATCATTGGCCTTTTCACTATGTCCGGTGAATGGAGCTTTAGTTATCTTGCCTAATAAACAAGATTCACATAAGTCATATGATTTAAAATCAAATGGATCCAAGAATCCACATTCCTCATTTATATGGCCCAAACGATAATGCCAAAGATAGGTTGGATTTAAATCTTTTGATTTAAATCGCTTAGTGTTTATGTTATAAATAGGTGTTTCAAGATCAAGAATATGGAGTCCATTGAATATTTATGCACTATAATAAAATATTTCATTTAAATAAACTGAACAGCTTTTGTCTTTTGTTAAAAATGAAAAACCTTTCTTATTCAAATAAGAAATAGAAATAATATTCTTACTAATAGCAAGAAAAAAATAACAAACCTCTAATTCAATCACTAAGTCAGAAGGTAGGGATAGATGATATGTTCTTACAGTTAAGGTAGTAATTTTTGCTCTATTGGTAACTTGTAGGTTTACTTTACCTTTAGCCAGAGTTCTACTCTTTTGTAGTTCCTGCACATTGATACAAATGTGAGAATCACATCTAATATCTACTACCCAAGATGTAGAAATAGAAACATTTATTTCTATAACATAGATACTTGAAATGGAAGTCTCACTTTCTTTCTTCTTTTTCAGCTCTTCTAGATAAACCTTGTAGTTTCTCTTCCAATGTCCGATTTCATTGCAACGGAAGCATTTCCCCTCTTTAGCCACACCCCTTTTAGGTTTTAATGTTGAAGATTTAGACTTAGGCTTACCCTTAGATTTGGAATCCTTTTTATTATTGCTCTTATCTTTGCATTTTTGAACCATCATTATGGTTTCGGGTTTAGCCTTTTGCAAATTTTTTTAGCAGTTCTTAACATACTTAATAGTTTTAATAGTGATTTATCAATTTCATTCATGTTATAATTCATAATAAATTAACTATAACTTTGTGGCAATTATTGCAAAATTAAGTTAGTGGCTAACTCTTAGCCCAATAGAGCACCCAACTTTTCAAGGTTCTCAAGATACCTAATCATTTTGAGTACGTAAGGCCCTATAGGGTTTCCTTATACCAATTTACATTCAAACAAGGTTTCCTTCTGCTAGTCTGCATTAAAATAATGCTTTAGTCACATCAAATCTCTCATGTCAAGCTAGGCCTTCATAAAGCTTCTTAAGATGCTCAAGCATGTCATAAGCTTCCATGTTCTCATATTTCTTTTGAAGCTTAGGGTCCATGGTGGCAAACATAAGGCAACCTACATCTAAAGCATTATCATGATGCTTGTTATAAGCATCCTTTTGAGTATGTGGAGCATTAGCTTCGGGTTATTTGATAAATAGGTTCCTCTAGGAAATATATTTTATCCTCAAGATCCTGTAATAATCTAGGAAGTTTGTCCCATTCAATTTATCCTTCTCAAGGACCAATCACAGTGATAAGTTATTTGATATATTAGCCATTGGTAATCTACAATAGAAATATGCAAAGTAAGTATTAAGTTTTTAAACATTTAACAAAGTCTTTTATTAAATGCACCTCCCACTATTTTGTTCAAATTAATAGCCCTTATTATTAATTCGAAAAGTCATATTGCCAAGACTTTCTAGTGGGTCAAGATCCATATTTCGCTAAACCTTAAGTTAACTTTGGCTGATCACTTAAGATTTAGTTATTTAGGTAGGTAACACTTATCAATTACATTATATATAACTCTTAAATAGCTGGGTGAATAACACTTGTTTTACTCCATTTCATGAACTAAGGCCTAACTCTATGCTTTTAGGTCCCATTCCTATTGAGATAACCTAGTTAAGTCAAACCCAATGTTTGATAATTAGATATCACTATTATCCAATCATATCTTACCAAGATAAAGAGGTACTTTACTTTGGTAATCCTACCTTATATCGATCGAGGCCTTAATGAGTGCCAAGCATTGGAAGACATCACTAATTATTATTGACTTAATATTTTAATTAAGGGATTTAAATTAGTTAGATCTTACCATAATTAGCTTACTTTTCATATATCATATCTAGCATATTTCATACATCATAACACACAACATTGCATTCATTATACAATGAATAAAGCAATCATATGCATTTTAACAAATAGTAAACGCACATTTATTAATATTATTGCATAATAAAGATATTAAAATATCACATAATATGGCCCCCAAATCTTATTTTCTAATAATATCCCTAAACTAACTCTTTAGCTTCTCCTTAAGCCACATTCCTTAATTTCTCTTTGTGCTACCCTAAAATACCCCATTATGATTACAATTTTAAAGTAGAAACCCCAAGTTACATTCGAGGGAAGTAAGATGAGAAGAGAATGTACATAAAAAAATAGAGACATGACACGCAGGTTGTATTTAAAAACTAGCCATAAAAACTCTAAGGGCCATACTATGTAATATAATCATGTATCATATGCCACAATTGCTAATAGATACATACATGTTAGTGTATATGCCCTAAAACCAATCATATTGGTGATTGTAATTTTGAATCATGTTATTTTAATGGCAATTCCAATTATTATATTTATATATATTGTCTGCGTAATATATTTAATTATAATAATAACCTTAGAATAATTATATTCTTAAATGTCTCTAGTCATATATCATTGTGGATTAGGTTGCTTTGATATGTTAAGACTAGCATGTGTGAAAACTTATATGAGATATTAAGTTTACACATGAGTACAAGTTAGAGAACTTGTATACTGGACCGACCCATATTAAGAACACTACATGGATCGTTATATGAGTGTCATAAGTGGTTCTTAGTGATCATTATTAATATGGTCCTTTGACCTGAGATCACCAAGGTTCCCTACATGTGAGTTTCATATTTTGATACTATTCTATGTCACTAATGGTTAAGTGAATGCAAGGATAGATATTGGATATGTCACATATCATGCGGAGGGGTTTGTGTGATCAAGATGGGATTTGTCCCTTCTATATAATAGGAGTAACATCTATGGGCCCCTTGACTAAGTAGAGCTGAGAAAATGCATGGCCATGCTCAGATGAATTGACATGAGATGTCGATTACATTTGTTTCAGTCAGCTTACTTAGGAGTCAAGAAACCTTAAGATTGGGCTATACGGGAATGACACGGTCCATGTCTCGTGCTCAATCTAGATGTATAGGACAAAAGGACATAAGTGATGATCACGTGTAAAGGTTTAGTCAAATCACCTACTTTCTCATTACTTGGGTAACAATGATGTGTTGCTAGACACCAATCTTTGTTTATGATCATTAATATGATTAATGGTCATTGCCAACGTGATGAGAGCCTGTAGGGTCGCACACTTAGAGCTTAGTGAATTTGGAATTAATGGACCAAATTGTTTGGGCTTAATATTTGGGAATTCATGTTATAATTATAAGGCCCAATAGTAAGCCTATAATTATACATGGAATAAGGCCCAAATAGGTTAGGTTTTTCTATGCATCTATTTAAATAGGCTTATTGGGTAATAATAGGATTACTATTATTCTTCACGCACCCCAAGTAAAAGCATAGAAAAACCCTAGCCACTCTCATTGACCAAAATCTTTGAAGAGGCGTAGCTAGCACTACGAGGTTTAAGGAAATCAATTCCAACCGGTGTGTGTAGCGAACATTCATCGGTGATTCACGGGTTCATGTGGATACCACAGAGGTGCAGCCACATAAACGTTGTACTGGTGATTTGATTTACTGGTTTCCATTCCGGTTCGTGATTTGGAAGCAGATCGGACTTGGTGTAGCGGTCAGAAGAATTTTGCCGAAAGGTATAAACCCTAATCCCTAATCTATGGCGTTCTAAATTCGCATGGATCCTTGGTGGAAATCGTGCAAAAAGTTTTATTCCGCTGTGCATGTATGATGTGCGATTTCCAACAATACATACATATATATATATATATATATATATATATATATATATATATATATATATATATATATATATATATATATATAACAAGATAAATGACATATATATCTTCCATATAATAAATCATTAAAAACCTATTTTAGAATAACGGCATATGAACAAAGATAATTTTTTAAAACCTACATAAAGTTAGCACGTTGATCTCACTAGCCGGTTAGTGGGTGGGGTCAAAAGGTAGTGCCTTTGCGGGAGGTGTGGGGGGCAGAGCCCTTCAAGCGAAAAATTGATTACATTTGACATTCAAATCACAATTCCTTCTATTGACAATTGATACACCCTTTTTGTCGAAAAATTCAACAATATTTGACATTTAGATCATAATTTCAAAATAGGATTCATATATATATAGACAATTCTAGAACCATTCATATAAATTTTGTGCAAAAAAAATTATATGCTTGAACATGAAGTATATCACATATACAAAACCTAATTCAAGGAATTAATTTGATTAATTCTGATTCATAATAGAACCTCTTTAAATCAGAAAACATTTTTCATGTATTAAATGAAATTCACGTAATTAATCTTATTAATTTTGTTCAAAACAAAACCCAGAATCAATCACAAAAACTAGATTCAAATTCAAATCAAGACCTAGAATTAATCATGAAACAAATTTGAATATGAACAAGAATTAATCACATTAATTTTACTTGAACCAAAAAATATGAAATCAGATTCATAGGATTAATCTCATTAATCCTAATCACAATTCATATTTGTATGATATACAAAATAATTCATCTATGCATAATTCATATCAACATAGAAAATAGAAGATCTAATCTTTATATATGCAATTTAGATTAGCACAAAAAACATAGAAATAGAAGATCTAATCCATATATGTGTAGTTTAGATCAACATGGAAAAATAGAAGACCTTTTCTATGTATATGTAATTCATATCAACATAGAAAACATAGGAATTAGAAGATCTAATCTATGTATGTGCAAACTGGCTCTAATACCACTGTTAGGTTTCACATATATCATGAAATGTAGCGAAAAATAAATTTTCCAAATTATGTCATGTGAAACTTTCCCACGGATCAATGCATAGGAACATAAATCAAGAATCAAAGATTACCTCTTGGAGTGCAGATTCAAATCACGAACATAATTAGATGATGGTGCCTCTACAATATCCACACTGAGTGAATGATGACTTCTTAACCTCTATAAATTTGCTAGGATTCATCTCTCACATAAAAAAGAGAGGTTTAGTACAATTTTATAGGGTGCTTTATGTGGTTTTGTTGGTGGCAAATTTACTTGTTTTTTATACAAAAAAATGATGCCTTCATACCTTTTTTATAAAGCTAAAGGTATGCATATTTCCTAGTTCTACTAGGAAAACTGTATCTAATCTTAATTCTACTTAACCACTAATACCTTATCTTTAACATGGTGAAAGTGAGGAGAAATATGACTTATCTATTAGTTATTTAATATTACTTTAATATTAATAACTAAATATTATTAGATAATAATATTATCTCATAATATAATTATCTAATATCAAATTGTATAATTATATGATATTACTTTAATATCAGATAATATCACATAATATAATATAAAATATATATTATGTGAATAACAATATATATACATTATTACTTTGATAATATATATATAAAATGACAAGCCTAATTAATAAGTTTTTAGTCTAACTAAAAACTAATTAATTATTGTCTCATTCTTGTTCTTTTTATGTGATTCTGTAGGTTCTTACTACATTAGCAATGATCTATTATTGGACCATAGACAGTAAGCAGTATTTAGCAATATACCACTGCCACTCAAGTAGTAAGAATATTTGTGATTTAACATCCACCTAATGTGTGATTACCGCTTTGCATCATAGTTCCTTTTATAGTAATATCCAAATCAAACTGGAGGTATAGAGTGTGTTATCCTCGTCAATGTTCAATTTATATTTCTTAATAGTAAACAGACTAACTTAAATAAATAATCAATATCACATATTGATCCAATTAAGTATGACCATGTATTTCTAAGTCTCACTCAATTAAGGGGCCTAAGGATATCTCTCATTTATATAGGAGTAATAAAATCCCATCTACATTACTCACATCCTTCTACATGATTTGTGACACACTCAATCAACGCCTTACATGTTATCTTAATTAGAGGTGACATAGGATGGTATCAAAGTGTGTGACCCTTCATGTAAGGAACCATAGTGACTTCAAGTCAAAGGGTTACGTGCATTGTGGTCACATTAGAATAGCTAATGACACATGACAATCTGTGTAGTATTCTCACAACGGGTCAGTCCAGTACATTTACTCACTAACAATGTATCCATGTATTGATTTGATATCATATATCCATGATTCATAATCATCAGTCACCATACATAATAGTGTTAATGTATTATTACTATCTCTTTTGTAATAATATTTGACTATGGATATTTTAGGAATAGCAAAACTATTCTAGGGACAATTATTATATTTAAGTTATAAATTGTGTAGATATTAAAATAAAATATAATAATTATATTTTCTAAAATAAAACATAATACATTATGCATTATTACAATCATATTATGATTGGCTCCTAGTACACATATACATTAACAATAATATATGAAATATAATGTCATATCTAATACTAGAGACATGGGAAGTAATATTCAATGTTGATCATTTACAAATAATTGATGTCTAATTTAGATTTACCATTTTAATTTATATTAATAACTGATATGATATATTTTGCCCCTACTAACGTTATCTTACTCCCTTAACCCCAGTTCCTTTTTTCTCTTGACACCAGTTCCTTTTTTCTAACCTTTTTTTGCTAATTCCTCCTTCCTAAATCCTACTTATTCTCTAAGTATTTAGTCTTTTTAAACATTGTACCTAAAAATAGAATCCTAATGACAATAATAATATCTCATATGAAACTATAGAATCCTAATGACAATAATTTTAAATAATAAATATTGTAATAAAAATTTACAAACTATAAGAGGTTATGCCAAATAACTTGATCATAGATAGGTTAAGTACTAAATGCTTTCTTTATATTCATTACTTAATATGTGATATTAATAGTCCCTAGTAAAGTATGATTAAATCCAATCGCTGCAATTGTGATAAACATTAATTAAATTTTAAGAAAATGGACATACATATTTTATATAAATAGATAATAGATAATATGATTAAATGTTAAAGATAATAAATGAAATCAAATTTCTTACTTGTACAAACATATAAAAGCTATATCAAAATAAAAGGCAATAAAATACTATAGATTATGAAACTAGAAACTAAATTGTAAAAGAAAAGGCAAAAATCAAATAACTCCTTTTAAATCAAGCTTTTTTTTAATGAGTGGACAACCTCACATATTTATTGTGAACTAATAGAGATTTATCCTTGTAAAAAAATTTAGTGAAAAAAACATAAAATTGAGGAGAATCATTCTTAGGTTAGAAGAAGAGCATATCTTGTTAGAGAGAAATATTTATTTTTGGGTTAGAAGAGCCTTGTGATGAAATTTGTGAATAACATCATTGCTTTACTCTTTTTATTTTTAATTCATGCTAGTGTATTAGGTTTAGATGTCGGTTATTTGTAAAAAATTAACGTGTAATATACAACAATGTCATCCTACTAATAAGCAAAATGACATCAAATGCTATACTAATAACCAATGTTGTAAATTAAAAGACATCATATTTAATCTATAAATTGATGTCTTTTTGTGCACCAATTTTTTTAAAGCACTGATTAAAAATAACCAATTGACAATACATATAAGAAGCAACCAATTGATACCTATAGAAACAAATTATACAATAATTTCAAAATAAGATAGAAATTGACAATAATGCAATCAATTGTAAAAGATTTTATACAAAGTTTTTGAACTTTTATTTACACATCCAAATACAAGTTACAATAAGTCATTTACAACCAAGCTAATTATTAGAAACTAATTTACATCAACTTAAATAATTATAACCACTAATAATATTTAGAAATACCTAAAGCCATTCATGGCAATTTAGCTTTAGTCGAGAGGAAATAATTTTGCTTAAGGTTCTCTAGCCTCATTAAGTTGCTCTCCAGTGTATGGCGTAGGTTTCTTTTTGAAGTATTGGAATTATACACAATTAACATGTTATCATTAAGACTAACTTAATTAATTAATCAAGCATGTGCAGAGCAATAAATAAGCAAGTAATTACCTTATTAGGAAGTTTAATACTAGACAACAAATCATGCATGTAGCATATGATATAATCATCACACTCCACATTTTCAAGCTATTTTTGACATTATAATAAAATAGGAGGTCAATTTGATCCCATTGACACATAATTTTCTAGGTCAAATATGATATAATCTTACTATTAACAACATACTAATACTTTTTTCCATTTGAAAGATTTATCTAACCTCAGTTGCAAGCCTTACTTGTAAGCTATGATTAGAGCTCTTTCTAAGAAAATCTTCAATATGGATTGCATATCTTTTAACAAAGGATCCATCCAATATATAAGTTGCTCTTTGTTATTATCACAATAAGCATCCAATGGGTACAATAAATTGTAATAACTAAGCTATTAAAATTTGTTTAGGAAAAAATATCACAATAGATGCATAAATAAGACTTATCTCTCGTGGTATGACATAAAGTAATATTTTTTTCTTAGGCTTATTTAATAAAGCCTTGATAATATACTTTAGCCTTTTAAGTTTATCCAGTATGGATTGCATATTGAGTTAATGTAGATTTAGGAATCCATATATATTTATTGATGGCAAGATGTTATAGCAATGCCTATAGAAAGATTGCTATGAGCTAAACTTATATTTAGATAGTAGTTCAATTAGTTTGTGCTTAATCAAAGACAACATAAACATACATGATCTAGAGTTAAATATAAGTTACATTGGGCTCCTTGAACTTTAATAGTTACTTGTGTAGTCTCTTTCAATGAAAATTGAATTTTCTTTTACCACCATTACTTCCCCAGTTGAAAGTATAGCTTGAACCTCCTTGCCCTAGAAGTAAAAGCTATGGAGGTGTCATTACAACTCCTTCCAAGTAAGATTAGGAAATCATTGAAACATAAATAATAACAATTAGAAGTTTTACATAGTAATACTGAAATAACTTTAAAAAATATATAAAAAAGTTAGTGATGGGGGGAATACATGATGATACCTTTATTCGGTATTGAATGAAGGTGTTGGCCATGCGATAAAGGTCTAATGAGCTTTATTCACTTTTTGGACCATATCATTTAGCACCAACACTTTAACTTTATATATTAAAGGCTTGTTAATCACTACCTCAACTTAATTGTCAAATAATGGTTGATGGTGTAGCTAATAACATATTGAAATTCACCTTTTGTACTTTTTATAGAGGTGGTCTTACCACCATCAGAGCATACTAGTTTCGATCCTTTGCAATTTGAACCACCACTATAGGAAACCTAATTCATTCGTAAACATATATAAAAAAGTTTTAAGATTAAGTGTGACATTTACTTTAGGTATAGTCTTTAGGATTTCTTTTATCATGGTAGCTAATATGTTAAGTGCTAGTGCATCCTCCTCGCCAATCATAAAAGGAGTCGACACACCATTTGGTTAAGAGTCCACTTGGTTGTTTGGGCTTTACTTATAGGAGCTAGCTTATCCATAAAGGTAGTGGATCTATAGATTAGCTAGACAAATGCTGTAAAACTTAGAGCTGCAGTATGCTGGTAAGCTATCTATTCCTATAAGATGCAAATTAACTCAAATTGTTACTACAATTATTGTCATATAAATTTTAAGCCTACAAGTGCTACTTGTTCATCTATTACAACCTTGCTTTAAAGTTTAAATTAAGTTTTCATATCATTTTATAGGTAACCTTTGCTTCAAAAGTGCTAAATCAGCACTTAAATGTCACATTGGACAATGGCTTGATGTGCTAAAGACCTTCCTATAGCTAGCATTATATCTGATAGCCCAAATACAATTAGGGTGCTCTTTAATTCCTAAAGTTATAGTTAGGATGTTATTCTTTCAAATTAACTAAAACTCAATTTAGGAGGCCTACTACATGAGAGTATCTTATAATAATTAATAAAGAATAGATTATTAGAATTAACTTAATTGAAATGAAAGCTTTAAAATCAAGTAACATATTTTGATACAAATCTTAATACTTATAGTCCACTCTATAATGGCTTGAGTCTTTAGGATCATGTATTGCTTGTGGTTGTTTACTTTCATTTACTTCCTTAACTCTATGTGAGAAATGGAAGATGCTTTATCGACATCCTTGCTATCTTTAGCTTCGACATGCCTTCTACCCAATACGTCTTTCTCTAGCTTCTTATAGGCTCCTTTAGAGAACCTATATAGATATGTATTCTTCCTTCATGTCTTTCAATTAGACTTACTTAATGCCTATTGACCAGAAAACATATTAGTTCATAAGTACAAATATATAAACAAGACATTGAGATGAACTGGATGGTAGAATGCAAAAATTTTAACTTGAATGCTTTTCATTGTATTATTTCCAAAAATTAATGTAATTTCATCATTGTTTTAGGTCAATTTTTTGTTATGGCCTCAAGGTTAATTTATTCCAGTATCAAAGTTGACTTGAAATTCCTCTATAAGGTTATCATATGCAATAGTATTTTTTTTCATGTATCATATCTATGTCTAAAATATGAAAGGATTTTTACAAGAAAAAAACATATATGAAAGCTCAAATTAAATATGAGTTTGTTATAAATACAATTTTTCATATCTATGGATTATGAGATTTTAAGTTATAATATTAATTTTTTTAATTAATTTTCCTCTTTCTTTCATTCTTTATGATAATTATTTAAAATTACATGAGTTAAATGCTAATTTAATATATTTTGCATTCACCTTGTGATTTATGATATTTATTATTTTTATGTTGAATTATTTTTAATTAATCATTATTTTTCACATAAAGATAGAGGGTTAAATGATTAAATTAAATGTTTCTAGTTTAATCCTTCTATTTAGTTGAATTCATTTTCAGATTAATTTTAATTTGGCTTCATGGATTTCAGTAATTGTTCAATTTAGTTACTCTTAATTTATGAAATCTTAGATGATTATTCACTGTAAAATTTATGAATCATTGTAAAGGTAAGTTGGAATTGTCAATTAATTTGTGACTTATAGTTAATCCATTAAGACCTCTTAAATCCTTAGATGAATTATTTTATTGTATTAATTTTTTACTTTTCTATGTTATTCTATATCCTATTTTTTTAATGTATTCTAGTTAAGTTTTGAATCAAAACCCCTTATTTACTTCTATTTACATTCAATTAATTTTATTTTGTATTATGTATACCATACTATATATTTGCATTTTATTTTATTTTATATTTTATTTGCATTTTGTTTATAATGATAGTTAGTAAATCATTATCAAAGGATATATCCAATGGATCATTAGGGGTTCAACTTGGTTATTATCCTATATTGACAAATTTTTATTAACCAATAATATATAATTTTGAATATGTTGTGAGGTTTGTAGATTATATTTTGGCACCGTTGTTGGGGATCCACTTCAATTCATCATTTTTCATCTTTTACTAGCTATAATTTACGTAATTATTTAAGTAATCTATTAAAATTTTCCATCTGTTAGTGTTTCCTTGCATTTTATAGTTTTTACCACTTTTTTTGCATTTTATTGCATTATTATGATGGCATATGTACTTGCTAAAGCTACTTTTCATGATATGCTTGCTAGCTTTCCTAAGATTTTTAAGTTTATGGATTGTATTGATAGTAATGAGTGCATTTGACATGATAGTGATACTATGTGTGCAGAAATTTTTTTAGACTGTGTAGAAATTAATGATCATGCAGAAATGAAATTTGCAAAAGAAGTTTCTAACATAAATTTTGTACTTTCTATGCATTTATTAAAGGAAAAAGAGTGCTCCCTTATTGATCATTCTAGTTATTTTACATTAAATTCATTATATAAGGTGATTTTAAACTTTTAAAATAGAGTGATTTGAGGATAGTAATTAGAGAAATTGTACTAGATGATCCTAATTTATAATGGACTTCTTGGTTAGATAATGTAAAAGTTAGTAATTTGGAAGTAAAAAAGATATTCAGTCTCTAAATAGATGTAGCAATGTCTAGCTAAAGGCGCTAAATAAAGGTGCTTTTTGAAAGATAATCTAAGCTTTTTAGATTTGCTTTCTCTCACTTTTCTCTTTTATTTCACTTGTTCTTTACCTTTTTTAATGTTGATATACTTTATATTAAGGACAATATAAATTTAAGTTTAGGGGAGACTGTTAGAACTTATTTTGTATTTTGTGTCTTCATTTAATACTTTTTAATGCTTTTAATGTAAAAAAAAACTAAAAAAATTTTAAAGAAGGAGTATTTTTCATTTATTTTTATGTATTTTTAGTTGCTTTCCATTGATGAAGATTTTTAATTTGTATGAGTAGAATTCAATTGAAGTCAAATATATTTTATAATATGATTAAATGAATGATTTTACTCCTTGAAATTGATTGACGTAGTAATGAATTTTGAATTGATAAATTGAATCTTTTTAGTATGACTTTCTTCATAAGATTTTTAGCAATGTTGAAACTTATACTATTCTATTTCTTTCTTATGTTATATTCTTCTATAATTTGTTTCTTTAGAACATGCTTTGATTCTTTTTGAAGTTACATTTGCACATGCATACATAAAATGATAAAGGCATTTTTTTTGTTTAAGCTAGAGCCATATAACTAACCTTGAATTTTTATATTTGTTGAGGCTTTTGAGCTTAATTGCCCTTTTCTCTATTGATTGGCCCATAAACATTTCTTTTCTTAATGAAAAATAAGTGTTTTTACTTAATCTTAGGTATTGGTAATGCATTTAAATTTTTATAAGATGGGTTTTTATATAAGTATAAGGGTGTGAGAGTGTGTATGTTGTAAAAATTTATTAACTTCAAGTTCAAAGGTTTATTGAAATAAAAAAAAAAAAAAATTAAAAAAAAGAAAATAAATAACAAAAAAAGAAGTAAAAAAGTGATAATGGAAAGAAGAAAAGAAAAAAATAAAATAAAAAGAATTAGGAAAAAAGTTAATGAGTGTTTGAATTTGAAGTTAGGTTGTTGGTTTGTTGTGTTAAATTATAATTATTTATATTTAACCCATATATTTATAGTTCAAGTGTTTTATTAGTTTCTTTAGTTTCTACCCTTTCATATTTTCATTTTTCATTTTCCGTTTCCCTAGCATCATTGCAACCTTGAATAGTCTTTTTGATTTATGTTGTGCATGTGATTTGAGTAGTAGAGATTAGATGATTAGTAAACTTATGGTAAAGCAATTTCATTGAATAGAATTAAGTGAAAAATTTAAGAGTTTGAAAATAAATTTCATAAAAATCCACCATATTGATCTACTATATTTGAATGAAGTTGCTATCTTGGCTAACTTTAAGTTCATCAAGATTTTTGTACATGATGTATTATGTCACTTGATGTCTTTAATTGTTTCTCATTTGTGGATTTGTCATTTTAAAGTTTTTAAAAAGTAAGTCTTTTATTTTTTTAATTTTTAATAAAGTTGTGTCTTACTTAAGGTTATGCAAAGGTCAAGTGTAAGGAAATTTCATGTACAAGATTTTTTCTATATTATTTTCTCCTATTTTATGCCTTTTAGTTTGCTACATATGCTTAATTTTGTAGAATTGGTCTTGTTATGTGATTGGGTATTAATTTTTCAATATTCTAAAATTATTCGATTAATGTTAAGTTTTTATACTATTTTAAGTTTTTAGCCATAATTTAAGTTTTGGATATCGGATTTAGTTGATCTTTATATTGTTGAAAAGCTTAAAAGAAACTTTACAATCTCATCTTTTGGTCATAACATAGGTGGGACAATTGGAGGATGAAATTAGCCAAGAATTTGATACTTTATTTTTATCCAAGTTAAGCTTGTTTTGCTTTCTAGGCCATATCTAGAGTTTTTAGAGGTCCAATCTATGTGAAATTAATGCCTAAAGTTCCCTAAGACCTGACTCTATAACTTTTATGTTTGGAGTTTAGTAAAATTATATAGTTTTGATAGTCTTTGGCTAGAAATTAGATCTACAAGATTTCATTATAGTAACTTTTGTGGTATATTATTTTGTAAAATTAGGTTTTGGACTTCTAAAATTAGCAAAGCCTTATTCTTTGTAACCTAAGAGACATATGATCTTATTCCATTATGTTTAAAAAAAAGAAATTATATATAAGGTTTTGTGCCTCTAAATGCAGTAACACTAGATAGTAAATTTTTTAGTCTTTAAGTTTCTTCTTTTTCAGTTATGAAAAGCTAAATTTCTAATTGATTTAAGGAATTTAAGGCTCATCTCTATTTGGATTATGATATTATAAATTTTAATGTTAACTTTTTCTAATTAATTTTTCTTTTTCCTTCATTATTTGTGTTAATTGCTTGGAATTGCATAAGTTGAATTTTAATTTGGTATAATTTATGTTTAACCTTGTGATTTCTGATATTTATCTATTTTTACATTGAATTGTAGTTAGTTAATCACTAGTTTTCATATAGAAATAGAGAGTTGAATAATTAAATTAAGGGTCTTTAGTTTAATTCTTAAGTTCAACTGAATTTATTTTCAAGTCAAATTTGATCTAACTTTATGGATTATAATGATTGCTTAATTTTGCTAATCTTAATTGATTAAATCCTATATGGTTATCTAGTAGAGAATTCATGAATCATTACAGAGGTTCTAAATGATTTTATGTTGAAAAACTAGTTGAAATTATCAATTAATTTATGGTTTATGATTAATTTACCAAGAGCTTTCAAATCCTTAGATCAATTATTTTGTTGTATTAATTTTTTTTCTTTTCTATGTTATTCTACATTTTGTTCTAGTAATGCATTCTATTCAAATTTTGAATCAAAACCCCTATTTTGTTCCATATGCATTTAGTTAGTTTATTTTGTATTTAGCATGCCATTCTCCATTTTTGTATTCTATTTGCATTCTATTTGTAGTCATAGTAAATCATTGTGAAAGGATATATTAAATGGATCACTATTTTAACTTGATTGTTATCCTATATTGCAAAATTTTTAATCAATTAGTAATTTCTAATTTTAAATGTGCTATGAAGCACGTATCATCCTAACAACAAATGCTACACTAAATTGCATGGGAAAGCTTATAACTTGCATGACAAGTAATTGATATAGCTATAAAGCAAACTAGAATGATTTAAATATATGATAATTCTAATCCTTAAAAAGACACAATCACTACTACAAAATTATAATTTTGGATCGATTGATAAACATCAATCATAAGATAAATTGATATCTTTATAAATATAGTGATATTTTTAAAATTAATGGGACAAATAAGATAATGGTTTAAAACAAACCGACATCTATAGTTAATTAGTGTCATTTTTTAAATTTAAATAGAAACTTAATATGAGAGCTAAGTAAGGAAACTATCATCTAAAAAGGACTTAAAAAGTCATGCAAGAAAAAGAAAATATTCCATATCTGTCTTGTTATTAATTAACATGTAAAGGTATTTATATAGTTTCCTTAGGCAATGCAACTAGCACTTTATTATAATGGAGTAAGCTTAAGATGTTGGTTTTTATTTAATAACTAACATTTATAGTTTAGTTTATTAATTGTATATTTCATGTTCAATTTTCATTGAAAAATATCTTAGTGATGTCTTAACCTTTATTATCTAACTTTAGTGCGTGTTTGAGTTGGAGGAATAGAGCTTTTCTATCATTTCATTTAATGCCTTTAAAGATGTTATAGAATCTAATCAATATCTTCTAAACGTGTGTTAAATGAGATGATAGGAGAGCTATGTTTCTCTTTATTAAACATAGGTTAGCATTGATAATGGAGACAAATATATTATCAAATGCATAATTTACCAATATCAAAATTTGATAGATGATTATGAGACCTGGCACTAAGTTTAGCAAAGATAGTGAAAGATTAAAGTTTTCTTTTTTTTCTCCTTATATAATATTATTATAAATTTGTAATTGTTAATATAATGATATATGCAATGAATAAAATTGTAGAATAAATTCTCTTATATCAATATTTTCTTTCTCATATTTTTATATATTCATGTTTAAAGTATTGATGTTTATATTATTGAAAGAAAAATATGCAAAAAAGACATACAACTTATCTTGAATTTATTATACTTAATAAAATGGATTAAACATTTTTTATTAATTTCAAAATTGATATTTTTTTCTCCAAACTTATGAACGTTAATGTCTTTTAAAACATAGTAAACCCTTTATCTTATTTATGAAACTTCTAGACTTTTTCACACATAATTCATCTCCTAGGTAGTTTGTAGAATATTTGCTTTATTTTTCAACAATTGAAGTAATTTTAATTTTCTAAACTCGATATGGTATATAAATTCATTAAAAATACATAGGAGAAAGGACATTGGTTATTTATTAAAATCGACATTGTTTGTGAAAATTAAATTCCTATATCATAGTAGTGTTTTATCATAACCGACATCTAAATCTAATATAACAACCAGTTAACATATAATAAATATTTACTAACTTATAATAAATATTTACTAATATAACAAATGATGTCATTTATTTATAACATCGATTTTTTAATTTGCATTCAACATAAAATATCTTGTATTACATATAAATCATATCTAGATTTATTTTCTTTTTAACTTATCTTTTCATTTAGAGTTTCACTTCATAATTTCTTTCACTATATTTTATTTATGTGGTATAAGAGGATAATACAAGATTGATATTGCTTAATCATCAATTGTTAAAATGCAAGTTACTGCTCCTAGATACAATTATTTGCATATCTTGCATCATTCATATGAAGTTATTGGTATCAAGAAAGAGTAGGTATATAGGTGTTTATTAATAAGGAAATTTTATTTGAAAGTCTTTCATAATTTATATGAAGGCATACTTTGTTGAAATTGTTCACAAACATGAGAGCAAAGGGAAGAGACTGCTTTATGGATACTATAAAGACATTTACCATCACTTTTTTCAAGGTTATGAGATTAAATGATTAATTGTAATGTTATTGTTTGATGTTTATTAGCTAATATTAATAAAGTTATTAGAAAAATAATTTATTACTATATTTATTTTTAAACAAATGTAAGGATATAGAAGTTATAAAAAAGAAGCAAAATAACCACATTGGTTATTTACTACAAAACCAAAGTGATTATAATTAGATGATACAATGATGTGCACATCGCAATGCATCAAAATTAGATAAAAACTATTTTGCTACCAAATAATGTAGTATAGTGGCACAAACCAAGTCGTATTCTTGTGATTCCTTGAATTATCTTTTCTTAATTGATTCACTAGCAATGTTTACACAATTATTTATGTTATTATACACTAAAAATAAAAGAAATTAAAGCAAACAAAAGTAAAACAAAAACTAGATAGAATGCAAAAATGCAATAATAGAATGTAGTATGAATGTCATATATAGTATGGAGACTCACACAAAATCAACAATTGAGGAAGGGGTTTAATTCAAAATCAAAGCAATTCAACCAAACTAAAAAAAGCACAATAACAAAATAGTAAAGAAGAAAATCAATATAATGAAATAGCTAATTTAAGGAATTGAGATGCTCTAGTTTGGATTAATTGTAGATTATTAAATATTTAACTTTTATAATTAATTTTTCAATGTTAGGTTATTTGGAACCCTTGCAATAATATGTGAATCATATGCTAGATAACCATTTATAATTTGATCAACTAGGATTAGCTGAATTAAGCAACTGCTATAATCTCTAAGCTAGGTTGAAATTGATTTAAGGATAAAATTTGATTAATTTGAGAAATTAAATTAGAAATCTCCAAATTAATTCCTTAATCCCTTGCCTCTATGTGTAAAACGATGATTTATCAACCACAATTCAACATCAAAATAGCAAGAAATCAGAAATTACAAGGATAAACATCAATCATGCCCAATTAACATCCAACATAATCCAACATAAGCAATTTTAAAAGATCAACACAAGTAATGAGGGAAAGAGGAAAATTAATTAGAAAAGGTTAATATTACAAATCATAATCTTATAATCCAATCGAGAAGAGTCTCAAATTCTTTAAATCAACTTTGAAAATTAGCTCTTCATAGATAAAGAGTAAGAACACTAAAAAGAAGAAAGTTAAATTCTGTAAAGTATGTAAAGTCTGAATTCTAATCCATGTTCTTGCCTTTATACCCAACTTGAATTCTATATCTCTTAGGATTATAAGAAATTTTTAAAGACCTAGACATAATTTTTACAAAATGATTAACTTTAAGAGTTATAGTAGTGAAATTTTGCTAATTTGGCTTCCACTTAGCATAAGACCACTAAAACAATATAATTTGGGCAAACTATAAACATCAAAGTTATAGGCCTAGTCTTATGAAGATTTAGGTGCTAGTTTCACATAAATTGGACCTTTTTAGCTCCAAATATTTTAAAAAAACCAAAGATGGCTTAGCTAAAATAGAAACAAGGCTTCAACTTCTTGACTAAAGGAGGGCTTCAAGAAGTATGAACTAAGTTTTGACCAAAACATAAAAGTTGTAAATATTTCTTTAAGATTTTCAACGATATAAAGATAACCTCAATCCAACATTTGGAGTCCAATATATAGTTAAAAAATAAGAATAGTGTCAAAATCCAGTATTAATCGAATAAATTCAGAACATTAAAGAACCAATTCAAAATTATAAAATAAGGTTAATTCTGTAAAATTTAACAAATATAATACATTAAGAAACATGAAATATAAGGAAATAATATGGCAAATAATTTTCTTATCAAATTCCCCTACACTTATCTCTTCCACCTCCTCAAGTAAAATACAACTTTATTCAAAACTAACAAACAAAATATTTTACTTTCTAAAAACTTCAAAATAAAAAATTCATAAGCATGAGACAAATAAAAACCAACAAGAAACATAATACATCATGAAGAAAAATTTTGACAAATTTGAAAATATTTAACATAGCAACTTCATTTAAAAAAAGTAAATCAAATTGGTAGATTCTCATAAAATTTTCTCTCTAACTGTTGAATCTTTGGGTTAAGTGTTTCACTAAAATTCTTTTCATGAAATTACAAGAAACATAACATATCATATAGAAAATTTTTAACAAAATTTGAACTAACCAACATAGTAACGTAATTTAAAAAGAGTAGATCAACATGATAGATTTTCATTAGATTCACTCTCCTTCTCTTAAGTGTTTGGGATAAATGTTCCACTCATGTTCTTTCCATGAAATTGCCTTACCATAAGTTTACTAATCATTTAATTTTCAATACTTAAATCACATGCATAACACAAATCAAAAGGACTTTATTCAAGGTTATAGTGTGGTTAAGGAAAGGAAAGGAAAGATAAGGATATAAAAGGCTAGAAACTAAAGAAATTAATGGAGTGCTTAAATAAAAAACATTTTAGCAAATCATAAATAATTACAATTCAACACAACAATTCAAATTTAAATTCTTATCAAATTCTTTATTTTTCCTTTCTTTTTTTTACTCTTTTCTATTTTTTTCATTTTGCTTTATTCTCTCTCTTTTTTTTAATTTTTTTACTTTACTTTTCACTTTTTTTAAATTTTTTTATTTTGATTTTTTTCAACCAACCTTTAAATTTGAAGTTGATGATTTTTTTATCATAACACATAAACTCACACATCTCACACTTTTTCAAGAGTCCATTTTATAAAACAAATTCAAATACTTTACTAATCCATAAAGATAAGTAAAAATATTTATTTTTTATTAGAAAAATATATTTATGGGATAATCAACAAAGAAAAGGCAATTGAATCTAAAAAGCTTAAGAATAAAAAAAAAAACTCAAGGTTAGCTTTATAGCTCTAGCTTAAACACATAAGAAATGCCTTTATCATTTTTTTTATATGCATGTGCAAATATAATCTTAAAAAGAATCAAAGCAAATTTTAGATAAACAAATCATAGAAGAACATCACATAAGAAGGAAAGACAATAGCATGAATTTTCAATAAAAGACTTAAAATCTCATAAGGTATGTTATGCTACCAAGTCAAATCTATTAATTCAAAATCCATCATTATATCAATCAATTTGAAGAAGTAAAATCATTCATTTAATTATGTTATGAATCTTATCTAACTTCAATTGAATCCTACTCATGAAAATGAAAAATCTCTATTTATAGAAAGCAACTAAAATGACTTAAAACAAATGACAAACACATTTTTTTTGAATTTCTTGTTTTTCTATTTTTTGAAAGCATAAAATTAAAAAGCATAAAAAGTATTGAAAGAAGACACAAAGTATAAAGTAAATCCTAAAAGTCTCCCCTTATATTTAAATTTTACATTGTTCTCAATGTAAAGCATATCAATATTATAAAGAATATCACAAAAAAAAATAAAGGACATGTAAATAAATGAGAAGGGTAAGAGAAATCAAATCTAAAGCGGCTTAGATTACCTCCTAAAAAATGTCTTTCTTTAATATCTTTAGCTAGACTATGGAGCTCCTTCATTAAAAATAAATCGAGGTCTTATACTTATTGCTTTCATCACTTGCTCTTGAAATCCTTCACAGAATGGTTTAAGCCTATGCCCATTCTTTGGACACTTTATTGCTTTCCAAACTTTTAATTTCAATTGTACCATAAGAAAAATATTAGTAATAATAAAAGGTCTATTCTAGCAAGAATGGAGTTTACTTAACATCAATTGAAGCCTTGAATTGAACAATATAACTTTTTGGCCAATCTCAAAAATTTTCTTAAGAATGAACTTATCATGGAATGCCTTTGTTTTCTCTTTTTAAAGATTAGAATTCTCATAGGTTTCAAGTTCAAACTCCTTTAATTCTTTTAATTGTAATTTCCTTTCTTTTCCACATGCCTTCAAATCCATATTGTACTTTTTTATAGCTCAAAATGCTCTATGCTTTAACTTTATTAGAAAATGATATGCTTTCCTAAAAATAATCTAGTATGGAAACATTCCAGGAGAAGTTTTGTATACGGTCCTATGAGCCCAAAGTGCATCGTCTAATCTAAGGCTCCAATCTTTTTGATTAGGCTTCACAATTTTCTCCAAAATTGACTTCACTTTTCTATTGGAAATCTCTACTTATCCATTTGTTTGGGAATGATATGGTATGGAAATTCTATAATAAACCTTATATTTCTTCAACAAAGCCTTAAATGCTCTATTACAACAATGAGTCCCTTAATCACTAATCAAAGGATGTGGAATGCCAAACTTGCTAAAAATGTGAGACTTGACAAAATATACAATAATTTTGGAATCATTAGTCATAGTAGCTTTAACTTTCGCTTACTTAGAAATATAATCAATAGCAAGAAGGATGTAAACAAAGCTAAAAAATGAAGGAAAAGGACTTATAAAATTAATGCCCCATACATCAAGAACCTCACAAAAAAGCTTAGGAAATTAAGGCATCTCATGTTTATGAATTAAAATTCCTTATCTTTTGATATTGTTCATAACTTTTACAAAATATATAAGCATTATAAAACAAAGTAGCCCAATGAAAATTAGAATTAAGCACTTTCTTTGCTATTCTTTTAGGTTCAAAATGACCTTCATAAGCACAACTATGACAAAATACAAGTATGGAATCAAACTTAAAATCATGTACACATCTTTTAATTATTTGATCAGCACAAAATCTCTACAAATAAGGATCATTCCACATATAATACTTAGTTTTATTCTTTAACTTATCAATTTGAGCTTTCTTAGCATATGTAGGCAATTCATTAATAACCAAATAATTCACTAAATTAACAAATCAAAGATCCTTACCTAGCAGCTAAAAAAGTTGCTTATCCAAAAAAGTGTTAGGGATGGAAAGAGTGTCTACATTTCTTGCAATTGTACTTAAATGATTTATAATGAAGTTTTTAGCACTACTCTTATCTTTAATATTAATATCAATCTCTTGTAAAGGCAACATCCATCTAATCAAATAGGTTTTGCCTTAAGTTTCTTCAAAAGGAGTTTCAAAACTACATGATTAGAAAACACAATCACTTTAAGATCAAGCAAGTACGGTATAAATTTATCTAAAGTAAAAGTAATAGGTAAAAGTTCTTTTTTTAGTGGTGTAATTTGCTTAGGCAACATCCAGAGTCCTTGAACTATAGTAAATTACATGAGGTTGTTTTCTCACTCTTTGTGCAAGAATAGCACCAATTGCATAGTTAGAAGCATCATACATTAACTCAAATGGTAAATCCTTAGATGGTGGCTAAATGATAAGAGTGGTGGTAAAAGCTTACTTCAATATGTCAAAAGCATCCTTACAATGTTGATCAAATTTTAATTTTGCTTCTTTTTGGAGTAGCTTAGATAAGGGAAGGATAATCTTATTGAAATCTTTAATGAATCTCCAGTAGAAACCTGCATAACCAAGAGAAGAAAGTACTTCCAACACATAAGTGGGGTAAGGTAAAGTGTTAATCACATTAACCTTAGTAGGATCTACTTTAATGCCTTTACTACTCATTATATATCTTAAAACTATCTCATGCTCTTCCATGAAATGACATTTTTCAAAATTTAGCACAAAGTTAGTTTCAATGCATTTATCTAATACCTTAGAAAGATTATCCAAGCATGTATCAAAGGAAGAGCATGAATAAAAAAATCATTCATGAATACTTCTATGCAATCTTCTAAAAAATTTGAGAAAATGTTCAGCATATATCTTTGGAATGTACAAGTGCATTACACAAGCTAACGGGTATCATTCTATAAGTAAAAGTTCCAAAAGGGCATGTGAAGGTGGTCTTGATCTTCTAGAGCTATGTGGATTTTAAAGTAACTAGTGTAACCATCTAGGAAGCAATAATGAGATTTTTCATCCAATCTTTCTAACATTTAATCAATAAATGGTAATAGGAATTAATCTTTTCTAGTTTCTTAGTTTAGCTTCTTATAGTCAATACAAACTCTTTAACTATTTTGGACTCTAGTAAGAAACAATTCATTATTCTAGTTTTCACCACTATTAAACTAATTTTCTTAGGGATAACTTATTTGAAATGGTATATATGATACTAGCCTTCAAAAGCTTAGTAATCTCTTTCTTCCCCACATCCAAAATTAGAGGGTTGAGTCTTCTTTATAGTTATCTCACTAGTTTGGCTCTTTCTTCCAACAAAATTCTATGTATACAAGTGGAAGGGCTAATACCAAGAATGTTTATAAGTGTTCATCCAATTGCTTACTTATAAGCTCTTAAAATATGTAGCTTTTTTTTTCTTGTTTAGGTTGTAGGTTTCTTGCCATAATGATTGATAGCTTCTCATTATCTTCTAAAAATGCATACTTTAAATGTTCTAGAGGAGGTTTGAGCTACAATATTGGTGATGGGATGATAGAAGGCATTAATTTAGTGGTAGAAACCATATTAGGAAGGTGAATTTCTTCTTGGATAGTAAAATTTTCATCTTTTGTATCTTCTAGAATAGTACTAGTTTTTTTAACTTAAAAATGCAAAAATTTCTCTACATATAACACATTGGTTATCATTATCATAACAGGTGCATTCATGATCATCAAAACTATCCATAAACTCAAAGATGTGGGGGAAATTAGCAAGCATATCATCAAGAGTATCTTTAGCAAGTTCATCAAGCACATATATTTAGAAGATAGAATGCTTTTTTGTAGGGAATTTCATAACCTTAAAAATGTTAATAGTCACTACTTTATCTCTAACTTCTATGGAAAGAATGCCAACATTTACATCAAATTTCATTTTTGCTATTTTGAGGAATGGTTTTCCTAGAATAAAAAATGCAGGGCTATCTAAAGATTCATTTTCTACTAGTAGAACATAGAAATCTATTAGGAATATTAATTCCTTTACTTGAACCAACACATCTTCAACAACTTTAGTAGGATGTGCAGTATTTTTGTTAGCTAGTTAGATGACAATCCCTATTTGCTTTAAGGGACCAAGCTATAGGAGGGAAGACTAGTATTGGCATGACATTTATAGACACTTCCAGGTTAATTAAGGCATGTTTAAATTTGTTATTGCCTATTATGTAGGGTATGTGAAAAGTTCCTAGATCCTTGCACTTTTGGAGTAAGTTTGATTGAAGGATAATTGATACATTCTATCCTAAACTCATTTTCTCATTGCCATGGAGTTTTCTTTTGCGTATGTATAACTTTTTATGGAATTTGGCATACTTAGGAATCTATTTGATAGCATCCAGTAATGGAATGTTAACTTTCACTTCCTTAAAAGTCTCTAGGATCTCTTTAACTCTATCATATTCTTTTATTTTTCTAAATTGTCTAATTCTATTAGGGAAAGGAAGTGGTCTCGTAAAATCTATTGGCTCTTGCATTATCTTTGGCTCATCTAAATTCTGATTAGTTTGAAGGGAGCTTTCTATAGAATTTTCAATAGCTATTGGTTATTTTTCCTTGTGCTATTAGGTTGTTGGTTTTGTATTGTCGGGAGCATGAATTTCCTTATCACTTTTTAGAATGATAGTAGAAACATTGCCTTTAAGGTTAGGAATTGTTTAGGAGGGTAATCTATTAGAACCTTATAATTTGAGCCCATTTATGGTAGAAGCAAGTTGACCAATTTATGTTTATAGGTCTTACATTGTTGCATCTATTCTCAATTAACATTGTAAATTATTGGTAGCTTTTTACTTGACTAACTCTTCAAAGGATGATTGAGAGGATTGATAAGTGCACAAATACACCTAAATTCTATGTGTTTTATCACTCATTTACTTAGTATTTTGTGCAAAATTGATTGAAAAAGATACTTAGATGCTCTATATCTTGTTTTCAGGCCATGAAATGAAACATATGAGCATTAGAAAAGAATTCAGAGGCAAAACCATTCAAATCATGAAGCATTGAAGCAAGATTGTCTACTCAGTAAAGAACACGGGGTAATGGTAACCCCGTGTTCAAGGCCGTGTTCCATTCTGGATGGCTTCGTGACTTCACTGGGCTACTCAGAGAAGAACACGGGTGTGAACACGGGTGTGAACACGGGACGTGTCACACCCCGTGTATATTACTGCCATTCGCTTCTGAAGAACACGGAGGGTGTCACACCCCGTGTAGTATGCTGATCAGTCTTCGCTGAGAAATACGGGGTAGAACACGGGCCGTGTACTACCCCGTGTACATTGCTGCTTGACAATTCGTAGAAGAACACGGGGCGTGTCACACAACGTGTTCCTTGCTGCTCAAACCTTGCTGCTCAAACTTTCGCTGAGAAACACGGGGTACAACACGGGCCGTGTTAGACCCCGTGTACATCAAAAATATAAGTTTCACGCAAAATCCTGCGAGAGGAGGAAGATCACGGAGAGAAAGCTGGGAATTAAGAAGAAAAACTGCTAGGAGAAGCCCGAGGGGAGACCAAAGGCGCCTTCTAACACGGATCCAAGCAAGAAATTGAAGAATCAAGCAAGAAATTTGTAGATATTCATGGATTGTTTGGCTTCCTCCTCTGTTTTCTTGTTTTCTTCTGATCTTATGATGTTCTCACACTAAACCTCTGTACTTAGCTTAGGTGAACTTGTTCATGGAGTTATGGAACTGAATTTTATATAATCTAGCTTGATTTACTGTTGAATTATGATTTGATCTTGCTGATTTGTTTTGAACAAGCCAATATATCCGGAATATTGGATTTGTGTCTTGGATTAGTTGATTCTAGGTTGAAATGACCAGTCAATTAATTGGATCTTGCATGATCATTGGGAATATCAATTAGACTTAGGAATTAAGCTGATTGAATTCTTTTGTACAGGATGAAATGTCCAAGAATGGATTCTGAACAGAGTTAATGCAACCTTGATTAGTGGTTACTAGAGTAATTCTGGACACTTAATCTTTTGGTTAGTAGCTAGTAGCCTTGCAATGAGGTATAGCTTAATTTTGGTGATCCAGCAATCATAATTAACAGTAAACCAAGTTAGAGAGTTATATTCATTCCATAATGAAATGTACAAGAGATCCTTAAGCTAAGTACACTTTTACTCCACTGAATCAAACCTTATTTTGACAAGTTAATCTCTGTTTTTGCACTTTAATCTTGAATTCCACTATCAATTGATCTGCCTGGATAATTTTGCTTGAGATTTAGTTAGTACTCAACCTACAATCCCTGTGGAGAACGATAATCTTTTATACTATAACTAGACTTAACCGTGCACTTGCGAATTTTAGAGGTCAAGTTTTTGGCGCCGTTGCCGGGGATTGTATCTAGTTGATATTAACTACAGGTTTTAAGTGAATTAGACTAGGCAATTCTTTTTCCTTTACTTCATAATTCGTCCTGTTTTACTTTTTCTTACTTTTTATATACAACGTTTCTTTCTCATCTTGTTCTGTTTTAGTGCTACTTAATCATTTTGCAGAGAATCGAGTATATGCGAAGAGGAAGTCTCGAAGGAATTTTTGACTTAGATCCAGAAATTGAAAGAACTTTGCATAGGAGAAGAAGAGAGCAGCAGTCAATTCACAACCAAGTAGAGGTCTACACTGAACCAGTAAATCAAAACATGGATAATAGATCACTTCGAGAGTTTGCAGCACCCGATGCCACTGGTCTTCAATCCAGCATACGAAGGCCCGCTGTTGAGGCCAATAACTTTGAATTGAAGCCAGCTTTGCTGTCTATGGTGCAGCAAAATCAATTTGGTGGATTGCCAATGGAGGATCCTAACCTCCACATCCAGATTTTCCTGGAATATTGTGACATAATAAAGATTAATGGGGTACAAGCTGACGCCATTAAGCTTAGGCTCTTCCCATTCTCCTTGAGGGATAGAGCAAGAGCTTGGTTGCACTCCTTACCAGCTGGGTCAATTACAACATGGGAAGAGCTGCTGAGGGCTTTCCTATCAAAATACTTTCCTCCAAGCAAGACTGCCCAATTGAGGAATGAGATCACTACCTTTTCCCAAAGAGAAGGAGAATCCCTTTTTGATGCTTAGGACAGATTTAAAGAGCTATTAAGGCTATGTCCACACCATGGATTGGAAAAATGGCTTGTTCTCCACACCTTCAACAATGGTTTGAATTACAACACTAGACTCACTGTAGATGTCGCTGCTGGAGGAGCCTTAATGAATAAAAGGCTGGATGAAGCCTATGAGCTAATTGAAGATATGGCCTTGAATCACTATCAATGGTCCAATGAGAGAGGACCTTCAAGGAAACCAGTAGGGAAGTATGAATTAGATGCCTTTAGTCATTTATCTGCTAAAGTAGATGCATTAGGAAATTTAGGTAGCAAGGTAGATGCTCTAATGGCTAAATTTGATAAATTTCATGTTAACAGTGTGAATACAACAGGTGCTACTGATAGTTCCTGTGAGATTTGTGGTGTTACAAGGCATGTTGCAGCTGAATGCACCTTGGGCCAAGACTTTACTGAGCAAATGAATTATGTGAATAATAGTGGGTTTGGACAGAGAAATTCCAATGAGCCATTTGGAAATACTTATAATCCATCATGGAGGAATCATCCAAACTTCTCCTACAAGCCTACCCAGCCATATCACACACAAAACACCACCAATAGACCACCACCACCTGGTTTCCAAGGTCAAAGATCATACAACCCACCTGCCCAACAATCTTCTACTGCCAAATTAGAAGGCCTCTTGGAGAAATTTCTTATTTCTCAAGAGAAGACCAATGAGGAATTTAGACAACATGGAAGACACATGGAAGATTCAATCAGACAACTGTCTTCTAAGGTGGATACCTTGGCCACTCATGGAAAGATGCTGGAAACTCAAATTGCCCAGCAAGCCTCCGCATCTTCTTCAAGAGCTTTTGGCCAACTCCCTGCCCAACCAGAATCAAATCCAAGGGAGCATTGCAAGGCAGTAACTCTTAGGAGTGGAAGATTATTGAATGATCCTATTGCCACTCAAGAAAGTGAAAAAGAGACAAGTGTGGGGGAGAAGCAAATGGAAGACAACAAGGCCTCAAATACCACTGATACTGTAGAGAATGAAGGGGAACTACTAGAAAAATCCAAATATATCCCTCCGGAACCTTACAAACCGCCTATCCCTTATCCTCAAAGATTAGCCAAGGCTAAACTGGATAAGCAGTTTGGAAAGTTCTTGGAGGTGCTGAAAAAGCTATACATCAATATCCCCTTCACAGATGCACTCTCACAAATGCCTTCATATGCTAAATTTTTGAAGGACATTCTCTCCAACAAGAGGAAGTTAGAGGAGCATGAAACTGTGGCTTTGACTGAGGAGTGTAGTGCCATCATTCAAAATAAGCTACCTCCTAAGCTAAAGGATCCCGGAGGCTTCTCTATACCTTGTGTTATAGGAAATGTCCCTATTGATCGGGCATTGTGTGACTTAGGAGCGAGTGTGAGTCTTATGCCACTGACGGTTGCCAAGAGATTGAACATTGAGGAGATGAAGCCTACTACGGTTTCACTTCAATTAGCCGACCGGTCAGTCAAATATCCAGTAGGTATTCTTGAAGATATACCTATTAAAGTTAGTAAGTTTTTCATACCAGTAGACTTTGTTGTTCTAGAGATGGAGGAGGATGCTCAAATCCCTATTATCTTAGGTAGACCATTTCTTGCTACTGCTGGAGCTTTAATTGATGTTAAAAATGGTAGACTGTCATTATCTGTTGGGGATGAGAAGGTTGAATTTAATTTGAATGAATCTATCAAATTACCTGTTTGTGAAGACTTCATATGCAGGGTAGATGTGCTGGATAAAGCTGTCAAAGAAAACCTTCTAAAGGAGAGCATCCAAGATCCTCTAGAAGCATGCCTGGTTACAAAAGAGGTGGTTGAAACTGAAGAAACTGCTGCATATCCCTTCCCTGAAGCAGCAATTGAAACATTGGAGGTGGAGTCCAGCAAAACCACCACTGAAGAAGACACACCACCTAAGGTAGAGTTGAAACCTCTCCCATCTTCCCTCAGGTATGAATTTTTGGGACCCCATTCTACCTATCCTGTTATAGTTAATGCCAATCTAAATGCTATGGAAACAGAAAAATTACTTAGGCAGCTTAGATCTCATAGGAAAGCTTTGGGGTATTCCATTTCTGATTTAAAGGGGATTAATCCTTCTATATGCATGCATAAGATATTATTGGAGGATGACAGTAAATCCTCCATTGAACACCAAAGAAGGCTGAATCCTAATATGAAAGAAGTTGTGAAGAAAGAAATAATGAAACTGTTAGATGCAGGGGTAATTTACCCAATTTTCGATAGCCAATGGGTTAGCCCGGTTCATGTTGTGCCTAAGAAAGGGGGGCTAACTGTAGTGAAAAATGAAAACAATGAGCTAATTCCCACTAGGACTGTCACGGGTTGGAGAATGTGCATTGACTATAGGAAATTGAATAAGGCAATCCGGAAAGACCATTTCCCCCTTCCCTTCATTGATCAAACTCTGGAAAGATTAGCTAAGCATTCATATTTCTGTTATTTGGATGGTTATTCTGGTTTCTTCCAAATTCCTATCCACCCAAATGATCAGGAAAAAACCACTTTTACGTGTCCTTATGGCACATTTGCATATAGAAGAATGCCTTTTGGACTGTGCAATGCTCCAGCTACTTTCCAGCGTTGTATGATGGCAATCTTTTCTGATTTCATTGAAAATATCATGGAAGTCTTTATGGATGACTTTTCTGTATATGGCACTTCCTTTGATAACTGTTTAACTAATTTATCTCAAGTGTTGTAGAGATATGAGGAGGTAAATCTGGTTCTCAACTGGGAGAAATGCCATTTTATGGTAAAAGAAAGGATTGTTCTTGGCCATCAAGTATCTGAACATGGCATTGAAGTAGACAAAGCCAAAGTGGACATCATAGAGAAATTGCCTCCCCCAAATTCTGTCAAGGGAGTGAGGAGTTTTCTAGGACACGCCGGCTTCTACCGACGTTTCATTAAAGATTTCTCTAAAATAGCTAAACCTTTGACTAACTTGCTAGCTAAAGATGTTCCTTTTGATTTTGATCAAAATTGTTTGGATGCCTTCTGCAGGTTAAAGCAAGCCTTAATTTCTACCCCTATCATGCAAGCACCGGATTGGAACCTGCCATTTGAGGTGATGTGCGATGCTAGTGATTATGCAATAAGAGCTGTGCTTGGCCAAAGAAGGGACAGAAAGGTTCATGCAATTTATTATGCAAGCAAGACTCTTGATGAAGCCCAATTGAATTATGCCACAACCGAAAAGGAGCTTCTTGCAGTGGTATATGCAGTTGACAAGTTCAGATCTTACTTGGTGGACTCTAAAGTGATTGTTTTCACAGATCATGCAGCCATTCGGTACCTTCTAAGCAAGAAGGAAGCTAAACCTCGTCTCATCAGATGGATTCTTTTGTTGCAAGAATTTGATCTGGAAATTCGAGATAAGAAGGGTACCGAGAATGTTGTAGCTGATCATCTCTCTAGGCTGAAGCAAGAATTAGGAGATGAGGAAGACAAGGATATACCAATCAATGATGCCCTTCCTGATGATTATTTGTTGGCTGTCTCTTCTTCCGACATCCCTTGGTTTGCCGATTATGTGAACTACATTGTGAGTGGAGTTCTACCTTCGGATGCGGGATATCAAAAGAAGAAGAAGTTTCTAGCTGAGGCAAAACATTACTTTTGGGATGAGCCTCTTCTCTTTAGGAGATGTGATGATGGGCTATTTAGAAGATGTGTGCCAGAGGAGGAAATTGCAAGTATCTTGCTCCACTGTCATTCCTCTCCATATGGGGGACATTTTGGTGCTTCAAGAACTGCTGCCAAGATTGCTCAAGCAGGATTTTATTGGCCGACTCTTTTCAGAGATGTTCATCATTATGTCACTTCTTGTGATCAATGCCAAAGGGTTGGCAGCATATCAAAGAGACATGAGATGCCCTTGAATAACATTCTTGAGGTTGAAATCTTTGATGTTTGGGGAATTGACTTCATAGGACCATTCTTACCTTCTTGCAGCAACAGATTTATACTAGTGGCAGTTGACTATGTCTCCAAATGGGTGGAGGCAATTATGATGCCAAGGCTGTGGTTCGCTTCTTGAAGAAGGTGTTATTTCTTAGATTTGGCATACCAAGAGTTGTCATTAGTGATGGAGGATCTCATTTTATTGCCCATCAATTTCAATCACTCTTGAAGGGGTATGGAGTAACCCATAAGATCTCTACTCCATATCACCCCCAAACCAGTGGGCAAGTTGAGCTTTCCAACAGAGAAATTAAGTCCATCTTGGAGAAGACAATGTCTAGATCAAGGAAAAATTGGGCACTTAAGCTGGATGATGCTTTGTGGGCCTATAGAACTGCCTTTAAAACTCCAATTGGAATGGCACCATTTAGGCTCATCTATGGGAAGAACTGTCACTTACCAGTGGAAGTTGAACACAAGGCGTATTGGGCAATCAAGTTGCTCAATTTTGACTTACAATCTGCTGGAGAGAAGAGAAAGTTCCAACTTCTTGAGCTTGAAGAATTGAGGAATGAAGCTTATGATAATGCTAAGATCTATAAAGAAAGAACAAAGGCTTGGCATGACAAGCGAATTCTTAGAAGAGAATTTCACGAAGGAGACTTGGTGCTCTTATTCAGTTCGAGATTCAAATTATTTCCAGGAAAGCTAAAAACCAGATGGACTGGACCATACCTTGTGAAGAAGGTGTATCCATTTGGAGCTGTGGAAATTTGGAGTGAAAGCACTAGCAACTTCAAAGTAAATGGCCAAAGATTGAAGAATTACGTTGCGGGCCCACCAATGATGGAAGCACCAGACTAATAAAGAAACAGGGGTCGAGCTTATGACCTTAAACAAGTGCTTATTGGGAGGTAACCCAAGTTTGTTTCTTTGTTCTCTTGCCTATTCATTCTTAGTTTTCTACTTTTTAATCTTAGTTTTTGAGTAGTGGAGGAATTTAAGCCATTAAGTGTTGATGTTGAATGCTCATTTTTGCTTGTGGATTCTGTCTTTGAGGTAGATTAGGCATGAATTGATGACTGTTGTCTGTTTTCTTGAGCAGAAAGCTTAAAATGAAGTCCAGTGAGAAACACGGTATATAACACGTACCGTGTACTACCCCGTGTTTCCCACTGTCTGATTCGTCTAAAAACTTTTATGATTTTCATCGCTATTCAGAGAGAAACACAGTGTTCAACACGACCGTGTACAACCCCGTGTTCCTCACTGACTGATTCGCGTAAAAACTTTGTGATTCTCATGGAAGTCCAGAGAGATACACGGTGTTGAACACGGGACGTATCCATCCCCGTGTACCTCACTGATTGAACCTATGATGAGGACTCTTGAACTTGAGACTTCCAGAGGGAAACACGGGGTACAACACGGGTAGTGTTATACCCCGTGTACTTACACGCATTTTATTATTACCATTCAGAGAGAAACACGGGAAAAAACACGGGATGTGTTTTATCCCGTGTACAATTGCAAGGATTGTTATCTTCTTTCAGAGAGAAACATGGGGTGAACACGGGGTATGTCAGACCCCGTGTAAATTTTTGAAATCCAGCACGCTCATCCGCATAAGAACACGGGTTCAAACACGGGTCGTGTTCAACCCCGTGTTCCTGTGCGAAGGAGCTTTTAATCATCACAAAACCAAATTTTTCCAGATTTTCCCCCATTTTCTTCTTCTTCCTCGCTGCCCCAACATTTTTCCTTGCATTTTCGCACTCCATACTGCCAAAATACACTGATTGAAGTGCTTCATTTTGCCATTTAAGCTTGTTTAGCTAATTGATTTGTGATTTAATCGGTTGAAAAGCTGTGATTTGAATCCTTCTTCTCATTTCAATACGAACTAGGGTTTTTGTTCATCATCTCAAGAGGTTAGTGCATTTCCTTTAAAATCCTTGAAGTTTATTGATATTTCTAATGATTACTAACTTCCATTTCATGTTAGACTTCATGGGAATGTTGAAATACTCTGAAATTGATGTTTGATAGATTGATTGAATGATTTTACAACGTACTGAACATGGAAATTCACTTGTTTGCTTGATTGAAGCTGCTTCTTTGTTGCTTATTTGATCAAAATAGAATCTTAGATTGATGAATTGAGTTTGAATCTTTCATTCATAGGTCTTGTATTGTTGAATTGATGGATGAGTTTAATTAACTGACCTTAATGATCATTACATTTCACTGATTGAATGTTGATTGATGGCTTGCTTATGTGTATTGAATCTTTACCTGTTTGAATTGGAATGCTTTGATTACTTGGATTGCAAGCTTTAGAGGATTTCTCTGATTCCCTGCTTTACCTCATTGACATGATCACTCCATTGCATATATGGCATTGAACTATTACCTTTTGATCTGCTGACTGATCCATTGTTGATAAACTTGACATTTATTGAATATTGAATGATTGGATGCTGACTGTTGATAAATTTTTGTTCTTAGAGTTGCTGCTGGCTGATATACTCTTGATACACTCTCTCACCCTGTAAATTCCTTTTGCAGACAATGTCAAAGAGGCAAAAGACTACAGCTAAAAAGACTACCAAAGGTAGTTCATCTAGAGGGACATCCTCTAGAGGACCCACGCATCCCTTCTTAGAGTTTCCTGAAGAGGCTTACATCCAAGCTTGCGATAGGCACAAGGATAAGCCAATTGTAGAAGGAAGATTCTTAGATTGGGGAGTGCTGAGGGAACTTGGGCTAGAGGAAGAGATACGTGAGCTTATAAGTGTGGGAGCCTGGGAGACCTTCTTTGAGATTAGGGAGCCCACCTACAGGGAGCTCACCTTGGAGTTCCTCAGTACATTCTATTTAGAGAGTATTTTATCTGCTTTCTTTTAGAGTACCGGTTCTCTTTCTCTCCCACCTCGTCTCTCCTTCTGGATCTCCCTGCGATATATTGGACAGCCATCATCCGCATGTCAGGGAAGTTTCAGTTCCCCATATGTTTTCTATCTCTTTTCCCATTTACTCTTGTGCACATTGAGGACAATGTCCAATTTTAAGTGTGGGGGAGCTGTGCTTGCAATGTTCTGCACTTGAACTTGTTTGATTGACTGAGAGAATTTTGAGTACTGAAATTCGCTCCAATTTCAATAATATATAGATATATATAAAAAAAAAATTTGTAAGACAATTCATTGAATAAAGAGATTGATTCATGCCCTGCTTCCTAAATGAATATTTTGCAACTTGATAAGGAAAATCTAAAGCTTGAAGCTAAGAGAAATGAGCATGATTAACCCTTGTGAGATTTGAGCCTTTTGAGCTATTTACTCATTACAAATTAAAGCTCATTTCTTTTCTTCTTGAGGGATTATGTCATCACTCTTGTCTTTGTGCTCTAGAACTTGCATTTTCTCTTTTTGAGGCTACATTTTATGTGCTTTGCATGTCAAAAATGATGAGACCATGTTTCTTTACCCTTCTTTTTTACTTGTTTGGCTTATTTGAATCATTTTCTTTAATTTTCCCTAAAACTTTTCCCCTAGTTAGCCACTTTAAGCTTTAGACCTTTATTTCTAGCCTAGCCATACCATATACACCCCAAGCCACTGCCCAAGGTGAACTTGAACCTTAGAGTTTGAGGGAGCTTAGACATATTATATGAGTTTGGCTATTTTAGAGGTCCTTACTTAGTGCTGCTAGTTGGATAAGTTTTGGTTGTTTAAAAAAAAAAAAGAGAATCAAAATCAAATAAATAAATAAATAAATAAATAAAAAACAAAAAAAAAACAAAACACCATAAAAAGATGGTGTCAAATAAATAATTTGGGAAGAAGAAAAGGGAAGAAAAGCTTGTTGGGAATAAATAAAAAAAAAAAAGAGAAGAAGAAGAAAATGTGTTGTGTTTGCTGAATTATCTGTATATATAAAAAAAAATGAAATGAAAAAAAAAAATGATCATGAAAATCAAAAGGAGAAGAAATGAGGTTGAAGCAAGGGTTGATGCAAGGAATTATGTTAAGCTGAGTATTGGAACTTGACAATGGTCAAATTCATGACCATTGTGTCTTTTTCCTTCAAACTCAGGGGTTCAATCACTTCTCACCCTTTGTTGTTCCTATCCCCTATCCTCACCTTTTTCCCTAATAAAGTCCTCTGATTTGCATGCAATTTACATTATAGTAGTGGAGATTAGAGTTTGTGCAAGCATATGGTAGCATTAAGCCATGAGATGATTGACTTGAGAGTAAACACAAGTCTTGTTTTGAGAGTGAGAGTAAACACTTTACCTGTGAGGCTTTTCTCTTTTGCTTCTATGCTAAAGATTTACTTGTTTAGTTGCTTTATTTTCATTGAGTTGTTTGGCATGACTTGATCCTAATCTTTGATTTGTTGAATGATTGCATGATATAAAAAAAAAACTGTTAAAAAAAAAAAAGAGAGAAGTGAATAAAATTGGAGTAGATTTTCTTGTTCTCTTACTTCCTTGCTCGAGGACAAGCAAGATTCTGTTAGTGTATATGCCCTAAAACCAATTATATTGGTGATTGTAATTTTGAATCATGTTATTTTAATGGCAATTCCAATTATTATATTTATATATATTGTCTGCGTAATATATTTAATTATAATAATAACCTTAGAATAATTGTATTCTTAAATGTCCCTAGTCATATATCATTGTGGATTAGGTTGCTTTGATATGTTAAGAGTAGCATGTGTGAAGACTTATATGGGATATTAAGTTTACACATGAGTACAAGTTAGAGAACTTGTATACTGGACTGAACCATATTAAGAACACTACATGGATCGTTATATGAGTGTCATAAGTGGTTCTTAGTGATCATTATTAATATGGTCCTTTGACCTGAGATTACCAAGGTTCCCTACATGTGAGTTTCATATTTTGATACTATTCTATGTCACTAATGGTTAAGTGAATGCAAGGGTAGATATTGGATATGTCACATATCATGCAGAGGGGTTTGTGTGATCAAGATGGGATTTGTCCCTCCTATATAACAGGAGTAACATCTATGGGCCCCTTGATTAAGTAAAGCTGAGAAAATGCATGGCCATGCTCAGATGAATTGACATGAGATGTCGATTATATTTGTTTCAGTCAGCTTACTTAGGAATCAAGAAACCTCAAGATTGGGCTATACGGGAATGACACGGTCCATGTCTCGTACTCAATCTAGATGTATAGGACAAAAGGACATAAGTGATGATCACGTGTAAAGGTTTAGTCAAATCACCGACTTTCTCATTACTTGGGTAACAATGATGTGTTGCTAGACACCAATCTTTGTTTATGATCATTAATATGATTAATGGTCATTGCCAACGTAATGAGAGCCTGTAGGGTCGCACACTTAGAGCTTAGTGAATTTGGAATTAATGGACCAAATTGTTTGGGCTTAATATTTGGGAATTCATGTTATAATTATAAGGCCCAATAGTAAGCCTATAATTATACATGGAATAAGGCCCAAATAGGTTAGGTTTTTCTATGCACCTATTTAAATAGGCTTATTGGGTAATAATAGGATTACTATTATTCTTCACGCACCCCAAGTAAAAGCATAGAAAAACCCTAGCCACTCTCCTTGACTAAAATCTCTGAAGAGGCGTAGCTAGCACTACGAGGTCTAAGGAGATCAATTCCAACCGGTGTGTGTAGCAGACATTCATCGGTGATTCACGGGTTCGTGTGGATACCACAGAGGTGCAGTCACAAAACGTTGTACTGGTGATCTGATTTACTGGTTTCCATTCTGGTTCGTGATTTGGAAGCAGATCAGATTTGCTGCAGCGGTCAGAAGAATTTTGCCGAAAGGTATAAACCCTAATCCCTGATCTATGGCGTTCTAAATTCGCATGGATCCTTGGTGGAAATCGTGTAAAAATTTTATTCCGCTGTGCATGTATGATGCACGATTTCCAGCAGATTCAAGTGTGGGGGATTTGATAAGTGCACAAATACACCTAAATTCTATGTGTTTTATCACTCATTTACTTAGTATTTTGTGCAAAATTGATTGAAAAAGATACTTAGATGCTCTATATCTTGTTTTCAGGCCATGAAATGAAACATATGAGCATTAGAAAAGAATTCAGAGGCAAAACCATTCAAATCATGAAGCATTGAAGCAAGATTGTCTACTCAGTAAAGAACACGGGGTAATGGTAACCCCGTGTTCAAGGCCGTGTTCCATTCTGGATGGCTTCGTGACTTCACTGGGCTACTCAGAGAAGAACACGGGTGTGAACACGGGATGTGTCACACCCCGTGTATATTACTGCCATTCGCTTCTGAAGAACACGGAGGGTGTCACACCCCGTGTAGTATGCTGATCAGTCTTCGCTGAGAAACACGGGGTAGAACACGGGCCATGTACTACCCCGTGTACATTGCTGCTTGACAATTCGTAGAAGAACACGGGGCGTGTCACACAACGTGTTCCTTGCTGCTCAAACCTTGCTACTCAAACTTTCGCTGAGAAACACGGGGTACAACACGGGCCGTGTTGGACCCCGTGTACATCAAAAATATAAGTTTCGCGCGAAATCCTGCGAGAGGAGGAAGATCACGGAGAGAAAGCTGGGAATTAAGAAGAAAAACTGCTAGGAGAAGCCCGAGGGGAGACCAAAGGCGCCTTCTAACACGGATCCAAGCAAGAAATTGAAGAATCAAGCAAGAAATTTGTAGATCTTCATGGATTGTTTGGCTTCCTCCTCTGTTTTCTTGTTTTCTTCTGATCTTATGATGTTCTCACACTAAACCTCTATACTTAGCTTAGGTGAACTTGTTCATGGAGTTATGGAACTGAATTTTATATAATCTAGCTTGATTTACTGTTGAATTATGATTTGATCTTGCTGATTTGTTTTGAACAAGCCAATATATCCGGAATATTGGATTTGTGTCTTGGATTAGTTGATTCTAGGTTGAAATGACCAGTCAATTAATTGGATCTTGCATGATCATTGGGAATATCAATTAGACTTAGGAATTAAGCTGATTGAATTCTTTTGCACAGGATGAAATGTCCAAGAATGGATTCTGAACAGAGTTAATGCAACCTTGATTAGTGGTTACTAGAGTAATTCTGGACACTTAATCTCTTGGTTAGTAGCTAGTAGCCTTGCAATGAGGTATAGCTTAATTTTGGTGATCCAGCAATCATAATTAACAGTAAACCAAGTTAGAGAGTTATATTCATTCCATAATGAAATGTACAAGAGATCCTTAAGCTAAGTACACTTTTACTCCACTGAATCAAACCTTATTTTGACAAGTTAATCTCTGTTTTTGCACTTTAATCTTGAATTCCACTATCAATTGATCTGCCTAGATAATTTTGCTTGAGATTTAGTTAGTACTCAACCTACAATCCCTGTGGAGAACGATAATCTTTTATACTATAACTAGACTTAACCGTGCACTTGCGGATTTTAGAGGTCAAGGATGAAGAACAGGTTGCATGTTAGTTTTGAAAGTTCTACTGTTGGATTAGTTTGGAAGTTTGTTATTGTTAGAATGGAGGTTTATTCTAGTGTGGTGTTAGTCTGGTTGGCTATTGGACTGGGGCATTACTATATCTAAAATTAGGATGGTCCCTCCAACTAGAATTGTAAAAATTAAAGTATCGATCATATTTGGTTTGCTACTATTACTGGTATTGATTTTGTTGCTATTGGTATTATAACTTCTTAAGAAATATTGTTGCAGTATATTCTTAGCATTAGCCATCATCTTTTTGTAACATTGGGCATGTGTCGGTAGGATGGCTTGAGTAAAAGCATATGCCACATAGTTTTACAAAATGAAGGGCTTGAAATTGCTATTATTGTCCCATGGCTAATTCCCTCACTAAGGAGGTTAATTCATCTATCTTATGCTTCATTCTTTGCTAATCCATATAAGAAGAAAAGCTCATCTCATATGCACCTCTGGTTGTAAGGGGCATCATGGTGGCAAATTGCTGAGAGTTGGCTGCCATATTTGCTATCAAGTCCTCAACTGCCATTGATCTTGTCCATTAATCCACTACCACTTACTGCATCTATCATACTTCTATCCATTGGTAGCAGGCCTTCATAGAAGTATTGGATGAGGAGTTGCTCACTAATTTAGTGGTAAGGGCAACTTGCATAAACCTTTTGAACCTTTCCTAGTATTCATATTAAGTCTCTTCATTTAGCTACCTAATACCATAAATTTATTTTCTTATTGCAGCAGCTCTGGAAGTAAGGAAAAAATTTTCAAAGAAAAGTTACTTTACGTTATTCCAATATGTCACTAGACCAAGTTACAAGTAATAAAGCTAATCCTTAACAGTACCAGCCAAAGGGAAAAGGAAAGCCCTTAAATTGATATAGTCTTCTGATATTTCTTAAGGCTTCATTGTAAAGCATACCGCATAAAACTCCTTTAGGTGCTTGTGAGGATCTTCACATGCAAGACTATGAAACCTTGGAAGCAAATGGATTAGACCAAATCATAATTCAAAGTTAGCATCCAATTTAGTATATTAGATGCCTAATGGTTAATAGGTAATATTAAAGATAGCAAATTCCTTCAAAGATCTATTATTATTTGCCATGGTTTTAGGAATATCTAAAGGTGTAGAATTAGGGTTGGGAAGGGTGGGACTACTTTTATTTTTATTCCTACAAAGAAAATGAAATGTTTTTTCAATTTCAAAATCAAAATTATGCAATTTAGTAGCACTTTCCTTGTCATGCATTACCATTACATTGTAAAGCATACCACATGGAACTCCTTTAGGTGCTTGTGAGGATCTTCACATGCAAGACAATGAAACCTTGGAAGCAAATGGATTAGACCAGATCATAATTCAAAGTTAGCATCCAATTCAGTATATTATATGCCTAATGGTTAATAAGTAATATTAAAGATAACCAATTCTCAAAGATCTATTATTATTTGCCATGGTTTTAGGAATATCTAAAGGTGTAGAATTAGGGTTGCGAAGGGTGGGACTACTTTTATTTTTATTCCTACAAAGAAAATGAAATGTCCTTTCAATTTTAGAATCAAAATTAAGTAATTCAGTAGCACTTTTCTTGTCATGCATTACCATTACACTACACTACAATAGGCACACTATAGGAACACAAAAACACAAAAATGGTAATACATTATGAAAAATTAACCTAAATATATATAATTAAACTATCTAGACATTTTTAAAAATTATATGACCACCATAGAAAGGCTTTTTTATAACCATGCAGAACTTAAAAATGTAATAAAAATATTAAAAAATAAAAAAAGATCAAAATAATGGAATTTGGCCAAAACAACAGAATCTAGCTTCAGTAAAAATTTCAGCTTAGTCGGAGCTAGTAAGATCCAATATGGTCCTAGGGGGTTATAGTGAAAAATGCTCGAAAAATGGTTTCTTTAGGTCAAAAACCTCTATTTAAATGTTAAATGATGTTAATTATGATAGAATATGATGAATTAAAGTGGATAAATATACAAAAATAAAAAAATGTAAAAGATTGAAAGAAAACACAAAAAAATGAGAGTTACTATAAAATGCAAGAAAGACAATAATAGATGTAATTACTATCTAAAATGCTTACATAATTATGTAATATACTGTTAGTAATATGTAGGAAAAGATAAATTCAAAAGAATCCTTAGTATCGGTGCCAAAATTTTGATGTGTAATGCTGCTATGCATCAAAATTAAATTAAAAACTAGTTTGCTAAAATAATGTAATATAATGGCATAAACCAAGTTGTACCTCTATGATCCCTTAAATTATCCTTTCTTAATTGATTTACTTGCAATATTTACACAATTATTTATGTTATTATGCACTAAAAATAGAACTAAAGCAAATAAAAGCAAACCCAAGTAAAATAGGAACTGGATAGAATGCAAAATGCAATAACATTATAAGAAAAAAATGCAACAATAATGACACTTTTAGTGATGACAAAATATTGATTGTCACTAAAAGTATCACCGATAACATTATCATCGGTGATGACTAAAATTGCATTTCCTGAGACTTTAAAAAAATTTGCAGGAAAATAAAATCTTCAGTGATGATAAAAGTTGTTGCTGAAAAGAGCATAAAAAATGGGCAGGAAATAACTTTTAGTGATAACAAAAGTCGTCACTGAAGGTCTAGGACTTTTAGCGACAACAACGTTATCGTTGAAGGGTTATTGTTTTTATAGACAACTCTTTAGTGATGAATGAGTACTTTGTCATTGCTGAAGAGTCTCTTTATAAATACGCCTCCAGCACCTTCCCACTCTCATTTCGCGCAGCGATGAGGGAAAAGAAACCTAGGGTAAGTTAGTTTTGTAATTTTTTATAATATAGTATATTCGTTATTTATATATATTTTTAATGTACTATAATTTTTCATATTTATAATCTTGATTTGTTAGATATCGTTACTATTCATCATTATTCATGATAAGTATTTAGAGAATATTTGATCAATAGATTTTTGCCATTAAGATATATGAATTAAATTTTATAATATTTTATTATAATATATAATTTGTGAGATGAATAATTTACAATGAATTAATGGAGTTGATGATATAATTACTTTGCTATGAGACAAATCTTATTTAGTTTTATATGTTGTAAATATTAAGCATGTTTATGTAGTTTTATTTTTAGTGTAAAATTTATAAATATAAATTTTGTTGTTGTTATGTAACCTTTGAATTATAATTTTGTATAATATAATATATGTGTGAATTATTTAGTTAGATTAACATAAGGTGGAGTTTTTATGATATTTTGTGTACAAATTTTAAAATTTATCATGTAGTTTAGAAGAACAAAATTATTAGTTTCATTGAAGTAATGTAACATAGGAAATTAGGATAATTATATAAACATATTTTAGAAAATACATAATTCTTATAATATATTCTCTAGATGTTTAAATTTTGAAGCCAAATAATTTGATGGCCAAGTTTGTTTAAGCTCTTTCTTAATTAAAATTAAAATTGAAATATAACAATTTAATTTATATTATTTACACTACACAGTAAAAATAAAAAAACAATTGAAAATGAGGTTACACGAAAACTAACCCCTTTCTCATCTATCAACGTACTCTCTTTCATGATACATAATACATCACATTCAATATTAAGTTTTATCAAAGAATTTAGGCAATTATAGGTGGGTTTGTTTTTATTTTTAAAAATAAAAAACATTTTATTTACCTATTTTCAAAATTTATCCTTAAAAATTATTTTTTAAAGCTAAACCCTAAACACAATGAAAATAAATAATTTTCAAATACTTTTTGATTTTATTTTTTTTATGAATATAAATTTTGTAATTAAGTGAAATATTTTTTTATTTACAATTTCAACTACCCTTTGATTTTAATTTTTCTTTGATTCAAAAATAATTTTTGAGAATAAAAAAATAATTTTTAAAAAGAATGAAAAGAAATAATTTTTAATTATTTTAGAAAATATATGTTATGTATATAATTCTAGTAGCTAAAATTACAATAACATTACATTAATGTAGAACTTATGAGATAAACATTAAATGTATGGTAAAATATTTTTTAAGAGTGATCTAGTAATCTTGCAATCTTCTGAATATTAATTTGGTGATATTTACTTTAAAGCTTTTTAAAATTTGATAAATTTCTTTTTGAAAATAGAATTATAAAATATTAAAAGAATAAAAAGTATTTTATTTATTTAATATTAAATATTAAGCTATCAAATCCAACTATTATTATCTTTGATTATATTCCTTTTTTGTACAGATTTGTAACTATTTTTTTCCTCTTTATTAGGATAGATTTGCTCCTACAAATCTAATCTTTATTTCTTTTATAATTAGAATAGATTTATTCCTATAATTTAGTTTAATTCTAGGAAACCAATTATAAATATTATCCTATAAAATGTAAATATCTTTTGTATAGGAAATAATAAAATTTCATATTAGTTTTTTTATTTCTTTCAACTTGGTATCAAAGCTCTCGATGTAGGAGATTTTACTTCTGCACTCAAAACCTAGCCTATTTTCATTGCAAAACAGTTGCCTTCATTACGATAGTCTACTTCTTCTTTTCTTCTTTGCATCTTTATTGCATAATCACTGAAACCCTATAGGTTGCTTCTATTTCAGGAACCTATGTCTTATTAATAGATCCTACCCACCATACAAATTCTCTTCCATATCTGGCCTAAAAATGACCGAAACCTCCAGCATTACACATCAAATCATAACCTTAAGTTTAACTGATGAGAAAAATATTTACTATTTATTTTTCTCTATTTTATGTCTCTTAGGTGTTATATATGTTTAATTTTACTGAACAGGCCTTGTTTTATAATTTTGGATTTATTTTACAAGTTTATGAATTTATTTGATAAATGTTGGATTTTAACATTGTTTCTATTTTTTAGTCATAACTTAGGCTCCAAATGTCAGATTGAAGTAAAATTTATATTTATGGAAATCTAAAAGAAATATTTACAACTTTTATATTTTAGTCAAAGCCCGGTTCGGACTCTTTTAAGTGTTTACTTGGCTGACAAGCTAAAGTCATATTTCTATCCCAACTAAACTCATTTCTATATTTAAGCCATATATAGAGCTATAATTGTCTGATTAACCTAAATATAGCTCCTAAATTCTCATAAGACATAGGCCTACATGTTTCATGTCTATGGGTTCTTCAAATTATATTGATTTGGTGGTCAAAATCAGGTTGGAAGACAAATCTACAGGAATTCCTTGATGCAATTGTTGAATTTAATTGATTTGTAAAAAATAGGTTTAGGCTTTTATAAATTTAGAAAACCTTATTATTGTAATCCTAAGAGTCATCTAATCCTAGGCCAATAGGGTTTTAGGGAAATTAGGTTATATAAATAGGCAAGAGAGCTGAAGAGGAAAAACATTCAAAAACACATAGAGTTTAGCAGCCTAGTTTTCTTTTTTTTCTTGTTTCAAGCCATGAAAGGCTAAATACTCTTCATTGATTCAAGGATTTTAAAGCTTTTCTCTTTAAGGATTATGAGATCTTAATTAGTAATATTGATTTCTTCCTATTGATTTTTCTCTTTCTCCAATTGTTTATGCTAAATTATTGAGATTCCTTGTGTTAAGTATTGATTTGGTATAATTGGTACTTAATCTTGTGATTTCTATTCTTTTACCATTTGAATGTGAAATTATGATTGGTTAATCATGGTTTTGCATGTTAGGGCAAAGGGTTAGGGGATTACTTCAGTGGTATTTGATTTAATTTCCTAAATTAATTGAATTCTATCTATAAGTCAATTTTGATGTAGTTTCGAGATTATGGTAGTTGCTTAATTCATCTTCTAATATTAATTGATCAAACTCTAGGTGGTTATGTAGCATAGGATTCATAGATTATTATAGGAGTTCTGGATAATCCAAGGTTGAAAAATTAATTAGAATAATCAAATATTTCATGATCTAGGATTAATCCACAATAAGAGTTGTCATATCCTTGAATCAACTGTTGTCATATATTGAAATCCCTCCTTTTTATTTCTGTTTTGTTTTTACTTTGTGCTTGCTTATTTCATTGCTTTTACTTTAATTTCATGCAACCAAACCCCTTAATTCTACATAATTTTCATTTTGCATTTTGTTTCACATAGCATTTAGCACATTGAATTCTGTTTTTGCACAACATTCTATTTTATTGCATTATCATTTTGTTTACATTAGCTTTCTTTGTTTTCATTGCATAAATAATTCAAAAATTGTGTATATATTGTTAGAAAATCATTTAAGAAGGATAAAATCAAAGGATCACTAAGGGTACGACCTGGTTATGCCATTACATGATATTATATTTTTAACAAACCAGTTTATTCTAATTTTGGTGCATTTGCAACGTGCACATCATTAACACCCATAAATCCCAATGACTTACTTGTCTTGCATATCACATACTATCTTAATGGAAAGAATTATTTACAGTGGGCTCAAGTCATCCATATTACTTTCAATGGTCATCGTAAATAGAACCATATCGAAAGTACTACTCCTAAGAAGGATGACCTATGATTTGAGATAAGGGATGATGAGGACTCCCTTATTATGACATTACTTTGAAATTTTATGATTCCTGAGATCAATAAAAATTGTATATTTCTCCCTACTGCTTAAAAATTTTAAGAGAATCTACACTAAACATTTTCCATGAAGCAAAATGTATCAGCTTGTTGTGAGCTGAAAACTAAAATTTCTAACATTAAATAAGGTGCTCTTTCAGTGACAAACTACTATAGAACCTTAAATAGCATATGGATTGACTTGGATCAATACCAAAATCTGAAATGGAGTGTAGTAAGGACATAACCAAATTGGAATAATTTATTAAGAGGGATAGGATCTTTGAATTTATTTTTGGTCTATGTGCTAGATACGATCTTATTCGAGTTCAAATATTGACAAAAGAAAAAATCCCCTCACTTTTTGAGGTATTCTACACAGTTCATGGTAAAAAAAAGTTATAAAGCTATCATGCTGGAGGGCAAACCCATTGATAGGTCAACATTGGCTACTGGTAGGATTATTAGACTAGGCCCTCCTTCATCCTCTTTCAAATCTGATCATTGGTGCACTTATTGCAAAAAGTCTAGTCACACTAAGGAGAACTGCTTTAAACTTCATAGGAAATACCAAGTTTTGAGTCATATTGGTGAGTTTAAGAATAATAATCAAGGCTAAGCATATCTAACTACTATAGAATTTGAGACTATGGTAAATGCCCCTTAAGTTAAGGATGAGATTTCATCCTTTAGTAAAGAGGAACTAGAATGCATGTGGACCCTCATGGATACCTTAGTAAACCTTCTAGTTCTTGCTTTTTGGTTATGAATGGTAAGAATTTGCATTCTTTATTCTCTCATGCTTTTATGGTTTTCTCTAAGGATTCCTAGATTCTCGACTCTAGTGCCATTAACCATATAACCTTTCATTTCTCTAATTTCACATCATATTAATCTTTTTTGATAATTATCGTATAACTATGGCTGATGGCTCTAATATATCAATTATAAGTTACAGTAATATCAAACTCAATCTCTCTTTAAACTTCTAAGATGTACTTTATGTTCCCAAGCTCTCTACTAATCTTATCTTTATTCATAAACTCACCAAGAACCTAAATTATGATGTAACTTTTTTTCATTCCCACTGTGTATTTGAGGACCTTGCCATAAAGAGGATGATTGGAGTTACTAAGGAATAAGGAGGGTTATACCATTTTCTCAATATTGAAGCTTCAAGTAAATATGGTCAGAAGTTATTGCATTCTTGTTATCATTCTTATCTTGAGACACTTGCTTATCAAATCTAGCTCTAATAGAAGCGGCTTGGACATCCTCCATTTGCCTTACTTAAGTTTATCCTCCCTTCTTTATTTTTAAAAAGTCTATTAAGTTCTTTAATTATGATGCTTATCAATTTACAAAACACCATCATGTTAGTTTCCTTTCAAGCTTTAATAGAAGTTTTGAACCCTTTTATCTTATTCATATTAATGTTTAGGGTCTTGCTATTGTTTCCAATGTTTTTGGTGCAAAGTGGTTTGTTTCATTTATTGATGATTGTACTCGAGTTACCTAGGTATTTCTTATAAAAGATAAATTTGAAGTGTATCAATTGTTTGTTCATTTTTATCATATGATTTAAACTCAGTTTGGGAAATCTATTAAGCACTTGAGGTTTGATAATGTTAGAGAATATGTGAACCAAAATCCCTCTAGTTTTCTTAAAGAGAATGATATTATTCATGAACTTACATGCATGGATACACCCTAATAGAATGGTACGGATGAAAGAAAAAATAAGCACTTACTTGAAATTATTAGGGCATTATTATTCCAAATGTCAGATCCTAATTCATACTAGAGGGAAGTCATTTTAACTGCCACTTATCTAATAAATTGGATGCCTTCTCGGTTTTTTAGTGATGTTAGTCCTATCCATATTATATCATCTCTCTTTGCTTCTATTCCTATCATGCAAAGTCTTGAACCTCATGTCTTTGGTTGTGTTGCTTTTATTCGTATACATCGCTAGCATTGTAGTAAACTTAATCCTTGTAGTGCTAAATGCATTTTTCTTAGATATGCTTTTGATAAGAAGGGATATAAATGTTACCACCCTTCAAGTCAGTGTTTTTTTGTCTCTATAGATGTCACTTTTCAAGAAAACTAGTCTTTCTTTACTCCTTTTTAGCTTCAAGGGGGAATAATACTTCAGAAGTTGAGATTTTCTCCCCAAACTATGGTATTCCACTATCTCCTTCTAGTATATCTTCTAATACTCAAGAATTAACATCTTTTATTAGTCTTCCATTTAAGGCTACCAAAGCCATTACACCAAAATCGGTATACCAAAGGAGGAGACAACCTAAATTGGACCTATAACATCTTCAAGCATCTGAACCAATTATAAGTACTAAAGACACGAACTCCCATGATTCTGAACTTGATACTTTAAATATCCTCTTGAGTGATTATGATCCTAACTCAAATGACTTACCTATTGCATTGAGGAAAGGGAAAAAGTCTTGTGCTAAGTACATTATTTCTTAATTTATCTCTTCTAAACATCTTTCTTTGTAGCACTAGAGCTTTATTTTAGTTATTGATTCTATAAGAATTCCTATAATAGTTAAGGAAGCAATAAAGGATAAAAACTAAATTTAAGTTATGAATAAGGAAGTGAGGGCATTGGAAAAGAATAAAACATGGGAAGTAGTTAAGAGACTAAGTGAAAAAAGACCAATAGGGTACAGATGGATATACATTATGAAATATTAGTCTGATGGCATGTTGGATTGGTATAAAGTAAGGTTAGTTGCAAAAGGGTACACACAAACTTATGGAATTGACTATGAGAAGACATTTATAGTGAGAATCTTACTTTCTCTTACTGCTTATTTCTAATGAGAACTTCATCAATTTAATATAAAAAATACTTCCTTCACAGAGACTTGGAAAAGGAAGTTTATATAGAGATTCCTCCTGGATATGATCCTCTTATGAGAGGAATAAGGTATACAAGTTGGAAAAGGCCTTATATGGACTGAAACAATCTCATCATGCTTGGTTTGGAATATTCATGAAGACGATGGTAGCGTTTAGGTTCAAACAAAGTCAAGGTGATCATACACTTTTTCTTAAGCATTCACCGAAATGTAAACTTACTATATTACTTGTGTATGTCGATGACATCATTATTGTAGGTGATAATCTAGCTGAAAAATTACTTTTAAAGAAGAGATTGGCTGCTAAGTTTAAAATAAAGGATCTTGAGAGATTAAAATATTTCCTTGGAATTGAAGTTACCTATTTTAAACGAGGTATATTTATTTCCTAATGGAAATATGTCCTTGATCTTTTCAAGAAGACTAGAAAGCTTGGATGTAAAGCTACCAGTGTACCAATTAAGTAAAATCATAGAATTGGTAATGATGAAGAAAGCCCCAAAGTCGATAGAACTTAATATCAAAAGTTAGTAGAAAAATTGATATATCTAGCACACACCAAATTAGATTTGGCATATGTTATTAGCATTGTTAATTAGTTTATGTATGATCCAGGGATGAGACATTTATAAGCTGTGGATTGGATACTACAATATCTCAAAGCTAGACTAGAAAGAGGTTTACTATTTAAGAGGAGTAGGAATCTATCCATGGAACTATCCATTAATGCTGACTATGCAAGCTTAGTGATTGATAGGAGGTTAACATCAGGCTATTGCATGTTTCTTAATGGAAATCTTGTAATATAGAGAAGCAAGAAGCAAAATATAGTTGCAAGGTCAAGTGCAAAGGTAAAATTTAGGGCTATGGCACAAGGAGTATGTAAGTTGTTGTGGATAAAGATCATTCTGGATGACTTAAAAATAAAGTATGAAGCCCATATGAAGTTGTTTTGTGATAATAAGTCAGTTATTATTATTGCATATAATCCTGTTCAATATGATAGGACCAAGTGTATAGAGATTGACTAATACTTTATCAAAGAAAAACTAGATAGTGGACTAATCACTAAAGTATATATTCCTTAAGGATGTTAATTAGCTAATGTACTAACTAAAGGTCTTCTAACATAATTCCAAGATTTTACTGGTAAGTTAGGAATAATAGATATCCATTCACCAGCTTAAGGGGGAGTGTTGAGTTGTCAAATCCTGTTATTATTACCTTTAATTGTATTTCCTTTTTGTATAAATTTGTAACTATTTTTTCCCTCTTTATTAGGATGGATAATTAGGATAGATTTACTCCTACAAATCTAATTTGTATTTCTTTTATTAGGATAGATACTTAGGATAGATTTGTTCTTACAATTTAGCTCTATCCTAGGAAACTAATTATGAGTATTAGTTTATAAAATGTAAATACCTTTTGTACAAGAAATAATAAGATTTTAGATCAAATTTTTTATTTCTTTCAAATTTAAATATAAAAAATTTTAAAAAATAATGGTTACCTTTTTCAAGTAAAAACTTACTTTCTTTTATTGTTATAATTTTAAATGTTATTTTTTAATTATAAATAAAGTGACATATTATTCCTCTATAAAAAATATATATAATATTTTTTATAAAAGACCTTCTGGCAAAATAACCAAAATGATTATATAATAATAGAAATTTGAAAACTTTGAATGCTTAAAAATTTATCAGTACTCATAAAATGTACGTCTTATTAAAAGAGTTGAATTATGCATCTTGTGAATATATTAGAGTAGGTTACAAAATTGAATTCCCAATTCGAAATTGTTGGGTATAACAATTTATGTGGATATTTGAAAAATTCAACAATGCAAATAATAAGACACTTGAATAATGATAATCATAAAATATCGTAATGTAAGTTTAAAATTATTTTAAACATATTTTTATAATAATTTTAAATAGAATTACATTTGTATTTGCATTGTAAGCATATACTTGTTCAAAGGTTGGTTGATCTCTATATGTCAACTAACCGTTGAATTATTTTAAAAGGTTGGACAGTTTGGGATATGTCTTGTAATTATTATTAACAATTTATTTGGCTCTCATTTGATATTATAGAAATTTCTTGGCATCCAACTATTTTCCAAGTATGAATTATACCGATGTATAGTTTATACACTTGAAGAATTATAGGGAGATGCTGCTAAAATTTTTGCATGTAAGAAATGATGAGTATGGATAAATTGATAAAATCGTAACTATAAAAATATCTTGAATGGGATAGGATCATACTTTTTAAAATTGGAGTGATGTGGCGAATTTAGGGCATATGCCAAATATTAATCACAATACTTAATTCTATAAGAAGCTATTTTCTTTTTATTTAGTGGTACGATGTCTCTAGATAAAAGTTGAATATATTTACAAAATTGCTTATAGGACCAGTATTGGAATGGTGCGATGGATAAATTAATAAAATCATAACTACAAAAATATCTTGAATGGGATAGGATCTTACTTTTTAGAATTGGAATGATACGGTGAATTTAGGTTACATACCAAATATTGATCACAACATTTAATTTCATAAGAAGTTATTTTCTTCCTATTCTGTGGTATGATGTTTATAGATAAAAACTGGATATATTTACGAAATTGCTTATAGGATGAGTGTTGGAATAATGTGGTGGCTTTTGTTGAGAGAGTTAAAAACTTTATTGATGAAAGGAGTTTGGTGAGATACCCATGTAAAAAGTGCATGAATCTATTGTTTCAAACATTGGGAACGTTGGAGGCATATATTATAGATAATGGATTTCATCCATTATATATAAATTAGGTACATCATAATGAAATAAATATTTCAACTTTTGGGGGATGAGGGAATATCCCCCAATGATAGGGATGAAATTATGGATATTATATATGATTTCATTAGCTCTCATGTACCCAAATAAATAGTTCGCAATGAAGTAGAAAGGACTAAGGATGCATCTAAGCAGGACATTGGATTGAATTATAACAGTTGCAATGGCCTATTTAAGCAAGTAGAAATAGAATTGTATCTAAAATGCACATTATTTTCAGCCTTGAACTTTCTAATGAAACTCATGCACTTGAAGGTGCTACATAAGTGGACAAATAAGTTATTTAATGCTCTTTTGAAGTGTAATGATCTTAAATTAGTACAATAGTGACGAAAAATATATATATATAATAATAATTAAAATAATAAAAAAATTAAGATTATAATGAGTGAAAATTTACTTAGAAACCTAAGAATAGATTTTTAAAAAAAATTTCGCTTAGAAATTCATTGAATTTCTGTACTTGGTAAAGCGAAAAAAGTGAGAAAATGAGTCAAAATTATAGTAAATTAATTCAAAAATTTTTATGGATGATCAAAAATAATTTTTAAAGCTAAAAAATGGTTATGGAAAGTAAAAATAAAATTTTTAAGATATTTAGAAGCGTAAAGATGAAAATGTAAAGAAAATAAGTAATTCGGAGCTGAATTGTAATAAACCCTTTTATCTTTTTGACCTTTTATTTTTTTGTTGTATAGGTTGGGTTGGCCCAAGTTTTTTCAGGCCCAAATGTGAAAAATTAAGGCCCAAATTCGTGATCCAACACCAGCCCAAACTTGCAAGGGAAGCCAAGGACCAAAATGAAAGAAAATGATAAAATTTGAGGGCAAAAGTGTAATATTTGAAAACTTTTAATTTGTGTCTTATTTTTATTGGCTAAAAGATGATTTGTTGCTCTAAAACCTCAGCTACTTGGACGTTCCATGAAGCCCTCCATTTGTCTCCAAAATCCCCCCAAAATCCAAGGTAAATTTAATTTTTGAAATTGATGAAAATTGTAGAATTATTTAGAAATTTCTTTAAGCAATTTTTATGTAAAATAAAAGAGGCTTAGTAGCAGCAAATTTTCTGCTCCTCTCCAGCTAAACATGACCACATAGAAGAAGAAACAAGAAAAGTTAGACAAAGTAGATTTAAGGGAAACTTGGCAAGTTAAATAGGTAGATTTTAATACCCCTAATTTCTTGTGAAATTCTTCTTCCTCTTAACTCTAAAATCTGATTTTTATTTTCTTGAATTCATCTCCCTCTCCCTTAGAATTTGGAGTTGAAAAGAGGAAGAAAGAAGTAAGGATTTAAGGTGTTATGAATTTCTAATGCTAGATTGTCATGATGAATATGATTCCTTGGACATGATTTGTGTTGGTTGCTGTGATAATTAGTTCAACATGTTTTGAACATGTGATGATGTTATTGGAAGTGATTATTTGGATCATGAATAATGAGAATGGAAGTGGTTTTGGCTGTTGTAAAGAAATTGTTAATATTATGTTGGAAATGGTATCAAGAAGGGTGAAGAATGCTGTTGAAATTCTGGTTGGTGAATAGTCACGTGGAATCTAGGTGATTTATCATCAAAAAATTTGATTTTTGATATCCTAAGGTCTTTCATGATGTGAGGTTGAATTCTGAAAATTTTGAGGATTTTTAGAAACTTTTAGGTATTTTAGAAGAATTTCCTAAGTCAAGTCATCAGTGCTGTTCAGGAATAGGGCACTTTCACGTTGGCTTCTATTTTTGAATTTCTTGGGGCTTAAAATGAGCATGAAAAATTGTGAAAAAATTTATGGAAACCAATCAAGGTGTTATAAATATCTTGTAAAAATTTCAAGGCAATCAGAGATGAATTGTTCACTCAATAAAATGGTGAAAAGGAGCTGTTCATGATAAAACCCGAATATGCCCAATCTTGTTCACGAAATTTTTAGGAGTATCAAATGGTTGAGAAAAATTCTGAAAAAATTTGAATCAATCATTCTGATTGTGATGTAGTATGGGTTAAAATTTTAGAAATAGTAAATTTTATTTAGTTCTTCAAATAATTCCTACCCTTATGCTGCCTAGATAGGGTCTACATACAAAATATTTTGTGTGACATGAATTGTTTGATTTGTGTACATGACATATGAATTATTTGATTTGTATACATGAATATCCTTTAGGGTTTGATATAATAATGAGTATAGAAGGACAAATGAAGCAAAAAACACTTATGGCATAGTTGGTATTTTGATACATTCCTTGAGGAAAATTGTGGTTGATGCGTGTGGCGTCCCACAATTGTTTATTCTTCTTACAAAAATGTGGGAGGGAGAAAACATCCTTTGCGAAGAAGGATAGGAGCGGTAAGTAGTGGAGGGAAAAGGTTGGTGGCCTCGGGCCTAGGGTGATAAGGGATAAGGTTGGATTGAAGATATAAGGTATCATTATATACCAACTAATGCCATTTCTCAAATAACATAATATCTAAACTTGGACTTTTAATTAGAAAAGCAACCTTAGATGGAAAAATCGAAAAAGGGCAATAACAAATTATTACTCACTAAGTATATTTATACTCATTCCGTATTTTCTTTAAACTATTTTTTTAGGTAAAGACCATGGATTCGTGGACGCGTAGTAATACTTATAGAGGATATGCTACAACACCTCTTGGGACGTATAGAATAGAGTTCCACATAGAAGTCTAGGTTACTCTTAACGAAATAAATATTTTGTATCATACAGATTATTGACCTATGGACAGGGAGCCAAATGTCCTCGAAATTTTCTTTCCACTCGTACTGGTCACCCCAAATGACGATTCTAGGAGTAACATGACACCGTTAGGGCTCAGAACGTCTAGTTCCAGTTCTCTTCCAGAATTTGATCCAGAGGAGGAAGGCCCTAATCGGGTTAGTGAGTTAGGTGATTAGGTCTAATGTATTTAAAGTATTATAATGGACTTATCTTTGTGGATCTTTTTGTGCTGTTATATGTATATTATTTTGGTATTTTAACTTTTTATTATCTACTTTCTTTCATCACGCCTTAATATTATTTTTATAAGTATATGCAATATTGTGTCGTCTTTGGGGGCTAGTAAGGATATCTTATCAATGTGGAATGCTGATTGGATATCTTTACATCGGTCATGACTAAAGCACATCGGGTTGTGACATGAAGTTATTAAAAGAGGTGCTTTTGAAAGATAATAAATTGCTTGAATGATATTATAATATAAAGAAATATCTTAATAAGTTAGGGTTAGGGTATGAGTCAATTCATGTTTGCAAGTATGACTGTGCACTTTCCAAAAAGAACATGCTTAGAAGGATAATTATCTAATCTATGAGGAGAGCCAATGGATAGATAAAAATATAAAAGGAGAAAATATGCCTCAAAAAATGATTCGATATTTTCCATTGGCACCTTAACTAAAGCGAATGTATAGGTCAAGGTATATTGCAAAGGATATAGTATGGCATCATACTGGAAGGTCAATAAAGGAATAGATAATGCAACATCCTCTTGATAGAAAAGCTTAGCAGGAATTCAATAGGAGATATCTTGATTCTTCTACTAACCTATGAAATGTTAGGCTAGGTTTAAGTGCACATAGATTTAATCCTTTTGGTGATAGGAACTTATCTTACAGTAGGTGGCTAGTAGTAATTACTACCTATAATTTGCCACCATGGATATGCATGAATCAATCTTTTTTCATGTTGACCTTGTTAATCCTAAGGGCACAGTCGCTAGGCAAGGACCTCGATGTCTTCTTGCAAACAGTTGTAAAAGAGTTAAAGTATCTTTAGGAGAGGGGGTTGAGAGTTAAGATGGAAATACAAATATGATGTTTAACATGTAACTAACTTTATTGTGGACTACAAATAATTTTCCCGCTTAAAGCAATCTCTCTAATTGGAGTGGATAAGGATATAAAGCATGTCCTACATGCAATGATGATATTGCATCAATTCGAGTTAGGGAAAAAATAGCCTATGTTGATCATCATTGTTAGCTTCCAAAGAGTAACACATGGAAAAATATGAAGGAATTCAATGGGAGGTCGGAGAGGAAAGCCTTTCTTTATCCTTTTACTAATAAATTATTATAAACCAACTGGGTAAGGTGGTATAGAGATTTCCTTGAAAACATGTTCAGTTTAGTGGGCTAAAGTGAAAGAGGGGTGCTGGTGAACTTAATTGGAGCAAAAAAAGCATATTTTTTTAACCTTCTGTATTGGCTAATAATGAACTTGAGGTATAATATTGATGTGGTACATGTTAAGAAGAATGTATGTGATAGTATTCTGGGTACATTATTAGATATTAAGCATAAAATAAAAGTTACGGACAATGCGAGATGAGATTTAGCGGACATGAAGATAAGGCCAGACTTACATCTATATGAAGAAAGGGGCTAACTTTTCAAACCACATGTTGTATACATGCTCAATCAGGAAGAATGAAGATAGTTTTGCTAGTATATAAAGAATGCAAAATTTCTTGATAGGTTCGCTGGGGGTGTCAAGAAGAATATCACTGATTGTGATATGAAGTTGAAGGAGTTAAAATTACATGACTGTCATGTTATCAAGTATCATATCCGATTGTTGAGTTTCTTGAGCCAAATATGTGCTAGAACTCTTGATAGGAAGGATGTCCTATAAGCCAAGTAAGACATTGTCATCATTTTATACAAGCTTGAAAGGATATACTCTCCAGCATGTTTTGATATAATGGTTCACCTGGTGATGTATTTGCCTAACAAAGTATTGTAGGGCGGTCATAGATGTACCCATATGAGAGGTACATAAAAAAGTTGAAGGATTACATTTGGAATTGTGCTTGACTTAAGGGTTCAATTGTAGAAGGATATGTTGTCAATAAGGTATTAACATTTTGTTTTATATATTTGGAAGGAATGGAAGCTAGATTCAATCAGCTTGATCGAAATCAAGATATAACACCTAGTCAAACAAAAAAGGCATTGTCAGTGTTCTAATCTCAATATTGACTAGTAGGGAAGAAGATTATTTCTCACTTTGATAGGAGGGATTGAGATGTTGCCATATGGTACATATTAAATAATTGTATCGAGATTGAAAAGTATCACTAGTAAGTTTCTATACTCTCTAACATATTTTGATATAATGGTTCACCTAGTGATGTATTTGCCTAACAAAGTATTGTAGGGCGGTCCTATTCATTTTCAATGGATGTACCCATATGAGAGGTACATAAAAAAGTTAAAAGATTACATTTGGAATTGTGCTCAACTTAAGGGTTCAATTGTAGAAGGATATGTTGTCAATAAGGTATTAACATTTTGTTCTATATACTTAGAAGGAATGGAAGCTAGATTCAATCGGCTTGACCGAAATCAAGATATAGCACTCAGTCAAACAAAAAAGGCATTGTCAGTGTTCTAATCTCAATATTGACCAGTAGGGAAGAAGATTATTTCTCACTTTGATAGGAGGGATTGAGATGTTACCGTATGGTACATATTAAATAATTGTATCGAGATTGAAAAATATCACTAGTAAGTCTCTATACTTTCCAGCATGTTTTGATATAATGGTTCACCTAGTGATGTATTTGCCTAACAAAGTATTGTAAGGTGGTCCCATTCATTTTCAACGGATGTACCCATATGAGAGGTACATAAAAAAGTTGAAGGTTTACATTTGGAATTGTGCTCAACTTAAAGGTTCAATTGTAGAAGAATATGTTGTCAATAAGGTATTAACATTTTGTTCTATATACTTGGAAGGAATGGAAGCTAGATTCAATCAGCTTGATCGAAATCAAGATGTAGCACCCAATCAAACAGAAAAGGCATTGTTAGTGTTCTGATCTCAATATTGACCAGTAGGGAAGAAGATTATTTCTCACTTTGATAAGAGGGATTGAGATGTTATCGTATGGTACATATTAAATAATTATATCGAGATTGAAAAGTATCACTAGTAAGTTTCTATAGTTATTTGTACTTTTCTCCTAATTAATTATAATGAACTAAAATATTTATATTCTATAGTAAGCATCGACAAGAAATCGAACAAAATGACATTGAAAACATTGATAACTTACAAAGAATATAATTTCTCACATGGTTCAACTATGAAGTAAAGGATTGTTCTTTCCAAATGTATTATACCAATCATGTAAATATTGTTCCTTACTTATACTTGTTCTCTAATTTAATTCTTTGTAAAAATAATATTTTTATGAATATATCATTTATACAGAAATGGTTCCCTGAAAGCCACCAAAGAGCTACTATTGTTAGCTTTCAGTCCCAATTTTACTATTATGATATACTCAGCGTGCATTGTAAATAGAATGCACTTTATAGTTGAAACTTGGGATACGAAGCATAAAACACAAAATAGTGGCATTTTTGTTTCAGGTGCTGATGGTAACATATTTTATAGTGTACTGGAGTACATCATAAAGTTGATTTATTTAAAGAAGTACAATGTGACTTTATTCAAATGCAAATAGTATGATAGTGATCTTAAAATGAAGAAACTTTGCATTGACAACAATATCACAAGCATTTCTATCAATAGGCAATGGTACAAAGATGACCTTTACATATTCGTTACCCAAGCAATATAACTCTTTTATATTGAAGATTTTCTTAATAGGCTAAATTAGAGGGTAATCCATATTGTGGTACATCATGAGATATAGGATCTACCTAATGATGAAGATAGTGTACAAGACTTATCATTCCTATAGGAAAGCAATTCATCCAATTTCAATCTCATAGTTGATCTTGGGGATTTTCATTTAGTAAATTTGAGGGATCAGATAAATGGTCCTTCAATTATTTTACCTTCTGAGAATACTAGATTTGCCACGAATGGAGAAGACATCTTCATTAATGATAAAAGCAGTTTCGAAGATGAAATGATTGAAGATTATATGGAGGAAGGACTTCTATAGTCTAATAATGATGGAGAAACTGATGACCATAAGGATGATTTTATTACATTCACCAACACTGATTCAAATTAGGGAAATAACATTTTTTAGCATTATAATTCATAATTGTGTAAAAGTAATTGTGTAATAGAATTATATGAATACAATAATTTGTATCATGTCATCATTTGATTTAATTATGAACTTTTCTTTTAAATAGAAACTTTCTAGAACACGAGAGAGATCAAGAGCAAGATTGTGCTAAATGCTATGTGTCGTAATCTATCTTGCCATAGATGTGGTAAAGGTACGTGGACTTCTTTGACAACAATGATTATAGGGTAAGTATGACATTTAATAATGTTATGATTATTTCATGTATCTAAATTATAAATGTAACTATATTATATGAATATTTTTTAATTTACAAAAGTTGTCTATAAGAAATGCAGATAACAGGGTAAAGAAAATGGTAAATTATCAGCATGGATTGAAATCCATGGCTGCACATTGTTATAATAAGGTAATTTAACTTATTATTCATGATTTAAATGTATAATTTGTTAACCAACTCAATAATTATATTTATCTTTTCTTGTAAAATATAGATAGAGAAATAAGGAAACTAGTGAGCTGCAATTGGTCTTCGAGAATTTTAAGGACTAACACACATATAGGTTGGGGGAGTGGGTGCATCTGACCCCCAACAAGCAGGATGTAAGTTAACTAAATTTTATATTTTAAATAGAATCTTATGGATATATTTTGTAATCTTTATAATTGAATTTTGTTTTAATAATTCAAGGTGAGGATGACTGAGCTGGTGACTCAGCATGCACAGTCTAATGTATCATCTATTAGCTTGCTTGGAATTCCTATATAGATTGATGAGGCTGCCATTGCTAATAAGGTGCTTGACACTTATTAAGGGTACAAAAAAGTGGTTAGGCGTATGCTAGCTGGTCAGTCTTATTGTTTAACAAGCATTTCTAGCATTAGGGGGAGCTCACAATACGTGTCCCAAGTTGGTGAGTTGCAAGAGCAGTTGCAGTAGAGTCAATAGTAGTTAGAGCAGAGTTGAGAGCAGCTTCAGCAAAGCTAATGGTTAATTTAGGAGTAGCAGTAATAGATGTAGTAGCAATTTGGGACATATGCCATAGAACTCATCTCCTTACTTAGATAGTAGGGTCTTGTATTGCCCACCATTTAGGCCGAGTAGATTTGCCATTGCACTTGCTGCCCAGCCACTTAGTCCTTTTCAGTCGCCACCATCATCATCGAAGTATCATCCACATCATTAGGATCATGATGATGAGAGTTCTAACATAGATGACGATATATCAGGATATCTGCACCTTCCCTCCCTGTAAATTATTGTGTATATACAATTGTCTTTTTCATATGTACACATTTATATGGATTATATATATAATTTGTTTATATGTATACTATTTATTTTCATTTTTGTCATTGGATTATATGATCATGTTGAATATTATTACTAGTATTGTTGATATATTCCTTTTGTACAATTTACATTAGATAAAATTAATTTAAAAAAGATAAATATAATTCAATTGAATTGAAATAAAGAATATTTTAATTTATGTTATTAAATATAATATGTTATTTTAATTACAATTTTAATTTATAAATTTTTTTTATTTTTAAAATTTTAGTATAAAAATAAGTGTTAAATATAATTTTTTTAAATTATAAATAAATTAAAAAAATTAAAATTAACTTTTGATGATAACTATTATCATTGTTTTATTATTTTTGTTATTTTAAAAATTTTTAAAAATATTTTTTTATTCTATTATTTTTAAAATGCACCAATAGCAATAACATTTGTTGTCATTAAAAATTAAAATTAAAAAATTTTAAATTTTTTAAAATATTTTCTCTGACGACTTTGTCATCAGAGAAACGTGGATTTTTACTGATGATAAAATGTCATTAGTGTTGGTGACTTTACCTATGAACCTATACTAACGACATTTTTTCCAATGACTTTTATATTTAATGACGATCAAGTATTTTACAATAATAACATTTATCATCGTTGAAGGCCTTTTCTAATGTACTGTAATAGAATGTTGTATTATGTAGTATGTAGCAAGAAAAAATGTAGAATTATATAAAACACAGAATTGGGAGGTTTTATGAATTGAAATTGAAATAAATGTGTTAAACAAAGTGAAACAAAAAGTAAACAGTAAGAAAGATATCAATGTTATGAAATAGTTAATTTAAAGAATTGAAAGATCTAAATTGAATTTATTCATGGATCAATTGGATATTTGACTTTTGTAATTAATCTTTCAACTTTAGACTACTTGAAACCCCTACAATAATCTGTGAATCCTACGCTAGATAATCATTTAGGAATTAATCAATTAAGATTAGTTAATTAAGCAACTACTATAATCCCTAAGTTAGATTAAAATTAATTTAAAAATAGAATTTAGTTTATTTAAGTAATTTAATTAGAAACTTCTAAATTAATCTCTCAACCCTTTACCTCTATGTGTGAAACATGATTTACCAACCATAATTCAACATTAAAATAACAACAAATCAGAAATCACATGGATGAACATCAATTAATTAAATCAACATCCAAAACATATGAAATTAACACAAATAATTAGGAAAAAGGGAAAATTAATTGAAATAAGTCAATATTATAAATCATGATTTCATAATCCAATAGAGGAGAGCTTCAAACTCGTTGGATCAACTTTGAAACCCCTACAATAGCAAAGTCAATATTACTTGAAACCCTTATAATAATCTATGAATCCTACACTAGATAATTATTTAAGAATTGATCAATTAAGATTAGTCGATTAAGTAACTACTATAGGCCCTAAGATAGAATTTAGTTAATTTGAGAAATTAAATTAGAAACTTTCAAATTAATCTCTCAACCCTTTACCATTATGTGTGAAACATGATTTACCAACCACAATTCAACATTAAAACAATAACAAATTAGAAATCATAAAGATGAACATCAACTATATCAAATCAACATCCAAAACATGCAAAATTAGCACAAATAATTAGGAAAAGAGGAAAATTAATTGAAATAAGTCAATATTATAGATCATGATCTCATAATTTAATAGAGGAGAGTCTCAAACTCCTTGAATCAACTCTGAAATTTAGCCCCCATGGCTAGAGAATACAAGCTAGAAGAAGAAAAAAACTAATGTTTGCTGAATTTTGAATAGTATGTAAAATGTAAATCCTAATTTGTATTCTTACCTTTATAGTTGACCTAATTATACTAAATCTCTTTTGGACTTGAATTCTATGTCTTTTAGGATTATAAGAATAGGGCTTTCCTAATTTTTATAAAGTGATTAACTCTAAGAGTTATAGTAGTGAAATCTCACTAGTCTAGATTCCATCTAATATAAGATCATTAAAATAATGTAATTTGGATAAACTATAAACATCAAAATTGTAGCCCTAGGTCTTATGAAGATTTGGGTGCTAGTTTCACATTAATTAGACCTCTATAACTCTAGATATGGTCTAAAAACTAAGGCTAGCTTAGTTAGGACAAAAATAGGGCTTTGACATCTCAGTTAAACAAGGGCTTCAATGACTCTGAATTAGGATTTAACTAAAATGCAAAGTTATAGATCCTTCTTTAAGCTTTTTAATAGTATAAAGATCACTTCAATATGACATTTAGAGTCTAAGACATAGCTGGAAAATATAAATAATATCAAAATCTAGTATTAACTGAATAAATTTAGAACATTATAGAAGCAATCCAAAATTATAAAACAAGGCTAATTCTATGAACTTTAGTAAATATAACACACTAAGAAGTATGAAATTGGAGGAAATAATATGGTAAATATTTTTCTCATCAAAGGTCACTTTTGACATGAGACAACAACAAGGAAAATGTTGGATTCTAGTTTTTATTGATCTATTTTGTTCCATAATGCTTACATCTTTTGTAAAAATTATGAATAATGTTAAAGAACATGAAATTTAACTCGTAAACAAGAGATACCTTAGTTTCCTTTGCTTTTCTATAAGGTTTTTGATATTTGGGACTTTAAATTTTATAGGTAATCTTCCTTTATCTTTTTTTACTTTATTTACATTCTACTAGTTGTTGATTATATTTCAAAGTGGGTAAAGTTAAAGCCACCTAGATTGATGATTCCAAAGTTATTATATATTTTTTTAGGTCTCACATTTTTAGTAAGTTTGGCATTCCATGTACTTTGATAAGTGATCAAAGGATTCATTTTTGCAATCAAGCATTTGAAGCTTTGTTGAAGAAATATAGGGTTTGTCATAGAGTTTCTATACCTTATCATCCCTAAATAAATGGTAAGAAAAAGTTTTCAATAGAGAAATCAAATTAATTTTAGAGAAAATTATGAAGCCTAATAGAAAATACTAGAACCTTATATTGGATGATACAATTTAGGTCTATACAATAACATACAAAACTTTTATTAGGATGTCCCTATATTGTATTATTTTTGGCAAAGCATGTCATCACTAGTGGAGTTGGAGCATAAAGCATTTTAGGTTATTAAAAGGTGCTATATGGATTTAGAGGTATTTAAAGAGGAAAGAAAATTACAACTATAAGAATTAAAGGAACTTAAACTTGAAACTTATGAGAATTCTAGGCTTTATATGGAGAAAACAAAGGCATTCCACGATATGCTTATTTTTTAAAAAAAATTTAAGATTGATTAAAAAGTTCTATTATTTAACTTAAGATTTAAATTGATAAGGGGCAAACTCTATTCCTGTTAGAATAGACCTTTTGTTATTACTAACATTTTTCTTTATGGAATAGTTAGGATTAAAAGTGTGGAAAATAACATGGTGTTCAAAGTTAATGAGCATAGACTTAAGTCATTTTATGAATATTTTCAAAAGCAAGTGGTGGAAACAATGGAGTTAAAGACATTAGTTTATTCATGATGAAGGATTTTGAGTTTAGCCAAAGACGTTAAAGAAAAATGTTTATTAAGAGGTAACCTAAACTTTTTAGATCTACTCACTCTTACCCTTCTCTTTTGTTTACTTGTTTTTTATCTTTCTTAATATTACTATACTTTAGATTGAGAACAATATAAAATTTAAGTGTGGAGGGAAAAATTCTAGGATTTATTTTGTGTTTTGTGTCCTTATTTAGAGCTTTTTAATACTTTTAAAGTAAAAAAAATAAAAAATGTTGTTTTACTTGATTTTGAGTTTTTTTTTAGTCATTTTTGTTACTTTTCATTAATGGAGATTTTATATTTTTTATAAGTTAGATTCAATTGAAGTTAGATGAGATTCATAACATGATTGAATGAATGATTTTACTTCTTGAAATTGATTAATATAGTGATGTATTTTGAAGTGGTGGATTGAGCTTGGTAGCATAACTTTTCTGGTGATATTTTGAGTCTTATGTTAAGAATTTATGCTATATTCTTTCTTTCTTATGTGTGATATTCATCTATCATTTGTTTTTCTAAAACTTTCTTTACTTCTTTTTAAGTTACATTTGCACGTGTATGCACAAAAATGATAAAGGCATTCTTTCTTTATTTAAGTTAGAGCTAAATAGCTAACTTTAAATTTTTATCTTTGTTGAGCTCCTTTGAACTTAATTACCATTTTCTTTGTTGATTAATTTATGAATAATTTTTCAATAAAAAATAAGTTTCTTTACCTAATCTTGAATTAATAGAGTATTTGAATTTTTTTGAGATGGTAAAATATAAGGTATGTGTATCTTATGTTATTAAAGTTTATTAACTTCAAGTTTAAAGATTGGTTGAAGGGAAAAAAAGTAAAAAAATAAAAAAAATAAAGCTAATAAAAAAATGAAAAATAAAAAAATATATGAAAAGGTGAAAAAAAGGAGAAAAAGAAGAAGAGAATAAGGAAAAAAATTAGGAAAGAAAAGAAAAAGAAAGAAGTTGATGATTGTTTGAATTTGAAATTAGGTTGTTGTGTTAAGGTTATAATTATTCATAATTAATCCATATATTTATAATTCAAGTGCTCTATGGATTTTTTTAGTTTCTACCTTTTCATATCTTAATTTTCACTTTCCTTTTCTTTAACCTCATTACAACCTTGAATAAAGTTTTTTTTATTTTTGTTGTGCATCTAATTTAAGTGATAGAGATTAGATAATTAGCAAGCTTATGATAAAACAATTTTATTGAATCAACTTGAATAAAACACTTACTATAAATACTTAGGAGTTGGAAAGTGAATTTTATGAAAATCTACTATCTTGACCTAATTTTTTTTTTTGAATGAAATTGTTATATTAGTTAATTCTGAGTTTGTCAAGATTTTTCTTTATGATTTATTATATCTATGGATAGCTTTAATTGTTTCTTGTGAATTTATGATTTTGAAATTTTTATAAAATAAGTCTTTTAGTTTTTAATTTTGAATAAAATTATGTCTTGGCCGTGGTCTTACAAAGGCTAAGTATGGAAGAATTTAATGTTTAAAATTTTATTCTATATTATTTCCTTATATTTTATACCTTTTAGTGTGTTAAATATGCTTAATTTTATAAAATTGACCTTATTATGTGATTTAGGATAGGCTTCTAATGTTTTAAAATTATTCAGTTAATATTAGATTTTTATGCTTTTTCAGGTTTTCAACTATATCTTAAGCTTTAGATATTGAATTTGGGTGATCTTTATATTATTGAAAAGCTTAAAATAACTTTTATAACTTTTTGGTCAAGGTCCAATTCAAAATTTTAAAAGGTTAAATTTAGTTAAGAAATTGAAGCTCTATGTTTATCCAAGTTGAGCTAGTTTTGATTTTTTGGGCCATATCTAGAACTCCATAGGTCCAATCATGGTGAAAATAACACCTACAATTTTCTAATACCTGGATCTACAACTTTTATGTTCATATTTTATTAAAACTACATAGTTTTAGTGGTCTTATATTGGTTAAAAGTCAAACTTATGAGATTTTACTATAACTATTGTAGTGTATTATTTTTTAAATTAGGTTTTGGGTTTCTAAAATTGGCAAGGCCTAATTATTTATAACCTTAGGAGGCATATGATTCTAGTTTATTAGGTTTTAGAGGAAAGTAAAATCAGATATAAGGTTTTGTGCTTCCTAAGGCAAGAGCACTTTTATATAATTGTAGATAGCTTTGCTTTCTTTTCCAAGTTTCTTCTTTAACCATGGAAGGTTAAATTTTTGATTGATTTAAGGAATTTGATGCTAATCTCTAATTGGATTATGAGATCCTAATCTATAATGTTAATTTTTTTTCAATTGATTTTCCTTTTTCCTTCTTTCTTTATGTTTGTTACTTGAGATGCATAAGTTAAATGCTGATTTGATATAATTAGTGTTTAACCTTGTGATTTTTTATATTTATCTATTTTTGTCTTGAATTATAGTTGGTTAATTACTATTTTTCATAAAAAAGTAGAGGATTCAATGATTAAATTAGAGATTTTTAGTTTAATCCTTCAATTTAGTTGAATTTTATTTTCAAATTAATTTTAATTTAGTTTTACATATTATACAAATTGCTTAATTCTGTTAATCTTAATTGATTGAATTTTATATAGTTATCTAGTATAGAATTCATGAATTATTGTAGGGGTTGCAAATAATTCAAGGTTGCAAAAATTAATTAAAATTATCAAATAGATTAGATTTGTGATTAATCCACACAATAGCTCTTAAATTATTGGATTAATTATTTTATTACATTAAATTTCTATTCTTTTGTTTTGTTTCTTCACTCTATTTTAGTTAGTTCATTTTGCTTAAATTTTGAATTAAAACTCTTGCAATTGCATTCCATTTCTATCAATTGCGTTTTGTTTTATTTGCATTTAGTCAATTTCATTTTGCTTCCTACATACTATACTACATATTTACATTTTGTTCAATTTTTATTCTATTTGTATTTTGTTTGTTAGTAAATCAGAGTGAAAGGATAATATCTAGTGCATCATTAGGGATTCGACTTAGTTATTTCCCTACATTGTAATTTTTTTTATCAATAAGCATTATCTAGTTTTGATTGTGTTGTGATGCACATGTCACATAGCTTTCCTTGAGATTCTTGATTGCTTCATTTGTTATGAGCATTTGACTATTTTTATGTTTCAATGCAAAAATTAACATGTTAACTACTCTGTGTATTATGTTAGACTTTGATACACATAGAGCAATAAGCATTATTCTCACACTGAAAAATAAGAGCGTTCATATGCTTAAAATAAATGATCAATTAAGAGCCTCAAGGTTAATGGATACAAAAATTGTAGTATCAAATTTTGATGGTTGCAAAGTAATGATAAATAATTGTGAAAAGAAGTAGCATTTCTAGTCTTACATTGGTAAGCATAGGTACAATGCAAGATTCTTGATCTTTTTTTTTTAAATATAATTTATCATTAATTTGCAATCCTATATATCATTTAAGTTAAGAGCCTTTAAGTGGTATTAAGAAAATCCAAAGATGATAAAAATAATTAGAAATTGTAGTGAGAAGAAGTAACATATCTATTTTTGCATTTGAAAGTTTGAATTTATTACAAAAATGGATATATTGCTTGTACTCTCTATAATTTTTCATTAGTTTACTGTCTAGAACATAATTTAAAAGTCCTCAAGTAATATAAAGGAATTATGAGAAGTGGCATTCTACTTTTTCTTCTCATTTAAATTTCATTATTCATTGTAAATTATATTTTCTTATTTGTTGAATTGTTCAATTTGTTAGTATTTGTAGTTGTATAATTGTATAAAAAATGTTTTAGTTTTTTGGAGTTTTTGTATCTATTGCTATAATATTTATTGTTATTTGTTAGATTATTCATTTAAAGCCTTTTTATATTTGTTACTATTGTCATTTGTATTTGTATAATTGTATAAGAAAAATATAATTATTTAATATAAATAAACAATTTTAATTCTATAAAATTATAAAATTTTTGCTTGAAAGATATTTTTGAACGAAATATTTTTGTTTATGATGTTATTTTTTAATTAAAAATTGACCTTTAAACTTTCATAGTTGAATAACATTGTTTTACTATACACAATTTTTTTCTTAGAAATCGACATTTTATAATATTAAAACAATTCAAATTGCAAGGCACAAGATGAAAATAAAAAAGGTGAAGCTAAGGTATGGTTTGTAAATTTTATTACAAAGCCTTTTCAACTCTAAAATGATTATTTCTCTACTAAAGTATGCTTATATTCCAATGTTGAGATGATTCTCTTTAATTTTTTTGTTTATGTTCATTAATTGTTTTGTAATATTTTTTTAGGTCGTAATTATGTTGCAATATGTTTAATTCTTAATTTATATAGTATGTTGAAATACTTGAATAATATAGGTTCTATTTGAGAGATGCACATGAACAATGAATTAAACATTAAAAAAATGATATCCAAAAAAAATTGGAAGGTAATAGTTCTTTCACCATGATAAACCTTTCTTTTGTAGTTGTTGCAATATTTAAATTTTCATTTTCTTACTTTTCTTTTGTAGTTTGAAAATGCTCTATATATGTCATTCAATAATGCAAAATCATTAGGTATTTCCCTATCCTATATCTAAATTATATAGAATTAATATAAAGGAAAAATAAGGCTATTTTATCTATTATGAATTGCATATGCTAATTTTGAAATTGTTTATTGTAATTAAGATAAAATGTCTAATGCTTTTTGTTTAATATGAGGTTTGTATGTATTATAAAGTATTAATATTGTGGTTTTGGGGTTCTAAATGTACTTCAAATTGGAAGTAATGTAGTAGAAAGTGTCATAAGATACTGTACAGAATGAAGAAGGTGTAAGGAATGTTTTTTTCCTTGAATGTATTACAATATTGATTTTGTGAATCATAGAAGTAGTATATCAAATATTTCACATTGATTAATAAAATAAATTTACATTAAATTATGATTTTTAATGATAGTTATAGAGATAAAATTAACATAATTAAATATAACTAATTATTTAGTAGTGTAACTAAAAGAAATGACGACAGATTATTTGTTAGAAAATATGCATAATATTTCTTTTCTATGATAGTTTTTTAACTACTATTATAAAATATTTATTATAATGCTTAATAAAATGATGGTTCAAAACCAACATTCAATTCCCTAAATAGCCAACATAAATTTGTGATTTTATGGTAGTGAATAGCATACAATGCTTTGATAACCATATATTCTTAGTGCGACTAAACCCTAAAAGAATCACCAAATACGATGCATTATATAATCCTAAACTTATCAATAAATGAGATTCTAAAAATGTCACTATACATATACCTATACATCTTAACTACATAGAGCAAAATTTAATCACTTAATAACGTATAATATAATGAAAATGAGAGAGGAAAACATACTTAAAAAATTTGTCAATGATAAGAATGATCATAAATCTAACTTTGAGTAAGATGTGGTGGAAGTTTAGAACTTACAAAAGAAATTTTAATGATAGAGGTGATGTTAGAGAAGTGAGTTTTAAATAGCAAAATTGATGAAATATAGAGGAGTTAATGAAAGTTTTGTGAACAAAACAATTACACGTTGGTTGTTTAATTGACAATCAACATCTTAAATAAATAACATCAAATTGATAGAAAATAAACATATAAAATTAAGAAAATATTTACCAAAATACCACTAAACAATTAATTTTAATATCAATTGTTTGAAAAATCAACGTCTTAAATTCTTTTCCCCTTTTAAACACAATAGTTCGCATATGCTTTTGATGTTGATTATACATAGAACCAATCTCTTAACATCACACTAAATTTCAAACGTGTTGACCACAAAAAATGAAAAAAAAAGGATGTTAGATTCTAATTTAACCTTCATCTTAAGTTCCCATGTAAATTTCAACAATGCCATCAAGTGACTATAGACATTGGTTTGTTTTACAATTGTTGTCTTATTTGTTTTAATAATTTCAAAAATGCTATTGCATTTATGTAGACATCAGTTTATCTTTTAACCAATGTCTATTAACCATCATAGAATTGTAATTCTATAGTAGTTAAACGTATAATTATTGAAGTAATATATGCTTTATCTTTCTTTAATTAATATTTCTTTGAATACCCTACAGAAAACTATTGGTATCAATAAGTTGACAAATTCAAATTTGAAGGACAGAAGTCAATGCTACTCTTTATCTTTACTATTCCTGAATAGACTTATTAGTATGAATAAGCTATAGAAATTAGTGATAAACTAGAAAAGCTCAAGAAAGATAATTGGTGCAACTTTTGCCATAACATTCACACATTATATACATGGAAAGGTTATCTAAGATGGTATATTTTCAACACTAATAGTTTCTTTTATGATAAAGAAATAGAATGCAAGAGGATCAAAGTAACTCCTTATTACTTTTCCAATGTTTCAACATGTAAGGCTAGCATGACCTTTTAGTTTACTCTTCCATGTTACCACTATGTTTACAATTTCTTATATTAATTCACAAGATTGCCTACCAAATAATACATGTATAATAAGGGAGTGTGATTACTTAAACTTTCAAACTTACATTGAGAAAATGCTTTGATGCCACTACCACAAGTACAAGCACAAGCACAAGTTTGCCATTAACATTTAGAATACTACTTATGTAACTAAAAAATATAATAAAAAGATGTTCATCTTATTTTTTGTTTTGGAGATGTAATTCTATAATACTATCTACATCCGAATTGTACATAATAAATTAGTTTTATTTCAATTGAATTAGCTTTGTGGAAAATAAATTCCAAAACTACATAACCAAGAGCATGTTATCTATATTTACCTTGGAAATGTCTTTAAGGTAGGATTATCCATTTCAAAATTAAGATACTAGAGTATTTTAGCCTTTATATCTACCACCTTTGTAGTTACTAATAATCAAGGAAATTGAAGTTAGATAAAAATTAACAAAAAAAAAATATTAAAAGAAAAAATACAATCATTATGATTATTTAGATTAATCAAATAAATTTTATAAACAAAAATAGCTTTGAAGACTAATATTGCAATGAACATAGACAAAAAAAACCCAGTAATTGAAGCTTTTACTTTGAGATTGGATTAGCAAATAGGAACATATTAATGTAGGAAATAGATAACTAAAAATTGTCCAAAAGAAGCTTGTGCTTCTCCATAACTTCCACTAACCAATCTACCAATAATTCCTTCATATTAGTAATAACATTTTTCTAAACTTTCTCAAGGTAATCAGACATTGGTATTTTATTTAGGTTTGTTTGATAAAGAAATCATAACTAAAATTAGCCTAAATTAATTAGCTCACTAAAATACATTATCAATATCTTATTTTGTAACCCTTTAAGCTAAATAATATCTCAAAGTAGATAATGGCTATAAGATTAAATGGCATAAAACAAGCAAGACTAGGCCAATTTATAACAATGGTAAGCCTAGAGGCTACAAGAAAATCCTTCTTCTTTGCGCCAACTATGGAAAACAAAGAAAGCTAAAGAAGACAAACTAGGTTTTGCACTAATACCACATTGACAATAGCAAAGAGGAAAAAGATAGAGAATTAATGATTTCAAAAGTTTTCTACCAAAGGTAGCTTGGATAATGTGGTTAACTGATAAAAGATTCAATTCTAGTTATGAAATTAAAGGGATATCATGGAGGAACAAATTGTAGAAACAATAATGGATGCATTAAGTTCTTTAGTAACTTTTTTTTATATCTTTTGATCAAGGTGCTCAACATAGAGTTGGAAATACTACTCCTTAATTGATTTCACATTTTGCTATGAATAATGGTTTTTCTTTCATTCCTTGAAAAGATTAACTATAAATATTAAACCATAACCAACAATTATATATGCTAAAGAAATGAAAATTGATAAAAAGTGTAAATCTTGAAAAGATATAAGAAATGAACAATAAATGAACCATAAACCACTAACATGGAGTAAATATATATATCGATCATAAGTAAGAAAAATAAAAAGTGGCCACTGCCATTTGAAAATGAGGCTTCAAAGAGAGAAAAAATGGCAAAGATTATTTATATTACCTTCTTTTTGCAAAACTTGAATTAATATGTATAAATAATTTTAGGAAATACATTATAAAGAATAGTAAAGGAGGAAATATTTAAAAAATAAAAGAGAAACTTAACATTTTATTATAAAAAAATACATAAAATATAAAATATAAATGATTAAAGTATTTGAATAATGGATAGCAAATCAACCATCATAAACTAAAAGTGAATAAACCATGTTCACAAGATAAAGAAATAATTTCAAGTATTCTTTACATCAAAAGAATAGAAAATATGAAGGCATAATGAAGTAGATGTTTAACACCTCAGGACAAAAGAAGTACATATAATAACCCCTCAATGACAAATGAATAAAACGAAGGTAGAAGGATAAAAGGGAAAAATAACAAAAAAATAATCTAAAATGGACTAAATTCAAACTTTGAATTTTGAAATAGACAACTAGGCCTTCATTTTTTTAATACAAATACAAATAATTAATAATATGATAATTCATGATTAAAAATCATAATCTACAAAAAAAATTCTCATCACTCTAGGTTTGGGTTCAAAAAGGAAAAAAGTTGCAAATAATAGCCAATAACAAAAAAAATGCAAACAACGCACCTAAATATTGTAATCATATAATAGATTACCAAAAATGAAATAGGGTTTAAAATTAATGTTTCATAACTTTAACATAAAAAATAGATTTGGGAGAATTACAACATCATCAAAGTCATGCTAGCAAATTTACATGAACTTACTACAAAACCAAAGAGGTAGACAAAGAAGTCAAATTAATAACTCGTAGAATTCCTAAAAAATCATAATACACTTGTTTTGAAAATCAAGTAATTAGAACCCATAGAATAAGCAAATTGAACAACTTTCCATAATTAGCCAACCCTAAATATGCATTGAAAGCTCAATCGAGCAATAAGCAAACTTACAAGAAATAAATGCAAAGTTAGACCATTAAGAGTAATGGATCATTAACATAAATCAAACTAGAATCAATGTAAATGATGATAAAAATGCAATGACACTGATATGCACATTGTAATGCACAAAAATTAGATTATAATTGGTTTGTTGAAAATAATGCAATATAAGATGTCAAACCATGTCATACTCCTAATGATCTTTAATTCATCTTTTCTAAATTATTTACTAACTAATAGAATACAAATGGAATATGATAGAATGTAGAAACTAACTAGAATAGATTATAGGTAAAACTAACTAGAATGTAGACAACATACAAAATGTAGTATGTAAAATTATGTAAAACATAAAATTAGGGGGTTTTATGATTTGAAATTGAAATAAATGCATTAAACAAATAAAAATAGAGAGTAAAATAACAAGGAAGAAAACTAATATAATAAAGTAGCTCCAAGGATTTGAAAACTCTAGTTTGGATAAATTATGGATCACTTGATATCTAACTTTTCTAATTAACTTTTCAATCTTAAATTATTTGAAACCCTTACAATAATTCATAAACTCTACATTAGATAACCATCTAAGATTTAATCAATTAGGATTAGTTGAATTAAATAACTATTATAATTCTTAAGGTAGATCGAAATTGATTTAAAGATAGAATTTAGTTGAATTGAAAAATTAAATTAGAAATCTCCAAATTAATCTCTCAATCCTTTACTATTATGTGTAAATTTGTGATTAAATAACCATAATTCAATACCAAAATAGCAAAAGATAAAAAATTACAAGGATGAATACTAATTATGCCAAATCAACATTCAACACATACAATTTCAAGGAATTAGCATAAAGAATTAAGGAAAAAGTGAAATTAATTTGAAAAAGTTAACATTATAAATTAGGATCTTATAATCTAGAAGTGAAGAGTCTTAAAATCCTTGAATTAACTTTAAAAATTTAGCCCTTCATTGATGAAGAACAAGAAAACTAGAAGAAAAGAGAAAATTGTGTTACTAACTTCTATAAAGTCTAAACTATTGTGTGTCTTGTGCCTCTAATTTGACTTAATTACCCTAAAACCTTATTGGGCTTAAATTTATGTATTTTAGGATTATAAAGATAGGGCTTCTTAATTTTTAGAATCCTAGAACCTATTTTTACAAAGTAATTAACTCTAAGGGTTGTAATAATGAAATCTCATAAATCTAACTTTCACCTAATATAAGACCACAAAATCTACGTAGTTTTAATAAACTATAAACATAAAAGTTGTAGAACTGGGTTTTAAGAAGATTTAGGCACTGGTTTTATCTCAATTAGATATCTATAGCTCCAAATATGACCTAAAAACTAAGGTGACTCAATTACGATAGAAGTAAGACTTTAGCTTCTTGGCTAAATAAAACGTTTAAATAGTTTTAACTAGGCTTTGATCAAATAGAAATTATAGATCTTTTTTAAGCTTTTCAACAGTATAAAGATCACTCTAATCTAACATTTATAGTTTAAGATATAGTTAAAAAAATAAAAATAATATTAAAATTCAACGTTAACTGAATAAATTCAAAACATTACAAAACTAACTCTAAATTATAAAATAAGGCCAATTCTATAAAATTTAGCAATTGTAACATACTAAGATACATGAAATAATAGGAAAAAATATAGTGAATATTTTTTTACATCAGACATAACTAAGAAAATTAACAAATGCATCGATTAATAGCCTTCAAACATAGCTACTCACACTGGATGCATTGTTTAGGCTAGAGAATGGCGTAAATTACAAGATATTTAATAAAGTATAGATTTTTAAATTAAAATAGTCAATCAGAAACAAACAAATTATAAAAAATTGTTGATTATTTAAGCTGAATTTTTATATATCTTTTTGGTTTCTTTTTATGCATTGGAATTTTTGTATAATAACATTTTTGTGTATAAAATTGTCATATAGCTAGTTTTTAATTGAACTTTTCTTTATGTTTTGAAATAGCTACTTTTTTTTAGCTAACTACAAGAACAAGTATATAAAAAGTTGTTCCAAATACCTTATGAAGAAGTAGTAAATTATTATTAAACTTGTTCAAGCATAATAAAATTAATATAAGTGCTAATTTAAATAGATACATTCAAATAAACTATTAACATTAATACAAAATGATGATTTTATGTTGGTTTAATAAATGTTGGTCAAAAGCAAAATTAACGTCTATATTAATAGTGGTGACATTTTTTAAATTAATTAGATAAGTAAGACGATGGCTACTAATGAGAAAAATATTTATCATATTATTTCCTCCTATTTAATACCTCTTATTGAGTTATATATGCTTAATTTTATGGAATTGATCTTATTTTATAATATTGGATAATTTTATAATGTTTTAAATTTATCCAATAAATGTTAAATTTTGAGATTATTTTTATTTTTCAACTATATCATGGGCTTCAGATGTCAGATTGATATGATCTTTATATCATTAAAAAGCCTAAAGAAAGATCTATATTTTGTATTTTAATTAAAACCTAATTTGGACTCCTTGAAGCCTTTATTTAACCATGAGGATGAAGCCTTATTTATGTCTTACTTGAGCCAATTTTGGTTTTTGGGCTATAACTAGGGTATAAAGGTCCAATTCATGTGAAACAACACCTAAATTTTGCTAAAATCAAGCTTATAACTTTCATATTTATGATTTACTGAAACAAATTATTTTAATGATCTTATACAGGTGGAAGCCAGACTAATGAGATTTCACTAGTGTAACTTTTAGGGTTAATCACTTTGTAAAAATTAGGTTTAGGCTTCTAAAAATTAAAAAGGCCTCATTCTTCTATTTCTAAGAGATATATAATTTAGGTCCAATAGGAATTTTGGATAATTAAATCAGGTATAAAGGCAATAACACAAATTAGGATTTAGAATTTTGCACATTTAACAAATATAGTTTTCTCCTTTTTCTTCTAACTTGTGTTTTCCAACTATAAAGGGCTAATTTTTGAAATTAATTTAAGGAATTTAAGGCTCTCCTTTACTAGATTACAAGATCATAAATTATAAAATCAACTTTCTTTAATTAATTTTATTTTTTCGTAATTACTTATGCTAATTTTTTCATATGTTAGATGTTAATTTGATATAATTGATATTTATCTTTGTGATTTCTAATTTCTTGCTGTTTTAATGTTGAATTATGGTTTGTAAATCATGGTTTTACATATAAAGTCAAAGGCTGAGGGATTATTTTGGAGGTTTTTAATTTAATTTCTTAATTTAATCAAATTTTATCTTTAAATCAATTTTGATCTAGCTTAGGGATTATAATAGTTGCTTAATTCAGCTAATCTTAATTGATTAAGTCCTAAATGGAAATTTAGTATAAGATTCATGAATTATTGCAAATGTTTTAGCTAATTCAAGGTTAAAGAATTAATTAGAAAAGTCAAATATCTAATGATCCATAATTAATCCAACTTAAAGTATCTTAATTCCTTGAATCAATATTTTTATTACATTGAATTCCTTTTTATTTTGTTTCTACATTTGTTTAGTTTATTGCTTCTATTTCAATTTCATACAAACCCCCTAATTCTTGATTCTATATTCTGCATTCCATTAGTACAGCATACAATATTCTATATATTATATTAGCAGAGTATACCTATTATATTTGCCTTTATTGCATTCTATTAGTACATTTTATTTTGGCATACTGCTAGTGAATCATAGAAAAGATAATATCAAAAGGTCACAGGGGTATGACTTAGTTTGTACTACTATATTGCATTATTTTCTAGTAAACTAGTTTTTAACTAATTTTGGTACATAATGGTAATGCAATCAAAATTTTAGTACTGTTGTTAGGGATCCTCTTAAATTTATCTTTTCCTACATATTACTAGCAATATATTGCATAATTTTCTAAGCATTTTAGTTAGTTATTGCATCTATTATTGTGTTTCTTCCACTTTATGATAACTTTTATTTTTTTGTATTTTCTTGCATTCCTTTACATTCTTTGATTCCTGCATCTCTCTCCACTTCAGTTTATCATATTTTATTCTAATTAACATCATTTAATATTTAAACAGAGATTTTTAGGCCAAAGAAATCATTTTTCATTATAAACCCATGGAACTGTACTGGGTCTTATTAGCTTTGATTGAACTAAAATTTTTATTGGAGCTAAATTTGATTTTTTTTTTCATAAAAAATAATAAGCTTTGCCTGTGAGGTGGGATTTTTTTAGCTAAATTTCATTATTTTGACCACTTTTTTAACTTTTTAAGATTTTTATTGCATTTTTGGGTTTTGTATAGTTTTAAAGAACTTTCTATGATAGTCTCATAATTTTTAAAAATATTTAGGTAGGTTAATTTTTCATAGTGCATTACATTTTTTGTGTTTCTATGTTCTTATAGTGCTTTTATAATTTGTTTAGCCTAGTGTTATGTAGTAACAATGCATAATAAGAAGAGCTTTTGCTAAATTATTTGAATTTGAATTTGAAATTAATAGAACTTTTCATTTCTTTTGTAGGAATAAAAATATAGTATTTTTAACCTTCCCACCCCCTATTCTGACCCCTTGGATAACTCTGAAATGATGGCTAATAATAATAACTAACTATTAGGCATTCAATATTCTAAATTAGATGTTGATTTTGGACTTAAATCTAGTCTAATTCATTTGCTTCCAAGGTTTCATGGTCTTACTGGAGAAGATCCTTACAAGCATTTGAAGAAATTTTACATGGTGTGTTTAACAATGAAGCATCAAGGAATATCAGGAGACCATATCAAGTAAAGGGCCTTTCCTTTTTCATTAGCTAATGTTTCAAAAGATTGGCCTACTACTTATTGTTTAGTTCTATTACCTATTGGCCTAATATGAAGTAGCTTTTCCTTCAAAAAATTTTCCCTTCTTCCAAAGCTATTGCAATAAGGAAATCTATGGTATAGGGAAAATAAATAGAAAATCATTATATGAATATTGGGAGAGATTCAAGAAGCTTTATGCTAGCTGTTCATACCACCAAACTAGTGAGTAGCTTCTAATCCAATATTTCTATGAAGGCTTGTTTCTAATGGATAGGAGCATGATAGATGTAGCAAGTGGTAGTGCATTAATGGACAAAACATCTATGACAGCTAGGGATCTTATAGCAAATATGGCAGCTAACTCTCAATAATTTGGAACCGAAATTATGGTTGTTGCAACAAAAAGCCAAAATGAGCTTAATTTCTCCCATTCCAATTAGCAAAAATTGAAGAATAGAATAAATGAGTTAACTTTATTAGTTAGGCAATTAACAATAGGATAGTAACAACAATTTCAAGCTTTTTTTCTAGAAAAACTTTGTGGCACTGCTCCTATCCAGTTTATCCAACAGATTATTGCCTCGTATTGCAGGATGATAAATGTCCTCCTTCTTTTGCATATGCAGCAGTCATCTATCCTGCTATGCTTTAACTCCAGCAATAGAACCAATATTAATACTAGTAGCCATAGGTAACTAATACCACCAATAGTAAGTTTAATACTCTGGATGGAGAGATAACTAGTAGCAAAGTTAATTTTAGCATAACTAAAATTATAGATATACTAGTAATCTTGACTAATTTCAAGCATCCCCTTTTTGCTTACAATAGAATGGCACCAAACCCTATGAACTAACTAAATTCCATTTTAATTACTTTTTAGCCATCATTTAAAGAGTGAGTTAAGTAAATAGTAGCTAGTAATCTATAATTCTAGCACAGAATGGAGGCTACCATCACAAATCTGCAAACATAAATTAGCCAATTAACTTCCACTATTAGTGAGCTCAAAGTAAAAAGTTCTAGTCAACCATTTTCTAGTAACATAAAGAATAAGAAAGTGGTAAATGCCATTATGATAAGAAATAGTAGGGAAATTGACAAGCTTACACAACTAGAATTAACTAAACTAGTAGGCAATCAAGCAGGAGCAAGCAATAAACTAGAAGATAGCAAATAGAATAAATCAAAAAAGGAGATTGAACATGGTGATAGTGTGGTAAATTTTTTTCCTACAATCCCACCTATCACTGATTTTCCTAGTTTTTTCCTTTTTCCAAGAAAAGTTCTTTCTTCAAAGAAAATTGAGAAAGAGAAATAGATTTTTGATTCCTTTACCAAAGTAGAAGTTAATATACCTTTGCTAGATTTAATAAACTAAATTCTAAGGTATGCTAACTTTTTAAAAAAATTATGCATTGATAAAAGAAAATTAAGGGATGGTGAAAAAGTAAGTGCGATGGCAAATTTATTTGCAATTATTCAAAGAAAATTATTAACAAAATGAAAAGATCCAGGAACATTTACTATTCCATGCATCATAGGTAAAATGAAAACTTAGCATGCCATGTTATATTTAGGAACATCAATTAATGTCATATCTCTTTCTATTTTCAATGCTTTAAATTTAGGAGTTTTGAAAAAAATAAGGGTGGTTGTTCAATTAGCAAATAGATTTAATTTTTATCCCTTAGGTGTTATTGAGGACATTCTAGTGCAGGTTGATGGATTAATCTTTGCAGTTAATTTCTACATTTTGAAAATGGAAAATGAGGATTGCAACATTTTTTCACTGATCATTCTTAGCTAGCCTTTTTTTGAGATAGCAAAAACCATAATTAATATTCAAGATTAAACATTAATCATAAAGTTTGATGGTGTCATAGACAGGTTTGACATTTCTGAGGCCATGTAAGATAATTCTATATCCTTTCCTAGCATTTTGGAGCCGTTAGTGCATAATTTTTCTCATTTTATTTTTACTGTTTCTATCATTTCTAATTTTGACATTTGTGTTTCTTATTATGCTATTTTCAATTTTTTTATTTTTTATTTTGATGTTTCCTATTTAGATTTTACTTTTTTAGAGATTGCTAATTCTAATTTCCATATTGATAATACCCATGATAATATACTTCTTGAAATCCTTGAATTTCTAATTTTATAGATTATGTAGATGACCATGAATGCATTTATTTTAAGAATAATACTAAGTATGATATATGTGCTAAAATTTCTATATTTTTAGGTAAAAAAATTATTAATCCAAAAATTATTAAAAAAATCATGATGAGCATATCCCACCTTTACAGCAAAAAAAGTACTTTTTTTATCATTCTAATTCTTTTACTAATTATGTTGAATTTATTATACTAGATTATTTTGAGCAATCAAGCAAGGGTGATTTAAGAATAGTGCTAAAGGAAATTATGGTGGATGATCCTAATTTCCAAGTTACCTCTTTAATGGATAACTTAAAGTTTAGCAAATTGGAAGCAATAAAAGTAGCCAATCTTCATATAGATCTTGGTTAAAGCAATTGAAACCATGGTCTAGCTAAAAACGTTAAAGAAAAGCGCTTCTTAAGAGACAACCTAAGCTATTAGAGATTTGCTTTCTCTTACCCTTCTATTTTATTTACATGTTTTTTATTTGATGATATTCTTAATAATATTGATATGCTTTACATTAAGGACAATGTAAAATTTAAATGTAAGGAGAGATATTTAAGATTTACTTTATGTTTTGTGTCTTTTTTCAATGTTTTTGCATTTTAATTTTATGCTTTAAAAAATAAAAAAATAAAAAATTATGTGTTTCACTTATTTTTAAGTCTTTTTAAGTAATTCTAGTTACTTTTCATTCATGAAGATTTTGCATTTTCATAAGTGAGATTTAGTTGAAGTTAGATAGAATTCATAACATGATTGAATGAATAATTTTGTTTCTTAAAATTAATTAATGTAGTGATTGATTTTAAATTGGTTAAGCCCTTCATTGAAAACTTCATGCTATTTTCTTTCCTTCTTATTTGACGTTCTTCTATGATTTGTTTCTTTAAAACTTGATTTGATTCTTTTTTATATTACATTTGCATATACATGCACAAAAATGATTAAGACATTCTTTTTTTGTTTAAGCTAGAGTTATAAAGTAAACTTTTGAGTTTTTATCATTGTTAGCTCCCTTGAGTTTTAATTGCCTCTTTTCTTTGTTGATTAGCCCTATGAGTATTTTTTTTAATGAAAAATAAATGTCTTTACATAATCTTAGAGATCAATAGAGCATTTAAATTTTTATAAATGGGCTTTTGAATAAATGTGGGAGTGTGTGAGATTATATATTATGAAAAATTATTAACTTTAAATTCAAAAGTTGGTTGACAAAAAAAAAGAAAAATGCTAAAAAATAAAAAATAAAAAAAGTTGAAAAAAATGCAAAAAGGAAAAAAAAGAAAGGAATAAAAGGAAAGGAAAAATAAAGAAGTTGATAAGTGTTTGAATTTGAATTTGAATTATTGTGTTGAGTTATATTTGCTTATGATTTGGTCATATATTTTTTATTCAAGTATTCAATTGATTTCTTTGGTTTTTAGCCTTTTATATCCTCATCTTTCCTTCCCTTTCCCTAACTACATTATAATCTTGAATAAAGTTCTTTTGATTTGTATTGTGTATATGATTTAAATAGTGAAAATTAGATGATTAGCAAGCTTATGATAAGGTAATTTCATGGAAAAAATTTGAGTGAAACACTTAACCTAAACACTTGAGAGTTGGAGAGTGAATCTTATGAGAATTCTATCATATTGATTTACTTTTTTTGAATGAAGTTGTTATATTGGTTAATTTTGAGTTTGTTAAGATTTTTCTTTATAATATGTTATGTTTCTTACTAACTTTTATTTGTTTCTTGTTTATGGAATTGTGATTTTAAAATTTTTAGAAAGTAAAGTCTTTTATTTTTTAGTTTTAAATAAAAGTTATGTCTTACTTGAGATCGTGTAAGAGATAAATTTGATGAGAAAAATATTTATCATATTATTTCCTCCTATTTCATGCCTTAGTGAGTTACATGTGCTTAATTCCATAGAATTAGCCTTGTTTTATAATTTTGGATTAATTTTATAATATTTTAAATTTATTCGATAAATGCTAGATTTTAATACTATTTCTATTTTTTAGCTATATCTTTAGCTCCATTATATTAGCTTGAGGTGATCTTTATACTATTAAAAAGCCTAAAAAGAGATTTACAATTTTTGTTCTTAGTCAAATCTCAGTTCAGACTCTTTGAAGCCCTTATTTAGCTAAAAAGTTGAAGTTCTATTTTCTATGCCAGCTAAGCGAAGCTTTAGTTCTTCAATTTCTAGGTCATGATTGAAGCTACAGAGGTCCAGTTGATGTCAAATTACCTAGCTAAGACATAGGATTATAACTTTCATGTTTATGGTTTACCCAAATTATATTGTTTTAATGGTTTTACGGTGGGTGGAAGCCATATCAGCGAGGTTTCACTATTGTAACTCTTAGAATTAGTCACTTTGTAAAAATTAGGTCTGGGCTTCTAAAAATTAAGAAAGCCCCATTCTTGTAAATCTAATAGACATAAAATTTAGGTCTAATAGGGATTTAAGGTAATTAAGTCAGGTATAAAGGCAAAAACATAAATTAGGATTTAGACTTTTACACATTCAACAAACATATTTTTCTATCTTTTCTTCTAACTTGTGTTTTCTAGCCATAGAGGGCTAATTTTCAAAGTTAATTTAAAGAGTTTGAGGCTTTCATCTACTGAATTATAAGATCATGAATTGTAAAGTTAACTTTCTTTAATTATTTTTTTTCCTAATTACTTGTGTTAATTTCTTGAAATTATATGTGTTGGATGTTGATTTGGTATAATTAATATTTATCCTTGTGATTTTTTATTTCATGCTATTTTAATGTTGAATTATGGTTGGTAAATCATGGTTTTACAAATTGGAGGAAGAGACCAAAGGATTATTTTATAGGTTTTTAATTTAATTTCTCAATTCAACTGAATTTTATTTTTAAATTAATTTCAATTTACCTTCGAGATTATAATAGTTACTTAATTCAGCTAATCTTAATTGATTAAATCTTAGATGGTAATCTAGTGTAGGATTTATGAATTATAACAGGGGTTTCAAATAACTTAAGGTTAAAGAATTAATTAAAAAAGTCAAATATTTAATGATCCATGATTAATTTAACTTAAAGCATCTTAATTCCTTGAATTGACTGCTTTATTACATTGAATTCCTTTTATTTTATTTTTGTATTTGTTTAGTTTATTGCTTCTATTTCAATCTTGTATAAGCCTCCTAATTCTTGATTATGTGTTCTGCATTTCATCACTATGTAATCCTACATATAATGTATAGTATTTTGCATATTCTATTAGCATAGTGCATCCATTATATTTGCATTTGTTGCATTCTATTTTTGTATTTTTTTTACAATCTATTTATGCATTTTATTTTTTCATACTACTAGTAAATAATAGAAAAGATAATATTAAGGGTCTATATTGCATTATTTTCTAACAAACTAATTTTTAAATAATTTTGGTGCATAGTGGCAGTGTAATTAGTTACTAAAAATAATCAACATCTATATAAGTATGATGAAATTTTTGAATTTCATGAAAAACTTACAAAGATGATTAAAATTATAACTAACATTATTTAGGAGATAACTATATGTTTAAAATACTAGGATGTTTAAAATGTTAGTTTTATACATAACTAACTTGGAAAATCGAAATGAAAAGTGAATGCCAACCATTACTTTAATAGCACTAAATGAACTTAAAAAGTTAATTTTTTAATTAAGCAATGTTAAAATTGATGTAGTAATGGTATTTTTATAAATATTATTTTAACTTTATATGCCTATTTTGCTACAAGTTGACATCATTTCTTTAAGATGTCAGTTGACTAATTAAAAATTGATGTATAAATGTTTTAGCTGCATAATTTTCATCTCATCCTTATTTTGCATCACTCTTTAGTGACAATATTTGTTATCATAAGTCGATCCATAATTCCTTAATCTTTGCCATATTCTTAGTTGCATTTAGAGTTAGCTTCATGCTTATTTTAGTTATCATAGAGATTTTACGCTATATTTACTCATCACATTTTCATTATATTTTTTAATGTTAAGAGGTTATTTGATGTTGTCTAGTTAGGATGTATGTATATGTGTATAGTGATATTGTAACAACCTTGTTCATTGCTATGCTTAAAATTATATTATCTATTGTGTTTGGCTACCCTCAAGATGTATGGTTGTGGTCATGCTTTATTTAATGGTAATGCCTCTACAAATTTAATTTGCTTCCTTTGCTATTGCATGCTATCGTATCTTTTTAGGGCATTGAATTTGTTTCATGATTATTTAGATTAGTGAAGATATTTATAAAGCATAATAATTGATGTAATTTTAGTTTATTTGCTTGTCACATAATTTATGTGTTCTATTATACTTAATATGAAATGTTTGTTATAAGGATAGAATGCACATCTGCTACTTTGTTCATCCTTAAGTAATGTTAACTTCTAACTTTATCCATATATCATTATACATGATTAACATTTCTTTTTAAAACATTTAGAATACAAATCCTTCAAAAGAGGCAACTACTCCCATTAAAGATAAAATTAAGGGTCCTATAATGTTAAAGGCTACTTATTCAATTTAATGTCAAGGGTTAAGCCAAAGGAGAGTATGGATTAACTTATAAAAGTTATGTTAAATTGACAACATAAGCCAAAGTATCAATAGGTTAATTATTCATATTGCAAGCATATCCTTTTCTCATAGAAGGAAAACATTTAAGAAGAGGTCTTAGTATATACACTTGATTTGTTTAACTTTGTGCCATAGATATGAAAAACTTTATTTGTAGAATAATTGCAAATAACTTTCATTTATTTTTTTTGTAGAGTGTTTTTGATGTTCCTAACACCTTACATATGTGTAATAGAGTACTGTTGTCATAACCTAAACCTAGTTATGACTGGCTTAAAACTTGCTACTTGATTTTCACTATCCTAATCTAGTCTATTCATTATTAACCTAATTAATTGACTAGAGAACATAGCAAAAAGGAAGACATTAATAGAGAAGAAGGATTCCAATTATTAGTAAAAATAAGTTTGCAATAAAATGTGAAAGTTCAGTTCACTTATGTTCCTCCTAAAGTGAGAATAAGTTAAACTAACTCATTTATAAAGGATTTAGTTTATAACTCCTCTACTCATAGCTATACATATAATAAGGCCTTAAAATAATCTAACTATAGATATCTTGTGCTACCAAGGCTAAATTGGAAAGCATGCTAACTATGATAACTTGGATGAAGTGATGATAGAGGCTAAACTTATGCATCTGTAAAATATATTGTGGAAGAATGGATCCAAGGGTTAATGAGTAAATACTTCACATAATCAAACATAATAATACAATAATCTTACCCACGTATCATCCTCTTGTAAAGCTTAACACAAAATATTCACATTTGTCAATTCATACTCAAAAAACCATAAGAGTTCAAACATAATCACAATGATATGACCAATGACATCCAGACTATAATTTCATTACATAATATATGGTAATTAAATATAAAATACATACATCAATTATATGACTCTCAAGTCAGTCTTATACTCTTCTCACTTATCCATTCTTATTCGTTTTAAGCCAACCTTATACTCCTATTAAGTATCAAGAATTAGTTATCTAGTATTTATATCATCACTTTCACATTTCTCATATCAAGTTATAAGCCATAGTCATCACATTAGTTTAACAACATCATGCCTCAACGCATGGTCATACAATCTATTTCATTTCATAATAATCAATCAAACTTGTTCTTATCATATATCATATCATTTAATGACTTATATAATTATATTCAACATATAGTATTACCATAGTATCACAAATGCTTTAACTAGTACTTTAATCATTACATTTCATTAGCAACATTCACATTTTCAAAATTTGAACATTCCATGTTTTTTTGCATGATCACATAATTTAATTCATTTTATCAATAGTATGTATATCTATATACAAACTTATCTTAGTTTTGAACATTGAACGATATTTGATGAGTAACTCAAGATTTACAAATCTATTGTTCATGAAACTTATTTCATATGAAAGTAGACTTAATTAACTTTTCATAGATTAGTCTTTTATATAAAACAATTAATATTTGAAAGAGTTATATGCTTTATAAGTTAGATGAAAAAATTCAATTTTTTAAAAATCTTAAAATTTTAACCTTTATCTATTATTTTAGTAATATTTCAAAATATGTATAAAATATTAATTTGAAAGTAGACTTGATTAACTTTCCAATAATAAATGACTTGTTAAAAATGGTTGCAAGATGAATAAGTTATAACTTTACAAAGTTGACATAAAAATTTTATCCTATTATAGTTGACTGTTATAGCTGACCATAAAAGTCCAAAAAATAACTCTGGAGCTTATAATTGACTATTGGCTTGCAAAAAGCTAGTAAAGGCTCATAGTTAACTATAGCTTATTTTCAACAATTTTCTTATGATTTTTTACAACTCCTTTAAAATTTTAATTATCCAAATGCATTTGTTACCTAATTAAACATCATAAAATCATAAATACATATTAGCTTTATGTTATTAATGCCTAAATTAACACATCAATCAAGCATTTATATTTATATTTTTATAAAAACTAAAAATATAACATTTAACCTTAAATTCTTAAAATTTAAGAGGAAAAAGTAAAGTATTTATTCACCTAGTATGGAGGAGGCTGTGATGAGGACATAGGAAAAGGCGTGATGGAGGGCAGCATAGAGGGCATTTAAGGATTAGGAGGATCAATGACAAGAGCAAGAGTAAGAGCAAGAAAGCTAAAAAAGCTTTAGATCAAATAGTGACAAATTTGATCAAGGGAGGCTCTAAAATTGAAGGCCCAAAATGGGATATAGAAGAGCCCAAATTAATTTGTTGTATTCAGATTGAAGATCATGAGAACTAGAAAAGGCTGTATCTCATTTGGTTTATTTTTATTTTTACTCAAAATAATTGGTGTAATAAGGCTTGGAGGCTACATTTTGTTTAGTTTTTTTTTTTGGTCCATTTCTTAAGCTAAATAAAGGTTGTAATTAGATTTTAAGTAGGCTGCATTTGTAGCCTATGTTTATTGGGCTGATTGGGTTAATCTATGTTGGGTTTTTACTAAGCCTAATGGTAAGGGATGTTACCACATAAAACATGTTTAAACAACATTTGGAAAGAAAAATACAAATTTCATGATTGAGCATATTGGCTTGTGAGACTTTATTCTCTAGGGTTCTTGAGAGAATTCACTTCGAACTTATCAAGGGTATTGATCATTGTGGCATTCCATAAGGCTTATCAATTCTTTGAATTGTGGTACCTCTCTTCATCTTTTTCTCTTAAAGTATCTAACCTAGAAAGATTCGAATAAATCAAATCATGGCAAGAGGAATCGCATCATTTGGTATTTAGAGCCCGGTCTAGAGTTAGAAATCATTTTAATTTTCGCAGAACTAGTTAGTTTTCCTTGTTGGAAATCACGCATCATGCATGCACAACAGAATAAAAATTTTGCACGATTTCCACTAAGGATCCATGCGAATTTAAAATGCCATAAATTAGAGATTAGGGTTGACCTCTAAATCCCGCAAGTGCACAGTTTAAGTCTAGTTATAGTATAAAATATTATCGTTCTCCACAGGGATTGTAGGTTGAGTACTAACTAATCTCAAGTAAAATTATCTAGGCAGATCAATTGATAGTATGAATTGAGAATAAGTTGTAAAACAGAATTTAGCTATCAAAACAAGGTTTGATTCAAGTGAATAAAAGCGTACTTAGCTTAAGGATCCCTTGTACATTTCATCATGGAATGAATATAATTCCTAACTTGGTTTACTGTTAATTAAGATTGCTGGATTACCACAATTAAGCTATACCTCATTGCAAGGCTACTAGCTACTAACCAAGAGATTAAGTGTCCAGAATTACTCTAGTAACCACTAATCTAGATTGCATTAACTTAGCTTAGAATCCAATTTTGGACATTTCATCATGTGCAAAAGAATTCAATCAGCTTAATTCCTAAGTCTAATTGATATTCCCAATGACCATGCAAGATCCGATTAATTAATTAGTCATTTCAACCTAAAATCAACTAATCCGTAACACAAATCCAATATTCCGGATAAATTGGCTTGTTCCAGACAAAACAGCAAGATCAAATCATAATTCAACAGTAAATCAAGCTAGATTATATAAAATTTAGTTCCATAACTCCATGAATAAGTTCACCTAAGCTAAGCACAAAGGTTTAGTGTGAAAACATCTCAAGATCAGAAGAAAACAAGAAAACAGAGGAGGAAGTCAAACAATCCATGAAGATCTACAAATTTCTTGCTTGATTCTTCAATTCCTTGCTTGAATCCGTGTTAGAAGGCGCCTTTGATGAGTTTTGATCTCTCCTAGGGCTTCTCCCAGCAGCTCCCCTTGTTAATTCTCAAAATTCTCCTCCTTCCTGTCTGATCTCGCGCAAAAACTTATATTTTTGATGTACACGGGGTCCAACACGGCCCGTGTTTTACCCCGTGTTTCTCTGCAAAAGTTTGAGCGACAAGAAACACGTTGTGTGACACGCCCCATGTTCTCCTACAAATTGTCAAACAGTAATGTACACGGGGTAGTACACGGCCCGTGTTCTACCCCGTGTTCTTCAAAGAGACTGATCAGCATATTACACGGGGTGTGATACCCCCCGTGTTCTTCAGAGGCAGATGACAGAAATATACACAGGGTGTGACATGGCCGTGTTCACACCCGTGTTCTTCTCTGGATGACTCAGTGAAGTCTCGAAGCAGTCCAGAACGAAACACGGCCCTGAACACGGGGTTCAACACGGCCCGTGTTCTTTGTTGAGTGAACAATCTTGCTTCATTGCTTCATGATTTGAATGGTTTTGCCTCTGGATTCTTTTCTAATGCTCATATGTGTCTTTTTATGACCTGAAAACAAAATATAGAGCATCTAAGTGTCCTTTTCAATTAATTTGCACAAAATACTAAGTAAATAAGTGGATGAAATACATAGAATTTAGATGTGTTTGTGCACTTATCAAGGGTTTATACCTTTCAGCCAAAAATCTTCTATCCGCTACACAGCAAATCCGATTTGCTTCTGTCTGTTTTCCAATCCAATCTACTCTCTAAATCACGAATCGAAATAGAAACTAGAAGATGAGATCACTAGTGCAGCGTTTAATGTGGCTGCACTCTATGGTATCCACATGAACCTGTAAATCACAGATGAATGTCCACTACACACACCGGTTAGAATTGATCTCCTTTCACCTCGTAGTGCTAGCTACGCCTCTTCAGGAGTTTTTAATCAAAGAGAGGTGCTAGGGTTTTTCTATGCCTTTTTTTTAGGGTGCGTGAATAATGATAATAATCCTATTATTACCCAACAAGCCTATTTAAATAGGTGCATAGAAAAAATCTAACCTATTTGGGCTTTATTCCATGTACAATTATAGGCTTACTATTGGACCTTATAATTATAACATGAATTCCCAAATATTAAGCCCAAACAATTTAGTCCATTAATTCCAAATTTACTAGGCTCTAAGTGTGCGACCTTACAGGCTCTCATTACGTTGGCAATGACAATTGATCATATTAATGATCATAAACAATGATTGGTGTCTAGCAACACATCATTGTTACCTAAGTAATGAGAAAGTCGATGATTTGACTAAATCTTTACACGTAATCATCACCTATATCCTTTTGTCCTATACATCTAGATTGAGCACGAGACATGGATCGCGTTATTCCCGTATAGCCCAATCTTAAGGTTTCTTGATTCCTAAGTAAGCTGACTGAAACAAATGTAATCGACATCCCATCTCAATTCATTTGAGCATGGCCATGCATTTTCTCAACTTTACTTAATCAAGGGGCCCACAGATGTTACTCCTATTATATAGGAGGGACAAATCCCATTTTGATCACATAAACCCCTCCGCATGATATGTGACATATCCAATATCTACCCTTGCATTCACTCAACCATTAGTGACATAGAATTGTATCAAAATATGAAACTCACATGTAGGGAACCTTGGTGATCTCAGGTCAAAGGACCATATTAATAATGATCACTAAGAACTACTTATGACACTCATATAACGATCCATGTAGTATTCTTAATATGGGTCAGTCCAGTATACAAGTTTTTTAACTTGTACTCATGTGTAAACTTAATATCCCATATAAGTCTTCATACGTGCTAGTCTTAACATATCAAAGCAACCTAATCCACAATGATATATGACTAGGGACATTTAAGAATACAATTATTCTAAGGTTATTATCATAATTGAATATATTACGCAGATAATATATATAAATATAATAATTAGATTTGTCATTAAAATAACATGATTCAAAATTACAATCACCAATATGATTGGTTTTAGGGCATATACACTAACATTCCTTTCGTTCATATCTGGAGTTTCACGCATCCTTTTTCGGTTATTCTTAAGCTAAAATTGAAGTTTAGAATCTCTTCTTTCTTACCATTTTGGAATTGCTACAATTCGAGTTCTGTAACTCGAGATACAATGTTTTTTGTTCAAGAACTCAATTTTTTTCTGCATTTTGGGTAACCTTAAACCCCTAAATTCTATTTGCTAAATTCCATTTGTGTAATTTCTGTTGTTCTTAAATTTTATTTGGAATCCATTTTAATTATCTACTCAAAGTTAATTTGTTTTTCCAATTTTTTGTTTTAGTTTTGTGCATCTTCTTCTTCCCTAAGGCAACATCACCTTCTTGCTTGTTTTGGTTCAATTTTTGAGTAAATTATATTGCTACACTTATTACCTTATTTGGATTGTCATTCTGGTTGTTTGTTTTCTTCAATTTCTTGTTCAGTTCATAAAATTCTACATTTATTTTCTTATTGTTTATCCTATGTTCATCATTGTTCATGAATTTTAATCCTATTAATTCATGTGCCTTGAGTAGTATGTTGTTAGTGTGTTAAGTAATAGCTTGTTTTGTTAGAAATTCTATTTAGTTTCATTCTTAATTGTTGCAATTTCAAAGTTTCATTCCAAATTACAAATTCTATTACTAGAAGCATCATAATTTTGATATAAAAAACTTATAGAAAAAAATACAGTAGAAAAAAATGAAAAAAACTTACAACAAAAATATACAACAGGAAAAAAGAAAAAAACTACAAAAAAATTGGAGTGTTAATAAATTTCTTTCTAAAATTCATTGCATACTTCCTATTTAATAAATTTCCTAAGAGTCTTCTTGAGTCAATTCCATTCTATTTTATCTTGTTTTTTTTCTAGCCAACTCTAGTTTAGCATTCTTGTGTGTTCCTGGTGATTCATTTAAGAACTTAGAGAGAGCAATTGAAAGGAAAAAGGCAAGATAGAACAATACATAAAAGCCTATTTGAGAGTAAAAACATGACTAGTTTAAATCCTAGAGTGTAAACACTTAAGAAGAGCGGTGAGGTCCATTCTTGTTATTATTGATATTTTTACTTAAAGCATAGTAGGAACAGGTGGTGATGGAACTTTTGATGGAGCTCAAAGATTGCTAATTGATGCTATTACTACACAAATGCAAAGGTTAATAAAGGAATATATTGAAGAGCTTTATAAGAGAATTGAACAATTAGAGAACTAAGGCAATCATGGTGAAGAAGACCTAAATGGAGATAAGAGGAGACATGAGAAGAGAAGAAGAAGAGATCATGAAGGAGACCCAAGGGAGGACAAAATTAAGTGAGTTAAAATAATCATTCCCTCATTCAAAGTGAAAAGTGATCCGGAGGCCTATTTGGAGTAGGAAATGAAGATTGAGCAATTATTTGCATGCCACAACTATACGAAAGATAAGAAAATGAAAGTGGCAGCCATGGAGTTCACTGATTATGCTTTCATTTGGTGGGAACAATTATAAAATGAGAGGGCAAGATATGGAGAACCATTAGTGGATACTTGGAAGGAAATGAAGAGATTGATGAGAAAGAGGTTTGTGCTATCCCATTACCATAGGGACTTGCATAACAAACTCCAAAGGCTAATGTAAGGTAACAAGAGTGTGAATAAGTATTATAAAGAGATGGAGGTGTCCTTGATTAAAGCTAATATAAGTGAAGATTAGGAGGCTATTATGACACGATTCTTACATGGGTTGAATAGTGATATAAGGAATGTTATGGAGTTACAAAATTATGTGAAGTTGGGGGATTTAGTGCATCAAGCTACTAAGGTAGAATAATAACTCAAGAGAAAGGGTACTATAAGAGGGTGATATTTTAACTTTAATTCTCCAAGTTAGAAGGAAAGAAATAAGAATTAAAGAGGTACTTCCTTAAGCAATTTCATTGCTGCACCTCAAAAAATTCAATTTAAGTCCAATGAGGCCCCTAAAAAGATAAGGAGTAGTGAGATTAAATATTTTAGGTGTTTGGGGAAGGTCACATAGCCTTTGAATGCCCAACTAAGAAGACTATGTTACTTAAGAATAATAGAGAAATCACTAATGAATCATCTTCCAAATCTGCCCATTCTAGTGAGAATCAAGATGAAGAAATAGCACCTAAAGGGGACTTATTCAGGGTGACAAGGATGTTAGGAAGTCAAGTAAAATAATTTGATGAAAGCTAAAGGGAGAATATCTTCCATACAAAGTGTATCATTCAAAGAAAGTTATGTTCCTTAATCATTGATGGAGGGAGTTGCACTAATGTAGCTAGTGCATGAATGGTATCAAAATTGAATCTGGAGACTAAACCTCACTCATGGCCATATAAGCTTCAATGGCTTAGTGAGGAAGGTGAGATAACTATGAGTAAGCAAGTGAAAGTTAGGTTTTCCATAAGAAAGCATGATGACACAATTTTATGTGATGTAGTGCCTATAGAGGCTTGTCATTTACTTCTTGGGATGCCTTGGCAGTATGATAAAAGAGTCATTCATGATAAGTATACAAACAAGTTCTCATTTGTACATAAAGAATGCAAGACTACTCTTGCACCTTTATCTCCAGGAGAGGTTAGTAATGATCGATAAAAAATGAGAGATAAAAGAAAATAAGAGAGAAAAGAAAAAAAAGAGTAAAAAAAAGGAAAATGAGAATGGAAGAGAGCAAGAAAAAGAGAGAAAAACACCAAATCTGTTTATAAAAGAAAAAAAGGTGAAAAAGGCTATACATTTAAAAAAGTCAGTGCTCTTACTTTTCAGTAAAGAGAGTAATTCAAAAGATGCAGGTCCTATTAACTCTCTTCCTAGTGAAGTTTCTTTTTTGTTCTAGGAATTTAAAAATATCTTCTCTAAGGAGGTGCCTCATAGCCTACAACCTCTAAAAGGGATAGAACACCGAATTGATCTCATTTCGGGAGCTTCATTGCCTAATAGGTCAACATATAGGAGTAATCCCTAAGAGACCAAGGAGATTCAAAGACAAGTTAAAGACTTGATGAAAAAAGGGTGGGTGCAGGAAAGCTTAAGTCCATATGCAATTCTAGTCATTCTTGTACCTAAGAAGGATGGAACTTGAAGGATGTGTATTGACTGTAGAGCCATCAATAATATCACAGTAAAGCATAAACATCTGATTCCTAGATTAGATGACTTGTTGGATGAATTGCATGGTGCTTATGTGTTTTCCAAAATTGATCTTAAAAATGGATATTCTCAAATTAGGATTAGAGAAGGGGATGTATGGAAAATAACTTTTAAAACTAAATTTGGATTGTATGAATAGTTAGTTATGCCATTTGGTTAACAAATGCTCCTAGTATTTTCATGAGATTAATAAACCATGTGTTAAAAGAGTTTCTAGGAAAATTTGTTATAGTTTATTTTGGTGACATTCTGATTTATAGTAAGTCATATGATGATCATCTTGTACACTTGAGATGTGTTTTGGATACCCTTAGATGTGAGAAGTTGTATGCCAATATGAAAAAATGCATTTTGTGTACAGATCATATAGTTTTTCTTAGTTTTGTTGTTAGCTCACAAGTAGTGCAGGTTGATCAAGAGAAGGTGAAAGCCATTCAAGAGTAGGTAACTCCTAAGAATGTAAGTGAAGTAAGAAGTTTTCATGGTTTAGCTAGTTTCTATAGGAGGTTTGTCAAAGATTTTAGTACATTGGTTGTACCTTTGAATGAAGTGATTAAAAAGCATGTGAGATGTAAATGGGGTGAAAAACAAGAGCAATCCTTTACTGCCTTCAAGGAAAAATTAACTTATGCACCTATTCTTGCATTGCCTAATTTTGCTAAATCTTTTGAAATTGAATGTGATGCATCCAATGTAGGGATATGGGTTATTTTGATGTAAGAGGAGCATCCTATTGCTTATTTTAGTGAAAAATTGAATGGTATTGTTCTTAACTATCCTACATATGATAAAGAGTTGTATGCATTGGTAAGAGCATTACAAATATGGCAACACTACTTTTTGCCAAAGGAATTTGTAATTCATAGTGATCATGAATATTTGAAGTATTTAAAGGGACAAGATAAGCTTAACAAGAGACATGCTAAGTGGGTTAAGTTCCTTAAGCAATTTCACTACGTGATCAAGCATAAAAAAGTTAAGTCCAATGTGGTCACCAATGCACTTTCAAGAAGGTATGCTTTGTTTTCTACTATTGAAACTAAGTTTATTGGTTTTGAGCAAATTAAGGAATTATATGAGCATGGTCCAAAATTTTCTCAAATATATAAAGCTTGTGTGTATGCTGCCTAAAATGGGTACTTTAGGCATAATGACTGTTTGTTTAAAGAAAAAAGATTGTGTGTGCTTAAAAGTTTCATTAGGAAGTTACTTGTGAGGGAAGCACATGATGGAGGATTAATGAGACATTTTGGGGTCCAAAAGACTTTAAACATGCTTCATGAACACTTTTATTGGCCACATATGAAATATGGTGTACATAAGTGATGTGAAAGATACATTGTATGTAAGAAGTCTAAGTCTAAAGTAATGCCTCACTGTTTATGTAATTTTTTGCCAATTCTTGACTTTCCTTGGATTGATATTTCTATGTATTTTGTTTTAGGTCTTCCTCAATTTAGAATTGGTAAGGATTCAATTTTTATGGTGGTGGATAGGTTCTCCAAGATGGCTCACTTCATACCATGTACAAAAATGGATGATGCTTTTCACGTGACAGATTTGTTCTTCAAAGAGGTAGTAAGACTTCATGGTTTGCTTAGAAGCATTACAAGTGATAGGGACACTAAGTTCCTAAGTCACTTTTAGAGGACACTTTGGGGTAAGATTGGTACTAAACTTCTCTTCTTAATTACTTGTTATCCTCAAATTGATGGGCAAACTGAGGTAATTAATAGGACTTTATCTACTCTCCTTAGGACTGCTATAAAAAAAATATCAAGTCATAGGAGGAGTGTTTGCTTCATGTAAAGTTTGCATATAATAAGATAGTACTACTAATTAATCTCCATTTGAAATAGTACATGGATTTAACCCTTTAACTTTTCTTGATTTATTACTTATGCCTAATCTTTTTGTTTTTAAGCATAAGGATGCACAAGCTAAGGTGGATTATGTGAGAAAGTTGCATGAGCAGGTAAAAGCTCAAATTGAGAAAAAAATGGAAAGCTATGCTAAGCAAGCAAATAAGGGAAGAAAGAAGGTTGTCTTTGAACTAGGAGATTGAGTTTGGGTGCATATGAGGAAGAAGAGGTTTCCTTCTCAAAGGAAATCCAAGCTTTAGCCTAAAGGAGATGGTCCATTCTAAATGCTATCCAAGATTACTGATAATTCCTACAAAATAGATCTTCTTGGTAAGTATGGTGTTAGTGTTACCTTTAATGTTTCTAATTTGTTTCTCTTTGATGCAAGTAATGAAGAATCCAATTTGAGGATAAATTCAAGCCAAGAAGGAGGTAATGATGAGGACATAGGAGAAGGTGTGATGGAGGCTAGCATGGAAGGCATCCAAGAATTAGGAGACTAATGACAAGAGCAAAAGTCAAGAAAGTCAAAGAAGTTCTAAATCAAATGGTGGCAAATTTGATCAAAGGAGGTTGCAAGCCCAAAACAGGATGTAAAAGAGCCCAAATTAATTTATTGTATTTAGATTGAAGACCATGAGAACTAGAGAAGGCTACACCTTATTTAGTTTATTTTTATTTTTACTCAAAATAATTTATGTAATAAGGCTTGGAGGCTGCATTTTGTTGAGTCCTTTTTTTGGCCCATTTCTTAAGCTAAATAAAGGTTGTAATCATATTTTAGATGGGTTGTACTTGTAGCCTATGTTTATTAAGCTGATTAGGTTAATCCATGTTGGGTTTTTACTAAGCCTAATGGTAAGGGATGTTATCACATAAAAACATGTCTAAACAGCATTTAAAAAGAATAATACAAATTTCACGATTGAGCATATTGGCTTATGAGACTTTGTTCTCTAGGGTTCTTGAGAGAATTCACTTCGAACTTATCAAGGGTGTTGATCTTTGTGGCATTCCTTAAGGCTTATCAATTCTTTGAATTGTGACGCCTCTCTTCATCCTTTTCTTGTAAAGTATCCAATCTAGAAAGATCCGAATCAATTGAATCATGGCAAGAGGAATCACATCAGGGTGCTAGGAAGTTGGATTTATTGAACCTTAACCTTAATTACACCAAAATCAAAAGTTCTCTTTATTTAGGGTTTTTTATTTCCTTTGAAATTAAAATAACCCTAATCTTTATCTAGCCAAGAGGAAATGAAGAGATAAATCAACAAGAATGATTTTCTTACATTGATTAGATAAAGAAATTGAAGAAGATTAATGTTTCTTTATCTTGAATTGAAAGAGAGGAGAAAAGGAAATAGGAAAAGAAGTTGAAAGGTTTTAAGAGAAATTAGAAAATATAAGAGAGAAGAAGAATGATAGTGCTCATAAATTAAGAACAGTGCTTAAGGGCATTTTTAAAAATGTATCTTAAATTTCTTTTATACTTATATACTCACTTATAATAACTTAAAATTTTATTCTTTAATACTCTTATAAATATTTCTTATTTATTTTTCATAAAATCCATATTCTCAAATTTACTAGAATATTAACTTTTATTTTAACTTATAATTTAATTATATTTATTCATCAAAATTTTCTATACATATTTCATTTTTGTTTCAATTCAAAGGCATATCATATATTCTAATTATTCCTCCTATATCATAAAATTCTAATTTATTATCTTTTGAGGAGGGTGTAACAATTTTTGTATGCAATTACCTAATGTAGGGACTTTAAGGCAACTTTGAGGTGAGTTTACATTAATCTGATGACCATTAAAAAAGAAAACCTATTTCAAAAAGGGAATTTCATTAACCAACAATCATGGAAGAAGTTACTAAAATAGAGGGACAACAAGAAATTTCAAGTAAAACTTGGTAATTATGACTATTAATTCCTCTCAATGTCTTGTTTTTACATCATTTGTAATTGTGAAATAATATGTCCTCTGGTCAATAAAGTTATGTAAGTCCAATTGAGAGAGGGAAAGAAAGAATACATATTCACACAAGCTCTTCCAAAGAGGTTACTAGAAGCTAAAGAAGACAATGCTAGTGAAGATGCATGTAAAAGTAGATGGCAAGGACATTGAGAAAAAACTTTCCATTTCTTATATGGAGTTATAAAAACAAAGTAGAGTTAACAAGAAGTATATGCCCCTAAAGAGTTAAGCCATTGTTAAGAGGATTATAAGTGTTTACAATAAAATCAAAATATGTGGTTTGAATTTGAGGCTTCTATTTTACTCAAGAAGTTTTAATTATTTGTCATTTATTTATTGTTACATGATGCTTTTATGTAGCAAGCCTCCTAGGGTGAGTTTTAGTTGATTAGGAAGTATGACATCTTAACCATAATGCTAGGATTTAAGGAGTATCCTACTTATTTTAGGGATATTAAAAGTGGTGTTAACTTGAAGGACTATTTTAGACCATCAAAGCATCATCTAGTCAAACATTTACATGCCAAGTTAGAGGACCTCCGAATGAGTATTGCTTATGAGTTAGAATTAAAACTCATTATGAATTGGATGGTGAGGATATGATATATGTAAAAATAACATAATCAGATGTAATAGTAGTAAGAGCAAATTTACATTGTAAATGATTTGGCATCCAACTACACAATTGAGTTCTATAGCATCAATCTAACCGATCCCTAGGACCACTGCTTACTTTGATGGGTCAACCTCTAAAACCTTTGCTTGGTTAGCTTTTAGGACTCTTAATCAAGAAAGGGTACTAACCTTTCTTGTTACTAGTTTGAAAGAGATGGTAGCATTTATAGATCCAACATTCAAAACAATAGACCTTATAAAAACCTTACTTGAGGTAGATATTACCCTTAACCCTTACACTTTTTCCATATGTGTTACATGTATGGATTGGGTTTCCTATGGTTAGGTTTTACATTGCATAGGGTGAAGCCCGATGCACTTTAATGGTGGTAGGACCACCTTTATGAAAGGTTATAGTTAGGTCAATTTTAATAGGCTATGAGTTTCATTATTGACCATAATTGGATGATCAAGTGAAAATGATGTTTAACAAGCCATTGGTTTACATAACTAAGGTGCTAGTGCTAAGTGATGAAGTCTAAATAGTGGAAAAAGCCCACAAAACTTTCATCATATGGATGGCGATCCTTATTCAATATTAAGGCATCATGTATCCTAAACCCTCAAACACTAAGTTTTCTAGATATTTGAGGATATATTGATCTTCAATTATGAGATTATTAATCAAATTATTTATGTTTCAACAATTTTCTAGTCAAGACCAAAGACATTGTAAGCATAACTTGACTACTCCTAGGGGCTTTTATCTTAGGCCATGCTTTGGATAGAGGCAAAAATGATAGGAAAATGTAATAAGTTGTTCATTGATAAGGTTGCCATCTAGTAGCTCTTGAGGTCTGAGGAGCTTGATGTCACTTGCATCTAACTTTAAGTTTGGTAAGCCTGTGTTGTATTATCTACCTAAAACATGAACTAATTTAACTACAATTTGAATAAAAGTTTAGCTTATCTCAATCCTTTTACAAGTATTGCTATGAGTAATGTTCATCAGAGAATACTCACTATGGATTCCTATATTTGTATAAGCTAGACACTAAGTCCTAGAAAGAGATAAGCTGAGGGAGAGATACGTTATTTAGGATTTACATGATGAGCTAAGGAAACCATGTTATTTCACATTATACCATTAAGGATAAGTTTTACTTTTGTGTTAGAAAAGGTAGATTTTTTTTTTGTAAACAAAATTTGACAATTTGTTATTTATTATATTATAAATGTCATTGGATGCTTGCCATAATGGTCCTAAAAAGGAAGGTTGTCTTTTATTTGGATGCTTTAGGGGGTAAGTGCAACTCAAGTTAAGGAATTGCATGGACTTAGCTTTGGAAGTTGTATACAAGAAGGGGGTGCAATTAGATGATAAGCAATGAAAATATATTTCTTGAGTAAGATTTTAACATATTGTAAATGGAAACTTGTGCGTTAATAAGATCAAGTTAACCTTCTATTTTATTGTAATGCCTTAAATAGCCCGATAGTATGGAATGTGGCTATTACATTATATGCTTCATGCATGATATATTATGTGATCATAAAAAGCTAAGTAAGGTAATCACTATATTATTTATAACTTATCACATGTTTAATTAATTAAATTAGTCTTGATAATGGCATATTAATTGTGCAAAATACAGTAGTATGAAATAAATCATATGGATTTTTCAATCAAAAGTACTATGTGAAATCATCAATTTTTTCCTCTTGCTCTATCCCTATCTCGTAGGTGTAGCATTCGAATCAATAGAGAACCTTTTCTTTTGTATTTGTATGAATCAATATTATTCCATTCTAATTCCTTCCTAATACCTCCCAAGGAAAATTTTGAATTGGATCCCAAATTGACCACTTAGTGTGAGCTTATCCATGCAGTTATGTACTCTTCGAATAGGATCAATTTTTTGAAAGATCCGAACTTCAAGAACAACCCTATGTTATACCCTCAAAAAATAGCTTGATGAAATAAAAGAACTTTAGGCAAGGTATTTCATAGGCTTAGGAATTGAATTGCTTTGAATGGCTTTAGATATTTCTGAATATGACTAGTGGTTATAATTAACTTGTTATAAATTATTCAATAATAGTGCTTTGGTTATAAATAGTTTATTGTAACTTGTACTTTGATTTGTAAATAAAAGTTCAAATACTTTATTTAAAAGCTAGCTCATATATTTGGTTTTAATGTTATCAATTTCTATTTGACTTTGTAGTTGTTGTCAATTGTTATCTATTTTTACAATTGTCAATTACTATATGATATTGAGGTTACTATCAATTATAATATGCTTTTGTAGTTGTTAATTGATTATTTTTTATTCTATTTCAAGTGTTGTCAATTGATTATTTCTAGTGAGGGCTTTTTTTAAAAAAGTAGTATGCATAAAAAATGTTTTTTTTTACAAAAACCTAACATTTTTTTTATCACAATGTTAGTTACTTATAAAAATCAATATTATAAGTTTATTAGTATGATAGCATCATTATATTTTAAATTTCAATTTCTTTTTAATAATGACTTTTAAACTTTTTTTTATTATAATGTCATTTAGTTTATTAGTTGGATGATGCTTAAACTCTTGTCCCATGATATGAATAAAAAATTAAGCTAATAAGATATTGATGCTAATTGCAAATTTCATCATGTAATACTTTTAACCTTAAAATAATTTTCTTTCTAATAAGGTATACTGACCTTCCAATTTGAAGATGACTCTATTTGATTTTATATTTTTTCTCAACAATTTGTTTTATAGGAAAGAAGTTTTGTTAGATAATTACTAAATATGAAAGGTTATGCACTCCTTGGAGGAACACAAATATAAAAGCAAGGATTTGTTTATTTTTTATTTTTTTCATGCAATTTGATTTCTAATTTCATTATTGATCATATTTTATTGCCTTTATTTTGATGTAATTTTTGCAGGTTTGCATAGGTCAAAAATTTGATTTTATTCTTTTTTTTTTGCATTAGGTGGTATTATTTACTATTTATTTATATTAAATTTTCTATTTTATACATCAAATTTTAATGAGTGCTCATTGCATTTGAAGGATTAAAATTCAAGAATACTTTTCTAGAGAGTGTAAATCTTTTATATTAGGTAACGAGTATCAAGATAAATTTAGTGTAGCAGCCATCTCTTACTAAGGTATTTTTCCGTGTGTATGTACAATCTTGTTATTCAATAATCACTCATTGTTTTCCAATTTTTATTATTCAATTTATTCTTTAAAATTATAGATATTAGAATTTTGTAGTGTTATAAGAGATATTTATTTCTATTTCTATTTTAGGTGTTTTATAAGAAGGAATAGGGATGATCTAGGAGGGAAGAACATGGAAAAGAGGGTAGGGTTAGGATTAGGAGGGTATTACATATTACATAAGTTGTTGATAGAAATTGAGGCAGAATAACTAACATTAAGACATCTAAGGTTATTTCTCAAAATGATTCAAACATAATGACATTTATTTTTCTTAATGTAATAATTGTTGTTATTGTCATTATTTACAACAATTAAATAACTGGCATCAAAACTGAATATAAAATGATGTTCGATTAGATGTCGATATGAAATTGACTTGTATTTGTTGTTCTATAATGGTGTAATAAGTTTAGTCAAATTATAACAATCTTTTTTTAATAACTTGCCTATTTTATCAAGATCAATGGCAAAAAGTAAAATTAATGGTTTTGGGAGAAATTATGATATACTACTAATGCAATAATATATTGGTACACCACTAGATTTGCCTACATTAGTTTTGCTTTTTTTTTTCAAAGGCAAATCTAATATGCTATGTAATGATATATCAATAATTAGATTTGATAGGACATTAATATGCTAATATATTAGTGGGATACTATATACTTGTCTCCTCAAACATCTATACTACTATATAATGACAATTGAAAAGCTTGGTCCCATGATAACTTATTTTGTAGAAAAAAAAAAGAAGTTGATAACTATGTAATTCTATACTTAATTTATTTAATAATTAAATATTAATTTTTTTAGCCATTACCAAAAATTCATTTGCAATTAAAATCCAATCTCTCATCTTTAATTCTTTATCCTTATTCATTGGTTACTCTTTCTCCTTCTATCAATCTTATCAATTTTTATTTATATTGTCTCCTTATTTCTGTTATTCTTTCTCCACCGGTATGTTTTATGAAGTGATTCAAAAAGTTTTTGGCTCCAACAAAAATGGCTTGTTGATCTGTTTTCAAAAATTTGAGATCTTAAGAGACGACATGAATTTTTATTTATGAAATAAATTAATCTTATTTCTTTCTTTCTTTTTCTATTGTTTGTTACCCTAATATTTCATCAAAAACATTCATAAATAAAGATGACTATTATTTGATAGGAATTATTTTTTTGTAAAAATTCTATATCCCCATTCTTTCTGCATTTTTGTCATACACTCTATGTATGATTTTCTAAATCATTGCTCCATCTTGGTACTTTTATGGAGTCAATTTAGAAGTTTTTTTCCTTTTAAAAAATTGGCTCTTCCATAAGTACTTTTATGGCAATGAATTTTATATTTTGATTTATTTTTCCATCTCTTTCCTTCTCCTTATATTGAAAATTTTCATATTACTGACGTCGAAAAGGCATTAGCTTTATAATCCATATCATTTTTTAATTAAAATTTTCTATCATTCTATTTGAATAATTAATTTCTATTTTTCATAAATTGAGATAAAATAGTTTTATAAATGGTTTAAATATAATTAATAAATTAATAAATTATAGAATTTCTTTACAATAGAATTGCAAAGCTAAATTGTCATTAGTTGGCTAGAATAAATTAATGAGGAACCATGATTAATAACATTTCTATAAATTTATATCATTTATATATTTTTTGGTAGTATCATTATTAATATACTATACTAATCTACACTAAAATATAAAAGGTGATCAGAGTGTTTAGGCCCCACTTTAATATTTTTAAAAGGGAGGAATTTTATAAATTTAGAATAATATTATTGGCACATGTGCATAAATTTCATAATTCACAATATTTTTCAATTGAATTTTTTTATTCTTTTATTCAAACAATTAAACTTCTATTTTTTTATCACTTATTTAATACACATTAATTTTATTGTTTTTTATTTTGAGATCCAATTATTTCATTTAAAATGTTTATGAGCAGTGTTAATTTATATAATGTAAACAAAATTACACTTAACCTATGAATTATTAAGAACACTCATTGTTTTTCTTCAAAGAAAATTATAATTTATTCAATTTTATACATTCCTATTTATCACTAAAGTATTATTATGGATGCTATGTACTGCATACTTGGTATCGAGAGCTAGGTTAACTCTAATAGTAGCGGCCATCGACGCTGGTGAGAATCATGACCGTCAGTGCCACCACTGCAAACCCTAGCTGGTGTTGTGTCATATGTTTCTACCCAAAAACCCTGCTATCTGGGATTTATCCCCCTTATTCCAGCGACCGTTTTGCATGCTTGTTATTTCTATTTTTGGCACTTATCCCTTGTATCTACATATTGACGCTTTTATCAAGTTGTTCTACGAGTTTTTTTTTTTTTTGTTTCGTCAATTTTTGAGGCTTGCGATTTACTTAAATAAATTCGTAAAAGTGTATTTCTCAAAATCATAAAACTATAATGTCTAGTAATAAAAAAATTGAATGAAAGTGGATTTTTTAAATGATATCTTCTTTATATATACCATATAATCAGTATTGTAAGTCGTGCCTTTTATTACATGTCTGTGTCGTTTTTACTAATTTTTAGGGAAATAATTTTTTGAAATAAAATAATTAAGAGGCTATAGGAAAGAGAGAGATAAATTAAGTAAAATTATATATATAACAATGGGGAGAGACAGAAAGAGAGAGAGAGAGAGAGAGAAATTATATAGAATTATTTTTTTATTGATATCCTTTTTAAATATATATCATACTAGGTAGTTACTTGTATGTTGCACAAATAAATATTTATTTCAATAATATAATATTACAATTATATATTAATTATTTATAAAAAGGATTAGATAAAAAAGTCATCTCTTTAACTCTAAGATATTTGAAAGAGAAGGTATCTAATAAAATAAAAATTGAAAAAAAAATAAGGGAGAAAAAAGTCATCTCTCCACTTATTTTGCTTAACGTTCAAGTAGGTAATTAACTTTGAATTTATTTTACCAAAAAAAACTAATTTTGAGTTTAAACATCAGATTAATTAGATATCTTTTTTCAAGATAATTATTATTAATAATATTAATATTTAATAATATGATTTGTTATAAGAATATATTTTCTTGTAATGGCAATATATTTTTTTTATTTTCTACATCACAACATAAAACAATCTTTTGAAAGTAATAATTTTATATTATAAATAACTCATTAAAATCTACAAATTATGACATACATGTTGACTAGAATTTAATATTTTGATATCAAATATTTTACTTTTTTTTAATTCACATGAAACAGAGGAATAATTTTTTGATCAGAAAACACAAATAATGGACTCATATTTAGTGTCTTCTAAAAGTTATATTATAACAAAGTTCCTTTCCTATAACATAATTATAAATATAAAATAATAAATAAATAAAAAGTGTGCAGTAGGTAAATAATATTTAGAAGCATTAATCTATCTCTTAGTTAAAATTTAAGAAAAATATGTTGAGGACGAAGAAAAAAAGTGAGAGAAACAATATAATTATTTAAAAATATAATACAACAAAAAAAGAAATGATTAATTAGATTGTGAAACCTAAAAATAAAATTGCAATTATCATAGTAAGAATCTACTAAATGAAAATGAACTATTAAAGTATCTAATAATAGATATCTTTTAATGACAAATTCAAGCTTTTTTTGATAGGTGCAAGTGGATTGTTTATTTGTTTATGGAAAAAAGGTTGATTTTATTAAAGAGAAAGTGCAATTTGCAAAATTTAAATTAGATATAAAATGAGATGAAGATAAAGATTAAAAAAATTTTCTAATCAAATTATATGAAGATAAAAAAAAAGAAAATTTTCAAATAAAATCAAATGAAAATAAAGATAAAATGACTTTCAAATTTTAAAATAGAAAATACTAAATTTATTAATCTCAATGTTTTCATATAAATCTAAAATAATAAAAAATGACCTATTCATATATATTATCAACTGCAAATTTATAAATTCTATAAATTTATATATATTGTCAACTATAAATTTATAAAGTTTATAATTGATAGTTTATATATTTACATGATAGTTCCCTTTCTTCTATAATTTCCTTTAAAATCATGTTTTTTTGAATTACATAGTGTAAAATAGTAAAAAAATTTACCTAATAAAATAAATTATATAAAAAATATACATTTGCAATTTTATACATCAACATCCATTAAGTTAATGAGAACTAATTAAGCTATAAATTTTTGCTAAAAAGTAGAAATTCAATGAAATAAAACATTCATAATGGAAAAAAAAACAATCAAATTGTAATAATAGTATAAAAAAGAAGAAAAAAAATCATGAGAAGAAATTTATATGATAGAAACTTTGGATTGAGTAACTATAAAAAGTGGAAAGTAGCAAGAGAAAATACTTATGAATATTGAAGATAAAAACTCTTATCTCAAAGAAAATAATAACTTTGAAGTGATTGACAATAGAGAGAGAAGAAACAAAATTTTAAATATAATCTGAAAAGCTTTTTATAAACATAAAATAATTTTTATGAGAAAGAAATAATTAGGTAATTATGAACTTATAGATATTGAAGACGAAGATAAAAACTCTCATTTCAGATAAAATAATAGCTTTGAAGTGATCAAATGTAGAGAAAGAGAAAAAAAGTAAAATATAAATATAATTTGAGAAGATTTTTATGAAAATGAAATAAATAGCTAGTTATGAATTTAAGTGATAGATAGAGATTTAAATTCAAAATTTTATTGGAAATTGATTTACTATTAGAAGAATAAATAAAAGGAGCAATCAATAGCTTTACATTTATTATTTATTATTGGTGACTAATAAATATAATTTTTTTATTTTATAATTTATCTTTCAGGTGAAGAAATGATAAATTAATTTTTTATTAAAAAAATAATAAATTGACATGTAACAAATTATGAGAATAACACTTATTTTAACAAAAAGGAAGAAACATTAAAATTAATATATAATATAGAGATAAATCAACACTTTAAATCACATCTCTTATTAAATACCCATGTCATTTTTTTAAATTTTTAGGAAAATAATTTTTTAAAATAAAATAATAGAGAGACTATAGGAAGGAGAGATAAAATAGGGAAAGAAAAATATATAACAATGGAAAGAGACAAATAAATTAGGTAGAATTTTTTTAGTGATATCCTTATTAAATATATGTCATATAAATCAATGCTCTAAATCATATTTCTTTTATTAGATACCCATGTCATGTTTTTTTGCTAAATTTTAGGGAAACAAATTTTTTGGAATAAAATAATGGAAAGATTACAAGGAAGAGAGAGATAAATTAGGGAAAAAATATATAACAATTGAAAGAAAGAGATAAATTAAGTAAAAGATAAATTAAGTAAAAATTTTTAATGGCATCCTCACTAAATATATATGATATAAATTAGCTCTTTAAGTTGCACATTTTATTAGATACTCATGTCATTTTCACTAATCATGTAAATATTTTTTTTTCTGTTATGTATGTTTGTTGATCTTAAATTACAATTTTTTCCAATAAAAAAGGCATCTGAGCACGCGTTGGAGTGCATACAAAGAGGCTAGTATATTGAATATATATCGAGGAAGTCAATAAAAATATGGAACTTAAACTCGGGAAAAGTTGAGAAATTTCACTTACTCTAAACGTTCCACAAAACCTGTACATTCTGTGCCACTTTGCCTTTTTTTCCCCTTGAAACATAAATACACCACAAAAAGTCCCTAGATTGGATATTCCCATACCTAAATATGCTCTTAAAAATAAGATTTCAGAGATATTATTATGCTTGAACGTAGAGATATTGTTTAGGGTGAAAATAGAAGAAGTTAAGTTAAACTTTATCTTAAATAAACTATGTCTATACTTTATAAATCATTGATCTAAATATGACTTGTTAGTTTATATAAAATTAATATTTAGATTTGACTTGATCAATTTAAAAAGTTTAACTTAGCCTGCTATAGAAATAAACCTTCAAATAAGTTAATATATAAATATTTTTAAGAAAAAAAATAAAACAATAATTATATCATGTTTATATTGTAATTTTATGTATTAAAATTATATTAATATTATAGATATACATATTTTATAAATGTATAATTTATATTTAATGTTATATTATATTATATATAAACATATTAATTATTAAATTAGCTGATTTGATAGGATAATGAGTCTAATTTATAAAAAATAAGTATGATTCATTTACTTAAATAGGTTTATTTATCAATTATGATTTGATTTATTTAAATAAATATATTAGGTTGGGTTAGGCCATAATTCTTTAATAAATCAATTTGATATTGAGATGAGTTTATAAAAATTAAATATAGCTTATTTATTTACATAAATTTATTTATTAATCGAACATATTTGAATAAAAAGTTAGATCAAATTAGGGTGAAAGTAGGATAAATCGTAAAATCCTGATACGCGAAGTGACTTGCTTCCAATCCTACACTGCTCAACTTGAAATTGCGGGCGGGTTGAGAAGACCACAAATTTTTCGTACCGTATGGTTTGGAATGAATTCAGTTCTGCTTGCGTCGTGCTCAGAGAATACCCCATTCAGTAGGGTGTACCCTGGGCGATACACAAGCCCTTTTTGAAATTTGTTGTATCTCTAACAGTGATTCCCATTAGGACTTGAAATATATTCCCTGCAATCGCTATGCAAAAATTGAACATACTCGGCACATACTCCCGATATTTAATTTTGTGGCACTTAATTTATGGTCTAGTCTTCTTTTCCTTTTGGGGTATTGATTGCGGGAAGCTTTGAATTTATTTACTCTGACAAAGTTGGCATTTAGCGTTTGTAACAAGTTAGTAAACATTCAATCTACTTCCACAAATATACTAATCACTAAATAAAATTGAAGTTAAACATACTCCATACATACTCTAGATATTTAATTTTGTGGCACTTAATTCATGTTCTAGTCTTCTGTTTCTTTGGTGTATTTATTGCGGGAAGCTTTGAATTTATTTACTTTGACAAAGTTGGCATTTAGCGTTTGTAATAAGTTAGTAAACATTCAATCTACTTCCACAAATATACTAATCACTAAATAAAATTGAAGTTAAACATACTCCGTACATACTCTAGATATTTAATTTTGTGGCACTTAATTCATGTTCTAGTCTTCTGTTTCTTTGGTGTATTTATTGCGGGAAGCTTTGAATTTATTTACTTTGACAAAGTTGGCATTTAGCGTTTGTAACAAGTTAGTAAACATTCAATCTACTTCCACAAATATACTAATCACAAAATAAAATTGAAGTTAAACATACTCCATACATACTCTAGATATTTAATTTTGTGGCACTTAATTCATGTTCTAGTCTTCTGTTTCTTTTGGTGTATTGATTGCGGGAAGCTTTGAATTTATTTACTTTGACAAAGTTGGCATTTAGCGTTTGTAACAAGTTGGTAAACATTCAAACAATTTCCACAACTACCATATTTATTACTCCTTCCATCCTTTATTATTTATCACACTTAATCAATGTTATAAAAAATTAAGAATGCCACTTAATTTATTTATTTTTAATAAATTTTTTAAAACTTTCTTTTTAATTCAAAATCAAAATTTACTAAATTATTATATCTCTTTTTACTTGAAATTTGTTATCAAAATTAAATGCACATATAAGCCTCATTCTCTCTTTCTTATATAAATTTCAACATGATTGAAAATGGAGAAAGAAAGATAGAATAAATTTATTAAGATATTTTAAAATGAAAATGTTGAATAATAAAGCATTTATTGATAAAAAATGTAAAATTATATATATATATATATATATATATATATATATATATATATATATATATATATATATATATATATATATATATATAATGTTTGATCGGATCGGGCTTCTAAAACGGAAGATAAATAGGGAATAAAATATTTAAGAAAGGTGCAATAGGCAAGAAGGAACCGAGGGAGTGATGAAAATTCTTGGACTATCGGCGTAACTTCATTTACGTCAACAGTACAAAAACCTGTATCATGTGTCTTATATTTAAGTATCTTTACAATAAGAATTTTCATTAATCAATTATCATATTTCTGAAAGTTTATTTTTTAATAAATTATAAATTTTAAAAAATTACTCCGTATTTATATCAGCCATTAGCTTAATCTTTTTCAATTTCTGATATTTTGCTCCCTAATAAATTAATTTTTTTTAACTTTGTTTATAAAAGAAAAGGAGAAAATTTAAGTAATTATTATGAGATTTTTCATTCAAATTATGATATATATATATTAATTAATCTATTTAGATTAATTACAATGTTGATAGTCATTTAATAATAATCAAATTGTAATTATTGTTAACTAGCCTCCTCGAAAGTGCTTCCGTGTCTGGTTAGAGCTAAGAAAATTAAAAATTTTAATTATTATTAAATTATTGACTACAAATATAACTTACATTGATAATAACGTCTTTGCAAAGAATAGGAATGTATAAAATTAAATATATTATAATAGCTATTTTATTATTATTAGGAAAAATAAATTACTTTTTTAATAAATATTTAAATATGCACGCAAATACATAATAAAGTGATAGGAACTGAATTTTATAAAAAAATTGCATTATTAATAAATATAATTAAATAAGGCATAATTCACAAAAAAAATTATGATGAAAATAAAAATATCTAGATGCTAAAAAAATAAGGGCATAATTACAAATACATTATTAGTTTTATTTTTTAATAGTAATATTTAAAAAGTAATCTTCCAATTTTTTTAAGCACAAGAAGAGCTTCTAACAGCATTAAAATTTGAAATCTCTCAAATTAATGTTAATAATAATACCACATATTAAAAGATGATTAAAATTTTGTATCCTTGATCATATGATTTGATAAAATAAAATAAGGAATCAATTTTTAAATAATTAATTGGATAATAAATTATTTAACAACTCCCATTATTAGTCTTAAATATTTAGGAAGAGATAGAATTAGTGGGAAGTTACATCTATTAATGGATAGAAGTTATAAAATTTTCATATAAATTACATAAATGATGGTTTATTTTCCCTTACATGTTTAAAACGGGTTTATATGATATTTGGTTTTTTAAGAAAGGCAAAGTAGACATAAACCCACCATTGTAGTATAGATTATTTTCGTTCTATTTGAGAAATTGGACATAAAGAATTTTATTATAAATTAACTTAGCATTAACAAATATGATAGTGCAAGCATCCATTCATGATCATATTCACTTTGATTTATTTCAATGGAAATGGTAATTCTTGCCAAATGACAAAATTTTTTTAACTGATGATTTCATTGACTATAGAATTATGATTATGAAAAAAAATTAATTTTTTTAATGTCTTCTAATGTGTACCTTTTAACTTTTTCTTTTTCTTCATATGTTTATTCTAAATAAATAAATACATAATATTTTTATTATTGATTATATGATTAAATTTTGAATAAATATCTATCATAACTATTTTTTAGAAAAAAAGAATATCTACAAATATTTTATGATGTCACTTTGTTCCATGAATTCGTAATGGCTTGCGCATATAAAATATAAATACAAATATTATATTAAGATGTAAAAAGATATAAAACAGATCCATTTTTTAAAATAATTTTGCTAAAAATTGGATTGTTTTAATCGTATATTGATTTTTGTTTGTTGAGTTATAATTACGTTAAAAAAGCTTTAAAAAAATAAACTTCATACAACTTTTTGCAATAACTTTAGACAATTTTGCTTGTCATTTTTGTTTTAAAATAATTTTTTAGGGGTTAATTAATTTTACGATGTTACAAATATAATTTTTATAAATTAATTGTCTTTTTAAATAATATAAAAGTTAAAAGCTGGAAATAAAAATTTCATGTAAAATATTTTCAAATTACATCCTAACCCCCTTACGTTTAAATTGAAAGTGGCTTATATTTGATTTTTTGGGAAAAGGAAAAATAGAGTCCAAAAATTTCCAATCCCCTTTATATTAATATAGATAAAAAAATAAGTAATAGATTTCATGCAATTTTTGACAATAACTTTGAACCATTTTATTTATCAATTTTGCATTGAAATAATTATTTTTAGTGGTTAAATAATTTTATGATATTATAAATATATTTTTTACAAATTAATTTCTTTTTTAAATAATATAAAATTTTAAAATTGGAAACTAAAAACCCATCAATTCTGTAATGGTTAATTATTAATCTGAAATCGGAGATAAAAATTCCATGCAAAAAATTTTTAAAATCATATCCTAATCCCTTTACACTTAAATTGAAAGTGATTTATATTTAAATTTTTTGGGAAAAAAATGAAGTCCACAATTTTCCAATCCTCTTTATGTTAGTATAGAATTAGTATAGATGATCAATGAAATAAATACTTTTGTTTCTTTAGATTAATAGTAACATTATCATTTATTGAAAAATATTAATTTGTATAAATATTATTACTATTTGAAACATAAGTATTTGTTCTTATTAATAAATTATTCATAAAATTATCAACAAAGTTTTTCGCCTAATGTTATTGTTCAAAAGATTGGTATTTATTTTTATTAATAAGTTATTGTCAAGAAATGTTTGGCCGTTGATTTATTATTATATCTTAAAGTTCATGAATTCAATGTAAAAAGATATTATTCATTAGAATAACGAAAATATTATTGTTTAGTGTGTAATTATTGTGTAATTATTTTACATTTAAAGTAGTTGAAAATTATTGTTTAGCCTTACTATCTTTAAAATATATGAGTTATACTTGGTATTTTGGAAAAACAAAAAATGGACACCAAACTCACCAATTCTCTTTATATTTGAGAAATCAAAAAGTGGATATCAAACTTACAAATCCCCTTTATATAATAGCACAGATAATTAGCAAAGCAATTAATACACGTATTATAATTTGAAGGAGAAATCTTATGCAAAAATTATAAAAAAAAAACCTTACCGATGTTTTTGTCCTAAAGAACATATTTATTAGCCACCTTTTTTTATCCTTTTAAATTTTGAAAGTGTGTTTTCTGAGAAACCTATAAACGATTTTTTAAAAAAAAAAGAAATATTCCTTATACAAAGGGGCGAACATGCGTTTTCTTAAAAGGATTTTGAAATGTTTTATCAAAAAGATGGATATAAACTCAAAAGCAGAAAACATATAAAATAAGTATGAGCCCTTTATAGGATCTATCTCCCAAACTCAAACTGTTTAAAGCACTATTCAAATTTTAAAAAATTATTTTAAGATTTTAAAAAGAGAAACAGTCATTATTTTTTTATAGTTTATTAAAATGACAAACCTTAGAAAATAAAAAGATAAAGATTTTAAAAAATTGAAAATATGGAAGGTATTTGTCGAGGTAATAAACCAAAGAAATAAGTAAAAACGAAAAATAATTAAACATTTTAAAACCATCTAAGTTGTTGAGTACGAGACGCGTGACATAATTTTATGTAATGTATAAATGGAACAACATCATTGGTACATGAAATAAAAATTAATTCTTTCGGGATTTTGTAAGTTTCATTAATTTATAGGGGCACTCTTCCATATTATTTCTCCAGTTGTGGTAATTTGTATATAATATTTTATATATAATATTTATATATTTTTCATAAGATTTTACAATAGTCTCTAAAAATTCATGTTGTAATCACTATTTCATATTTCAATATTTATAAAAAAAATTGCAAATTTTATATGAACAATTGTATTCTCATAACTTATATCATCATGAAAAAAATGTTACAGTTTATCTAAAATATTGCAAGTTTGGAAAGATTTTATAAAATTTACAATCAATTGTATACAATCTTCCTCAACTTGAAGTAATAAGCAAGAATTTCCTAATTTATATTATAATTTTAAATTTTGGTTAATGATAAAATTGTAAATGAATGCGAGAATAAAAGTAGAAAAAAATTACAATTATATAAAAAATGATAAACAACAACAATATTATAATTGTATACCACGTTTTGAAACTATAGTTCATATATCCCCTCCACTCCCTTTATAAAAAAAACAGTTCATATACGCAAACATCAATCCAAGAAATTTTCTAAATTCTAGAAGCAACGTGCATTAGATGGCACAGCATGACCGCGGCAATCTCGGGTATGACACAGCCGTAGCAAAAATAAATTGGCGTACCATGAAAGAAGATTAAGGCTATATTTCGCGTAACTAATTAATAAGCTAGTTAGTAATTGATAAATTAATTAATAATTAATAACTGATAAATTAATTAAAATATTTCATAAAATTAACTATTGAACTAACTGTAAAATGACATAAAAATATATATTAAAAATAGATATATAATTAAAATAATTTATATTTATTTAAAAATTAAATTATATTAAAGTAATTAAAAAGTTTAAAAAATATATAATATTTAATTAATTATATTTCATAAATTTATATATTTATCTACTTATATAATTTTTATTTTATTATTTATTATAAAATTATAATTACTTAAAATATAATTAATTATATTTTATAACAATTATTTAGATTTATATTATAAAAGGTATGAGTTATAAATTAATAAATATAATAAGGATAGATTTAGAAAGAATTTGAAAAAGTAGTAGGTTATAAGTTATTAACTACTCTAGATAACTTATTAAGTAAAAACTTATAAGTTATTTTAGATAACTTCTAAGTAAGTATGAAAAGCACCTTTAGAGGTCAGCTTATAAATTATTAACCAAGTTAAGGTATTCTTAGAAGCGACTTGTGACCATGGAACATGAAAATTTTTTTAGTATAATATTATTTCAAGTATATTATTTTTTAATTCACAATTGGATTTCTTTAAAAACAATTAATTTCTTATAAAAAATATATGATTTCTGTCAAATAAAATTATTAAATTGAAAAGATATGATTAATAATATATATTTAAAAATAGCACTGTGTATTTTGGCGCAAATGTAACAAAAGAAGTTCTTTTCATGGAACACTGATTAATATTTAACTATCGTGGTTAGAATCAAATAGGATCGGCCATTAAAGTGTTAAAATGAAATCTATAAAAGGAAAAGCAAAGTATGTTTGAAGACAACAACCCTACTGTCTTGTTAAGCCATCGTTAAAATATAGTTGCATGCGATTCGAATGAGAGTTCATATTGTCTTGAGGTTTTTCTTGGTTACCTTGTACTCGATAATAAGCATAAGCACCAATATCGTTTCAGAAAATGGCATTTGTCTGGGGCATCAACAATCCTTGTTGCTTCATCTGAAACGAAACCATATATTCAACCCTACAAAGTCCAAAAAACTGGCTCACTGGAATGCAACTGCTGATTGTTGCCAATGGAATGGTATAACTTGCAACGGAGGGCGTGTTGTAGCTCTCGACTTGAGCGAGGAGTTCATATCCGGAGGACTTGAAACTTCGAGGATTCTCTTCAGCTTGAAAAATCTTCAAAATTTGAGTTTGGCTTACAATAACTTCCACTCTGCGATTCCTTTGGAGTTGCAGGAGTTGAAGAGTTTGACTTTTCTGAATTTGTCAAATGCCGGTTTTGAAGGCCAAATTCCAATAATTATGATATTAATAGTTATTGGATAGTGTTATGAGAAATTCCACCTCTTCTAAGAGGATTAGATGTTTTTACCATTTGATTGTCTTTGATACATTGAAATTGTATTTTTAATTTTAAATCACTTATTTGATATTAAAAAAAAATCAAATAGTGAAAATATTCAACTTATTAGAAAGTAGACCTCCGAATGGCACCACTCTTATTTTTTATACATAAGTGGGTGAACATGCCTTCTTTTTTCTGAATTTTGAACATGATAGATATAAATTTAAAACAAATAACATACAGGATAAATGTAGAGCCTTTTGTATTTCTTGGATCTAACAAATTGTATAAAGCATTTTTCAAATTTGAAAATTCATTAAAAAAATTTATAAAAGAGGAATCGTGACTTAATTATTTTTTTTATAGTTTATTAAAAGGACAAACCTTAAAAAATAAAAGGATAAACATTTGAGGAAAGTGGAAGGTATATGTCATGGTAATAATTCAAAGGAAGAAATGAAAAAGGAAAATAATTAATTATTTTAAAACTATATAGGTGGTCAAAAACGGGAACATAATTTGATGTAATGCTTGTATAAATGGAACTGCGTCATTGGTACATGAAGTAAAAATTAATTCTTGTGGGATTTTGTAGGTTTCATCAATATATAATGTGATTTTAAATGATGGTTGCAGTTTTTTAATAAAATTGTAGATGATACAGGGAATAAAATTAGAAAAAATTAGAACTGTAAAATGATAAACAACAACAATATTATAATTGTATACCACGTACGTTTTAAAACTATAGTTCATATACGTAAACAACAATCCAAGAAAATTTCTAAATTCGTAGAAGCAACGTATATTAGATGGCACATCATGACCACATCAATCTCGAGTATGAGACAACTGTAGCAAAAAATATCATGGGTGTACCACCGAAGAAGACTAATTAAGGTATTCTTAGAAGCGACTTGTGACCATGGAGCACTAATTCATATTTGACTATCGTCGTTAGAATCAAATAGAATCAGCCATTAAAGTGTGAAAATGAAATCTATAAAAGCAAGGGCAAAGTATGTTTAAAGACAAAAACCCATCTTTTTAATTAAAGTATGTTTAACAAGCAAAGATTTTTTTTTTTCTCTTTTTAAGCCATCTTTAAAATATAGTTGCATGCGATTCCAATGGGAGTTCATATTGTCCTGCGGCTTTTCTTGGTTACCTTGTACTCGATAAGCTTAAGCACCAATGTCGTTTCAGAAAATGGCATTTGTCTGGGGCATCAACAATCTTTGTTGCTCTATCTGAAGAGAAACCTTATATTCAACTCTGCGAAGTCCAAAAAAATGGCTCACTGGAATGCAACAGCTGATTGTTGCCAATGGAATGGTATAACTTGCAACGGAGGGCGTGTTGTAGCTCTCGACTTGAGCGAGGAGTTCATATCGGGAGGACTTGAAACTTCGAGGAGTCTCTTCAGCATGAAATATCTGCAAAATTTGAGTTTGGCTTACAATGACTTCCGCTCTGCGATTCCTCTGGAGTTGCAGGAGTTGAAGAGTTTGACTTTTCTGAATTTATCAAATGCCGGTTTTGAAGGCCAAATTCCAATCGAGGTTTCTCGACTATCAAGGTTAGCTATTCTTGACTTGTCTACCTCTTTTAATTCAGGTCTAATGCTTGAGACGCCGAATATAGAAGTGTTTTTGAAGAATCTCACAGAAATCGAGGAACTATATTTGGATGGTGTGAGGATCAAGGCCAAGGGAGAGGAATGGTGCCATGCTGTAACCTTGTTGCGAAATCTACGAGTTTTAAGCATGTCATCTTGCCATCTCTCGGGACCTATTGATTCTTCACTTGCAAAGCTTCCGTCACTCTCTGTGATTCGACTGAACCAGAACAACCTGTCAAGCTTGGTGCCCGAATCTTTTGTGAATCTTTTAAGGTTGACCACCTTGGAATTGAGCAATTGTAGCTTAAATGGAATATTTCCAATAGGCATCTTCGATGTGCAGACACTGCAGGTCCTTGACATATCAAGTAACCATATATATGGTTCTTTGCCAGACTTCTCATATCCTGCATCTCTATATGCCTTGAACCTGAGCAACACAGATTTCTCAGGACCACTAACCGATTCCATTGGCTACTTGAGACAATTGTCCAGACTAGATCTCTCTAGCTGCCAATTCGATGGAACGCTTCCTAATTCAATCTCAAAACTGCCCCACCTTTGTTTTCTGGACTTGTCATCTAATAATTTTAGTGGTCTGCTTCCATCTTTCATTATGTGCAAGAATCTGACGTATTTATCTCTTTCCTATAACAATTTGAAAGGAGCAATTCAATCTTCTCATTCCAAGGGCCTTGCCAATCTAGGCAGCATTTATTTGCGGCATAATAACCTTAATGGGAATGTCCCCTCAACTCTTTTTACGCTTCCATCTTTAAGGGAACTTGACCTTTCAAACAATCAATTTGATGGGCAATTGGACCAAATTCCTCGATTGTCCTCTTCTTTATTGGAATCCCTTAGCTTGAGTGGCAATAAACTACATGGGGAGTTTCCATTGTCGTTCTTTCAACTCAGAAGACTTAGTGTCCTCCAACTTTCATCAAACAATTTCAATGGCACAATACAATTGGGGATGTTTGGTAAGTTGAGAAACCTATTCGCTTTAGATCTTTCACACAACAACTTCTCCGTTGTTGTGGACTTTAAGAATGATAATCTCAAGTCATTCTTTCCAAATTTGAGGAATATAATGCTGGCTTCTTGCAATTTGAAAGCATTCCCTGGTTTCTTGAGAAATCAAAACAAATTACTTAGTCTAGACCTATCCAACAACCAGATTCCAGGACCAATTCCCAATTGGATTTGGAGACTTGAATTTTTGGTTAGCTTAAATCTTTCCAACAATTTTCTAACAAATTTGGAAGGGCCTCTTGAAGACATCACTCCTACGATGTTTGTCCTTGACCTTAACTCTAACCAACTCCAAGGATCAGCCCCCTTTCTTTCAAAATATGCCATCTTTTTGGACTACTCAAACAATAGATTCAACTCTATCCCACATGACATTGGCAATTTTCTCTCTTACATTCATATCCTCAATCTTGCAAATAATAGTTTTCATGGAGAAATCCATGATTCCTTTTGCAATGCTCGAAATATTAAATTGCTTGATCTTTCCTATAACAGTTTCAGTGGGATGATTCCCGAGTGTTTAATAGCTATGAGCGGAACTCTAAGGGTGTTGAAGCTAGGGGAAAACAATCTTAGTGGCAATATTCCCGATGCAATGCCAACTTCTTGCTCTCTGAGATTCCTCGATCTCAACCGAAATCTTCTGAGGTGTAAGATTCCAAAATCTCTAGCCAATTGCAACAGACTGCAAGTCTTAAACCTTGGAAATAATCTACTAACTGATAGATTTGCATGCTTCTTGAAAAACACATCCACCTTAAGAGTTTTGATTCTGAGGTCGAACAAATTGCACGGTGCTATCCGATGCCCTAATAGCAGCCGTGACTGGGAAATGCTTCAAATTGTTGATGTAGCCTCCAATGGTTTTGGTGGGAATCTACCAATATCACTCCTTAAAACCTGGAAGGCAATGATGCTTGATGAAAGTGCTATGCAATTTGATCACTTATCTTCTGATTTGATTGATAAGTTTGGTCCAAGGGATGTACTGGATATGTTTTCACATGAAAGCAAAGATCTTGGAAATATGTTTGCTAAACTCTTGGCATCCGTACCTGCCTCAGTGATTGAGCATTTTTTCTCCGATGTCTTCATGGACATGGACCGTTTTCAAGACTCAGTTACAATTGTGAGTAAATATCAGCAAATGAGGTATTCTAAAATTCCAACAGTCTTTGCTTCCGTGGATTTCTCATCCAACCACTTTGAAGGGACAATACTAGAGGAGTTGATGAATTTTAGGGCACTGCAGGCTCTTAATTTGTCACATAATGCATTATTGGGAAGTATTCCAACATCTTTGGGAAATCTGAAACAATTAGAGTCATTAGACATATCCATGAATTCTATGAATGGGGAAATTCCAAGAGAGCTTGCAAGTTTGGGTTTCCTTTCAGCCCTCAACCTCTCTTTCAATCATTTGGTGGGCCAAATTCCCAGTGGCCCTCAAATTCAAACTTTTGATGCAACTTCCTTCATTGGTAATGAAGGACTCTGTGGGCCTCCGTTGCAACGAAGTTGCAGCGGTGATGGAGGATCGCCGCCAGCATCTGGATCACCTGATTCTAATAATAGTGGGAGCTCAATTGATTGGAATTTCTTGAGTGCCGAATTGAGATTAACTTTTGGCCTTGGAATTTTTATCCTGCCCCTAATGTTTTCACAGCAATGGAGGCTGTCCTACTTGAAGCTTCTAGATAACATTCTCTGCCGAATCTTCCCTCAGCTTGATATTGTATATGAACACCGTGGGGGGCGTAATTACAGAACCCTAAGGTGGATGCGATAGTGATCTTGCTAGCAGAAAGCAGTTGATACTCTTTTGTTTCTATATGTTCTCCGTTTGTTTTACTCTTTGTTTCAGTTGTGTCACCCAAATAAGCAACGACTTAATTTGTCCATTGATTCGCATTCAAGAGGCTGAGCTTTTTCCTTACAAATTGTGGCGTCAATATATATGCTGTTCCAGTGACAATAAAGTTTCACATATAATTTCTTTTGATCCTTAATGTGTGAGATTATTATTATATTTGTTACTCATTAAGTATATATTTTCTTTTCATTTCTTTAATATATAAATTGATACAAATTAGGTTCAAATTTATTAACTTTTGTTCAATTAAAAGCAAAATCTCCTAATAGGCATGTAGAATCTCAACGGGAAACTTAAATTAACAAATACTGTAAAATAAAATTAGTAAGATTTACCGTATTATATCATAAAATTATAAATCATGTGATTCATTTATACACAAAAACATTTCTAATTTGATAATTAACATCATATGATTTTTTAGTTATTGGCAACATGGAATCTCATTGAAGTTCTGTGTCCTAGTTATGGTTTTCAATCTTTAATTTGATAACATTTATTAATAGGATTCAATTTTGTCCAACTTATATCTTTAAGTAACCAAAATATAAAATATTATATTTAAATTAAAGGGATTAAATTAAAGAGGTGAGATTATTTTGGAACAAATCATATTTCTTTTGTTACAAGATATAAATGAGTATAATTTTACATTGCTCTAGAGCCAAACTTCCTAATCATACCGTATCAGGGTAGAGGTCACAAGTCATATACTATTTCATATACGTATACTAAAATATAGGAGTTGAAATTTCAAATATGGTGGTGGAAAAGATTTTAATATATTGTTTGAATAAGGAAGAATAGAGGGAAATAGGAGGAAAGAAAATTATAATGCAACTTTTTTGTAATTTATGAATTTTACACAATGACAAGAAGAGGGTGGGTGATTATAATTACCCCTTTAAAATTCTTAAACTTTTTATGTTCCTCCAATTTAAGGATTTAAGAATAATTTATTTAATTTAAATTTTTGATTTTTTAATATTATTTTAATTTATATTTTCAACTTATTATTTTTAATAGTTATTAATATATATATATATATATATATATATATATATATATATATATATATATATATATATATATATAGGTTTTCTTTAAAAAAGATTGAATAGTAAAAAATTATTATAATTAGTTATACATTTTAAATTTTAAATTGACTCTCTGTTATCTTTTCTCCTATAATTTGACACATACAAACAAAGCAAAAGAAAATCACAGCTTATCAATCTATTTTCCTTTTTTTTTTCTTTTCTCTTCATTTTCCTCTATTGTCTTTCATTCTCTTCTCTCCATAACTTTTCAAATATATCATAAATAATGCCAAGTGTTTCTATACTACTAAAAATCCCTGACATGGTAGGGTTCTTTGATAACCTTATAAATGATATTACTTTCACGCTTTGCATACATGAATTTAGAGTACAAGAATGGAGAGGCACATGGTTTGGAATTAGGTGGCAATTTTTAACATGATATAATAATTCAATGAAAACATGCTTACATGAATTTGGGTTAATATATCAATTTGTTTAAAATTTTAAAATAATTTTTTAAAAATATTATTTAAAAAATAATTAATAATTAAATTATAAATAAGTATATATAATAAAAATATAAAATTCTTATTTTAATAAAATGATGATAAAGGTTTAAAATAATATTTTATTAATAATTAAGAAATATTTATGAAAATTAATAAGTAATTAAATTTAATAAATAATGTTATAATATAAAGTTTATTAATTAAAATTAATAAATAGGTTAAATGGATTAATCCTTTAACATATTTAATAAACAAATTAATTCAAATGACACGAGTTGCCATTCTATCATTAACTAACACCGTATTCTTGAAGGCTTTGAAATAATTTTTTGTTTCCAACACTTTCTAACGGAGACATAGAATTGGAATTTGTTGGACCCAATTACTAAATAAAATTGAACTTGAATGATACTTCATATTTCAGATATTTAATTTTGCGCCACTATTTTATCTCCAACCTGCCATCATTTAGTTTGATAAAGTTGGCAATTAAATTTTGTAACAATTTAGCAAACATGGAACTACTTCCTCAATTATCATATGATATATGTGAAATTGATGATGCCTTTTATGACATAATTGAGTTATTAATTCTAGAATTTTAAGTGATGAACAAGGGTTCATTTTGCTAGTCTCCTCCAAAGTCACTTGGTTTTGTACAGTAGACAAAGCTTGTTATTATCAGTAATATATATTTAAAAAAAAAGATAAAAACACTTCATCAATTCTTTTGGTTAACTGAAGAATCGGTTAATCCTGCTTTCTTCATGTTCAATCAAGAGTAGTGACGTATCCAAGACCCATAAATCAATGGAGGCACAATATTATATGATTGTATTTTTATATATTGATAAATATTCAAAACTTTTGTTCAATAATCATTACAAGAAAATTTATATTTAATGACAAACTTAGTGTCGTAATTACTGTTGATAAATGGGTTTACAAGGCCCAAATATATACTGTAATTTTAGTGCCAAGTGTGGAACATCCATGATTAATTTCATTGTTATTTTCTTTAATTTCTTGAATTTTTAAATAAAAAATTAAATGTGTCTCTGAATCTGTCAATAAAATTTATTGATGGAGTAGAAAAAAATTGTTTTCAAAATACTAAAAGGAATATAAGGCACAAAAATTTAAAATTTTATTTAGTGGTGGATTGAAATTTTTAAAGTTAGTGATGAATGTTTGAGGATATGTTGCTAATTGAAATGCACCATCGAGGTTAGCCTCCATTTTTTTCTGCTTTGCCTCTTCTTCTCTTCTTGTCTCCTCCTGCCTTACACTGTTGCTGTTGTTCTACACCCCTCTTTACTCCTCCACCATCATCACTGCCTTTTGCCATTGCAAAGTGCTTTCCTGTTAATTATTGTAGATTTTAATTAGTGAATTTTTTTGTTGATAATATGATCTAAAATATTAAACAATGCAAATTAATCATTAATAGAATTATGAGCATACCTATTACATATTCTAATGAAGTCATAATTGATTTAAATGATGGTGATGAGTAGAGTTGCAACCTACTTCGCCCCTTAGGTTATCCAGATAGAGAGAGAAAGAAATATTTTAAGAGTGGTAATCCTTATTATGCATCACTTGAATGATAACCCTGATCTCTCTATTTAAAGTTAGACTTGTGATAGGAAACCACTAACCACTAACCACTAAAGGGTTGTAGGTGGGAATCTCTACCCATATGGGTTTATATATAATTCAACCTATTACGGATCATATACATTGAACCAGGGCCCAATCTGTTCTATGCTAAATGTTAAAATACAAACTAATTACTTAAATAAATATTTTAATAAATTAATTAATACTAATCCCTATAAATATATCTAAATAAATTATTTATTTTATTTTAATACAACAATCTCCCACTTGGATAGCATTAATTAATTACATGGAATAGTTGAAACAACAATAATTAAGCAATTAGTATACATTAAACTTTCAACATAATTTAGAGAATGAGACCATATAAAATTATTAAATCTGATAGGGAAACAAGTGATGTTTAAATATAATTATCTCATAATCTGAAAAAAAAAAAAAGCAGAATAAAGTTAGTTTTTTTACCATAGCTTAGAAGAGAAATGACTATATATATATATATGTATATGTATATATATATATGTATATGTATATATGTATGTATATGTATATGTATATGTATGTATATGTATATGTATATGTATATGTATATGTATGTGTGTGTAAAACATATTACTAATGTTTCAAAATTCAAACTGAGCAATAATTACATAAGTGGAATGAAACCATACAAAATCACTAAATCTGATAGGGAGACAAGTGATGTTTAAATATAATGTCTCATAATCTAAAAGGAATAGAATATATAAAGTTAGTCTTTCAATCACAGTTCAGAAGAGAAATAACTCAACGTCATTGAATCCAATAGGGAAACAAATGATATATAAAACACATTACCAATGTTTCAACATTTGAACTGAGTAATTATTATATAAGTGGACTTAGACATTAACAAAATAAAGTTATCTTTTCAACCATAGTTCAAAAGAGAAATAACTCAAATCATTAAATCTGATAGGCAAACAAATGATATATACGTATGTATAAAACATATCACCAATGTTTCAACATTCGAACTAAGCAATTATTATATAAGTGGTCTCAGACATCAACAAAATAAAACAAGCATATCTCAAGTCCCACTAAGCTAAAGTTTCATCAAAAGATTTAACATAACCCATATGAGTTATATGATTCTTAAATACTCCTACAAATAAACCTTTTAATCAATAGAACCCTAACATGTCTCTACTAGGATATTTTAATGCGAGCTTGAGATTTAGCAATTTTCTCTCTAACAAACAGGAATTTAGTATCAAAATGTTTAGTACACCTAGAATTTTTGTGGTTTTAAGAGAAACACACAGTAAAAGAATTATCATAGAAATTGGTAAAGGTCATGATATAAAAGCAACCAAATGCATACCAAATATCAACTTCCTTAACCATACAACATAACAAGTGGCCTCATAACATGCGATAAACTCTACTTCCATAATTGAGATAGTTGTAAGTGTCTGTTTAACACTTTTCCATGAAACAGCTCCTCTAGACATCATAAAGATGTATCCAAATGTTAACTTATGATCATCTATACATGAGGCATAATCAAAATTTGAATAACTAACATCCTCAAATGAATCAAATCGTTTATAAGTTAACATGTGATTCTCGACACCTAGAAGATACTTCATTACCTTTTTGGCTACTTTCCAATGATCTATTCTAGGATTACTCAAGTATCTTCCTAGCACACTAATAGCAAAAGCTACATCTAGACGAATGCATACTTGTGCATACATAAGACTACTAATAGCAAAAGTATAAGAAATCTTATTCATTTCATCCTTTTCAATATTAGTTTGAGGGCACTATGATTGAGACAACATATCGCCTTTTGAGTAGGCACTAGATTGGATGCACAGGTATCTATTTTGAATCTTTTAAGCACTTGTTCAATTTAGTTAGCTTGGGATAGACCTAAAATACCATGAGTTTTGTCATGATGGATCTAAATTCTAAGAAGAAAAAATGGTTCGCTAAAATCCTTCATATCAAAATGGCATGACAACATGTGTTTTGACTCATTTAAAAAATTTATTGAGTTGTTAACCCATAAAATGTCATCAACATAGAGCACTAAGATGACAAAATTACCCTCATTAAATTTCTGATAGATACATTGATATAAAGATGGATCACCATAGTTTGCACACCAGGTGCTTTTTGCCAATTTCAACAAAATCATCTAACTAAGTCATGTCAACTTCTTCATACAAGTCTCCATTCATAAAAGCAGTCTTGTCATCCATCTGATGAAGTTTAAAGTTAAGCTATATAACAAGAGCCATGACAACTTTGAGGCATCCTTAGTAGACACAAGAGAAAAGGTCTTTGTATAATTAATGCCTTCTTTCTAATTGTAACCTTTAGCTACGAGTTTGGCTTTATACCTATCAATTCCATCAGTGACACCCTATTTTGTTTTGAAGACCCATTTACAACTGACTGATTTGTATCCATCCAGTAACTTAGTAAGCTCCTATACATGATTGTGATGCATGAAGGAAATTTTATCATTCATAGCCTCTTGCCACTTAGAAGAATGAAGGCTTAACATTTGTTGCTAAAAAGAAATGGGATTTGTCCCATTAACAATGTTTGATTCAAACTCCTACAAGTACATGATGTAGTCATTCGATATTACAAGCCTTCAGACCCTTTGAGATCATCTTAATTCAATGGTTAGCTAATCAGGTTCTTTAACATGAGGATCTTCATTTTATCTGAACAAGATTTTCAACATTATCTCCTTCAATGGGTGAAGGAGTCAAAATAGGTATAGGTAGAATAGTGGTCTTATCATGCTAATTGATAGCCTTAGGCACCGAACTCCCATTATCTAAGTCATCCTCAAAATAAAATGTTAGATCAAACTTGATGATCTTGATACTATAAGTAGGACAAAAAAATCTGCAACCTCTTGATCTAGTATAGTAGCCAATGAAGAATTCATTAATTATTCTAGAGTCTAATTTCTTCAACTGGGGATCATATGATCTCTTTTTAATCTCTTTCTAGAAATGTGGCTTAATCATTGATGCAATAAAATATAAGAGCTATCACTCATTTTAGGACGTTTATGCCTAATCACAACATTAATGGGTACATCAGAAGATACAATAGGACAATCATTCAAATTCAAATGATATAAATCATTTTGTAAAGTGGTAATACCAACAACAGTAAGAATCACAATAAATTTTAATCTTTCCACTTCCTTACCAAAAGGAATAACTAGAATTATCCAAAACGGAACTAGAAATCAAATTCCTTCTCATAGAAGGTACGTAAATGACATTATTCAGATCTAAAATGTGTCCAGAGGGATAAACATAAAGAAACTAATCTTATATATTGAACTTCAACCTTACTCCTTGCTACTCTTAAGATAGTCTTCTCTCTCTCACTTGGGATCCACCAGTTCTTAAGCTCATTCCAAGAATTTGCAACATGAATAGTTACACTAAAATCCAACCACCAAAATTCAGAAGATGTCTCAAGATTATTGGATTCAAAACACACTAGAGTTAGAGAGGTGGAATTGAATTTCTCTTCAATAACTTTCACATATATATATATTCTATAGTGGTGTCCTTGTTTGGGATACTTTCTCTAATTCCTTTTCTTAATAGTGAACTTGGTCACTACTAAACATATTTGGTTTAACTTATATCATTGCTTGTGATAGGTCTTATTTACAACTTTAGACTCAAGTAAGAGATCAATTGGCTTTAGTTTTCTGAAAGTCAAATCTTCCATAGAAATTGTTAGGTACATGTTCAAAAACTCTTTCCATTCATCATAGTTAGTTCCACTAAGAGTCTTTACCATAAATAGTTGTTGAAAGACTAAGATTGATGATACAAGATTGGAAATTTTTAATTATACATACACAACATAATTATAATACAAGATTCCTAATTAAACAAAATCAATCAAATAACTATATGATAAAGTTATAGGGAATTCGGATTATTACATGCAGCGAAATTTCAAAATTTTGATCCGAATTCTACCTAGGATCTATGCAAAAAGCATAAGTCAATAATTAGGGTTTTACCTATTGGGCACTCATGTTTCTACTGATTAAAACTTGAGAGCAGATGAATCAAACGCTGGCCGGAAGGTACAGCATCTCTACGGTATCCACATAGAGTGAACAACGACCTCTCACCCTCACGAATCTGCTAGGATGCGTTTTTCTCTCTAAGAATTAGGATTGGATATTTTCTGAGTGATTTAGGATTTATATGGAAGCTTTGAACGTGTTGTTAAAGTGCTGCCCTCAAGTCCCTTTTTATAGAACTTAAGCAAGCTATAATCCTAGTCCTACTAGGATAATGCTTCCAAAATCCTAATCACACTTAACAACTCATCTTATCCTTATCCTAGAGATAATGGGAAGAGATAGGACTTATCTATTAATTATCTAATATTAGATAATAATATTATCTCATAATATAAATATCTTAATATTAGATAATTGCATATAGTTATCAAATATCAGAATAATATTATCTCATAATATATTTATCTAATATCTGACAAGATAATTATTTGATATTTCTTTAATATCAAATAATATCACATAATATATATATATATATATTACGTGAATTATTATTCTTAATAATATATATGTGCAAAAATAAGTTCAATTAATTAAATATTAATATAATTAAAGTCTAATTAATTATTGTCTTATTCCTACTCCTTTTGTGTGACCCTGTAGGTTCTTACTACGTTGACAATGACTCATTTATTGAGTCATAGACAGTAAGCGGTATCTAGCAATACATCACTACCACTTAAGTAGTAAGAATGTCTGTGATTCGACATCCACCTAATACATGATCAATGTTTTGCATCATAACCCTTTTGTAATAATATCCAAATTGAACTGGAGGCATGGAATGTGTCATCCTCGTCAATGTTTAATTTATATTTCTTGATACTGAGTAGACTTAAAATAAATGATTAATATCACATGTTAATTCAATTGAGCATGGCCATGCATTTCTAAGTCTCACTCAATCAAGGGGCCCAAGGATATCTCTCTTTTATACAAGAGTAACAAAATTCCATCTACATCACTCACTTTCTTCTGCACGATTTATGACACACCCAATCAATGCCCTACTTGTCATCTTGATTAAAGATGACATAGGATAATATTAAAGTGAGTAATTCCTCTTGTAGGGAATCGTAGTGACTTCAATTCAAAGGTTTATGTGTATTTGTGATCATATGAGAATAACTTATGACATATCTATCCATGCAATATTCTCATAGTGGGTCAGTCCAGTACATTGTTCACTAGCAATATACTCATGTATTGACTTGATATCACATATCCATAATTCGTAATCATCAATCACCATACATGCTAGTCTCGATGTATTATTACTATCCTTTTCGTAATAATACTTGACTAGGGGCATTTTAGGAATAGCAAAACTATTTCAAGGATAATTATTATATTAAGTTATAAATTGCGCATAATAATAATAATAAAATTATAAAAATAAAATATAATAATTAAATTGCCTAAAATAAAATATAATACATTGTGTATAACTTCAATCATCTATATGATTGGTTCTAGGACACACACCAACAATCTTCCACTTAGACTAGAGCCAATCACTCATGTATCTAATACCAAGTGACATAGTATGACCATCATTTTTTTTCTGCGCTAAAAGCTTTGTCAGTGGGTCGGCGATATTATCATTAGTTAGTACTTTGCATATCTTCACATTTCCTCTATCGATAATTTCTCGCATGAGATGGAAGCACCTAAGTATATGTTTGGATCGCTGGTGAGATCTGGATTCCTTGGCTTGTGCAATGGCTCCATTATTGTCACAATAGAGATCTACTGGGTTTGCAATGCTAGGAACAATGCCAAGTTCAATAATGAACTTTTTGATCTAAATAGCCTCTTTTGACGCATCAGATGCAGCAATATACTCAGCCTCTGTAGTAGAGTCAGCTACTGTTTCCTATTTTGAACTCTTCCAGCACACAACACCACCATTTAAGGCTAAATACATAACCTGATTGCGATCTAAAGTTATCCTTGTCGGATTGGAAACTAGCATCAGTGTAACCTTTTACAACTAATTTTTTCCTCTCCTCCATATATTAAGAATGAATCCTTAGTCCTTCTTAAGTACTTAAGGATATTCTTAACAGCAGTCCAGTGAGGTTCACTTGGATTTGACTGGTACCTGCTCGTCATGCTTAAAGCATACGAAACATCAGGACGAGTACATATCATGGCATATATATAGATCCAATTGCTGATGCATATGGTATCTTATTCATACGGTCCTTCTCATCTTGTGTCGAAGGACACTGAGCTTTGGACAAATTTATGCCATGCGACATAGGCAAAAATCCTCTTTTAGATTCTTGCATGTTAAACCATTTTAACACTTTATCTATGTATGTACTCTGACTTAGGCCAAGCAATTTTCTTGATCTATCTCTATAGATCTTAATACCTAGTATATAGGCAGCTTCACCTAAGTCTTTCATCGAGAAATAATTCCCTAACCAAGTCTTTACTGTTTGTAATGTAGGGATATCATTTTTGATGAGTAGTATGTCATCCACATACAATACAAGAAAAATAATTGTGCTTCCACTAACCCTTTTATAAACACAAGATTCATCTTCATTTTTGATGAAACCAAATTCTTTGATTGCCTTATCAAAATAAAGAATCTAACTTCGTGAAGCTTGCTTTAATCCATAAATGAATCGTTGTAGCTTACATACCTTTCCAATAGTTTTAGGAATAATAAAACCCTCAAGCTGTGTCATGTACACATCCTCGAGGAGCTTTCCATTAAGAAAAGTAGTTTTGACATCCATCTACCAAATTTCGTAATCATAAAAAGCTGCAATAGCAAGCAAAATCCGGATGGATTTAAGCATGGCAACTGGGGAATAGGTCTCATCATAGTCTATACCATGAACTTGCCTATAACCTTTTGCAACTAATCATCCCTTAAAGGTTTGCACGTTATCATCCATGTCGGTTTTCTTCTTGAAAACCCATTTGCACCCAATGGATTTTATCCCTTTAGGTAGATCAACCAAAGTCCATACTTAGTTAGTATATATGGAATCCATCTCAGATTTCATGGCCTCAAGCCACTTTTCAGAGTCTAGCCCTTTTATAGCATCTTGGTAAGTTGTAGGCTCATCTTGATCCATGAATAAAACATCGCCATTTTGAGTTATAAGAAATCCATATCTCTCGGGCTCATGGCGTATCCTACCAAACTTACGTAGGCCTTGTGTTACTTGAGCTAGTCCCTGACCCACAACATCTTGTGATCTTTTTTCAAGCTCTATTATAGGTTCAGTGTTACTTTATGAGTCTCGCACTTCTTCGATTTCTACTTTTCTCCCACAGTTTTTCTTTGAGATAAATTCTCTTTCCAGAAAAACACCAGTTCGTGGGACAAACACTTTGCCTTCACTAGGATTATAGAAATAGTATCCCTTAGTTTCCTTAGGATACCCTACAAAGTAGCACTTGTCCGATTTAGGTCCAAGCTTATCAGAAACTTGACGTTTTACATAGGCCTCACAATCCTAAATCTTTATAAAAGACAAGCTGGGAGGTTTCCCAGTCCATATCTCATATAAAGTCTTTTGAACCGTTTTAGAGGGAACACGGTTAAGCGTAAAAGCAACTGTCTCTAGAGAATGCCCCCAAAAGGAAATTGGAATATCTATATGACTCATCATAGATCGTACCATGTCTAACAAGATATGATTCCTCATTTCTAAAACACCATTCCACTATGGCGTTCCAGGTGGAGTGAGTTGTGATATTATACCACACTCCTTTAAATAGTCATTAAATTCTTGGCTTAAGTATTCTCCACCTCGATCTGATCGAAGTATTTTAATACTTTTACCAAGTTAATTTTGCACTTCATTCTTGAATTCCTTGAACTTTTCAAAGGATTCTGATTTGTGTTTCATAAGATACACATATCCATATCTACTGAAATTATCAGTAAATATAATGAAGTATTGAAAACCTCCTCTAGCAAGTGAACTAATAGGCCCACATACATCAATATGTATGAGACTTAATAGATCATTAGCCCTTTCACTGTGTCCAGTGAATAGTGTTTTAATCATTTTTCCTAGCAAACAAGATTTGCATATTTCATATGATTCAAAATCAAATGAATCCAAGAATCCATCCTTATGAAGCTTGGATATGCACTTCTCATTTATATGACCTAAACGACAATGTCAGAGATAGGTTGGATTTAAGTCATTTGATTTAAATCGCTTAGTGTTTATATTATAGACAGGCATTTCAAGATCAAGAATATAGAGCCCATTGAACATTTGTGCACTGCAGTAAAACATTTCATTTAAATAAACTGAACAACTTTTATCCTTTATTATAATTGAAAAACCTTTCTTGTCCAAACAAGAAACAGAAATAATATTCCTGCAGATAGCAGACACAAAATAACAATCCTCTAATTCTACTACTAAACCAGAAGGTAAAAATAGATAATATGTCCCTACAGCTAACGCAGCAACTCTTGCTCCATTGCCAACTCGTAGGTCCACTTCGCCTTTAGCTAGAGTCCTACTCCTTTGTAGTTCCTACACATTTATACAAATGTGAGAACCGCATCCAGTATCTAATACCTAAGATATAGAAGTTGAAACATTAATTTCTATAACATAGATACCTAAAGTGGAAGTCTCACTTCCCTTCTTCTTTTTCAGATCTTCCAGATAGACCTTGCAGTTTCTTTTCCAATGTCCAATTTGATCGCAATGAAAGCATGTCCCTTCCTTAGCCACACCCCATTTTGGTTTCAATGCAGAGGATTTAGACTTGGGCTTGCCTTTGGATTTGGAATCCTTCTTATTTTTGCCCTTGCCTTTTCCTTTGCCTTTGCCCTTTTGAACCATCATTATGGTATTAGACTTAGTCTTTTGCAAATTTTGTTCAGTAGTTCTTAACATGCTTAACAATTTCGACAGTGGTTTGTCAATTTCATTCATGTTGTAATTCATGATAAATTGATCATAACTCTGTGGCAACGATTGTAGAATTAAGTTAGTGGCCAACTCTTGACCTAGTAGAGCACCTAATCTCTCAAGGTTTTTAACATACCCAATTATTTTGAGTACATGAGGCCCAACAGGGTTTCCTTCTGCCAGTTTGCACTAAAACAAGGCTTTTATTACCTCAAACCTCTCATGTCGAGCTTGGCCTTCATAAAGCTTCTTAAGATGCTCAAGCATGTCATAAGCTTCCATGTTCTCATGTTACTTCTGAAGCTCAGAGTCCATGGTAGCTAATATGAGACAACCGACATCTAATGCGTCATCATGATGCTTCTTATAAGCATCCTTTTGAGCTCGAGGGGCTGTAGCTTCAGGTTCTTGAGGAACAGGTTCCTCTAGGACATACATTTTACACTCATGCTTGAGGACTATCCTCAAATTCTTGTACCAGTCCAGGAAGTTTGTTCTATTCAGTTTGTCCTTATCAAGGACCAATCGCAGTGATAAGTTATTTGATGTATTAAACATTGGTTATCTACGACAGAAATATGCAAAGTAAGTATTAAATTTAAAATATTTAATAAGGTTTTTTATTAAATGTACCTCCCACTATTTCATTCAAATTAATAGCCCTCACTATTAATTCGGAAAGTCATATTGTTTAAGCTTTCTAGTGGGCTAAGATCCATATTTCACCAAACCTTAAGTTAGCTTTGGCTAATCACTTAAAACTTAGTTATTTAGGTAAGCAACACTTGCTAATTGTATCATATACAACTCTTGGATAGTTGGGTGAACAACACTTGTTCTAGTCCATCTTATAAACTAAAGCCCAACTCTATGCCTCTAGGTCTCAATCCTATTAAGATATCCTAGTTAAGTCAGACCCAATATTTGACATTCGGATATTACTATTATCTAGTCGTATCTCACCAAGATAAATGAGGTACCTTGCTTTGGCAAACCTACCTTATGTCAATCGAGGCCTTGATGAGTGCCAAACATTGGAAGGCATCATTAATTATTACTGACTTAATATTTTAGATGAGGGATTTTAACTTAATTATTATCAGATCTCACCATAACTAGCCTATTTATTCATGCAATATATCTAGCATATCTCATATATCATATAAAGTAAATGAATAAAATAGACTACTGTATATCATATATCATGCAATGAATAGAACTATCACATAGTAAGAACACATTCTATCATATAATAAATGCATGCTCATCAATATCATCAAATAATAAAGAAATCAAAGTGTCATATAGTATGGCCCTAAAATTCTATTTTCTAATGACATTCTTAACTAACTCCTTAGCTTCTTCTTGTCCCATATCTCATTAGCTTCTCCTTGTTCCAAGCCAAGAATACTCCATTGCAATTACAATTTTACAACAGAAACCCCGAGTTACATTCGAGGGGAATTGAGATAAGAAGAGAATATACATTAGAGAAATAGAGGAAGACACGACACGCAGGTCATATTTTAAAATCCATCCATTAAAAACTCCAAGGGCCATACTATGCAACACATTCATGCATCATATGTAATAATTGCTAAGAAATATATGTAACCAAGATAAGCAGGATGATTGACATATATATTTGATAACATTATCATCATAAAAAATCATGTTCTAAAACAATGCCTTAAGAACAAAAATAATTTTTGAACGCTACATAGAGTTAGCATGGCAATCCCACTAGCCGGTTAGCGGGTGGGGGTCAAGAGGGCAGAGCCCCTTGTTGGGGGGTGTGGGGGGGAAGCCCCCCGGGTTAAAAATTGAATTCATTTGACATTCAAATTTTAATTCATTTTGCCAACAATTGACACACCCCAAGTCGAACAATTCGACTATATAATTGACATTCAAATCATAGTTTAAAAATAGGATTTACATCCATACACTTTGAATAATTTTAATCATATCAATACAAATCCAGTCGTGTTTAAATTAAAGCATACATATACCTCATAGACCAAATTCAACTTAACAAATTTAAACAAGTCTTTACAGATTTAGAATTAATCACATTAATTTTGTGCTGACTAGGTTATATGCTATTAAACGTAGAGAACATCACATATTCAGAACAGATTCATGGGCTTATCATTTGAAAAACTCAAAATTACGCATAAAATAGATTTGAATATGAAGCAGAAAAATGCATGATCATATTCATACAATTAATCTCATTAATTGATAATCAGATTCAAAATTCAGATCATATGTATCATATATATATTTATGAAATCAGAACCATACACGAGTTTGCATATATCTCATATATATCTAGTTTAAACAGAAACTAATTTGATATTAATTTATCACATAAACATTCATCAAAACGTGTAACTTCTAATTTAAACCGAAATAGATTTGACATATATTTATCATATAAATATTCATCAAAGACGGTAAAACACATAATTAGAACTATATTTTTGCAAGAAGCTCTAATACCACTGTTGGGAATTCGGATTATTACATGCAGCAGAATTTCAAAATTTTAATCTGAATTCTACCTAGGATCTATACAAAAAGCATAAGTCAATAATTAGGGTTTTACCTATTGGGCACTCATGTTTCTACTGATCAAAACTTGAAAGCGGATGAATCAAATGCCGGTTGGAAGGTACAGCATCTCTACTGGTATCCACACGGAGTGAACAACGACCTCTCACCCTCACAAATCTGCTAGGATGCGTTTTTCTCTCTAAGAATTAGGATTGGATATTTTCTGAGTGATTTAGGATTTATATGGAAGCTTTGAATGTGTTGTTAAAGTGCTGCCCTCAAGTCTCTTTTTATAGAACTTAAGCAAGCTATAATCCTAGTCCTACTAGGATAATGCTTCCAAAATCCTAATCACACTTAACAACTCATCTTATCCTTATCCTAGAGATAATGGGAAGAGATAGGACTTATCTATTAATTATCTAATATTAGATAATAATATTATCTTATAATATAAATATCTTAATATTAGATAATTACATATAGTTATCAAATATCAGAATAATATTATCTCATAATATATTTATCTAATATCTGACAAGATAATTATTTGATATTTCTTTAATATCAAATAATATCACATAATATATATATATATATATATATATATTACGTGAATTATTATTCTTAATAATATATATATGCACGAAAATAAGTTCAATTAATTGGATATTAATATAATTAAAGTCCAATTAATTATTGTCTTATTCCTACTCCTTTTGTGTGATCCTGTAAGTTCTTACTAAGTTGACAATGACTCATTTATTGAGCCATAGACAGTAAGCGGTATCTAAGCAATACATCACTGCCACTCAAGTAGTAAGAATGTCTGTGATTCGACATCCACCTAATACATGATCAATATTTTGTATCATAACCCTTTTGTAATAATATCTAAATTAAACTGGAGGCATGGAATGTGTCATCCTCATCAATGTTCAATTTATATTTCTTGATACTGAGTAGACTTAAAATAAATTATTAATATCACATATTAATTCAATTGAGGGGCCATGCATTTTTAAGTCTCACTCAATCAAGGGGCCCAAGGATATTTCTCTTTTATACAAGAGTAACAAAATTCCATCTACATCACTCACTTTCCTCTGCACGATTTATGACACACCCAATCAATGCCCTACTTGTCATCCTGATTAAAGGTGACATAGGATAATATTAAAGTGAGTAATTCCTCATGTAGGGAATCGTAGTGACTTCAGGTCAAAGGTTTATGTATATTTATGATCATATAAGAATAACTTATTACATATCTATCCATGCAATATTCTCATAGTTGGTCAGTCCAGTACATTGTTCACTAGCAATATACTCATGTATTGACTTGATATCACATATCCATGATTCGTAATCATCAGTCACTATACATGCTAGTCTCGATGTATTATTACTATCCTTTTCGTAATAATACTTGACTAGGGGCATTTTAGGAATAGCGAAGCTATTCCAAGGATAATTATTATATTAAGTTATAAATTACGCATAATAATAATAAAATTATAAAAGTAAAATATAATAATTAAATTGCCTAAAATAAAACATAATACATTGTGTATAACTTCAATCATTTATATGATTAGTTCTAGGACACACACCAACAAAAGTGGCATCAACAAAATTACATATACCACATAATTTGGCTTCTATAAGAGTTTACACAAGAATGCAATCAATATAATCATACCGATAAGGTACAAGAAATATTGAAATATTATAAAAGCTGCAAGCCTATTCTAAAGAGTCCAAATCCTAAAATAACATTAATAATGTTACACTATAGGGTGTATCCATTATTAATGCAATATACTTCTAGATATCCTAGAAGGACAATATTTTTTTATGTAAAATAGCCTCGTTATAATACTAATCTATCACTTATGTGAATCAAATAATTTTGATATCCATACATGTATAAAAGTTCATAATTAAAAAACTTAAAATTTAACAAAGATAGCTATGTTTACAACTAGAAAGCGTGGCTTCTAACAAGCCCAAAAAAATGTGAAGAATGTTCATGAATTTTTACAGGTCAAAATTCCATAAATAAAATGTATTTTTATATTGTATAAATCTTACAAAGTTCAAAATAAATATTTATTAGCCACAAAAATTTTGGAAAAATTATAGATAAACAAAAAATTAAATTTTACACAATTGGGCCAAAAATAAGCCCAATGCATAGGCCTCATGCACCTGTACACCTATAGGCCTACTTGTGGGTCTATAGTGGTCTAAAAAGGTGGTCAATAGTTTGCCACATGGGGCTCACGCGCTCTCATATGTGTGGCATCCTCACGGCAGCCACTTGTACTTCCTAAGCACCTGATTCTCATGCGTTTTGTGAGCGCGTGGAAATCATATGCAACGCCAGCTGGGCTAATTATAGGCGCATGAGGCTTATGTACTCTACAGGTGCATGGCTCCCACACATAGCAACTAGTCTAGTTTTTGCTAGTTCATTCATGGCATCTTTCTTCGCCATTAATGCAATTTTAAAGCTTCAAAATTAATTTTTAACCCTCTTTTAAATGTTAGAAAATTTTATCTAGCCTATTTTAATACAGATTCATGTATTAATCAAAAGGAAAAACTTAAAAAATGTGTAATCTATGTTCATAAATTTTTTGAAAAAATCCAAACTTTGATCCACAACAATCATAAATTTTAATACAATCAAATAACAGAGTAATATTCTTGATGTATATAAGGTCAAGTTTCAAGATTTAATTGAAAGAAAAACCAATCCAAATTGTTTCAGAATTAAAATTCCTAATTTTAATGATTTTATGTACGAAAGAGAAAAGGAAAAATTTGGGAATTTTATAAATTTAGCCAAGACTAATTAAAATTACTCATAATCATACTATTAATATGCTCTAATACCATCTGTTGATAATATGATTTAAAATATTAAACAATGTAAATTAATCATTAATAGAATTATGATTGTACTTGTTGCATACTCTGATGAAGTCATAATTGATTTGAATGATGGCGATGAGTAAAGTTGTAATCTACTATACCCCTTAGGTTATCCAGATAGAGAGAGAAAGAAATATTTTAGGAGTGGTAATCCTTATTGTGCATCACTTGAATGATAACCCTGATCTCTCTATTTAAGGTCAGACTTGTGATAGAAAATCACTAGCTACTAAAGGGTTATAGGTTGGGACCTCTACCCATATGGACTCATGCATGATTCAACCTATCACAGATTATACATATTAAACTAGTACTCAATCTGTTCTATGCTTAATGTTAAAACACAAAACTAATTACTTAGATAAATATTCCAATAAATTAATTAATGCTAATCCATATAAATATATTCAAATAAATTATTTATTTTATTTTAATACAACATTTTCTCCATTTTGTGCTATTTTGGTGGTTTTTTAATTTGGGTTAGTTTTTATATTTTAGACTTAATTTTATACTAATTTAAGGTTAATTGTTACTAGTTTAGACTTAGATGTATACTAAGTAATAGATTATTTGTATGAGTTTGAGCTTAGATTCAATAATTTTAAGCTAAATTAATTTTAGGTATGTTAATTTAATTTTTGAGCTTGGTTTTTAGTGTACAAAGAACTTAATTGTTATTGGTTTTGGGCACAAAGAACTTATTACTAAATTAGACTTAATTGTACATGTAAGAACTAATTTGATATCAATTCCATTTAATTTGGAGGTCATGTAAAATTATGACATGTCTATACTAAGATTCTTTTTAACTCCCTTTTTCTCCCTTAAAACACTTTATCTTAAACTAAATTCTTTATAGGAAAATGAAAAAACATAAAGGAGACCATTGAACAGGGCTTTTTTTAGGTATAAATATATGTTCCTTAACAAGTGCTTTAAAGACTATGGTTAAATGGAACTGAATGCTTTAAATCAATAGAAATTATCTTTCATTTAATTAATGAATGAAAATTAATTACTCACTAGATTCATATTAATAATGGGCAAATTTTAATCATAGCTTCAAAGGCTATGTTTAAAATTTAGTAATATTCCTAGTCTATTATCAATTTTAATTTCCAAGAAAATCTTATGAATAATATTAATTAATAATTTGACTTTTAAATATATTATAATTATTTTAATTAATATTATTTTATAAAATTCTCTTGAAAATTGAAATTGAAAGTAATAATAAATGAAAAGTATTCACTGATTCTTAAGCATAGCCTTAAAGGCTATGATAAAAAAAACACTTAATAATTTTATCTTCTTATTTTCTATTTCATATTGATTGATTCAATTTGCTTAGCATTAGCATTGTTAGAAGTTATTTTTCTTTCATATATATATATATATATATATATATGTGTGTGTGTGTGTGTGTGTGTGTGTGTGTGTGGGGGGGGGGAATGAATCATTTGACATTAGTGTAAGTCTTTTTAGACTTACACAAAATCTCCATTATAAATTTTAGATTCATCTAATGGTTTATATAACATTCAAATTAATTAATAAAGTTTATTTTTACAATAAGAGAGAATTAGTGCATATTGCATTTAAATTTTGTTTCTCTCTTATAACATTTTTTCTCATTTGAAAATTCTAATTTATTTCAAAACACAAAATTATTCTAAACTTTCTTTTTTTTCAAAAAGGCATTTTTGGTCCCCTAACTTTCACTAAAGTTTCAATCTTATTCTTAAGTTTCATTTGGAGCAAATTTATCTTTTAACTTAAAAATATATGCAATTTTACTCATCTTGCCAATGTTATTACTTTTATAATGACGATGCTTACGTGATATTCAATTTGGCATCTTATGTAGCACACATAAATTTTATTTTCATATTTTTATATGAATTAATCCCTTAACCTTTATTGAAGTTCTAATTTTATTCTCTAAGTCTAATTTGAACCAAATTTATCCTTTAATTTTCTAAAAATGTTCACTTTCATCTTATTCTAAGGACAAAATGACATGGTAATGTAATATTTTCCATTGTAATTAGCCAATATAAATATTAATTAACCAAATCCGATCAATAATTAGAAAAACTCCAAAAACAATTACATTTATATTTTGGAATTGTCTTACTTTTCAAAATAGTTGCTAATGACTTATAATAAGTGTGTGATGTTGCAAAAATGAATTTTCAAAATTTGAAATTATATTTATTCATTTTCATTGTTGGTAGTGGATTTATGATGTATCTTTTTTTTTTATTTTAGTTTAAGAATCATCGTGCATAATGGCCCTTGGCTAAAGGATTGGTTCCATGATTTGGATCAAATACCAAATAAAGTTAAAATTTGACAAATCCTCCTCATGGACTCAATATTTAAGTATTTAAGTTAAAGTATAAATTTGGTTTAAATAAAAATTAGGATATAAGATTGAAACTTTAGTGAAAATTAGAGTACTAAATATACCTTTTTGCCAAAAGAATATGAAAATATGACCTATATGTGCCATATAAAATCTCAAGTTGGATACCATATAAGTATTTCTATTAAATAAAAAAAATTAATGGTGTTAGACTTCTAAGTAATATTGCACATTTTTAAAAAGTTATAGGTTAAATTTGTTTCAAATCAAACTTAAGAGACAAAATTAAAATTTCAGTGAAGGTTATGGGATGAAATATGCTTTTTTGCCTTTTTCTTCATTTGTATTACAATCTATTTCCTTTTTTTTTAACTGTGCAAAGATTAAATCAATTTTCTTAATTTAAGTTCTAAATTGAATTTACATCATATAACAAATGGAGAAAACTTAGGTGAAACTCTATAAATATTTGTCGTAAAATTCTCAATCATAATTTTACGTATGTACTACTTTTTTAACTCACCATGAATAATTACAATTTAATAAATATAATTATTAATTAGTCACTCAATTAGTTGGGAATTGATTACACATGTAAAATTATGATTAAAAACTTCACAACAAATACTTATAAAACTTCACCCAAGTCTTCTCCACAACAAATAATTATAATAATTTTAATTACTCAAAGTAAAAATAAAGGCCATAATGATAATTTTCCTAATATAATGGAAAACTTACTGTCATATGCCATCTTATAATTATATCTTTATTAAAATTAATTATTCCATTGAATAATGCTAAATCACCTAATGGTTGATGTCGAAACTGACCTGCATGGTATGTTGTTAATTATAATGTTACATAGCGCACCGCCCGCTCTAAACCTCATATAAGTGTTTAGAATCAACCCTCAGGATCAATGAAAAAGGTATTTTCCTTTTTCAATTTATAACCAAGTCAAATTTCAACTGTATTTTAATTAAAATTAAATGTCTATTTCAGTTTGTTTAGATTATTAATATTTTAATTATATATATCATAATAAACCTTTTAAATTCATCAAAAAATTAACTAGAATTTTTTCCCTAACATTCTATTTTTCTTGATATCATTAAAACAAATATTTCAATTGAAATTATCATTTTTACCTTTAAAATTAGTATAAGAAATTTTATTTAAAGTCGAAATAATTTATTGTATGAATGAAATATTATACTTTATTTGAAATCAATTTCATATCAATTTATTATATGTTTCTTAAAATAATTTTTTTATTGAATACAATTCATAGCAATTGAGTCAATTAAAATTCATTCATAAATCAATTCTAATATTCGAAAGTAAATTGAATAATGTTAAAATGATAATTTCAGATGATTTATAAATGAATTTTATTGTTTGAAACATAATAAAAATTATAAACAATTGGAAAGTAAATTTTAATAATATCAAGATAAATAAATTATTAGAAAAGCAAAGCTTTTGTATAAAACATTTGTTCGTGATAAATGAAATAAGTAAAAGTTAATTTTTGGATAAATTCAAAAGCTTTTTTTATCACATATATAATTAAATATAAATATTTTAAATAAACTAAAATAAATTTTTCTTTAACTTATATTTAAATACAGTTAAAAATGAATTTATTGTAAGATGAAAGAGAAATATTTTTAATGGATCCTGGGAATTAATCCTAGATATTTATCTAGAACTTGGTGGTACACAATGAACTTTGCAATGTACTAATTAATATAAGATACAATTACAACATATGTATGCCAAACAAAAAGAAATAGAATGTATTGTGTAAGAAAAAATAAAGTTTAAAATAATTTTGTATTCCAAGATATATAAATTAGAATTTTCAAATAATTAAAAAAATAAAAATGTTATGAGAGAGATAGCAATTGAATGCAATAAGTGTTAATTCTCTCTCATCGTTAAAGTCAATTTTAGTAATTAATTCAAATATATTATAAGCCATTAGATTTTTATAGAACCGATGTTTAAGATTTAGTGTAGGTCTTTTAAACTTATACTGATGTCAATTAATCCCTCACACACGCATGCACGCACATACATACAAACACTATATATATATGTGTGTGTGTGTGTATATATATATATATATATGTATGTATGTATGTATGTATGTATATATGTATATATGTATATGTGGTTTTATCTCTGTTGGGAATTCGGATTATCACATGCAGCGGAATTTTAAATTTTGATCCGAATTCTACCTAGGATCCATGCAAAAAGCAAAAATAACTTAAGCTTTGTGATGGTTCCGCTTCTATAATACTAGTCAAAATGATTTCATGGAACCACCCTATATAGAAACTAAAAAAACTTTCGTCACTATATATACCAGTTTGTATCATCGTATATTGGCCTGCAATTTATATATTAATTTAAAAGTCTTTTATCTCTCGCTTATAGTATTTGGGTTTTGACATGTGAACTATTGAAAATAGTGAGATATATAGATACTAAATATTCCAATAAGCTTTCTTATTTTTTTAAAAACCTTGTCTTACTTAGAATCAATCACCTATATCTGATAAGATAATTACTTGATATTACTTTAATATCAAATAATATCACATAATATATATATATATATCTATATATATATATATAAAACGTGAATTTATTATTCTTAATAATATATATGCACGAAAATAAGTCCAATTAATTGGATATTAATATAATTAAAGTCCATTAATTATTGTCTTATTCCTACTCCTTTGTGTGACCCTGTAGGTTCTTACTACGTTGACAATGACTTATTATTGAGCCATAGACAGCGAGCGGTATCTAGCAATACATCACTGCCACTCAAGTAGTAAGAATGTCTGTGATTCGACATCCACCTAATACATGATCAACGTTTTACATCATGACCCTTTTGTAATAATATCCAAATTGAACTGGAGGCATGGAATGTGTCATCCTCGTCAATGTTCAATTTATATTTCTTGATACTGAGTAGACTTAAATAAATAATTAATATCACATATTAATTCAACTGAGCATGGCCATGCATTTCTAAGTCTCACTCAATCAAGGGGCCCAAGGATATTTCTCTTTTATACAAGAGTAACAAAATCCCATTTACATCACTCACTTCCTCTGCATGATTTATGACACACCCAATCAATGCCCTACTTGTCACCTGATTAAAGGTGACATAGGACAATATTAAAGTGAGTAATTTCTCATGTAGGGAACCGTAGTGACTTCAGGTCAAAGGTTATGTGTAGTTGTGATCATATGAGAATAACTTATGACACGTTTATCCATGCAATATTCTCATAGTGGGTCAGTCCAGTACATTGTTCACTAGCAATGTACTCATGTATTGACTTGATATCACATATCCATGATTCGTAATCATCAGTCACTATACATGCTAGTCTCGATGTATTATTACTATCCTTTTCATAATAATACTTGACTAGGGGCATTTTAGGAATAGCAAAGCTATTCCAAGGATAATTATTATATTAAGTTATAAATTGCGCATAATAATAATAAAAACAAAATATAATAATATATAATATATGTATGTATGTATGTATATATGTATATGTGGTTTTATCTCTGCTCCACTTCTTTTGTTTTCCTTGCTATAAAAATGACCAATTAGTGACATATATAAATTAACTATTTCACAATGATATTATTTATTTCCTTAAAACTATAACAAAAAAAAATAACTTAAGCTTTGTGATGGTTCCGCTTCTATTAATACAGTCAAATGATTTCATGGAACACCCTATATAGAACTAAAAAAACTTCGTCACTATATATACCAGTTTGTATCATCGTATATGGCCTGCAATTTATATATTAATTTAAAAGTCTTTTATCTCTCTCTTATATATTTGGGTTTTGACATGTGAACTATTGAAATAGTGAGATATATAGATACTAAATATTCCAATAAGCTTTCTTAATTTTTTTTAAAAACATTGTCTTACTTAAATCATCACTAACTTTATTACTCCTAATTTTAAATCCATAATTTTGATAAGTATTTCTTCTCATTATTATATAACACTTCTATTGTGTTTATCAATAATAATAATATCGATAAAAACCAACAACTCAATTAAAGTTTTTTTTCCCAAACTTAATTCCACATATTTGAATTTAAATTATTAGTAGCTATTAAGACTACATAAACAAAAATGAACATATGAAAGAAAAGCTTGTGAAGAATGTCTGAAAAGCATTTTTCATGCCAGTCACAACCAAGGATAATTTGGGTTGTGAAAAAGGTGGTATTAAAGCATGGATCAGGCTAAGTATTGAAGTTTGATTGTAATAATTGTTAAATTCCAATACCAATTATGAGATTTACCACTCAGGAACCATCGAAAGACTCAAGTAATGTATTATGATTTGTTAAGTGTCTGAAGATGTAGAATATTTTGTAAGAATATGTCACCTAGAAGAAGAAGGTTTAGAGTAGTAAGAAATATTAAGGCTATCTCTGTAGCACCTGTTCAAGAGGGGTTAGTAGCTTCACCTCCTCAAAATTCTATGGCTAGAAATAAAGGGTCAAGACAAGAACAATTAGAAGCTCCTTTTTAGGCCATAAACTTGTAACAAACAATGGAAAGATTTATACAACTAATAACAAAAAATCAAAACTAAAATTAAGAACAAAATCTAGAACAAGCTCGATAGTAATCATCTCCCTCTACACCATATTAAGATAGGCTTCAGATTATGCATGAATTTTTTAAACTTAAACCCCTTCAATGTGATGGTATAAGTCTCATTGTTGATCTTTATCAATTCTTGGATCAAATTAAGAAAATTAGAAAAATGCTAGGGTGTGATGATGTAACCATGGTGCACTTGATAGGATATCAATTAGATGATATGGCACACTATTGGTATGTTTAACTTGTGGAAATGAAAAATATAGCAACTGCACCATTAGCTTGGGAGTAGTTTTAGTGAGACTTCATAGAATTTTTTTTGCTATCAAATGCCAATTAAGCTAAAGCCAGGGAATTTGAATAGCTAATACAAGGATTATGATGGTGTTTTGATGTAATGCTTAGTTCATACACCTTTTTTGTTATGCTAACTATCTAATTCTAACTAAAAAAGCTAAAGTAGAAAGAATTGTCCATGGACTTAATGATTATCTCTTTGATCTAGTAGCAACCATTGACACCATTACTTATCAACAAGCCCTGAACCAAGCCTTTCATGCTGAACTTTGATCAAATGAAAGAAAAGAAAAAGACTGGCACCCAATAATTGAGGAGCTAGCAAGGTTAGGAAAGCATTATTAATGCAAGAAGTGGGAAAACTAACCCTGGGATGATTTGATAATAAAAAATTTTCTTAAAGAGCTAATACAAATCATCTTGCAACTTTCATAAGGGTGCTAAGTTGCCTAACATCTTCTATAATCAACTTGCCATAGCCAAATGCATCTTATTGCAACTTATATAGGACCTATCATCATGAACATTATGAATGTGAGATGAGGTTATGTTTCAAGTGTGAACAAAAAGGACATGGAACAAAATATTATCCAAGGATGCCCTTTAAAAATGCTATCAGTGCCCCAAGTACACATGTTATGCAATAGCTTTTGTGTGATCGCTTGCAGTACCTAGCCATGAAGCGAAAAAAAGGTAACAAGGGATGTGAAATAGTTGAATTGAAAGTAAAAATCATAAACTAACCTAACAAAAAACTTAAGCATTAAATGCAGTGGTAATTTTAGAAGATCTTTCAGTAAGAGTACTATTCTTAAAGCTAGACATTCATTTATAGCAAAAGATATAGCTTTAAAAGTAAACAAACCTAAAAGTAGTTTACAACAAGTACTAATTATTACTACTATAGTTAAGGATATGATGATAACCACTCATGAAATCAAGAAGTGCAAAATCAAAATTGATACATATCCTACAATTGTAGATTTAGTACTATTAGATATGGTTGATTATGATGTAATATTGAAAATGGACTGGCTGTGCAAATACCATGCTGATTATCACCATAAAACAATCACCTATCATTTGATAGAAGGTGCAACACAAGTATTCCAAGGCAAACAATTAGCTATAATGCTAAATTTCATTTCTTGTGTTAAAGCGCAAAAATTAGTAAAAACGGAATGCACTACATGGATTGCAGCAATAGGTGAAGCAAAAGTTGATGCAATTGGGATAAGTACAATTCCAGTAGTAAAGGAGTTCCAAGATGTGTTTCCTAAGAATTTGCCAAGGCTGCCATCAAATTAAGAAATTAACTTCACCTTAGACATTATTCCTAAAACTAAACTAATAGCCATATCATTATATCACATGGTACTTGTGAAACTGAAAAAGCTAAAGACATAATTACAAGATTTGATGGATAAGGGATTTATACAACCTAACATATCATCATAGGGCACACTTATATTGTTTGTAAAAAAAAAGGATAGGCTTCTACAATTATGCATAAATAATTGACAGTTAAAGAAAGTAACCACGAAGAACAAGTACCTATTGCCCCAAATGAATGACATATTCAACCAATGACAAAGAGCTTGCTACTTTTCCAAGATTAATCTTTATTTTAGGTATTATCAACTAAGGATTCGTAAGGAAGATGTTCCAAAGATAGCTTTACGTATGCATTATAGACATTATGAATTTCTTGTAATGCCTTTTAAGTTAACGAATGCAACTACAATGTTCATGGACTTAATGAACTACATTTTCAAACCCTTTCTAGATAAGTTCATGATCATCTTTATCAATAACATACTATTATGTTTGAAAAGTGAGGAAGAGCATGCACAACATTTACGAATCATCCTATAATTATTGTGGAAAACCAATTATATGCTAAATTCTTAAAATATGAATTTTGGATGACCGGTATTCAATCCCTAGGACATGTGGTCTCACAAGATAGAATCAAAGTAGATCCTAAGAAAATGGAGGCTGTTGCAAAGTGGCCAAGACCCACAACAGTTATCAAGATACACAGTTTTTTAGGATGAGTAGGATATTATCACAAATTTATGAAGAATTTCTCTAAGATAGCTATACCACTAACCAAATTGACTTGAAAAGGAATAAAGTTTGCATAGAATGATGAATGTGAAAGTAGCTACCAAAATTGAAAGAATGTCTAACTACAACACTAGTATTATCCTTACTAACAAGCACAGATGGATATATAATGTATTATGATGCTTTGAGAGTCAGCTTGGGATGTTACTAATGTAAAATGAAAGGGTAATTGCCTATGAATCACTCTAGTCATAATCAAGGATAATTCAGGTTATGACATATAAAGTGTAAATTGTAACTTTCATGTATAAGTGTCAATATATGTAATTTTAAGTTGCTAAAGCTGAATGGTGCATCTATCAATGTAGGATTAAGAATTAAATGCCATTTAGAATTTTCAAAGTTATCTTGTGCCCAAAAAGGCACAAAATCATTGTAAAAGAAAGGTCTATTTTAACTATTTGTATCATATTCATCCATTTTTTCTTATCTTGAATCCAACATTTCATTTCCAAGTTCTAATATGTACAATGGGCAAGTTGCAAGTTACCCCCTTCTTTTTCCCACTTTTGTAAAAATTTTATATAGATCATGCAACTTTGGAAAAGAAAAAAATTATATATGAAGTATAAATACAAAATTTTAACTTATTGGTGAAGTTTACAAAAACAAGTTTTGATAAATTATAATTTTTTAATTAAAAAAAGCTAAGCCTTCATGGATAAGTTAGTAGAGCTTTGTTAGATTTTAAAATTTTTGAAATCTTGTATTATTATTATTCAATTTTATAAAAAGGAAATTTATATAAATCATTTAACTCCTAATTAAACCCTCAAAATACTATGCTAAGATTCACGATAAGATCAGTTGTAAATAATTATAATTTCAATTTTTATCAGGTATATGAGCAAGTATGACCATCATTTGATTAAGTTTGATGTTTGAACACCTAATTTGATGATGACATTTTGACCATAGTTATTAAAACTAGATCGAATATTAAATTGGATAAGAATCTAGTTTATTAAGTCACTTTGATATGATTTTAAGGGAGTCAATCATAACAAAGCGAGTTAGGAAAAGAACTTAATTAAGTACATTAGAATTATGTGACATCATCACTAAGTTGGCACTACATCATCAAGAAGACAGAGCCATATCAATACCACATTAACCATAATCCACATCATTACCACATCATCAAAGAGATGGCGCTACATTAGTGCCACATCAATCATAATCTTAATTGGTACCACTTAAGCCCATTTTACTATTATTTGATGTTTTAGACTTTAATTTAGCTTTAAGGGATTTAGTTTATGTTTATTTTGTATTGGACCATTTTAGAGCATTTTGAACTTTAATTTAGGCTAAATGTGTTTTAGCTCATTTTTCTTTAAAAAGTTACCATTTTACTTTGAGTAATTTATTATATTACTTAAAATTATTTAGAAGCTCTTTTATTCAATTTAAGCTAATATGTTAGTTTTGAACCTATTTTGTATTATTTAAGCCTATTTTGAATTAGAATTTAAGAGTTATATAAAAAGATAGGTTCCCTATACCAAATTAGATTTTGAGCTTTTAGACAATTAAGAATTTGGCTAATTGCCTTTTTTGTGAGAGTATTCTCTCTTATGTTCTTAAAAAAAACTTGTGATTTATTAAAGAAATTTACCTTTTGTGGTATTGATTTTCACTAATTAAGAATTCATCCTTATAAAATACTTTTTTTCGCTTATCAAAGGACTTACATCCTTTTATAGTATGTTTATCATCACTTATTGCTCTCATTCTTTTTTCTTGGAATGGGAGCGTGGCCTAACTATCATTTTATTTTCATTTTAAAATTTACTAAATTTTAGAATGATCCATAAAAAATATACATCATACAAGTTTAACCAATGAATTATCAATTCAACCATTTATAATATAAAAATATAAAAAATAATGAAAAAACACACATTCAATAATTATAATATAATAAGTTCATATTACGATTTATTGAAATATGATAATAGAAAGAAAATGATTCAATGTCACATAAAATCTTATAATAAAATAAATTAAAATTTTTTTAAGGTTACCATTCAATGTAATATAACGATTCAACTAGGTTAAACAAAAAAATCACCAATCAAATTGATTTTTTTTACTTGTTCACATGCAAAGTTGGCTTAATGCACTACAGGAAAAGAAATTATCAACGATGACATTATTCATTGCTGAAAATATTTCGATCGTTGCAGAAGGTAGAAGTCATCGCTGAAAATATTGTCGATATAGATTTGTCTTAAAACAACCTACACAAATGACATTTTTATTGTCAGTAAAAATAAACTTTTAGTGACAATTTTTTCATCTCTGAAAGCCATTTCAAATTTCAAAAAGGCTTTTAGCAATGACATAATTGTCACTAAAAGTTTAGCTTTTATTAACGACAATTATCGTCGGTATAGCTTGACTTTCAATGACAACATAGTCATTGCTAAAAGCCTTCAAAGAAAAAAAAAATAGAATTACTCTTTAGTGACGACTTTGTCATGGCCAAAACTAATTCTATTTTTTATTTTTCTTTTTAAACCTTTAGCAACGATATTTTGTCGTCGCTAAAAGTTTATAATATTTTTTAATGAGTAGTAATTAGTATATTATATTTAATAATATAGATAATACATTGTATTTTGAATCAATTAAGTTAATTTGACAATTTTCAATTTAATTTTATATAATTTAAATTTTATAACTTAAATTCCATAATTTTATATAATAATACCTTTTATTTCAAACATGCTAACAATATGAATATAACAAAATCACATAATCAATATAAAAAATCTTATAAGATAATTATAAAATTATTTATACACAAAATTTATGTACATGATTCATACAAATATTTATACATAAAAAAAATCATAAATACAAAATCTAAGAAAAAGGAAAATGCAAATAACTCGAAGTATCATCATCCATGCCAGGATTATTATCATCATCATCCTCCCAATGATGTGGATGATACATAGAGGGTGGTGGCTGATATTGATCGATAAGCTAGGATGGATCGGCAGGCTGGGCAGTGGTTATGGTCACAAATCTGCTCAACCCTAGTGGTGTAGCAACAAATGGTGGCAAAGGCAGCATGAAACCATGTTGTCTGAGTATGGATGTCAACTTCGTTCGGTATGTCCCAAACTACTGCTACTAAGCAAGCTACTCCTAAATCAACAACTAACTCTACTAAAACTCCTCTCAACTCTACTGAATCTCCTATCGACTCTGCTGCAATTGTTGCTGTAACTTACCTACCTGGTACATACAATGTGAGCTCCCCCTAGAACTAGAGGTGCTCGACTTGTGGTACGTGTGGCCAACCAGCACATGACCAACTATCTTCTTTTATCCTCGACGACTATCAAGCACCTCATCGATAATGGTAACCTTATTATTTTGAACAAAAGTGTCAGGTGAGCCAGTGGATGATACACTAAACTACACGTACTAGGTCACTAGCTCAGTCATCCTCATCTTGAATTTTTAAAATAAGAATTAATTATACAAATTACAAGAAAATTTGTATTGTTAAACTTATAAGGTTTAGGATACTTACATACTACTTCGTAGAGGTCGAATGCACCCACTCCCTATCCTACACATATGTCAGTCCTTAAAATTTTTTAGCACCGACTGTAGCTCATCGATCTCCCTATTTCTTTATTCATATTTTACAAGAAAAAGAAAAGATAAATATAATTATTGAATTAGTAACAAATTATACATTTAAATAATAAATAATAAATTGAATTACCTTATCATAATGATATGTAGCAATGGATTTCGATCTATATTAATCGTTCACCACCTTCTTTGCTCAGTTATATTCATTTCTCATAAACAACTCTTGCAAATTAAGAATTAATCATATAATATAGTTACATTTACAATTTAAATATATGAAATACTAACATAATTTTATTAAACATCATGCTTACCCTATAATTGTCGATGTCGAAGAAATCCACACAACTATGCCACGTCTGGGGCGAGACAAATTGTGGCACAAAGTGCCTAACATAGTCCAGGTCGAAATCTTAGTCCCAATCGCCCCCATGCTTTTGGCCTTAGTGATGCCTTGAAAGTCAAAATGAGATTGTAATAAAAGACATATAACAAATTAGTGAGAACTATATCCAAAAATTTTAATACCAAATATAATTAAGATAAGAAGGAGATTGATATTTACGCAAACCTCCTACATAACCCTATCTCGTAACTACTAGGGCATCGACCACTATGATTTATAATAAGGGCGGCACGTGTGCTCGAATGATGCTGCCTATGTCACCAATGAGATGGCTAGCATTCTCCCTAATCAGATGTCATGTATTAGTCATATCGAATTATATAAGCACCGGTCTCCCCTTACTCCTCTCCATCTTTTCATGCAGCCTAAAAAACCTATTCAAACCCCTTTTTCTCAGAGCTACAACTTTGATGGATAACAAGAAGTATCCATACTATAAAATCATATTTAATAGATAATCAACAAAAGTGTGGATAGTTATAAAAGATACCTGATGTCTCACACTACGAGGGAATGTGAGTGGGCCGACGTAGAGGATCTCTCTAGCGTAACCTCCATAGTATTGTGCCTCGACGTCTGCCATGATTGCAATAATACACATTGTGTAAGCATTTAAGAGAAAAGCCCACAATTGAATTAGATGAGAAGATACAAACTATTATATTCATATAATAAAAGTACCTAATAACTTTTACACAATTGTAAGTTATCATGCAAAAAAATAATTCTATTTCCTAATTTGATTAAGTATCAATAAACCTAATAGATTGATCCCCATGGTTATCTATTTCTTCGCTATCCTCAAATCATATAAGCACATCCTCCATATAATCTTCAATGTTTCATCTTCAAGGTTATCGTCATCGTCGATGAAGACATCCACTCCCTCTTTCGCAAACCTAGTATTCATAGAAGGTGAAATGATTGAAGGACCATTTCTCTAATCCCTTAAGTTAACTAAATGGAAATCTCCAATATCAACTATGAGGTTGAAACTGGAGGAGTTGCTTTCCTACAAGAATGATGAGTCTTGTACATTGACATCATTGTCAAGTAGATCCCATTTGTTATGATGCACAATAGTATGGATGACCCTCTAATTTAGCCCATTAAGAAGATCATCGATATAGAAGACTTGTTGTGCTTAAGTTACAAGAATGTAAGGGTTGTCTCTGTACCATTGCCCACTAAAGGAAATGCTTGTGATGTTTTTATCAATGCAAATCTTCTTCTACCTTGGATTAGTATCATACCATTTGCATTTAAATAAACTCATAGTGTAGTTGTTTTGATAAGTCAGCCCTATAATGTCCTCTAATATACCATAAAACATGTTATCGTCAGCTTCCGGAACAAAAATGCCACTGTTCTGTGTTTTATGCTTCACATCCTGAGTTTCAACTACAAAGCGCACTCCATTAACAATGCATGCTGAGTATATTATAACAATAAAACTAGGCCTGGAAACTAATGATATTAGTTCTTCAGTGGCTTTGAGGGAACCATTTCTATGTAAATGGTACATCTACAAAAATGGCATTTCTATAAATAGTTAAATTGGAAAAAAAATTACAAGTGGAGAACAACATCTACATGATTGATATAACATGCTTGGAAAGAACAAACTTTTACCTTAGAGTAAAACCATGCAGGAAATTTTGTTCTCTATAACTTATTTATGTTATCAACACCCCTTTGTTCAAGCTCTTGTCAATGCTCACTATAAAACATATGTATTTTAGTATGTTATAATTATTTAGGAGAAATATATGAATAAATATAAAAACTTACCAAAGATACTTTTCAATCTCTACACAATTATTTAAGATGTATCATATGGCAACATCTCGATCCTTCCTATTAAAGTGAGATATGATCTTTTTTCCCAAGGGTCAACATTGAAATCGAAACACTAACAATGCCTTTTTTGCATGTTTGGATGCTACGTCCTAATTTCAATTAGGCTGATTGAATCTAGTGTCCACCCCATTTAGATACATGGAACAAAATGTCAACACCTATCAATAACATATCCTTCTCCAATTGAACCCTCAGGTCGAGCACAATTCCAGACATAATCCTTTAACTTTTTTATATATATCTCATATGAGTACATCCATCGAAAATGAATAGGACCACTCAATCATGCTTCATTGGGTAAATATATTAATAGGTGGACATGTATATCAAAAAATGTCAAAGGATATATCCTTTCAAGCTTGCATAGAATGATGACAATATCATGCTTGGCTTGCAAGACATTCCTCCTACTGAAAGTTCTAGCACATATTTAGTTGAAAAAATTGCATAACTCAACAATTAGAAATGAAAAATCCTTTAATAAAAATGCTCGGACCGAAGGTCCTAACAACCTCTGTGTAATAACATGACAGTCATATAATTTCAACTTTTTTAACCTCATATCATGATCAATTATATTCCTTTTAGGACTCCCAGCAAATCCATGAGAAAATTTCATATTTTTTATAAACTAGCAAAATCGTCATTGTTCTTCCTGGTTGAGGGTGTATATATCATGTGGTTTGAAAAGCTAGCCCTTTTCTTCATATAAATGCAAGTTCAGCCTTATCTTCATATCCGCTAGATCCCACCTTGCATTATCTATATCCTTTGTCTTATGCTCAATATCTAATAATATACCTAGAAGACTATTGCATACATTTTTCTCAATGTGCATCACATCAATATTGTGCCTCAAGATCATTGTTGGCTAATACAAGAGATAAAAAAATATGCTTCTCTTAGTCCAATTAAGTTTTTCAACACTCTTCTCCTATTTAGACTGCCAAACTAAACATGTTTACTTAGAAGTCCTTATGCCACCTTATCCAACTGGTCCATGATAATTTCATTAGTAAGAGGGCAAGGAGAGGCTCTTCTCTCTGTCTTCCTATTGAATTCCTTCTAATTTTTCCACGTGTGACTCCTTGGAAGCCAACGACAATGACCAACATAAGCAATTTTTCCTTTAACTTGAACTGATAAAGTATCATCATTACATGTAGGACATGATTTATAACCCTATTCGCTCTACCTAAGAGATTGCTTTGAGTGGGAAAATCATTTACAATCCACAACAAAGTAGCCCGCATGTTAAACATAGTATTTATATTAACATCTCGAGTCTCAAACCCCCTCTCCCAAAGATGCTTTAACTCCACTACAATCAGTCTCAGGAAGATGTCTATATCCTTGCCTAGCAACTGAGGCCCCAATATTAATAAAGTCAACATAAAAAAAGATTAAGACATGCAAATCCATGGTGGCAAGTTATAGATAGTCACGACCAGTGACCACATGCTGTACAAAAAATTCTTATCACTAAAAGGATTAAATCCATCTGCACTTAAGCATAGCCTAACATTTCACGAGTTGGCAAGAAAATCAGGATGCTTCCTATCAAATTCCTACTAAGCTTTCCTATCAACAGGATGTCGCATTACCTCATCTTCTGTTGACTTGTTAGTATGATGCCATGTTATATAATTTGCAGTATGCCTTAACTTATACAATCACTTCAGTCGATAAATTAGTGGAAAATGTTGAAACACTTTTTGAGGCACCTTTTTCCCTTTCGTGTTTTTGTCAACCCACCAGCTCTCCCCACATATCAGACAATTATCCTTTGAAGCATCTTTTTTCTGAAAAATTGCATAATTATGCTTACACGCATGGATTGACTCATACCCCAATCCTAAATTGTTGAGCCATTTCTTTGTATCATAATGTGACTTAGGCAATTTATTATCCATCGGAAGTACCTCTTTTAATAACTTTAAAAGAGAATCAAATGACTTGTTAGTCCACTTATGTGACATCTTCAAGTGCATGAGTTTCACTAGAAAAGTTTAAGGCTGAGAATGATATGCAACTTAGATATAATTCTGTTTCCATTTATGTAAATAAATCATCACAATTGCTATGATTTGATCCAATATCCCCCTCAGATACGTAGTTATTCCTTTCTCCTTTATCGCTAACTATTTCTTCAATTTCACGAAGGCTAATGAAATTATGTATAATATCCACCATCTCATCCCTATCATTAGGATATAGCCTCTCATTCCTCTGGAAGTGGGAACATCTGCTCCACCATGGTGTACCTAATTCATGTATAAGGGGTAAAATCCATTATCTATGATATATGCCTCCAACGTTCCTAAATTTTGGAACAATAGATTTACGCATTTCTTACATGGATATCTCATCAAGCCCCTTTTGTCTACAAAGTTTTTAGCTCTATTAACAAACATCATTGCACCATTCTAATACTCGTTCAACAAGTGACTTTATAGATGAATCCAACTTTTATCTATCGACATTGTACCACTAAATAGGAAAAAAATGACTTCATATGGAATTAAGGGTTATGATCAATATTTGTTATATGTTCTAAATCTATCATATCACTCATATTCTAAAAGATAGGATTCTATCTCATTTAAGATATTTTTTGTAGTTATCAATTCATCTACGTTCATCATTTCTTCCATGTAGAAATTTTGGCAACATCCCCTCATAGTTCTCCAAGTATGTAAACTATACATCGGTATAGTTCAAACTCAGAGAATAGTTAGGATGCCAAAAAATTTATCCAATGTGAAACAAGAGCCAGATAAATTCTTAATAATAACTACAAAACATATCTCAAACTATCTAACTTTATAGGATACTTCAAGGGTTAGTTGACATGACCCTGCAAGTGCACGGGTTTGGTCGAGTTATAGTATAAAAGATATCATCTCCATAAGGATTGAGTATTGATTACTAACTGAAATTCAAGATAAATTATCTAGGTGTACTAATTGTGATTGTGAATTAAGAGTAAAATGTGAAATAAAATTTAGTTATTAAAAAGAAAGCAAATGAAACTAGAATGAGTTAAGTAAAGATCTAATTCAAATGGGATAAAAATGTACTCAGCTTTGGAGTTTCCTTGTTCAATGCATTATGGAATGAAGATAACTTTCTGACCCGGTTTACTATTAATTTAGATTGCTAGATTACCGAAAGTAAGCTATACCTTATTACAAGGCTACTAGCTACTAACTAATAGATAAAGTGCCTAGAATTTCTCTAATAATCATTCACCTAGATTGCATTAACAGTGCTTTGAGAATTCAATTTTAGACATTTCATCTTGACAAAAGAATCTAATTAGCTAAATTCCTAAGTCTAATAGAGATTCCTAATGATTATGCAAGGTCTGATTAATTAATTAGTCATTCCAACCTAGAATCAACTAATCCTTTACACAAATTCAATATTCTAAAATTATTGGGTTGTTGAATTACAAAATAGCATAATCAAATCATAAATTAATAATAAATCAAGCTAGATTATATTAAAATCAAATCCATAAATCCATGAACAAGTCTACCCCTGTTAAGCACTGAGGTTTAGTGTGAGTTCATTACAAAACCAACAAAAAACTAGAAAATAGAGAGGGGAATCAAACTAGTCATGAAACTCTACAAATTCCTTACTTGAATTTTCAATCCGTCACTTAAATCCAATCCTTCAAGGCAGCAATTACCCTCAGTGTCTTTAGGTCTCTCAAGGGTTTCTACAGATGACTTTCTTTCTCATTTTTGACTCCTTCCCCGCCCTCTATGCAAATTCTTTGCATAAAACTGATATCAGCAAAGTTCACGGGGTTTGCCACAGCCCGTGTCGTACCCTGTGTTCTTTTGCAAAGGGCTTAAAAATTACTCAGCAAGACTTTGAAACACACAGAAAGATACACAGTCGTCCACATGGGGTTCCCATACCCCGTGTTCTTTGCCAAATAAGCGTATTTGCTTTGATTCTTCATAATTTGCATGGTTTTAGTTCCAGATCCTTTTCTAATGCTTTAATGAGTCACTTTGAAACCTGAAAATAAAATATCAAGCATCTAAGTACCTTTTTCCAATGAATTTGCATAAAATACTCAATAAATAAAGAATGAAGCACATAAAATATAAGTGCAGATATGCATTTATTAATTCCCCTACACTTGAATCTTGCTCTTCCTCGAGTAAGGAAGCAAGAGAACAAAAGTTTACTCCACTTTTCTGCTAATATTATTAGGCAATCATTCAGTAAATCAAAAATTAGGATCAAGTCATGCAAGACATATAAATGAAAATAAAGCAGCAAAATAAGTCAATCCTTAGCATAAAAGCAAAAGAGAAGAGCCTTATAGGTAAAATATTCACTTAAACTCTCAAGATAAGGCTTGTGTATACTCTCGAATCAATCAACTTAAGACTTAATGCTACCATATGCTTGCAAAAGTTCTAGTCTCTAGTACTATATTGTAAAATGCATGCAAATTAGAGGGTTTTATTCGAGAAAATGATGAGGGTAGAGGAAGAAAAGATTAAGGGATGTAAAGCAATAAAGTTAAAGAAAGGAAAAGATGCATTGGCTTTAAGTTTGACCACTGTTGAGTTCAATTGCTTAACTTAGCATATTGCTTTGCTTCTATTCTTTGCCTCAACCTTTTCTATGACAGCAGACAAAACGTTTCCTTTTTCCTTATTTCCCAACAAGCTTTTCTTCTTCTTCTCCCCAAATTATTTATTTATTATTTTTTTCTTTCTCTTTATTATTATTATTATTATTATTATATTAACAATAAATCATCAACTTACTCAACTGAGTAACCCTATGTAAAAGCCTCTAAGTGATAGCCAAACTCATTTAACGATGTCTAAGTTCCCCTAAACTCTGAAGTTCAAGTTCACTTGGGTGGTGGCTTTGAATGCACATAGGATGACTAGGCTTGAAATGAGGGTCCAAAGCTCAAAGTGGCTAGCTAGGGACAAAGCTGAAAATATTCTAGGGTAAATCAAAGAAAGGACTCAAATAAGCAAAATAAATAAAAATGGTAAAGAAACGTGGCCTCATCATTTTTAACATGCAAAATACATAAAATGTAGCTTTAAAAAGAATAAATGCAAGTTCTAGAGCAAAAAAAAGTCAAGAGTGAGACATAATTCCTTAAGAAAAAAGAGTGAACCTCAAATTCTAATGTGAAAAGTAGCTCAATAGGCTTAAGTCTCGTGAGGATTAATTATGCTCATTACTCTTAGCTTCAAGCTTTAGACTTTCCTTATGAAATTACCAGTTAATCATTAAAAGAGCAAAGTATGAACAAATCCACTTTAGTCAAAAGATTGCCCTAAAAAAATTTAAAGATTTTCACACATCATTGCATTTAGAGTACATTCTAGTACTTTAAATCAATCAAGCAGATTCAAGTGTAATACATTTTAAAAGCTGCTCCCCCACACTTAAAATTAGACATTGTCCTCAATGTACAAAAAGTAAATAGAAAAGAGATAGAGAAGAGATAGGGGACTGAAACTTCCCAAACAAGTAGAGCTTTGTTCTCAATTACAAAGCATGACTTCCAGTAGATCCACAAGTAGAGAAAGATTAGGAGACAAAGGGGAGACTACTAATGCAAAAGAAAGGAGATGCATTACTGGAATAAAGTATGCCAACAGTTAGTTATTACAGACATAAATAGTAAAAGTGCGAGAAAATAAAAGATAAAAAGTTAAAGCAATGCAAACCAAATGAAAGTACATTACAAATATAAGTATAGACCAAGACAAATGAGAGTAGAAAAGAGGAAAAAGGAAAAGGCAGAATGGTAAGTATTTTGTTAGTGAAAGTGCAATCTGAGCTACTGAGTAGGAAGATCTGGATTAGCAGGAAAAGAGAGGTGGAAAAGCTGGAAAAGGGCCTCAACCATGCTTTCAGTGTGTCTGGACCTCCTATCTAAGTCATCATAGAGGCCCTCAATCCTCAACGAATGCTCAAATATGCAATGCTGCTAAGTCAGAATCTGCTATTGACTGGACAAGATATCTCTAAAATAGGCTTTATATGAAACTCTCCCGCCTGCAGAAGATGATGAACCCATGTCAAGAACTACATCAGTATCGTTATCATCTACAGGAAAATCAATCTCATCCTTAGGTGGTGGCTGTTGCACAGGCTGGATTCCTACAGCTAGAAGGATGCCCCTATGAAGGGGGGTCATCTGAGATGCCACAGAAAAGGATTTATAAGGACGATCAAAAAGTCCCAATCGTCTGGCTAATCTGATGATGTATGGACGGGCTGTAATACTCCCAGCACGTCTATCTGATGTCTGAGCTGAAAGGAAGTGTACAAGCCCAGCTCCAATGTGGATGGGGACCCTCTTATCATGTTGTATAGGAAGAGAATGTCAGTTGTCCCCACCACTCCGTAATTATGTCCTCGACCATTCAAAGTATGATTGAGAATAAAGTGGATAACTCACCATGCTACTCTCCGAAGGCTAGATGCCTTGCTCTTCGTCAAATCATAAGAGCTCCCGGTAGTAATGGTGGACCATACCTGCCACTCCTAATTCCTATAAGGTAGTCCTATCCGAATATTCTGATACTCTAGGGTGGCTACAAAGTCTACAAAGTAAATCCCCATGTGTACTGAAAACTAGGTCACATTCATAGAATATGTGACTGTCCCGAGGCGAAACTGCATTGTGTCAGCAGAGTCAATAGTGCTGAAGTATCTCTCCAGATGGAAAGTGTTGAGAAACTCCAAGGTAAGCTCTCTATATCTAGGCTCTATGATCTGAAAGAAGGTCTCCTAAGCACTTACATTGATAAGCTTTCTGATCTCATCCTCAAGCCCAAACTCTCTCAAGACTGCCCAATCTATATATCGACCCTCCATAAATGATTGGTCTCTGTGTCTACTAAATGCCTGGATATGGGCCTCATCTGTGAACTTGAGAAACTGGAAGGTAGTGGGTCCCCTAAAGGAGGTCCCTCTAGAAGTACTGCCTCTAGAAGTCCACTTAGCAGTCATCTTTTGTCTTTTTGACATGATCTCGTGAATGCTAGAGCAAAACTCAAAGTCACTGCTTAAAATCCAAGAGGAACCCAAAACTTGCAATTGCACCAATTAAATTAAAGATTAAATAGTGAAAATTCTTCAAATAGCTAAGAAAAACACTTTAATCGGTGTATTTTAGGAGAAGAAGGGCCGAAAATAGGTGTAGGAAAATTAGGTCGCGATAGGTGCTAAAGAAGATGAAGGAAAATGGAGGAAATCAGTCATTAAAAGCTCTATTGTCTAGGAACATGGGGTCTGACATGGCCCATGTCGTGCCCCGTATTCTTCTGTGAATGAGCATTCTGAAGAACAAGTTTAAAAAGGATTTTCGTAAGAGTATATAGGGTTTGACACGGCCCATGTCGTGCCTTATGTATCTCTCTGGAAGGCATTTTGAAGAGCATATTTTCAAAAATAAAACTTTGCAAAAGTACATGTGGTTTGACACGGCTCTTGTTATTCCCCGTGTATCTCTCTGAAAGGCATTAAATGCAAAAATTCTCAACATGAATTAGATAGTAAGGTATATGGGGTTTGACACGGCTCATTTCGTACCCCATGTATCTCACTGGAATAAATTCTAAGCCTTCTATACACGAAATGAATAGTAAAAATGCATATATGCCTAATTTACCCAGAAATAATGACCAAATGCAACAAATTAGCATCTTAAATCAATAACCAATAACTTAAATGCCTTAAACCAGTTAGAGACTCAGAGAAAAAAATGGGAAAAACAAAGATTAAAAGCAATAAAAATGAAAAAAATTGCTTGGGTTGCCTCCCAAGAAGTGTTTGTTTAAGGTCATAAGCTCGACCCCTATTTCAATCATTCTCGAGGTGCCATTATTGATGGCCTAGCAATATAATGTTTCAATCTCTGACTATTAACCTTGAAATTTCTAGTGCTCTTACTCTAAATTTCTACAGCTCCAAATGGATACACCTTTTTCACATGAAATGGCCCAATCCATCTTGTTTTGAGCTTTCTTGGAAAAAGCTTAAATCTAGAACTGAACAATAACACTAAGTCTCCTTCATGGAATTTCCTCCTGAGAATGCACTTGTCGTGCCAAATCTTTATTTTTTCTTTGTACATCTTGACATTGTCATAAGCATCATTTCTCAATTCTCCAAGTTCAAGAAGTTGAAGCTTTCTTTTCTTCCCAATAGATTGCAAGTCAAAATTTAGCAACTTTATTACCTAATATGCCTTATGTTCTATCTCTACCAGCAAATGACAATGCTTCCCATAAATAAGCCTAAATGGTGCCATTCCAATGGGAGTCTTGAAGGCAGTCCTATAAGCCCATAAGACATCATCTAACTTGAGGGCCCAGTTTCTCCTTGATTTAGACACATTCTTTTCTAGTATGCCTTTAATTTCTCTATTTGAAAGCTCCAATTGCCCACTAGTTTGTGGGTGATATGAAGTAGAGATCTTATGGGTTACACCATACCCTTTCAAGAGAGATTGGAATTGAGTGACAATAAAGTGAGACCCTCCATCACTGATGACTGCTCTTGTGATCCTAAATCTAGGAAACAACACCTTCTTGAAGAATCTAACTATAACTTTTGTATCACATGTCAGAGTAGTAATCACCTCCACCTATTTAGAGACATAATCTACCGCCACAAGTATATATTTGTTACTGCAAGAAGGTGGGAATGGTCCCATAAAATCAATTTCTCAGATATTAAATATTTCCACTTCCAAAATGTTGTTCAAAGGCATCTCATGCCCTTTTAATATACTACTAACTCTCTGACACTGGTCACACGAAGTCACATACTGATGAACATCCTTGAATAGAGTTAGCCAGTAGAAACCTGCTTGGGCAATCTTTGCAGCTGTCCTTGACGTGCCAAAGTGTCCTCCATAGGGGGAGGAATGATAATGGAACAGAATACTAATAATTTCTTCATGAGGCACACACCTTCTGAACAAGCCATCCGCACATCTTCTATAAAAAAAGAGGTTCATCCTAAAAATAATGTTTTACCTCTACTAAGAACTTCTTTTTCTACTAATATCCTGCATCTGGAGGTAAAACTCCACTCACAATATAGTTAACATAGTCAACAAACCATGAGATAGCTGAATAAGAGACAGCCAACAGATAATCATCTAGAAGAGAATCATTTATTGGCATCTCTTTGTCTACCTCATCCTCTAACTCCTACTTCAACCTTGAAAGGTGATCAGCCGCCACATTCTCTGTACCCTTTTTATCTCGAATTTTCAGATCAAATTCTTATAACAAAAGAATCTATCTGACTAGGCGAGACTTGGCTTCTTTCTTGCTTAAAAGGTATCTCATTGTTGCATGATCTGTAAAAACCACCACCTTAGAATCTACTAAATAGGATCGAAACTTGTTAACTGCATAAACTACTGCCAGCAGTTCCTTCTCAGTTGTAGCATAATTCAGTTGAGCCTCATCTAAGGTTTTGCTAGCGTAGTATATAGCATGAACCTTCCTATCCTTCCTCTGTTCGAGTACCATGCCTACTGCATAGTCGCTAGCATCGCACATCACCTCAAATGGTAGACTATAGTCTGATGCTTGCATGATTAGAGTAGAAATCAAGACCTCCTTTAACCTACAATATATATCCAAACAATCTTGATTAAAATAAAAAATAACATCTTTTGTAAGTAGGTTAGTTAAAGGTTTGACAATTTTAGAGAAATCCTCGATGAAGCATCAGTAGAAATCGGCATGTTCCAGAAAACTCCTCACTCCTTTTATAAAAGTTAAAGGAGGTAATTTCTCTATGATTTCCACCTTAGCCTTGTCTACCTCAATACCATACTCTGATACTTGATGGCCAAGGATAATCCTTTCTCTCACCATAAAATGGCATTTCTCCCAATTGAGTACTAAATTTATCTCCTCACATCTCTGCAGCACTTGAGATAAATTAGTCAAATAGTTATCAAAGGAAGTACCATATACAAAAAAATTATCCATAAAGACTTCCATGATGTTTTCAATAAAATCAGAGAAAATAGCCATCATACAACGTTGAAATGTAGCAGGAGCATTACACAAACCAAAGGGCATTCTCCTATATGCAAAAATGCCATAAGAACATGTGAATATGGTCTTTTCTTGATCACTTGGATTTATAGGAATTTGGAAGAAATTAAAATAACCATCCAAGTAACAAAAATGTGAATGCTTAGCTAACCTTTCCAAAGTTTGATCAATGAAAGGGAGAGGGAAATGGTCTTTTTAGGTTGCTTTGTTTAATTTTCTATAGTTTATACACATCCTCCAACCTATGACAATCCTAATGGGAATTAGCTCATTATTGTCATTTTTCACTACAGTTAATCCCCCTTTCTTTGGGACAACATGTACTAGACTAACCCACTGACTGTTTGAAATTAAGTAGATTACCCCAGTATCAAGCAACTTCACTATTTCTTTCTTTACAACTTCTTTCATGTTTGGATTTAGCCTTCTCTGATGTTCAATGGAGGGTTTACTATCTTCCTCCATTAATATCATATGCATGCATATTGAAGGACTAATCCCTTTCAAATCAGAAATTATGTACCCCAAAGCCTTTTTATGCAATCTAAGCTGCCTAAGCAATTTTTTTATTTCAAGGGCATTTAGATTTGCATTTACAATCACATGATAAGTGGAGTGGGGTCCTAGAAATTCATACCTAAGGGTAGATGGGAGAGGTTTCAATTCTACCTTAGGAGGTGTCTCTTCCTCAAGTGGAGAGATTCTCAAACTGTATTTCCAATGATTCAATTTCTTCAGGGAGGTAAAGTGGAAAGCTTGCCTCCAAAAATTCTGCATATACAACAATCTCCTCAGTTTCATTTTTAGCAACTTCATTCCTTACTAGACATGCTTCAAGTAGATCTTGAAGGCAACCCATGAGAAGGTTTTCTTTCATAACCTTGTCTAGCACATCAATCCTGCATATTAAATCTTCACAAACAGGTAATTTAATTGATTGATTCAAATTAAACTTAATTGTTTCATCTCCCACAAATAATGAAAGCTTTCCATTTTTAACATCAATTAAAGCATCCGTAGTGGCCAAAAAAGCTCTACCCAAAATGATAGGAATTTGTGTATCCTCTTCCATTTCAAGTACAACAAAATTAACAGGAATGAAAAACTTACCAACCTTGATAGGTATATCCTCAAGCATACCTATTGGGTATTTCACAGAGCAATCTGCTAACTAAAGTGAAACTATGGTGGGCTTCATTTCTTCTATGTTCAATCTCTTTGCAACTGAAAATGGCATGAGGCTCACACTTGCTCTCAAATCACACAATGCCCAGTCAATAGGGACATTTCCAATCACACAAGGAATAGAAAAGCCGCTTGGGTCCCTAAGTTTAGGAAGTAGTTTATTTTGGATGATGGCACTACACTCCTCTGTTAGTGCTACGATCTCATGCTTCTCTAGCTTTCTTTTATTTGAGAGGATGTCTTTCAAGAACTTTGCATATGACGGCATTTGTGAAAGGGCATCAATGAAGGGGATATTGATGTATAATTTCTTCAACACTTCCAAAAACTTCTCAAACTGCTTGTCAAGCTTAGCCTTTGCTAATCTTTGAGGATAAGGGATAAACGATTTATATGGTTCTAGAGGGACATACTTTGGCTTTTCAAGTAATTCCATTTCTCTCACTTTAGAATTGTCAGGATTTGGAGCTTTTTTGTCTTCTTTTTGCACTTTTCCCTCAACTATCTTTTCTTCACCTTCTTGACTAGCATTTGGAACCCTCAATTGCCTTCCACTCCAAAGAGTGATTGCCTTACAATGCTCCCTAGGATTTGATTCAGGTTAAGCAGGGAGTTGACTAAAAGCTTTAGAGGAAGAAGCAAAAGCTTATTAAGCTATTTAAGTCTCTAACATTTTCCCATGGATGGCCAATAAGTCAACTTTGGAGGACAATTGTATAATGGAGTCCTCCATGGCTCTACCATGCTACCTAAACTCTTCATTAGTTTTCTCTTGGGAAATGAGGAATTTCTCTAAGAGGCCTTCTAATTTAGAAGTAGAAAAAGGTTAAGCTGGTGGGTTGTAAGGTCTTTAGTTTTGAAAACCAGGTGATGGTGGTTTATTATGAGTATTTTGAGTGTTGTATGGTTGGTTGGGATTATAGGATAGATTGGGGTGATTCCTCCATGATAGGTTGTAGGTATTTCCAAAGGGTTCATTCGAATTTCTCTGTCTATACCCATTGTTGTGCATATAATTCACTTGCTTAGTGAAATCCTACTTTAATTGACACTCAGTTGTCATGTGACCTATCATACCACAAATCTCACAAGAAAAGTCAGTAGCACCTGTAGTATTTACACTATTAACTTGAAATTTATCAAATTTAGCAATAAGTGCATCTACTTTGCTACCTAGACTTTCTAGTGCATCTACCTTAGCAAACAAATGATTAAAAGCATCCAATTCATACTTACCTGGAGCTTTCCTTGAAGATCCTCTCTCATTTGACCATTGGTAGTGGTTCAAGGCCATGTCCTCAATCAATTCATATGCTTCATCCAACCTTTTATTCATTAAAGCACCTGTAGCAATAGCATCCATAGTAAGCTTAGTATTGTACCTCAAACCATTGTAGAAAGTATGAAGAACTAGCCATTTCTCTAGCCCATGATGTGTGCACAACCTCAAAAGTTATTTATATCTATCCTAAGCATCAAACTATCCTAAGCATCAAATAGAGATTCATCCTCTCTTTAAGAGAATGTGGTGATTTCATTCCTCAATTGAGTAGTTTTGCTTGGAGGGAAATATCATGATAGAAAAGCCCTCAGTAGCTCTTCCCATGTGATAATAGATCCTAGTGGTAAGGCATGTAACCAAGCCCTTGCTCTATCCCTTAAGAAGAATGGGAAGAGTCTAAGCTTGATGACATCTGTTGCCACACCATTTATCTTGATTATGTCACAATATTCCAAGAAAATTTGAATGTGGAGGTTGGGATCCTCTATTGGTCCTCCACCAAACTGGTTTTGCTATACCATAGACAAAAGAGCTGGCTTTAATTTGAAGTTGTTGTCCTCAATAGTAGGCCTCCTTATGCTAGATTGAAGCCCAATTGCGTCAGGTGCTGCAAATTCTCTAAGGGACTTGTTATTTATGTCTTCAGTCACTGTTTCAATGTTAATTGGCTCTTGGATATGTACTGGTTATTGCTCTCTCCTTTTCCTATGCAGAGTTCTTTCAATCTCCGGATTTAAGTCAAGAATTCCTTCAAGACTTCTCTTTCGCATATACAAAATCTTCTATAAAAGAGTAGGTAATACTCAAATAGAACAAAATAAGAAAGATATTCTATAAAAACAAGAAAATCAAAACAAGATAAATTAAGAACTAAAAAAAATAAAATGAACCACATAGTCTAATTCACTCAAAAGTTTTTGTTAATATCAACTATTTTCAAAACCCCTGGCAATGGCACCAAAAACTTGACGTGATCCCGCAAGTGCACGGGTTTGATCAAGTTATAGTATAAAAGATATTATCTCTACAAGGATTGAGTGTTGATTACTAATTGAAATTCGAGATAAATTATCTAGGTGTACTAATTGTGATTGTGAATTAAGTATTTAATTGATTGATTAAGAGTAAAATGTGAAATAAAATTTAGTTATTAAAAAGAAAGCAAATGAAACTAGAATGAGTTAAGTAAAGATCTAATTCAAATGGGATGAAGATGTACTCAGTTTTAGGGTTTCTTTGTTCAATGCATTATGGAATGAAGATAACTTTTTGGCACGGTTTACTATTAATTTAGATTGTTGGATTAACGAAAGTAAGCTATACCTCATTGTAAGGCTACTAGCCACTAACCAATAGATAAAGTGCCTAGAATATCTCTAATAATCACTCACCCAGGTTGCATTAACAGTGCTTTGAGAATCTAATTTTAGACATTTCATCCTGTGCAAAAGAATCCAATTAGCTTAATTCCTAAGTCTAATAGAGATTCCCAATGATTATGCAAGGTATGATTAATTAATTGGTCATTCCAACATAGAATCAACTAATCCTTTACACAAATTCAATATTTCGAAAGTATTAAGTTGTTGAATTACAAAACAGCATATTCAAATCATAAATTAACAATAAATTAAGCTAGATTATATTAAAATTAAATTCATAAATCCATGAACAAGTCTACCCCAGCTGAGCATTGAGGTTTAGTGTGAGTTCATTACAAAACCAGCAGAAAACCAAAAAATAAAGAGGGAAATCAAACTAGTCATGAAGCTCTATAAATTCCTTGCTTGAATCTTCAATTCTTCGCTTAAATCCAATCCTCCAAGACTAATAGTCACCCTCAGTGTCTCTAGGTCTCCCAAGGGTTTCTACAGACGACTCTTTTTCTCATTTTTGACTCATCCCCCTCCCCCTGTACAAATTCTCCGCATAAAATTGATATTAGCAAAGTATACAGGGTTTGACATGGCCCGTGTCATACCCTGTGTTCTTTTGCGAAGGGCTTAAAAACTGCTCAGTAAAGTTTCCAAACACACAGAAAGGTACACGACCCTCCACACAGGGTTCCCATACCTCGTGTTCTTTGCCAAATGAGCATATTTGCTTCGATTCTCCACAATTTGCATGGTTTTAGTTCCAGATCCTTTTCTAATGCTTTAATGAGTCACTTTGAAACCTGAAAATGAATATCACGCATCTAAGTACCTTTTTCCAATGAATTTGCACAAAATACTTAATAAATAAGCAATGAAGCACATAAAATATAAGTGCAGATATGCATTTATCATTAGTTGACATATAAAGATCAACCAATCCTTGAATAGGTCTAAGCTTATAATGCAAATGTAATTTTATTTAAAATTATTATAAAAATTTGTTTACAATAATCTTTAACTTACAATGCAACATTTTATGAATGCCTTTATTTTGGTATATTATTATCTGTATGGTTAGTTATTTTAAATGTCCACATAAATTTTCACTGTTTAATAATTTGGCACTAGGAATTCAAATTTGTAACTTACTCTACTACATTCATAAGATGTATGGATCAACTCATTTACCCTAACGTGTATTTTATAAGTATTCAATTCTTTTATCCAACCGTATATCTTGAGTATAAATATATTTTCAAAGGCTTAAAGTTTTCAAGTTTCTATTAGTGTAAAATCGTCAAATTCATTTTGATTGTATTTTGTGTGAGAATTCTCGTTTAATGTAAAATTTTAAATCTTCATAATCCTTTTAAAATTCGTACTCGTAAGTAATCCTATTGTTGCAATTTTGTAATTTTCTTATTTTTATCATGCATAAAATATCCAATATATATTATTATTGAATATATAAAAAATCTAACATTAAATATTTAATATCCAATATTAATATATTCGAATGAAACATTTTTATGTATTTAATTTTTAAATATTTGATATTTTTAAATACATTTTATCTTATAAAAAATTTATATTGTATTTGAAAATATTTGTATTGAATGAATACAAATAATCAATAGTGAATAGATATTATTTTTATACAAAATAAAAATGTTAGATATTGTATAAATTTGTAGATAAAATGAAAAATTCACTGGAAGTTACAATAAAACCTATTTGAATTATTGCTAATTGGTTATTATTTTTAATACATTTCATATTAAAACATTAAAAATATGAGAATTTGAATACATATTAATTATTATTGAATAAACATTATATATTGTTATGAAATTTGTGTAACTTCTAATCCTTATTAAAGTATATATTCATATGAAATTCTTATATTAGTACATAAATTGTAATATGAAATTTCTTTTCTATATTGATAAATGTTGTTTATTTTAATCAATATATAATGTTATGAAGTATTTATGGCAACAACAAATGGAAATTTTCTCCATTTGAATTTTTTATATTAAAGAATTAAAAAATAATAAACATTTCCATTCACATTCTATCATATGACAAATTTCATATAACAATTTATTTTCTTCTAATTTTATGTTGAAAAATATTTCATGTAACAATTTATCTTTGTTCTTTTTTTTAATATAAATTTTTTCCATTAATTATTATATGAACTATTTCTTAAAAATTACATAACAATCATTATTGAATAATAATTTATTTTTTTACCTAATTTACATTATTATGAAATTTTTATGAATTATGCTCCCTGTTAAATTGTATAATCATATAAAATTGTATTACATTATGAGAAATTATAAAAATATGTCTTGATTTTTTCAATGTTATTGTTAAATATAAATTTTTTTCATTAAATACAATGTTTTCATGAAATATTTTATTAGCAAATTTTATTTATTATATTTATTCTTTAAAGCATGTTTATAAAGTTATATTGAAAAAACTTATTAACATACTTCAAAATTTATTTTTGTGTTGATACATATTTTTTTAAAAATGTTTATATAATTATTCTAATTCCATTCATTATTATGTTTCAACAAAATTAGAAAATTTTGTGTTGCAAAACTGTGTCCTAAATTTTATCTACAGAACAATCTACCTAACTGAATAATCACACATATATCAAAATTTTCAAAACTACATTTGTACTCAGTAACATAACAATAATAAAATTTAGATTTATAAAATACACATGAAAGAAAAATTATACAAACACATTTAACATATAAATCAAACTAATATTAATTTCATGCTAAAGATATCATACCATCAAAATAAATTAATTCATTACATATTATTATAGCAAAAAAATTCATATCAAATTGTTCATCTCCTAAATTGCATAATGAAATAAAATTTTATAAAATTTAATATACATACCTCACTGAAATAAATTTATTAATTGAATATCCTTGAACCAAACACAAACAACAATAAACAACAATAATATCTAATAAAACAAAACAAAATAATGAACAATATATATAAATAACAAAATTATATTATTAAAAAATATAAAAAAAATACTAAAACACAAAAAGAATACCTGAAATCTCTAACCTCAACTTCCCTCTTTGCCGCACACAAATGAGGCTGCAAGAGCAGTGAGGGTATATATAGGCAAACTTTTCAGTGATGACAAATTCCTTGATTGTTGGTGAAGAGTCATCACTAAAGGTCTGTAACCTTCAACGATGATATTGTCGTCGCTGAAGGCTTGGCATAGGAAATTGTGCTAGACCTTCAGTGATGACATTGTCGTCGTTAAAGTATTTCCCTTCCCGCCCATTCAATCGTCGTTTTATTATCGATGACAATATCATTGGTAAAAGCTACAGTGACAACAAAATATTTATCATTGCTAAAAATGTCATCAGTGTTGATCTATTTTGTTGTAGTGATGATTAGATCCAAATTGAACCAATCACGGAATTATTGGCTTATTGGCTAAATCGATTGAGTAAATTTGAGTTTAATAACTATGATTTCAACTTCAAGGAGGATCCATCACCAAGGGTGAAGGGTCATTTAGTTTAAATTTTGAAAAATTTTAAATTATATATGTAATTTTTATTTTACAAAATAAATTTATTAGTATGATCCCTTTTAAAAAATAAAATAAATATGAATGATTGTATGATATGTAAGCATAAATCTATATTTCTCTTCTTGAAAAAAAGAGGAAAAAAAAGAGGCTAGTGAAAAAAAATAAAATTTATTATTATATTTCTCACCATTATATATTATTAATTATATCAGAACTTAGTTAAATTTGATTAGATTCTTATAATAATTAAGTCCGAACTTGAATGTTCCAAAGAATTCGTGCTTAGTCAAATTCAAACAAATAAATATTCAATTCAATTCATCTCATTTATAGCCTTGATTATCTAATTTTTCACCCACCCCTAACAATTTTTTGGAGTTAGTCTTTTTTACCCTCCTTGCCTCATGCTTGATCACCCTTGTCCCCACGGTCCCTAATATTAGTCTTAGTGATAATTCTTAAAAAAGTGAACTCACCAAAGCTATGCTGAGGCCCCAGGGAGAAAAATAAGCAAAGAAAAGATTATCTGGACGGTCTGATCGTGGGAGTGTTATTTCAAAGTTCTGATAACATTTTTTTGTATCCAGGCAAATGATGTCCGGAAGTGGGACATTCAATTCTGGCTGTGTTTGGTTTTGGAAATTATAATTTCAAAAATTTTTAATATTTTTGAGAATATAATTTTAAAAAAATTAATTTATAAGTATATTTCATTATTATGTTTGAGTTCAATTAAAAATAATTCTAAAAATATTATATTATTATATTTTAATTAATTATATAATTTTAAAATATTATTATATTATTAAAAATATTTTCATAAAAAATTAATTAATTAACGGTAACAAATGATGGGTGATAGTTGCAATAGATGATACCAATGATCATTATTAATGATAAATAACTAGTAAATATTAGTAGCAGGGAGTGAACAACCTCAATAAATAATAATAAAATGAAGTATAAGTGATTCTAAAATTTTAATGAAAGACTGAATAAATTATTTTATTTATATCATTAAAATATTCTTATATTATAAAAATATAGAATGTTCATCTCTTCTTATATAAATATTTTAGAAAATATTGAATTAAAAACACTTTTAAAAATATTTTTCTAAAATTTGGATAAAAATAGAAATTTTACATCAGTTTCAAATATTTTAAAAAATATAAGATTCACTGCTGCACCTAAGGAAGTAGGCATCCAAGTTTTAGCCGGTCAGAAACCTAATTAGACAGGCTTAAAGGTCGAGCTTAAACATAATTTAAGTCTGTTTCATAAATACATCAAACTTGAATCTATATATTTGAAATCAATTGGACATTAATTTATTTATATATTAAATATTTTATTATATATTATATAGCATAAATCTTAATTATTAAGATTAATATATTATACAATGATATTTTCTCACATATATATATATATATATATATATATATATATATATATATATATATCAAATATATATTTTATATTTTTAAAAATTTTAATTACATATTATCTATAAATATATTAAAATATTAAAATTGAACTCAAGCAGAACTAGATTTGAAAATTTCTTTTTCAAACGGGACTCAGACAATTAAAAAGCAAAAACGTCGGCCGAGGCCGGGTCTAGAGTCTACATTGTATTAACATTTTTATACAGAACCCTCCCGGTACTGGCTTGTTTCGTGAGCCCTATTCAATTTATGACTGCATAAAAAATGCATTGCTAATGGCTATGTCACATTTATAAAAATGGAAGAAGTTACTATTTTATTGCATTTTAGTAGTCCACGGAAAATGTCTGCCATCTCATATTGTATTTTCTAACAAAGGGTTCGAATATGCATCCACTCCTTTTCTTAAGAAAATAACAGGATATTTTATTTGAAATTGTGAGTCTTCGAGAAAATTGTGTATATCTGAGCAAAAATTAAAATTTTATCTCTTTAAAAACAGTAAAAAATGAGAAAAAAAAAGAGAAAAAGATTTTAATCCAATGTTTTGGTTATTTTAAAATTGCAGCATGTTCCGATCTTGGAAATTACCAAAAAGTCTCCCTCCAAGATAATAAAAGGCCAACATAAAACGCGTAAAATAGATTAGAAAAAGGAGCATCCAGCAGTAGTTGAAACCTCTTTTAGATGACAATTAAGTAAAAAATTAACGTTTCAAATTTTTGCATAAAATTTAAATATAATTTATTTTTAATTGATATAGTAAGTTTGTCACCAATAATATAGACATTAAATAAGTTATTTTCCGACATTTTAAATTTTTATATAATTTAAAAAATATTATTGCTTCAAAATAAATATCTGTACTAGTGTAAACTAACATCTAACAATCATCATAAATCAACGTTTCTGTGGTTGTAGCGAGAAGCTTTGAATTTATTTACTTTGACGAAGTTGGAAGTTGCGTCTGTAACAAGTTAGTAAACATTCAAAGTACTACCACAAATATACCAATAACTGGACAAAAATTGAAGTTGAAAATACTCAATACATACTTCAGATATCTAATTTTGTGGCACTTAATTTTAAATCTAGCCTTCTTTTGCTTTTAGTGGAATGGTTGCGAGACGCATTGAATTTATTTATTTCAACGAAGTTGATATTTAGTGTTTGTAACATTAGTCAATATTCAAACTACTTCTACAATTACCGCATTAATTAAGGATACCTTCCGTAAACTATTTTTTCATGTGTAAAATTTTTTTCAAAAATTTTTATTTCATGTATTTTCGGTGTAACTTTATTTACATCAACAGTGCAAAAAATTGTATCACATGTCTCATATTTAACTATCTTTTAAAATGAGAATTTTGATTAATCAACTATCATATTTATGAAAGTTTGTTTCTTAATAAATTATAAATTTTAATAAATTACACCAAATTTATGTCAGCCATTAACTTCATCTTTTTCAATTTTTAAAATTTTGCTTCTTAATAAATTATAAATTTTTCTTATAAAAGAGAAGGATGATACTCAAGTAAACTTTTTTAAATACTTGTTATGAGGCTTTCATTCAAATTACAATACATACATATATATTATATATATATATATATATATATATATATATATATATATATATATATATATATATATATATATATATGTAGATCTATTTAAAAAATAATTATGATGTTGATAGTTATTGGGTAGTGTCATGAGAAGTTTCACCTCTTTTAAGAGGGTTGAGTATTTTCACCGTTGGATTGTTTTAATGCTTTGAGATTGTATTTTTAATCTCAATTCACTTGTTTTAAGATTTAGAAAAAGATAATCAAATATTGAAAATACTCAACTTCTTTGGAGGTGGGGCTCTCCATGGCACCATCCTTATTTCTTATACGTAAGCAAGCAAATATGCCCATTTTTTTTAATTTTGAAATGTTTTGTGAAAAAGATAGATATAAATTTTAAAAGTAGAAAACATAAATGATAAATATAAAGCCGTTTGTGTTTCTTGGTTCTATCTCTCTAATTCAAATTGTATAAAGCATTTTTCAAACTTAAAAAATCATCAAAAAATTTTGAAAAAGAGGAATTGTGACTTAATTATTTTTTTTATAGTTTATTAAAAAGACAAACCTTAAAAAGTAAAAGGATAAACAATTAAAGAAACTGAAAAGTTGGAAGGTACATGTCAAGGTAATAATTCAAAGAAATAAGTGAAAAAGAAAATAATTAATTACTTGAAAACCATAAAGGTGGTCAAAAAAGGGAACATAATTTTATAAAATGCTTGTATAAATGGAACTGCGTTATTGGCACATGAAATAAAAATTAATTCTTTTGGAATTTTGTAAGTTTCATTAATATATATTAGGATTTTAACTGGTGATTGCCGTTATTTAATAAAATAGCAGATGATACAGAAAATAAAATTAGAAAAAATTAGAATTATAAAATGATAAACAACAACAATATTATAGTTGTATACCACGTACGGTTTAAGACTATTGTTCATATACGTAAACAACAATCCAAGAAAATTCCTAAATTCCTGGAAGCAAGGTATTTTAGATGGCACAGCTTGACCGCAGCAATCCCGTCTATGACAAGACTGTAGCGAAAATATCATGGGTGTACCATCGAAGAAGACTAATTGAGGTATTCTTAGAGGCGACTTGTGACCATGGAAGACTAATTCATATTTGACTATCGTCGTTAGAATCAAATAAGATCAGCCATTAAAGTGTTAAAATGAAATCTATGAAAGGAAAGTATGTTTAAAGACAAAAACCCTACTCTCTTATTAAGCCATCATTAAAATATAGTTGCATGCGATTCCAATGGGAGTTCATATTGTCTTGCGGCTTTTCTTAGTTACCATGTACTCGATAAGCTTAAGCACCAATGTCGTTTCAGAAAATGGCATTTGTCTGGGCCATCAACAATCCTTGTTGCTCCATCTGAAGAGAAACCTTATATTCAACTCTACGAAGTCCAAAAAACTGGCTCACTGGAATCCAACTGCTGATTGTTGTCAATGGAATGGTATAACTTGCAACAGAGGGCGTGTTGTTGCTCTCGACTTGAGCGAGGAGTTCATATCGGGAGGACTTGAAACTTCGAGAAGTCTCTTCAGCTTGAAAAATCTGCAAAATTCGAGTTTGGCTTATAAGAACATCCACTCTGCGATCCCTTTGGTGTTGCAAGAGTTGAAGAGTTTGACTTTTCTGAATTAATCAAATGCTGGTTTTGAAGGCCAAATTCCAGTTGAGATTTCTCGACTATCAAGGTTAGCTATTCTTTTAATTCAGGTCTAAAACTTGAGACGCCGAATATAGGAATGTTTTTGAAGAATCTCACAGAAATCGAGGAACTATATTTGGATGGTGTGAGGATCAAGGCCAAGGGTGAGGAATGGTGCCATGCTGTAACCTCGTTGCAAAATCTACGAGTTTTAAGCATGTCATCTTGCAATCTCTCAGGACCAATTGATTCTTCACTAGCAAAGCTTCAGTCACTCTCTGTAATTCGACTGAACCAGAACAACATATCAAGCGTGGTGCCTGAATCTTTTGTGAATCTTTTAAGGTTGACCACCTGGAATTGAGCAATTGTGGCTTAAATGGAATATTTCCGAAAGGTATCTTCAATAAGCAGACACTGCAGATCCTTCACTAGCAAAGCTTCAGTCACTCTGTAATTCGACTGAACCAAAACAACATATCAAGCGTGGTGCCTGAATCTTTGGTGAATCTTTTAAGTTTGACCACCTTGGAATTGAGCAATTGTGGCTTAAATGGAATATTTCCGAAAGTTATCTTCAATATGCAGACACTGCAGATCCTTGACATATCAAATAACCATTATCTTGGTGGTTCTTTGCCAAACTTTTCATATTCTGCATCTCTATTTACCTTGAACCTGAGCAAGACAAATTTCTCAGGACCACTACCCGATTCCATTGGCAACTTGAGACAGTTGTCTAGTTTAGATCTCGCTAGCTGCTAATTCAATGGAATGCTTCCTAATTCAATCTCAATACTTCACCTTATTTTTCTTGACTTGTCATCCAATAATTTTACTGGTCTGCTTCCATCTTTTAGTATGTGTAAGAATCTCACGTATTTATCTCTTTCCCACAACAATTTTAAAGGGGCGATTCAATCCTCTCATTTCAAGGGCCTAACCAATCTTGTCAATATTGATTTACGACATAACAACCTTAGTGAAAGTGCCCCCTCTACTCTTTTTAGACTTCCGTCTTTAAAGCAACTTTGACCTTTCCAATAACCAATTTGAAGGCATATTGGACTAAATTCCTGAATTGTCCTCTTTTTTGCTGGAGAGCATTGAAATTCCACCATCTCTCTTTCATCTCAAAAAACTTACCCCTTGTTTGGCAATATTAAAAATAATATTTCATTTCATTTTCAAATAAATTTTTTTAAAAGTGTCCTCCAACTTTCATCAAACAATTTCGGTGGAACAATCGAGTTGGATATGCTTGGGAGGCTACGGAATCTACTTACATTGGACCTTTCACACAACAACTTGTCTGTTGGTGTGGAAATCGAGGATGATAATGTGCAGTATTCATTCCCAAATATGACCAACATTATGCTAGCCTCATGTAATTTGAGAGCATTCCCTAGTTTCTTAACAAACCAAGCCAAATTGCTTTATCTAGACCTATCCAGTAACTAAATTCCAGGAATAATTCCTAATTAGATTTGGAGACTTGAATCTTTGGTTTCTCTTAATCTTTCCAACAATGTTCTAATGGATTTGGAAAGGCCTTTTGATGATGTTATCTCGAAGTTATTTGTCATTGACCTTCAATCCAACCAACTCTAGGGACCAATTCCCATCCTTTCAAAATATACCCTGGACTACTCAAACAATAGATTCAATTCTATTCTCCCAACAGACATTAGTGATTACTCCATTTTGCCATGTTTTTCTATCTTTCAAATAATAGGTTATATGGAGAAATCCATGATTCCTTATGCAAAGCATCAACTCTTTGAGTACTTGACCTTTCCAATAATAACTTCAGTGGCATGATTCCTAAATGTTTATCAGCGATGAGCAAAAATCTTAGGGTGTTGAATTTAGTGGGGAACAAACTTGAGGGCAATATTTCTAATGGAATGCGAACTTCTTGCTCTCTAAGATCCCTTGATCTCAATGGTAATCTCCTTAGGAGTGAAATTCCAAGATCTCTGTCCAATTGCAACTAACTCCAAGTCTTAAATCTCAGGAATAATTTGTTAACTGATAGATTTCCTTGCTTCCTAAAAAGCATATCTAGGGAAGCAAATAAGTCAAGCCGAGCCAAGCCAAACATATGCATACTCAAGCTCAAGCTTAACAATATTAAACCATCAACCTCGAAAAAGTCAAGCTTCAATTTGAACACAATTTGAACACGAGCTTAATCGAACTTATTTGAGTTTAAATAGGCTTTAAATTCCTTATTCTAAATTTCTGATCAAACCCAAGTATTTGAACTCAAACTCGAGCTTAAGTTATATTTGAGCCTAAGTGATCTTAAACAAACTTATATGAGCCTAAAAGAGCTTAAATAGGCCTAAAAGAGCTTAGTAAGTTTTTTATATTTACATTATATATAATATACGAGTCTAAATGGGCCTAAAAGAGCATAGTGAATTTTTTATATTTATATTATATATAATATAAAAAATAAAAATATATTTTACACTAAACTCGTTTAAGTTAGCAAACGATTCAAAACCAAACAATAAAAGCTCAAACTTATCTTGTTTAATAAATGAGCTAAATGTGCCGAGCTTATTTTGGCTTAATTCAAGCTCGAACTAAACTGTTTATGAATCGATCTCAAACTGCTTACGAGTAACTCAACTTATTTGCACCTCTAAGCATATCTACCTTCAAAGTTTTGATTTTGAGGTCAAACAAGTTACATGGTTCTATTAGATGTCAAAATAGCATTGGTGACAGGCATATACTTCAAATTGTTGACCTAGCCTCCAATGATTTTAGTGGAAATCTACCAAGATCACTCTTGAATACTTGGAAGGCAATGATGCTTGATGAAGATAAATCTAGACACTTGCTATCCAATATAATTGATAAGTATAGTCTTGATGATATTTGGGATATACTTGTATCTGATGGCAAAGATGTGGCACAAATGTTTGCTAAAATCTTGTCAACCGAACCTCCCTCGGTTATCGAGCACTTTGTCTTGGATGTCTACATGGATCTTGACCATTATCAGGACTCAGTTACAATTGTGAATAAAGGGCTGTAAACGAAGTTAGTTAAAATTCTAACAGCGTTTGCTTAGTTAAAATTCTAACAGCGTTTGCTTCCTTGAATTTCTCATCCAACCACTTTGAAGGGACAATACTAGAGTTGATGAATTTTAGGGCACTGCATGCTCTTAATCTGTCACGCAATGCTTTCCTAGGAGTATTCCAACATCTTTGAGAAATCTGAAACAACTAGAGTTATTAGACCTATCCATGAATTCTTTGAGTGGAGAAATTCCAAGAGAACTTGCAAGTTTGAGTTTCCTTTAATTCCTCAACCTTTCTTTTAATCATTTGGCGGGCGAAATTCCCGAAGGCCCCCAAATTCAAACATTTGATGTAGCTTCCTTCAATGGTAATGAAGGACTTTGTGGACCTCCATTGCCACAAAATTGCAGCGGTGATCGAGGACGAGATTCTCCGCGACCAGCATCTGGATCACCTAATTCTAATAATAGCGGGAGCTCAATTGATTGGAATTTCTTGATTGCTAAATTGGGATTAACTTTTGGCCTTCGAATTTTTATCCTGCCCCTAATGTTTTCACAGCAATGGAGGCAGTCCCACTTGAAGCTCTCAGATAACATCCTCTGTCAGATCTTCCCTCAGCTTGATATTGTATATGAACCCCATGGAGGGTGTAATTACAGAACCCTAAGGTGAATGCGATACTGATCCTGCTGGTAGAAAGTGGCTGATATATTCAATTGGTATTCTCTTCTTTCTCTATGTTGTCTATTTGTTTTACTCCTTTTGTGTTCACCTATGAAACCCAAATAAGGAATGACTTTGTCCATTAATTAGCATTCAAGAAGCTGAGCTTCTTCGTAACAAATTGTAATGTCAATATATTTGTGATATCAGTGACGACAAATTTTACATATAATTTCATTTGATCTGATTTAAGTATGATTTAATTATAATTTTGGTTCTTAAAATATAAAATTATTACATATTTTAAATATAATAATTTATTAGGATTCTTTTAATATATAAATTGAAGCAAATTAGGTTTAATCTGATTAGTAACTCTTGTCTGATTGAAAGGGAAAATAATCCTAATTAACATGCAAATTTTCAATGAGAAATCTAAATTAGCAACTACTATAACATAAAATTAATAAAATTCACCCCCTCATGTCAAAAACTCATAAATCACGTGATTCATCTGCACACTAAAACATCTTTAATTTGATCATTAATATTATTTGATCAACTAATTTTCTTTTTAATTATTGCCAATATAGAATTTTATTGAAGTTCTATGTTCTGATTATACATTTTAATTTTTAATTTGATAAAATTTATTAATGAGGATTCAATTTGTTTCAACTTATTTATTTAAGTAATGAGGTGAGATTTTATATGTGTGTGTGTGTATATATATATATATATAGACACACACACACAAGTAAATACAAATTTTGGTCTCTTGTTTATAAAGATATTGATTATTACATCTTTCAAATTTTATAACTACATACACTTTTTCCTCTAAAACTTCCATCATCTACAATTGCATGGGTAGAAAAAGCATGGCTCTAAAAAACCTTGAACTAAATCAAGAAAAGGAAATGGCAAAGCTTTAGGATCATCTTCATAACCTCTTCCTTTTGCTAATTCAATCCCTAAAAGGGCTTATTATTTTGAGGTAACCACTTTTGAAAAATTTCTAGGATGCATGGTAAAAGAAATTGAATCTAAAAACTGTTAGGATATTAAATTCTTAGATAATCAAAATTTGGAAATTAGCACTTATCAGAGCACTTGAATTTATTATTGTTAGATACTCCATTGACATATATTTTAGTTTTGTTCATCAATTTTATGCAAATTTGAAAAAGAATGGTAAAAAAAGTCTCACTAGATTGATCGCTATAGTGAAATGTGAATATTTTTCTATAAATATCCTTGAATTTGTAGCAACGTTTGATATGAATCCAAATCAACCTTACACTGGTGTTGCGATATTGTCGATTACTCAAAGGCTATGGCAATTAGACTGATTTAGCCTCATTTCTAGCTAAAATTCAATAAGAGCAAACTTTTTATCACTAGATTATTCATGAAGGATTGGATATTACACTATACCATTGCCAGGGTGATCCTTCCAAAGCAATACAATTTCACCTAGAGTTGAAAAAGAAGCCAAGATTGAAAATTTCAACAAATCCAAGACAATAAAGGTGAAGAACATGAAACAAATGTCTTTTTAGAAAATAAAGGGTGTATGAAGATTCATTGAAAGGGGAGATGTTGTAAAAGGGTTTGACATGAAAGCTTTATGAGATCACATCACTGCCTTGCATTAAGAAACCTAAAGAGATTTGAAGTTATATATCAAAAACCAATTTAAAAAGCATAAAGAAAAGGTTAATATTGTTGAAGAAGAGAAGGATAATTTTGAAAAGGAAGATTTTCCTTAGGTAGAAAGAAGGCAAAAAGGGAAGTAGGAAGCTATTTCATCTGAGGAAGAAGCTAAAAAGGAAGAAGGAGATAATGAGGCGACTACTTCAGAAGAAGATGCTGTTGAGGATAATTTAGATGACATAGTAAATTATTAGAGATATTTGTCTCCTTAGCCATATTTTATCCCTTTAGCACTTTCTTATTTTATGTTGCAACTTACAAATTACTTTACTTTCATTTGTAGGATTTTTTTTATCCCAAGATATTTGTGGATATGTATCGATTGCAAATGCTATCATTATATTTTTTATGAATGCCTTCTTTTGATTAATGCCAAAAAGGGGAGGAAAATGTGAGGTAAACTTGAAATTAAATGTTATATACATAAATCTTCTTTCATGAAATTTTTGTGAAAGAGTGTCCTAGTGAGGGGGAGCTAATCTTTTTTTACTTAATTTCATTTCAAAATGGTTTATGATCATCAAAAAGGGGCAGAATGATAACCTTAGTCCTATGTAGAAGTATTTTGATAATAATAACACATTTTGGCTTCCTTAAGTTTGATGAAAAGACACTATTACTTTTGACCTAAAGTTGAAGATTGAAAACTATTAAAGACATAGTTAAAACTTTATTTCATAGGATCAATTGTAAAAAAGAAAATTAAATTGGGTGGGTTCAAGTATTAATCCTTGAGATTTTTTTAAAAAAAATTAAAACTTTTAACAAAATAATCTTCGATGAAGTTGCAATCAATTTTTAGGAGAAAACTATGTTTCTTAATGTTCAATTTCAAAAATTTAAATTTTAAAGGAATCAATTGATTGCACAATTGATTCTAAGTATCCAAAGAGAAATTTGGTCAACTTGAATCGATTACACAATTGATTCTTAGCTTCCAAAAAAAAATCTAGTTAGCATAAATCAGTTATACAATCAATTCTATATACTTGGCATCCTCTGCTTATTTTGAAATGCTTCTACAATAAAATTGATTGACCAATTAATTTTGTGTATCCAAAGCCAAAATAAGGTCCAAATGAATAGATTATGCAATCAATTCATCATGCAAATTTTTTAAATTGCTTAGTTAGGTGAATTTATTGTACACTTGATTCACCGAGATATTTTCAAACTTACAAAGCTCCAGTGAATTGATTGTGCAAATTATTCATCAAGCTCTAATACTCCTACAATATCTAGATTTTAGGTGTAACAAATTTTTAAATTCTTCAACTTCTATATAAAGGCTTTAACTTGATTTAAAAACATAAGAAATGACTTTCACTATTACATAGACACAAGATACTCATTTTTCTTTCTCATTTATCTTGCAAATCCTTTGAACCTAAAAGATTAAAATTCCTCTTCTTTGCTCTTCATTGTATATTCAAACTTTTAGAGTTTATAAGCCATTTTTTAGATTTTAAAAACACTCATTTGCTATGTTTTAAGGTGAAGTATCCTTAGGATATTTTAAAGTATGGAATCTCTTGATAGATTAAGTCTTTGAGAGATGAATCTCAAAGGGATTAGACAAAACCAGAGGATCGTATTGAGGTTTCTTCGAGTCCTTTTAAAACTTGGAGAGATAGTGGAATTTGTTTTCAAATCCAAGTCAAATAGAGATTGTGTAGTCCTTGGAGTGCTGGATCTTTAAGGCCAAACCAGTATAAATCATTGCATTTGATTCTCTCTATCCTTATCTTTTTATTTATCTATATCATACTCTATTTTTCTAATTGAAGTAGTGATTCTATCATACTAGATTAATTCAATATTGATCATTATTTTGAATAATTATTAATCTATTGTTTCCTACTTTAAATTAATTGTTGAAGTTTTAGTAAATTGATTATTTTTTTATTTGAGTAAAATTCTAAAATCCAATTCACTCTCAAGTAATAGGAACATCTTTCTTTGTCAATATGTGGAGTGTAAATTGTAACTTTTACGTACGAGTGCCAATGCAAGTAATTTTAAGTTGTCAGAATCGATTCTTGCATTTATCAATGTGGGGCTAAGGATTGGATGCCATATAGAATTTTCAAAGTTGTCATGTGCCCAAAAATGCACAAAATCATAATTAAAGAAAGGCCTGTTTTAACTAATTGTATCACACTCATCCATTTTCTCTCATCTTGAATCCAATTATATATTCATTTCCAATTACTAATATGTACAACAGGCAAGTTGCAAGTTGCCCCTTTTCTTTCTACTTTTGTAAAACTTTTATATAAATCATGCAACTTTGGAAAAAAAAACAAAAACTTTGTATATGAAGTATAAATACAAAAGTTGTAACTTATTGGTGAAGTTTACAAAAACAAGTTTTGATAAAATATTTTTTAATTAAAAAAACTAGGCGTTCATGGATAAGTTGGTGGAGCATTCTTAGATTAAAAAATTTTTAAAGTCAATATTAGTATTATGCAATTTTATAAAAAAGAAATGCATATAAATCAATTGATTCCTAATTAAACCCTCAAACTATTACATGAAGATTTGCGATTATAAGTTGTTGTAAAGTATTATGGTTTGAGTTTTTATTGGGTATGTTCGGAAGTATGACCATCATTTGATTGAGTTTGATGTTCAACCACCTAATTTGATGAAAATATTTTGACCATAGTTATTAAAATCAGGTTAAACATTAAATTGGATAAGAGTTTGGTTCATCGGATTACTAATTCAATTAGTGAGTCAACAGTTCAACTACTTATAATATGAAAATATAAAAAATAATAAGAAAAGCACATTCAATAATTAAAATGATAATAAATTTATATTATGATTCATCAAAATATAATAATAGAAAGAAAATGAGTCAAGGTCACATAAAATTTCATAATAAAATAAATTAGAATTTTTTTTAAAAGCTATTGATTCAATATAATATAATGGTTCAACCGAATTAATAAAAAATTACCAATTAAACTAATTTTTTACTGGTTTACGTACAAAACTAGTTTAATGGAATGATGTAGATTAAACCAACCATTGATTCATCAATATACTAATTGAATTGGCGAAATTAGTCTAGATTTAACAACTTTGATTTTAATATGAAGGGGGATCTGTTGCCAAAGGTGGGGATCATTTAATTTAAATTATGAAAATTTTTAAATTATATATGTAAATTTTATTTTACAAAATAAATTTATTAATATGGCCCCTGTGAAAAAATAAAATAAGTATGAGTGATCGTAAAATATGTTAACTATTATTACTTTATATTTCTCTTCTTAAAAGAAAGAGGAAAAAAGGGATAATGAAAAAATAAATTTTATTATATGTTTCTTACTATTATTTATAATTAATTATATTAGAACTTGTTTGAATTTGATTAGGCCCATGTAATTATTAAATTCGAACTTGAATTTTCCAAATTGAACGAATTTGATTTCGAGCTCAATCAAATTCAAACAAGTAGACTTTCAGTTTGATTCACCTCATTTAGAGTTTTGGTTAACTAATTTTTCACCCACCACAAAAATTTTTTGGAGTAGTTTTTCTTACTCTCCTTGCACTATGCTTCACCATCGGCCCCACGGTCCCTAATATTAATCTTAGCGGTATTTGTGAGCAGAAGTAAACTTACAAAAGCTATGCTGAGGCCCTGAAGGGGGGAAAAAGGCAAAGAAAAGATTATCTGGACGGTCTGATCATGGGAGTTTTATTTCAAAGTTTGGACAAGATTTTGTTGTATCCAAGCGAACGATGTTTGAAAGCGAAACATTCGATTCTAGCTGTGTTTGATTAGCAGAATTATAATTTCGAGAAATTTTAATATTTTGAGAATATGATTTTTAAGAATTTGAATTTGAGTTCAATTAAAAATAATTCTAGGAATATTATATTATTATGTTTTAATTAGTTTATATATTTTTTAAAATATTATTATATTATTAAAAATATTCTCATAAAAATTAAATAATTAATGATGGTGAGTGGTGGATGATAATTGCAATAGATGGTAAGTAACAATAACTACTAGTAATAAGTAGCTTGTAGATAGTAGGTGATAATAGTAATCAACTGCAATAAATAATAGGGAAATGAAGTATTGTTAATAATAAAATTTTAATGAAAAAGTCAATAAAATATTTTATTTATATCACTAAAATATTTTTATATTATAAAAATATAAAATATTCACTTCTTATATAGAAATATTATAGAAATATTTCCAAAAATATGAAAAGGATTCACCGCTCCACCAATGGAAGTAGGCTGTGGAGATATGCATGCAAACGGTCGGAAACCTGTATAAATAGGCTAAAAGGTCGAGGTTGAACTTATGTACTTGAAAATTAAAATCAATTGGAAATTAATTTATTTACATATTAAATACTTTACTATATATATTAAATAACATAAATCTTAACTATTAAGATTAATATATTAATTATGCAATGGTTTTTTCTCACATTTTTTAATATATTAAATATATGTTTTATATGTTCACAAATTTTAATTACATATTATCTATAAATATATTAAAAATATTAAAATTGAACTCAAGCAGATCTGAACATTCCTTTTTCAAACTGGACTTCGACAATTAAAAAAAAAATTGTAGGCCGGGTCCGGGTCTAGACTATATACATCGTATTGAATTTTTTTTTTTTATACGGAGCCCACCCGAAACTAGCTTCATTTCTTGAGTCTTGAAGTTCTTGAAGTTTGATAAGTTAATTGATTGTATTAAAAGTATTTAGATGAAAATTAATTGAAAATTATTATTTTGAAACTAAATTATATTAATATAATTAAAATATTTAAAAATAAGAATATAATTACATAAAATTAAATTAATTATATCTATGAAATTATATATTATTTATTTATTTATTATTCAAATAATAACATAACAACCTAAAATTTAATTGATTACATTTTATAACATCACATATTTATTTGCTCAATTTTCATTTATTTATATTAAATCAATTAGAATATGTTAAATATTTATTTACATAATTAAAATATAAGTTATCATCTAATTAAAAGAATAGGGATAAATTTTAAAAAAATTTGAAAATCTACTAATTTATAAGTTATAAACTATTTTAAGAAACTTATCAAATGAAAGTTTATAAGTTACTAAATTTTGATGTGCCAAACACATGTAAAAGTTAAATTATAATTTATTGATAAAATATAAATTAATTTATTTGTTGTGCTAAACACACACTTAATCTATGAATGCATTTAATCTATGAATGCATCAAAATTGCCCTGCGAATGGCGACTTCACAGTTATGAAAGTGGAAAAAGTTACTATTTTATTGCATTTTATTACTCCACGGAAAACGTCCGTTATCTCATACTGTATTTTCTAACAAAGGGTTTGAATATGCATCCACTCCTAAGAAAAGAATAGGATGATTTTAAGAGAAAAGTAGATATAAATTTTTATTTTATTTGAAATCATGAATTTAAAAAAAAATAGCGAGTTTTAGAAAAAGATTAAATTTTTATGGCTTTAAAAATAATGAAAAATGACGAAAAAAAAGAAAAAGATTTTGATCCAATGTTTTGGTTATTTTAAAATTGCAGCATGTTCCGATCTTAGAAACCACCAAGGAGTCTCCCCTCAAGATAACGAAAGGCCGACGTAAAGTACAATAAAAATAAAAAAGCATCTAGCTATAATTGAAATGACTTTTAGACAGGTAATTAGGTAAAAGACCGATATTCTGAATTTTCGTGCAAGGTTTGACGTAGTAAGTCTCCTACCATACATTAATCATATTCTTATTTATTATTTTAAATTTTTATATAATTTTAAAAATGTCATTCCATTAAAATAAATATTGATTTCAGTGTAAAGTAACATCAAATGATCTTCGTAAATCAACATTTCTAGTAGTAGCGAGAAGCTTTGAATTTACTTGCTCTGACGAAGTTGGAATTTAGCGTTTGTAACAAGTTAGCAAACATTCAAGCTTCTTCCGCAAATATACCAATCACTAAACAAAAATTGAAGTTGAACATACTCCATACATATTTCAGATATTTAATTTTGTGGCACTTAATTTTAAATTTTCTTTTGATGTGATGGTTGCGGGAAGCTTTGAATTTATTTATTTCGACTAAGTTGACATTTAGCGTTTGTAACAAGTTAGTAAACATTCAATATACTTCCACAAATATCGTATTAATTAAGGAGAACCTTCCGTAGACTAGTTTTTCATATGTAAATTTTTTTTCAAAAATTTTTATTTTATGTATTGTCGGTGTAACTTTATTTACATCAACAGAACAAAAAATTGTATCATGTGTCTTATATTTAACTATCTTTAAAATAAGAATTTTGATTAATCAACTATCATATTTATGAAAGTTTGTTTCTTAATAAATTATAAATTTTAATAAATTACACCAAATGTATGTCAGCCCTTAACTTGATCTTTTTCAATTTCTAAAATTTTGCTTCTTAATAAATAATACTCCCTTCGTTCCTATTTATCTGTCACCATTAATTAATTTTACACATATTAAGAAAGTAATTTAATTTGTTTATTATTAGTGAACTTTACAATATTACTCTTTATACATAAAATTCAAGATAGTTAAAAATAGAGAGAGAAATATAAAGGAATAAATGCAAGTGGATTAATAGTGTAGAATAATAAAATATTTATTAATGAAAAAGAAGAGTAAATTTGAAAAAAGAACATTTAATACTCTATTGAAATTCTAAAATGACAAATAAAAAGAAATAAAATTTTTTTTTAAAATATGACAGATAAAAAAGAACAAAAGAAGTAATTTTTTAAAATTTGGCTTGTAAAAGAGAAGGACAATACTTAAGTAAAGTTTTTTAGCTACTTGTTATAAGGTTTTTCATTTAAATTACAATATACATATTAATTGATCTATTTAAAAAAAATTATGATATTGATAGTTATTAGGTAGTATTACGGAGAGTTTCACCTCTCTTAAGAGGGTTAAGTCTTATCACCATTGGATTGCCTTAATTTAATGCATTGAGATTATGTTTTTAATTTTAATTTATTTATTTTCAAATTCAGGAAAACACAACCAAATCGTGAAAACACTTTTGGGAGTTAGAGCTCTCCATGACACCATCCTTATTTCCTATACATAAGTGGGCGAACGTGTCTTTTTTACAATTTTGAAATATTTTATCAAAAGATAGATATAATTTTAAAAGAAGAAAACATTTAGGATAAATGTAGAGCCCTTTGTATTACTTGGATCTATCTCTCTAATTCAGATTGGATAAAGCATCTTTCGAATTTGAAAAATCATTAAAAAATTTTAAAAGAGAGGAATCGTGACTTAATAATTTTTTTTTGTAGTTTATTAAAAAGACAAACCTTAAAAAACAATTATTTAAAGAAACTGAAAAGGAAGGTATATGTCAAGGTAATAATTCGAAGAAATAAGTGAAAAAGGAAAACAAATAATTGTTTTAAAACCATATAGGTGGTCAAAGACGGGAAATAATTTTACGTGATGCTTATGTAAATTGAAATTCTTTTGGGATTTTGTAAGTTTCATTAATATATATTGTGATTTTAAATGGTGGTTGCAGTTATTTAATAAAATTGTAGATAATACAGAGAATAAAATTAGAAAAAATTAGAATTGTAAAATGATAAACAACAACAATATTATAATTGTATATCACGTACGTTTTAAAATTATAGTTCATATACTTAAACAACAATCCAAGAAAATTTCTAGATTCCTAGAAGCAACGTATTTTAGACGGCACAGCATGACAACAGGCGTGATACGATTGTAGCAAAAATATCATCGGCGTACCATAGAAGAAGACTAATTCAGGTATTCTTAGAAGCGACTTGTGACCATGGAAAACTAATTCATATTTGACTGTCGTCGTTAGAATCAAATAGGATCAGTCATTAAAGTGTTAAAATGAAATCTATAAAAGGAAGGGCAAAGTATGTTTAAAGACAAAAACCCTACTCTCTTCTTAAGTCATCTTTAAAATATAGTTGCATGCAATTCCAATGGGAGTTCATATTGTCTTGCGGCTTTTCTTGGTTACCTTATACTCGATAAGCTTGAGCACCAATGTCGTTTCAGAAAATGGCATTTGTCTGGGGCATCAACGATCCTTGTTGCTCCATCTGAAGAGAAACTTTATATTCAATTCTAAGAAGTCCAAAAAACTGGCTCACTGGAATCCAACTGCTGATTGTTGCCAGTGGAATGGTATTACTTGCAGCAGAGGGCGTGTTGTTGCTCTCGACTTGAGCGAGGAGTTCATATCGGGAGGACTTGAAACTTCGAGGAGACTCTTCAGCTTGAAAAATCTGCAAAATTTGAGTTTGGCTTATAACAACTTCCAGTCTGCGATTCCTTTGGAGTTGCAAGAGTTGAAGAGTTTGACTTTTCTGAATTTGTCAAATGCTGGTTTTGAAGGAAAAATTCCAATTGAGGTTTCTCGACTATCAAGGTTAGCTATTCTTGACTTGTCTACCTCTTTTAATTCGGGTCGAAAACTTGAGACGCCGAATATAGGAATGTTTTTGAAGAATCTCACAGAAATCGAGGAACTATATTTGGATGGTGTGATGATCAAGGCCAAGGGAGAGGAATGGTGCCATGCTGTAACCTCATTGCAAAATCTAAGAGTTTTAAGCATGTCATCTTGCAATCTCTCGGGACCAATTGATTCTTCACTAGCAAAGCTTCAGTCACTCTCTGTGATTCGACTGAACCAGAACAACATATCAAGCGTGGTGCCTGAATCTTTTGTGAATCTTTTAAGGTTGACCACCTTGGAATTGAGCAATTGTGGCTTAAATGGAATATTTCCGAAAGGTATCCTAAATATGCAGAGACTGCAGATCCTTGACATATCAAACAACCATTATCTTGGTGGTTCTTTGCCAAACTTTTCATATTCTGCATCTCTATGTACCTTGAACCTGAGCAACACAAATCTGTCAGGACCACTGCCCGATTCCATTGGCAACTTGAGGCAATTGTCTAGATTAGATCTCTCTAGCTGTCAATTCAATGGAATGCTTCCTAATTCAATTTCAAAACTTCACCTTGTTTTTCTTGACTTGTCATCCAATAATTTTACTGGTCTGCTTCCATCTTTTAGTATGTGCAAGAATCTTACATATTTATCTCTTTCCCACAACAATTTTCAAGGAGCGATTCAATCTTCTCATTTCAAGGGCCTAACCAATCTTGTCAATATTGATTTACGACATAACAACCTTAGTGGAAGTGTCCCCTCTACTCTTTTTAGACTTCCGTCTTTAAAGCAACTTGACCTTTCCAATAACCAATTTGAAGGCGTGTTGGACCAAATTCCTGAATTGTCCTCTTCTTTGTTGGAGAGCATTGGTTTGAGTAGTAACAAGTTACATGGAGAAATTCCGCCATCTTTCTTTCATCTCAAAAGACTTATTGTCCTCCAACTTTCATCAAACAATTTCAGTGGAACAATAGAGTTGGATATGCTTGGGAAGTTACGGAATCTACATACATTGGACCTTTCACACAACAACTTGTCTGTTGGTATGGAAATCAAGGATGATAATGCGCAGTATTCCTTCCCAAATATGACCAACATTATGCTGGCCTCGTGCAATTTGAGAGCATTCCCTAGTTTCTTGACAAACCAAACCAAATTGCTTTATCTAGACCTATCCAGTAACCAAATTCCAGGAATAATTCCTAATTGGATTTGGAGACTTGAATCTTTGGTTTCTCTTAATCTTTCCAACAATGTTCTAACAGATCTGGAAGGACCTTTTGATGATGTTATCTCGAAGTTATTTGTCATTGACCTTCATTCCAACCAACTCCAAGGACCAATTCCCATCCTTTCAAACTATACCCTCTATTTGGACTACTCAAACAATAGATTCAATTCTATTCTCCCAACAGACATTGGTGATTACCTCCATTTTGCAATGTTTTTCTATCTTTCAAATAATAGGTTACATGGAGAAATCCACGATTCCTTATGCAAAGCATCAACTCTTCGAGTGCTTGACCTTTCCAATAATAACTTCAGTGGCATGATTCCTGAATGTCTATCAGTGATGAGCAAAAATCTTAGGGTGTTGAATTTAGCGGGGAACAAACTTGGCGGCAATATTTCTGATGCAATGCCAACTTCTTGCTCTTTAAGATCCCTTGATCTCAATGGTAATCTCCTTAGGGGTGAAATTCCAAGATCCCTGTCCAATTGCAACAAACTCCAAGTCTTAAACCTCGGGAATAATCTATTAACTGATAGATTTCCTTGCTTCTTGAAAAGCATATCTACCTTCAAAGTTTTGATTTTGAGGTCAAACAAGTTACATGGTTCTATTAGATGTCAAAATAGCATCGGTGACTGGCATATACTTCAAATTGTAGATCTAGCCTTCAATAATTTTAGTGGAAATCTACCAAGATCACTCTTGAATACTTGGAAGGCAATGATGCTTGATGAAGATAAAGCTGGCCACTTGCTCTCCGATATAATTGATAAGTATAGTCTTGATGATATTTGGAATATACTTGTATTTGATGGCAAAGATGTGGCACAAATGTTTGCTAAAATCGTGGCAATTGAACCTCCCTCAGTTATCGAGCACTTTGTCTCGGATGTCTACATGAATCTTGACCGTTATCAGGACTCAGTTACAATTGTGAATAAAGGGCTGCAAATGAAGTTAGTTAAAATTCTAACAGCGTTTGCTTCCTTGGATTTCTCATCCAACCACTTTGAAGGGACAATACCAGAAGAGTTGATGAATTTTAGGGCACTACATGCTCTTAATTTGTCACACAATGCTTTCTTAGGCAGTATTCCAACATCTTTGAGAAATCTGAAACAACTAGAGTCATTAGACCTATCCAACAATTCTTTGAGTGGAGAAATTCCAAGAGAACTTGCAAGTTTGAGTTTCCTTTCATTCCTCAACCTTTCTTTCAATCATTTGGTGGGCGAAATTCCCAAAGGCCCCCAAATTCAAACATTTGATGCAGCTTCCTTCAATGGTAATGGAGGACTCTGTGGACCTCCAATGCCACAAAATTGCAGCAGTGATCGAGGACGAGATTCTCCTCCACCGCCATCTGGATCATCTGATTCTAGTAATAGCGGGAGCTCAATTGATTGGAATTTCTTGAGTGCTGAATTGGGATTAACTTTTGGCCTTGGAATTTTTATCCTACCTCTAATGTTCTCACAGCAATGGAGGCAGTCCTACTTGAAGCTCCTAGATAACATTCTCTGCCGAATCTTCCCTCAGCTTGATATTGTATATGAACACCGTGGAGGGTGTAATTACAGAACCCTATGGTGGATGCGGTACTGATCCTGCTCGCAGAAAATGGTTGGTATATTCATTTGGTATTCTCTTGTTTCTCTATGTTCTCTATTTGTTTTACTCCTTTTGTGTTCACCAGTGTAACCCAAATAAGGAATGACTTTGTCCATTAATTAGCATTCAGGAAGCTGAGCTTCTTCGTCACAAATTGTAATGTCAATATATTTGTGATATCAGTGATGATAAATTTTACATATAATTTCATTTGATCTGATTTAAGTATGATTTAATTATAATTTTGGTTCTTAAAATATAAAATTATCACATCTTTTAAATATAATAATTTATTAGGATTCTTTTAACATATAAATTGAAGCAAATTAGGTTTAATTTGATTAGTAACTCTCGTCTAATTGAAAGCGAAAAATAATCCTATTTAACATGCAGAATTTCAATGAGAAATCTAAATTAGCAAATACTATAAAATAAAAATAATAAAATTCATCCCCTCGTGTCAAAAAATTATAAATCATGTGATTCATCTGCACACTAAAACATCTTTAATTTGATCATTAACATTATTTGATCAACTAATTTTCTTTTTAATTATTGCCAACATAGAATTTTATTGAAGTTCTATGTTCTAATTATAAATTTTAATTCTTAATTTGATAAAATTTATTAATGAGGATTCAATTTGTTCCAACTTATTTATTTAAGTAATGAGGTGAGATTTTATATGTGTGTGTGTGTGTATATATATATGAGTAAATACAATTTTCGGTTTCTTATTTATAAAGATATTGATTATTACATTTGTCAAATTTTATAACTGCACTATTAGTTTTTTATTTTTATTTTTCTATAATTATTCGTCCTTTGCTTTATATATAACATTAAAATAAATAGTGAAAATAAGAATATAACAAAAAATAAGTATGTATTTTCCATTATTAAGATTTAATAATAAACTAAATATTTTTATTTATTTTAATATTACAAGTGAATGAAAGGGTAATAATTATAACAAAAGCAAAAAATAAAAGATTAACTGTGCTAATTATAAAATTTAAGGTATGTAATAGTCACCACATTTATAAATAAAGAATTAAATATCATGTTTATTTTCTTTTGTTCGCAAGATATAAATATGACTACAAATTTATACTATTGTAGATCCATGGCAAAGTTCCTCAACAATTTCTAAGCTAAGAAGGTCAGAAGTGATTAGTATTATGAAAAATATTATATTCAAATTTAGAATACAATGGAAGAAAAGATTTTAATAGAATATTTACCTGAGGGAAAATAGAGGAAAATGGACCAAAGGAAAATTTATGGTGTAACCTTCTCTTCACTTGTGAATTTTAGACAAAAAAAAAGGATAGAAAATTATAATTAACCTTTCAAAATTCTCAATTTTTATATGTTCCTCCAATTTAGGGTTTTTTTTAAAAAAATTTATTTAGTTTACTATTTTAACTTTCACTATTATAGAATTATGATACAAAGTCACCACACTAACATTGATTAAAGTGTATATATATATATATATATATATATATATATATATATATATATATATATATATATATATATAATGATGAGGTGGTATTTTTGAAAATACAAACAACATTTCATGTTAGTTATAATTAATAACTCACATTGTAAAATAAGAATATATTTTCTATATTAATTAATAGTAAAATGATGTCTAATGGAATTCTAAAAGTTAGTTCATAAAATAGCTTAAAAAAAATCATAACTTTCAATGTCGATTATTAAAAAATTGATGTAAAAAATGAAGACGAATCCTTAAATTTGAAGAGGCACTAAACATTAAATGTTAATTCCTATATATGGTTGATGTTGAAAGATTGGCCTGAATGACATTATGTAATTATGCTTAAAATATTAGACATTGGATTTAGTGATAATTGCTATGGAAAAGTTTATACACATCAATTATTATTATTATTATTATTATTATTATTATTATTATTATAATTAATTAATTAATTAACATGGAAAGTGCTATGAAAAGCTTATCTTTGCCTCTATTTCTTATAACTATAGACAAACTTCATTATATGGAAATTTACTCTACATTTATGCATGCTCTCCATACAATTTTCTCTAGCATTTGTTCAATAATTACGTGGCTTTAATCTTGTACCATTTTGAAGCATCTACTCTTATTCATACGAGATATTTTCCATGGTTTTATTATACTTTATGACCATTTTGTGTTTTAAGTGTGATCTTCAAGATTAAATAGGTAGCATTGTCATATATTATTGAAAAGATTTCATTATTTTGCTTTAAAGTTACTTTTCAATTGTTGTGTACATGGTTTAGAAGTATTATCTAACATAAAGAGTTGATATACCCAAATATATATCCTATCATGTGCTTATATTTTTGAAAATGTTATTTTTGCTTGAATGTTACATTTTGACATAACTTTCTACATTAGTATGGTTCTATTGCTTGGAAGCTATTTTGGAAATGTCAATTTAATATGGAGAGTTATATATCTAAGTGCATGCCCTATTTTATGTTCAAATGTTTTAAAATATTTTTATTTAGATGTTACATTTTTGGAGTACTTGTTACATTGGTATGACCTTATTACTTAGATTTTTTTTTTGAAGATATCAATTTGTTGTGCGTATAGTTTTTCCATATGATCAAATTAAATGTGATAAAATTATTTCTAACCATTCCTTATTATTTAAGTTATCTTATGTATGTGCTTGAAAACTTCTTAGATATTGCTTGACACATGAGTTAAATATTTGTATTGCTTTTGTAATAACACTTTGAGCAGAAACAACATGGATTTAGGTGGTTTCAATAAAGGAGGTCAGAAAAGAAAAGAAGTTAGGGGGTTTTATAATTATGAAAGACATGATCATTAAGCATGCCAAAGAAGAAAAGTTAAGAATAGACTTTGATGACAAGGGTTAAACATATGGGCCTAGTGCAACTAAATTCAATAACTACATTAATTGCTTAGCATACACCAAAGTACCCATTAATACTAGGAAATGGCACCAAATAGAACAAGACATCAAGAACACCATCTAGAAGGATATATTGGCAAGGAACCTTAATATTCATCTCCATTTCATTTTATATATGAGCATAACAATCTTTTTAGGTTATTAATCATATTTGTCATTCAAGTGTGCTATAAAAAACACATCTACATGGTGGTAAGTAAGTTGTAGAAAGATTTTAAGCATAATTTGGTAAATGATTATGTTTTCCACAAAGAAAAGGAAAGTTAAGGTCCCCCTAAAAAATATTACTAGATCAATCCCCTAATGTAAGAGAAGTTTGTGCAAATATGCCATTAAAGAAGTTTTAGGTAAATTTTACCATCTAAATACTATTATCTTCCTTCCACTATTAACAATAAAGAACAAATTCTCATTAGTTATTTTATTTTTTTGTTAACAAAACCAAAGTACAAGGAATAAGGTGAACTAAGCCAAAAATATATAAAAACATAGGTTATCTCAAGGCAAGTATATAAAGCTTGATAAGGAGTTTATCAAAAAAAGGACTCAAGTTACTAAAAGGGCTATTGATTAGCCTAATAATCAAACATCTATCTATATCACCCTTATATAATGACATGAGTTATGGGTGAAAGGCAAAGTTAACAAAAAGAATGAATTCATGATAAAGAAAAGCTAGCAAGTTGTCTAGTGAATAGTAAATGATATTATTATTTTATTTATCTAATATAGAATGTGTTATTCTATTATTAGCACATAACTAATGATATTTGATTACATTGTGCTAGGATAAGCTTATGCAACAACCTATGCATGAAAGTTTCAATTAGAAAAAAGGACGGATATCTTGATTGATACCCGAGGAACTTAAAAGCATCTAGGACATATAAGGGGTATTATAAGGTCAGTAAGCCTTAGCTTTAAAACATCTTCACAGTGAAGGACTATGTAATAGAGATATCACAAAGCTAAATACATAATTCATGGCTAAAATGAAGAAGAAATTAAGGAAATACATTATAGAGGATAAAAAGCCATGCTCTAATAAGAGGGCTAAACATTGATCGCCACCTCAAGGAAGTAAAAGGAAGTACAGATGGCAACCTCTACACCACAACAAGGTAGTTGCTACACCACTGACTTTGACCTATTTGCCTAATTATCACAAGTAATTTCAATCACCTTATAGCTTGTTGCCTTCAATAATGTTGTAGTTTTATGTAAATTGATATTGATTAACTCTTTTATTTATTTATCATTGGAAGATGGACATAGATGTGTACCTATGATTATAGGACCCCTTATTAGGCAAGTGATAATGGGCATGATTTTCCCAGATTGTGTGCCCCACATCCTTATTCTGCTAGAAGATCAATGTAAAGTAGTGGTAGATATTGTCGAGGACAACATGACTAATGTGTCATTGCTAATTAATAAGGTGACCACAATGGTCTAAGCAATTTGCACCTGCCTAACTTTTTCAAAAGCTTTAATTTCATTATCCACAAAGGTGATATTTTCCATAGTTTCAAGTTTCTTATTTATAGTTAAATAAAATATTACCTACTATATTTGATTCTTATATTTTTTGCAATCCATTTCAATTATCTCAGCGAAAAGAAATTAGTAAGAGGTCACTAAAGGAGGATAACAACAAGGATAACACGTCCAAAAGATGAAGGAATTAGATAGCTTATCCTTAATAAAAAATAAAAGTTAGCAAATCTTAGCAAAAGGTCCAATCCATTATAAAGGAGATGTCAAATGATGATATCAGTGTTGCATATAATATTCAATGTCATAAGACACAAATATAATATTATCTTGCCTAAGAATCTTATCTTACAGCTTTTGAGGATGGAGGAGTAGATATGACCATTATGCAAGCTTAAATCAGATATATTCATCTTTATCCCTCATGCCTTCCTTATTTTTGTGTACATATTAAACATTATGAAGTTAAGTTCATACATCATAAAAATGATGGGTACTTGCATCGTGTCATTGAGAATATGAAATTATGTTTCTACTTCAATTTCCTAAATCCACACTTCATAAAAGAGGTAGGCCACTTGTTGAAAGAATGGTACAAGTACAGAGATCCACCTATGTCAGTGAACAAGAAACGACAGTGCAACATGGTACTATACCATGAAGGGTATATGAGTGCAAAGATGATTACTTTATCTTTAGTTATATTTTCTCCTCAGTTGTCTTATTTTGATGTTAACAATCTTGTAAGCATCATTGGATGCTAATCAACATTTATCTAAAAGACAAGATGATCTATTAGCTTGACCTACTAAAACATAAACTGCATTCGTATTCAATAAGGCCATGAATGTACATTACATGATAAGCAATGCTAGTAAGATGAGTAGTATTCATTGGCCCCAAGTAAAAGTAACATTCTTGTACATATTTGAATACTTAATACAATAACTTATCATCATTGCTTGAAATTGATACTATTTTAAGTTAGTTTATTGTAATGCCCCAAACAATAAGGCAATATTAAGTGTAGCTACTTTATGATAAAATATATAACTGACATTATACATATCAAGAGGGATGAAAAGCTTGATAAGGTAATTCATTTAAATTTTAGTTAGATAGACACTTAAAGAAAATATGTAATTTTATCTTTTTATCGAGTTTTGCATGTAAACATACCCTTCAAAATTGTATGTTTAGGGTTTGCAAGAAGATATAGAAGCTTACAAGAAAAATGGATTACATATGTCTTAAAAGAGAAATTATCACTAGCTTAAAAGGGCTAACAAATGTATAACTTATTTAGTTCAATTGTAAATGAAGATGTATTTATGTTTTTGTAGGATTCAATGGAATTACTTTTGAATGTTTATGTGTTTTGTATGTATTATTAATGTTATTTATAAGTATTGTCATATGATTTAATGTTATTTAAAAAATGATACTCTTTTGTAACAACAAATATGTCTACACTACTGTTCATATAACAAGTTTAGTTTTTGACTTGCAAACAATAACAATAATAATTAAAAAAAGAACTAAGAAACTACATCAATTATTTACTAAAAATTGATGTGAATATTGTATGATGTCAAGTTTCTAAAACTAACTAATGTGAAAAATTAAAGTTATATCTTAATCAAAATTGGGTAGTAAATAGCAATAATTTGATAAAAAAAATAATGTTAGATTTTTATTAATAATCAGTCTCAATATGGTGTGATGTTAATTTTCTAATTAATTGACGCTTTATATTCAATCATTAAATATTTTAAAAATAATATTATACATTATTTTTAGTATATAATTGATGTGGAAGATTTAATCAATGCCATTTTTCTTTTCTCAAAATTTGTAAAAATGAATATGGGACTTGAAATACTAGGCAAGCCTATCCTAGGGGCAAATTGTATATTGCAGAGTAAGAACATCTTCCTCACAAAATTCATAGTGCCCTACAAAGGAATTTACACAACAAATCACCCATTACAAAAAAAAATGCTTTTACCGACCATTTAGCGACAACAAAATTTATCACAAAAGGATGATATTTTGTCATAAAAGGTTTCTAACAACAACAAAATTTTCATACTGAAAAATTCCTTCACTAAAAGTTTTTGTGACAATAAACAATGCTTCTCACTAAAATCTTTCATTTTGTAATAAGATTTATTATCACTATAAATTGATTTTTTTTGTGACAATAGAACCAATTCAAAAATAAGGGATATTTTTGTCAAACTTGCATTATAAATTGCATATTTTCTTTTAAGTTGATAATAATTAGAGATGACTGCTTCAACTTCTCTTGTAAAGATTAGTTTAAAGTCTCCTTTCATAAAATGAATGTACCTATAACATTCATTTCATTAGTACAAGTGGCTAAGGTTCTCTTATAGTTATATTTGTAAGAAGTATAATAAATTTGATAAAAATTTCCAGAGGATTAACTTAAGACTAAATTTTGCTTACCTCTTAAGTGTAAAAAGAGGGCAGGCATTTGCTAGATCTTCTTCATTAGGCTTAATTTTATCATGTTCTTCCTAGCCATTTGTTTTAATATAAATTATGATTTGTAATAGTTAGAATTCCTTGTAAAATGCAAACTATATGCAATATACAAGGATCTAAATTACCTTAGTAAGAATATAAGATGAAACTAGTGCATCCCAATCAAGATTATTTGTATCTAAAGCACAAGAACTATATCAAACTTGCTTAATAATGGACTAAAGAGTGTTTTATTGATAAATAAAGCTATATTAGGTTAAGAAAAACATGTAGAATTTAATAATAAATCAAGCACCAATGATTGAATGCCTAATACTATGGATTTTGTAAGCCAAGATAGGAATAAGATTGAAACAAAACCAAATATGTTATTTTCATATAATTAAGCTCCTTATGCTAAATGATGTGAAAGTAACCTAATGCCATACATTGTGCAAGATAACAATAGATACAAAATTTCCACCTTTTTCATTTAAAATAATTTTCACCTATATATTGTGGAAGAGGGGGAAATCATGCAAAGAACAAAGAAGAACTGAGTAAAAAGAATATTGTAGTATATAATCCATAATTAAAAAAATAATTGAACCAAGTAATTCTCAAAGCTAAATTTAACCATAACTCGGCACCCCCAATTTCTTCAATATATCTATGATCATTTGGATTTGGCTAGCTAAGTTTAAACTATAGCAAGAAATAAAATAGGTTAAGAAACTATCATTGTCTTTTATTAATGCTATTATGTAGTAATGCTATTATCAATTTATACTTTCTACATCACTTATCTTCACATGTTAGGAAACTAGAGTCCTTATCTCAATAGTTTAAATTAAGCATTGTAACTTGGGCTGTGATATTATCACAATGAACACCTTTCCAAGCATAATAATTTTTTTAAGTAAACCATGATGATGACTTATTGGAAAAATCATTGACGCCTTCTTTAAATATTTGCAATAGCCTTCGATCACTTTGGTGGCACTAATACAACTACTTCTATTACAAATGGTTCCAATGAATGACATTACAGGGAGAAACAAGAGCAACCCAAAATAAATTTTACATACAAAGCTAACCATATTTAATTAATTTAGAAAGGATATTATGAGTGCAAATTTAGCTCTAGTTAACAATATCAGTCTTTAAGCTTGGATATATAATTAGGGTAGAGGAGTTAATTACTTGGAACTAGTTAATAATTATCCACTTATTCCATAAAGTCTCAATAATTTAAGATATATTATATATATAATCAATGTTGTTTCTTAGTAATTATCTTTAAGGAAAAAATGAGAAAAGCAATGTCACTGCTTAGGTAATTATTTAAAAATCAACCTTTTCAGTTATTGGACAATTTTTAGGATCAAATGCAATTAAGTGTTGTAGCAAATGAAGAGCTAAAGGATCCATATTAGGGAACTTTTTTGAAAAAGGAATTGGTTGCTTTTTCCACAAGCTACCAAGATACCTTTTAAACTTCTTATTATGAATCTATCTATGTAAATTCAAGGATTAAATACAAGAGAACAAGGTGACAAGTTAAGCTTGAAAGGTATTTTATTACAGTAAAACAAAAAGAGAAACTAGATGTTAAAAACATGAGACGGTATAGATGTTTTAACACAAAAATTAGAAGTTTAGAATTTCTGATATTATAACATATCTTCAGCCTGTTCACTAAAGTTAGAAAATTGCAAACTAGATTTGGATAAACTAACCCTTGTAATGTTCTCAGTAAAAGGAGTACCAAGCAAATCAATCATGAGATCTAATTAGTGCACCACATTTTTCTAAGGAAAAAATGGCTTTCAACTAAGCATTTATGCAAATATGCATCCAATTCTCCCTATATCAATTGTGAGGCATACTGAAAAAATAAAATAATTTAAACACACATTCCATACCTTCAAATGTTAAATCTTATCTTATTAAAAAAAGACATGAAATGTGTTTTTACACAAATCCTACTGTGGCTTATAAAATAAGACATTTTGCTAAACACTTAGTGTGAAACAAATTAATTATGTCTAGTAGAAATTAGATTATACATGATATCCAACAACATCACAAAGTTAGTTGTTCATGTTAGTACATATGTTCACATTTAGGATTAAGAAAATTGTATCTTTGAAAATGTCCTAGATATTACAAATAGAGATTGTTCTTTCATTGATTTTGTGATGAAACATGGTTTGCAATATGACCAAATATCCATCAGCATCAATAATGGCACTTTAACATAGATTGTATATTGCCATTTCAGTGTAGAAACCTTATGTGCCTCACGTTTTATCGTTACTAGAAAAGAAATGGAAGAAAAAGAAAAAGAATAGTACCTCAAAGTTGAACTATCACTATTTCACCTTCATAGTTTGGAGGCCATGAAGGAAACAAATCAATGGCAACGACAAAGACAAGTCAAATACGATTAAGAATGATGACATGCTAGATTGCAAGAAATGAGTGAAAATCCTTAAATTTTTCTTCAAATGTGTTTTCTTAGTGTATTAATATGGGGCTTTTGTATCTTTTAGTTTCAAATATAAGTGACAACAAATAAGTTTTGTAATTAAAATATCTTTCAATGACAAACTAACTTGTTACTAAAGTTCAATAATGACAATTTTTTTATCTTCACCACATGCTACATTTTTATTTTCATCTTAACTTCTGATAACATCTACAATGACAAGAAATAAAAGTTGCCACAGAAAAGTGGTGTTGTCACTAAAACGATGGTTTAATGATAATAGTGATAAATTGTCACTAATGCATTATCTTCGATGACAAGAATATGACTTGTCACAAAGTTTTGTCAGTAAAAGCTCTATCTCTTATAGTGAACATAGCTCAAGTTCAACCAATTGTCCACCCCCTATCTCATTAAATTCTTCTTCTTAACATTAACATTTGTTTGAACACTTTTTTTCTCTAAACCTAATGAAGAACATCTAGTTATTTTGTATTACATTGATTTGTTTGAATTTTGTGTTTTTTATTTAATTTTTTGGGTTTTAGGTTTGTAAATATTAATATATTCCTTATAAAGTAGATGAATTGCACAAACATGAATCCCCTATGAAAAGTTCCCAAGTTTTATTCATTGATAGAGTAGGTTATAAGGACTAATACTGTAAATAACCTCAATAAATGATTCATATAAGATTTATGTTTAGATTTGAATAAAAATTAATGAACTTTTTGCTTACGAAAGAAAACTAATAGAGATTTCTATACAAAAGATTAGGATAACAAAAGCACCAAGCAAACAATACATAACACCACCAAAGTTTAATGGCATAAGTTAAATAATAAATTTCTATTTAACAAAAGTATATAGTATTAATGTTATACCTACAACATCAATTCTAACATATTTGTAGCCTTCTTTTGCCATAGTAGGTATCATAATGATTTCTATCAATGACCATGTTATTGAAAAATTATGTAAATTTCTTTTGTGCATTCAAAGGTATTATTTTTAGCTTTTGCAACATGTACATATTATATGTCTTCCACTATTTGGACCCAATTGGATGTATGAAATTATTGTTATTTGATGTTTATTATATTTGAAATATTATTTTTTATTAGAGAAACATTAAGATAGGGCTTGTTAACTGCTATCTGTAATGATACTACTTGTATAATACTAAGATTGCTAAATTCTATAATTAGGTTTAGATATTACTCTAGAGGCAATAGGATTTAAGAGAATTCAAAAAAAAAAGTAAATCATGTTGGTTATTCTAAAAAACCTTCGTCCTATAATGACATTACTTACACGTTAGTTATTTAATAGAAATCAATATATTTTACGAAAATTAAGATATGAAAAAAGTTATTTTTAATGGCAATTTACAAACCAACATCTAATATAAGTAATCATGCCAATTGTTAAACCAAAAAATTAACATCTTATTTCAATAATTCAACAATATCCTAAAACTAGATACATCAATTTTTATGTAAAAAAATAATGCCATTACCTATATTCAACATCAGTTTAAGTACCAATATTGAATATATCAGACATATAATGACACTCGTATATACATCGATGAATAATCAATGTGGAAAACAACCAATATTCTATGGCAATTCTATTGTAGTATTTTAATTTTAATTTAATTTACATTTCTAACTTATTATTTTTAATGTTCATTAACATATTAATTTTTTATAAAAAAGATTAAATTGTAGAAAAGCAATATAATTAGTTATGCATTTTCATCTCATTCTCCATTATTTTTTTTTATAACTTTACATATTAAGACAAGTGGAGTGAAAATAATTACTTACCAATCCATTCTTCTTTCTTGTTGTTTATTTTCTATTGTCTTTTATTTATTTTTCCTCCTAATTTTTAAGGTGAATTTTATGGTGTTCTTCAAGTTTTGAAACCCAAAATGATATGAAAATTTTAAAAATCATTAAATTGATATTGTTGAATTTCATCCATTAAAAAATAAATAATTATGATTAAATAATTTCAATCTAATAATTTCAAAACTTATCATATTATCCAACGTTTGAAATACTAAAAATATCATAAATATACCATAAGGTAATGCCAAATCTCACCGTCGAACTGAGAGTCTTAGCATGGTGGGCTCCTTTAATAACCTCGTAAATGATATTACTTATCGCTTAGTGGTGTATGCGTGTATTTAGAGCGCTAATCGGAGAAGTATACGGTTTGGGATTATCAATAACTAACACTGTAATCTTGAAGGCTTTGACATGAGTATTTTATTTCCAACACTTCTTAACAAGGACATGGAATTTGAACATGTTGGACTATTGAACTTGAACGATACTCCACACTTCAGATATTTAATGTTGCGCCACTTAAATTTTACGCTCAGCCTTTTTTTTCCGGAATAATAATTTTTTGGATAAATTATTCGAACTTCTTTAACCTAATCACAGATGCTTCTCCCTATTTTGGAGTAAAATCACAAACCTCTCTTATAAGAGACGAAAGTTAACACCATTAAATAAAATCATTGAAATAACCATTACGCCCTTGATTTAACATAACCCCGGGAAGCCATCATTTCATTCTCCTCAAAACATCTTTCAGCCATTCCTCTTTCTCTCTCTCTCTCTTTCTCTCTCTCTCTCTCTCTCTCTCTCTCTCTCTCTCTCTCTCTAACTTTGTCTTTCTCTTTCCCTCAACAAAAATTTCATGTACGCTTTCCTTCACCAAAACACCCATCATGCTTTCTAGTTCCGCATCGTTGTTGCAAAGCCTTCCTAGGAGATCATCAAATTGAAACTCATTGGAAAGTCATTGTTTCTATACCGGAGAAATCTATCCTCTCCCAAATCTCCATCGCACCGTTCAGATCTCCACCACACCACATAATTGACGTTGTTTCTGCCATTTTGCCGCTTCTTTCTATTGCCGCCACTATTAATCACTATTAGATCGGAGCTCGTGAAAAATCACCACTTCACTCTTGCCACCACTATATATTTTTGGAAAAACTATAAATAACTCTTTGAAGTATTCAAGTTTTGCCATCTTGAATTATGAAAACTTAAATTTTATCTCTTGTAATTATATAAAATTTGAATTTTACATTCACCATTATTAAATTAACAGTTGTAACACTTAACTGTGATTATAAACTGACATCAAATTATCAGTAGCGATTCATAACTATCAATAAGTAAACAAATATAGCTGTAATTTTTAATCATTGATAAATAAAATATGATAACAGTGATTTTTTTAGTAGGTTCTGTAAATTTAATAACTATAGGATAAAATTCAAATTTTATATAGTTTCAAAGAATAAAATCTAAATCATGTATAGTTTAAATAGGTAAAATTTAATTTATGTATAGTTTAAATAGGTAAAATTTAATTTATGCATAGTTCAAATAGGTCATATAAGCTTAACCCTATTTTTTTTCCTTTTGTTACCAAAATTTTTCTAGTTTGTCGTTCCTTGAATCGAGCCAAAACTAGTTCTTAGTAAGCTCTCTTTTTTTCCTTTTTTATTTTTTATTTTTTGAGAACTTTGTTACATTTGATACAAAGTAAATGTAATTGTAGATCTAATTTGTGTTTTCTATTTTAGAATTTGTTACCCTTCTTGTTCAATTTTCTTGGATTTTTCTACTGTCATTGTGGTTGTAATTCTGTATATATATTTTTTTGTATGTATAAGATGATGCTTGATAATATTTGTGCTTTTCTTGCTTTGATAATAAAAGAATTCCAAAATGGGATTCTGGTTTGCCAATCAACTCTCAATTCCTTTAATAAGATTTCTTTCTTTCTTTTTTCTATTTTTGTGGATAAATCTGGGCAATGAATAAATTCATTTTTTTAATTTTTCTCTTAAATTATCATTTGTATTGTTTTTATGATATTTGTTCAATATTTTAAATGATATTTTAAAAATTATTTTCAAATTTATAAATAATAATTTTTAATTATTTATAAATTATTATATTTTTAAATAATAATAATTTTTGTTAATGATAGTGCAATTTAATTGTAAAATTTGATAATTAAATTGAAAAATATAATTTAATTTTAACTTGAATTAATTAAACTAAATTTAATAAAAAATTCTAAATAAAATGATTTTTAATTTTTTTAAGTTCTTGTTAATTTAACCGGTTGAAATGCAAGTAACAAATAAATAACTGCAAATATATATATATATATATATATATATATATATATATATATATATATATATATATATATATATATGATAATTATTGACTCTTATAAACTAAATATGTAAATGAATAAAAATTATTATGTTGATAATACGGGTTTGTTTAAAAAAATAATATGAAACAAATTATCACATGAGATCATTTTTAATAAATTGGAAAGTTATAAATAAATATATGATACAATAATATTAGAAACTAAATGAGGTTTATTACCCTTTATTTTGTTTTTATACTTATTATATATATAATAATTAATTTTATGTTAGGGATAGTTTGGATATTACAAATTTCATAATGTGTATAATGTCGGTATTTGACGAATTTTTTTAATGGATAAATAATGGAAGGGGAAAATTATCATAGAAAATTTACTATAGAGGATAAAATTGTAGGATTTTGAAAAATGAGGAGAAGCATGTGTAATTAAATCAGACGTTACGAGAGCTTTAAGTAATTTTCCCTAATTTTTTTGTCCAACTTGTCATCATTATAGTTTGACAAAGTTAGCGATTAAAGTCTGTAACAATTTAGCAAACATCGAACTACTTCCTTAATTATCGAATGATTTATTTTAGAGGTGAAATTGATAACGCCTTTTGTGACAGAATTAAGTAATTAATTCTAGAATTTTAAGTGATGAATGAAGGTTCATTTTCTTAGTCTCCTTGTTGTCTGAAGTTCACAGTACCCAGCTCATAGATTTTTTAAAACACAGTGTTTTGCACGGTAGACAAACCTTGTTAATATCGATAATATAAAAACGGAGAAATACACTTCATCATTTGTTTTTTATTTTTTCGGTTAACTCAAGAATTGGTCAATCCTTCTTACTCTATTTTCAATCAGACTCATCGCTTCTTGGTTAAAAAAAAGAAAACGTAAAAAAAAATACATGAGGTGCAACACTGGTGACTTTCCGTGCAAGAATTAATATAGATGTGCATTTAATGTAACTTAGGATATGTTTGGCAAATAGCATTTTGAACAACTTTTAGTTTATTTGAACAAGTTTTAGTTGTTTGACTTATTTTCTATTGAAATAGTTGTTTGGTGGGCAGTTATTTCAATCAATCAGCTGTTGCCTACCAAAACGTTATTTTTGGAAACACTGCAATATACAACATTTTCAATCAGTTGTTGCTCTTTTGTAAGTCTCACTACCCGATTTGTCCTTTTGTCCAATCATTCTTTTGCTTTGAGTCGAAGTCCATTTGCTGCTTTGCTTCATTCTATTGCTTTGCTTTTTATTTGTCAAATGAGTCAACAAATTGTTTTATTTGTTTTATGTTATTTTATTTTTCATTTTTTATTGCTCACTACCGTTAAGGATCTATAATGTTACTGCACTTATTTATTAAATTAAAATTATTTAATTTTATTTATAAAAAATAAATAATTATAATTAAATAATTATCTATTTAATTATTTAATTTTATTTATAAAAAATAAATAATTTTAATATAATAATCTTAAAAATTATTTACTATAATCATCTATTTAATTATAATTTATTTATTTATTTGTATTTATAAAATTTAAATAGTTAAAATTAAATATGTATAATTATTAATTTTTTAAAAAATTAATAATTATAAAAATTATATTAATTTAATATTAAAAATATTTAATATATAATAAATTAAAATGATATATTATTTATAAGAAAATTTAATCTACTAAATATAAAATATAAAATATTAAAATAAAAATATTGAAATAATTTATAAAATATACTCATGTCCTTATATATTATTTTACATACAAACAACTAATTATAAATAGTTAATTTTACCAAATATTCTTATTCAAATAGCAAATGTAATCAGTTAGTCAAATCAGTTAAAATAATCAGCTATCAATTAACACCTAATCAAATTAACTAATCGCTACAACTATTAGCTATTTGCTAAACAAAGCCTTAATCTAAATAATTCGCAAGAAAAATGCAAAAAATAGCTAATTCAACTCTATAAATTTTACTCCGACCAACTTTCTGGAATCTAAATTAAATGTTTAAAGCACTTGATGTCACCATTGAGTTCAGTACAAAGTATGCTAATTCTAGACAAACTCACCTGCCAATGGATCGAGCGAGAAACTCATTAGTACTTTAATTCTTGAAATAGTTATCCATTCCACCTTGTGATTCACCAAAAGAAAGTACCTAATGTCTTATAAATTCTAATATATTAGTTTATCATAATTTTTTCATACACAATTTTAAACTTATTTTTATGTATTTAATAAAAATTTATATATCTAATTTAATTTTTATTACTTGTATAATGTAGAAATGTGTGAAAAAAATCAACGACAAACTAGTTATGATTGTGTTCTATAAAGTTCATGATTAATTTAATTAATTAAATGAATGACGTAAGAAATTACTCTAAAGTTGAAAAAAAAGATTTTTTTTGCATTTTTCTCTTATTTAAATTAAATTTAATTTAAAAAGAATTAGAAATTAAGGGTTAAAAATTGTCATATTATTCCTTTTTTTTCTAAGAAAACTGCATTTTATTGCATAATTATTTATAAAACAAGCATCCTAACCCTTGAAGGGTGGAATTTCCCCAAGTACAAAAGATTTTAGCATTAAGGGTTCATTTGGCATACACTTTTTTTAGAACTATTTTCATTTCATTTTAATAAAAATGGTTTCAATTTATTTACAAATAAATTTTATTATTTCAACTTTGTTAAAAGTAATTATTTTAATTTATTTGTAAATAAATTATTTTATTTGTAATATATTAAAAAATGCATAGAAATTAATTAAAAAGTAAATTTTGATGGTATCATAATAAATATAATATTAAAAAAAGGTAAATTATTTATACAATATTTTTTTTGGTCAAATAAAATGAATTCTAATAAAATCCTTACGAAATTAAATAGATTTCGTAATAGCAAAAATATAATTAAAATGAAAATTATAAATGAATTAAAATGAAATGAAATCTCTTTTTACTTATAGCCAAACACTATATTAAAAAGAAATGAAATTTAAAAATAAAATAAAATCTTATTTTTTATTATGGCGTAAGGTAATTTAGGTCATAAACCCAATGCCATACTGATTAACCCACTTAGCGATCTCATGAACAACTACATTGCATGCTTCTAGACAATAAAAATGTACTATTCTAATTTTCAAGTCAAAGTTTGTCAACCATGCATCATGTGATATTAACTTTCTTCTTTTCTCTCAAAGGTCATGATTTTTGTTTCGATTTCAGAGTCGAACGCAATACTCCAATTTATTTTTCAGATATTTTGCATTAGAAAATCTTATATGTTTTTATATAGATAAAAGAATAATATACCACTTTCACACCTTATTACTAAAGAAAATGATATTGAGAGGATGCTTGTTACAGTGACCTAAGGATTTTAAAACCCAATGTGACATGGCAAGTTTTGAAATTGTTAAATTAAAATTATTCAATCACAACTATTTATTTTTTAACGAATTTAATCAAATAATTTTAATCTAACAATTTCCAAAATTGTCACATCACCTTAGGTTTTAAAACCCTCAGGGCATCATAGAATTCCTCTACTTAGAATCATGATAATGAAGAAAAATAACTTTTTATTTAAAAAGGAGGAAGTTATCTTTTATCAAACTCTCTACATTAGCAAGAAACACAAAATATTTTTCACCGTCTTAATAATTTATAACTATACTCCTATGAAAAATATATTTCACCAAATCAAAAGTAGCCTAAATCCTAATAATGTTTATCTTTATCACAAGCCATATAGCCATAGGGAGGAAAATGAAGAATTCCTTTCTCTTTAGTATACTTGCAAGATAGAACATACCGTTGCCGATGCCCCTCCAATGCTTAAGTCAAAATTGAGCAGTAAAGAGAGAAAAATTGAATAGTAGTGAAGGTAGTATATATCTTATATAAAATTCCCTAGATAAGGTGGTTAAAGAATGATTGTCAAATACTTAGGTAATTATTAATTAATTACCTTTATAACTTGAGAAATATTTGTACTTATCATTAGCCCTTGAGTTGGTGAATAAGCCTTGATCAGGTGTTTGCAAAAGTCAATGATAATATGGCCTAAAATAGTTACCTATGAATTTTGATACCTTGATTTGTGACTTAAATTTGATAATTGCCACATATTCTAATACCCATAAGCTTTAATGATTTAAACTATTTGAGACCTTGAACTAAATTCTAAAAACTCAAAACCTTGAAGTTAATGAATTAATATTGAAATCCTAAAGGCTTGAAACCATAAAATTGATCAATTGATCATCTAAAACCCTAAAACTCAGTCTACTTAAAACTTATATTTGAAAATTTGACAATATGAACTTAAAGATTAGCCTGAAACTTGTATATTAAAATTTGACAATTTGAAATTGAAGATTTAACTCTAAAGATATGACTCATAATATAATGCTTTGAATATATAACCTTAATTGTTGTTCTAAAGATCTAACCCTAATCTAATGTTCTAAACATCCAACCCTAATCTAAATATTTAAAGATCTAACCTCAATATGTTGACCTAAAAATCTGACCTTAACATAATGATTTGAAAATCTAATCTCAATATGATAATCTAAAGATCTAACCTCAATATGATGATCTAAAGATCTAACCCTAATATAATGATATGAGAATCTAATCATTTTTCTTTAACTTTCTGAGTTGATGATTCTTATCAATCTCCTTGACTGTCCACATAAATGATCTAAGCCAATAATGAGAGATGATGATGGTAAAAAATGATAGCACACAATACAAGGCAAGGCTACTTGTGATTAACACATGTCAAGGCCATTAATAAGCTTAACTAACATATGTTGAGGCTAACTATAATGAAAGTATGATCAATATGTGTCAAGGCTGTGTGTGACTGACAAATGTCAAGGCCATTGTAATTGAAGCATGTCACAACCACTAATAAGCTTAACCGATACATGTTAAGGTGAGCTATAATGACAAGCATGATTGATGCATGTCAAGGCCTATCGTAAGCTTTATCAATGCAAGTCAAGGCAAGCCATATGATAAGCGCAACCAAAACATGTCAAGGCTAACTATTTATGTGTGTGTTAAAAATGTTTTAACAAGTCATAAGTGTAACAATAAGCATGTCATAATAATTTGAGCAAAAAATGATAGAGAGATAGTATGAAATTGTGTAAGTAATAAATCTCTTTAAGTTGTAAAAGCATGTAACTAGGATGAAGCTGTAATAAGCATGTAATCATGATATTTATAAAATTTCAAGAGTAGTTTACTCCCTTTCTCAAAAGCCTTACTAGAAATAAGTTATAATAATTTGAGCAGTAACATCATGTAATTGTTATAAGATAAGTTCTCGTGAGAGTAATTCTTTTTTTAAAATAGTGTCCATTTGGATAATTATGATAAAATATGAGTGTCCATCAAAAAAAATTTACAAGCATGCTATCAAAAATATTGATTCATGAGTATAGTTAGGCAATCTCTAATAGTAAGTTTGATGAAATAATGAATTGGCATAGAATGATAACTAGTTATTAAAATTTATTGAAATTGTAGCAATAATCACAAGATTTCAAGAATTTGCTACTCCCTCTCTAAAAAGCCGATGACCTTTTAGGTCATATAGTGTCTTCTGTGTAAATGAGATGTGCTTTTGCATTGCATGGTGTACCTTGCACAAATTTTTCTCACATTTTAAAATATGAAATAACAATGAATTATACAGAAAAGCAATTATGTCAAAGTAATTTAAGTAATAAGATATCATATTATTATGCCCTGAGTAGAAAATAACATTTAATTGGTGTACGCATGATGCAATTATCAACAAGCATAGATATCCTCTGTATAAAATGCAAGTGCATGGGACTATAGCGAAAGGAAAATAATTATAGTAACTGGCATCATCCTCTGGTCGGTTTATTATGAAAATAATGATATTCTCGTGATTCTTAGGAGCCTCACTTCCTTTTCCAACAAAGACACTTTGTGAGTACAGCATCAAAAATATTAATTTGTCAGTGCAATAAAGCAATTTTTATTTTAAAAAAATGACTTCTTGTCAGCATTGTTCAATTTCAACAAATAATAAAGAGAACACAGACAATGGAAAACTTAAAGGATATAGATCATACGGTTAATAATAGCAAACATGATCTTCAATAAACATGGTTCACAAATCATGCAGTAACACACTAATTTACAGCAAAACGCGATTTGTCTTTACAGTGAGACATGACTTGTAAGTTGTGTGTTTATACAAGAACCAACTTCCAGATTAATAGGATTATAACCAGTAACATAATTTCGTTTTTTTTCAATTTAGCAAGCCAAGATGGTTATAATGGGTGAATCAATACCGATTTGGCATTTATCCTCAAGGTGGTTTATAATACAGCATCATGCCTTTAAGCAAACACCTCACAAGCAATTCACATGACATATAACTAATAAGGAAGCATCTAATAATAAGAAGGTTAATCACTGGTATCTAAATTTCTAATATCCTTTTCAGATTTAAATCGTAATTGTTGTCACAAATGAAGTCATGTTATATTTTTTTACAATTATAGATGTTATTAGTGTTACAATGCAAATTGTGACCATTGCAATTATGAAATTTAGAAATCTTCTCACATATTAATTTTAAAGGACTCAAATAATTTTGAAGTCTTCAAATTTTAATTAACATCCTTTTATGCAATTTGCTATAACCAATTAATTTGAAAATAAAGTTTAATTTATTTAATTCTATCACTAATAATGCAAATTTGCATTGAAAGACTTAAAACAAAAAGATAACTAAATTTTTTTAGAAATTATACAACCTTGTTCAACTAATTTATTTAATTTACTTAATTAACAATTTTTATTGACATAAAAATATATGAATGAATAATAATATAAAATTGATTTACACTTACAGTAAATTAAATTTAAAAATAATCCATAAAAAATAAAATATTCATAAAAATAGGGGATAATTTTTAATTATTAATTAATATTGAAAATTAAATCCTAATATATTACTTTTTTGTCAATGCCTAATTTTTTTAATACACTCAGATACTTCTTAAACTTTAACTTCAGCTTTCAAAGAAAATAATCAATAATTATGGGCTTGGCGGCCGGTATATACACTTTCCACCCGTGAGCTGTGAGCCTTTTTATATTAAATTTATTCACATATTAAATATTTAATAATTTATATTAAATTTTATATTTTAAAATAAAGATATTGAATTTAATAAAGCATAATTTATCATTAAAATTAATTTATTCATACATTAAATTATATTCAATATATTATGAAATTAGTGGAGGAATGAGGTAAAAACACATGGCAAGGGCATTACATGAAGAGCTAGGTTTTCTTGGCTGATGTTAAGGTGGGTTTGTTTTGTTTGTAAAAAATGATATTTGCAAATGGACCCCGTGATTCTTTAAGAGGACTAGATTCTGGACTATCCAAACATAAAAAATGAGAGTGTATTGAGCCAAATTGTTATATACATGATATAAAATTTTAATTATTGATGACAAAAAAGTTACAAAATTTTTATCACAATTATGATAATTATTTTATGTTATCTATATATATCTTTTTTTTACTTTTTAAAATTATACATTTTACAATAATTTTATAACAAAAGTCACAAACTTTTTATCTTATAAATTTAACCAATAAAGTTGTATAATATAACATTTTGTTAAAAAAATTACAATGAGTATAAATTTTTTGATGGAAATTATATATTTATTACAAAATGTAAAATGACAAATAGTGAACATAAAATAAAATTCTATAAAAATTATAATTTAAATGATAAAAGACTAAGCTTGTTTAGTATAACAATTGGATAATTTCATTATAAACATGACTAGTATTTTACCAATGCATTACAGGCTTACTTATGTTACTTTTAATTTGTTGTTATTTATGTTATGAAAAGCATTTTAATAAAATTTTATGCATAAAAGAAAAGAATATTCAAACTTGTTATAAAATAAAGAACTTAAATTTAACTTATTGTTAGTGTAACATATTTATATTATAAAAGAAGAGGCATATTATTAAAAAAATAGTAATTAAGAGTTTTTAAATGTAGTAAAGAAGTTTTAACAATTTTTTATTAATATGATAACACATGAGTGAATGATAGTATAAGATTAATTTATATTAACAATAGAGTAAATTTAAATCTATAATAAAATCATAAACTATTTTACAAATACAACAATTATACCGATTCTCTAGTTAAATAATATTGAAAATATGCATTTATTTAAAAAATTTAATTTTAAAATATACAAAAAATATGGATTTGATTATATATATATATATATATATATATATATACCCATTGACACCATATAAAAAAATTATAAGTCAAGACATGCAAGTACACAAAGATATGTGTAAGAATAAAATTTTGGAAAAATTACATTTTAATCGGTTATGAATTGCTACTTTTATTTAATTTTGCATATGGTTTTAAGTATTGTAATCCAACCATCCATATGCCACTTTGGTAATGTATTATATTCTTGTTTATCAATAGTGTAAAAAAATTTATCCTAATAATAAAAAATTATTAAAATTTTTGTTACTATGATAAAAAAATTTAATTATTTTTATTTTTAATGTTACATTTTTTATTTACTTATAATATGAAATATTTTATACTATTAACAGATCAAATTTAAATCTTAAATTTAATCTCAAAATTTTTATAAAAAAATTACTACATAAGAGATCATTTGAAAATATTTATTATAATTGTTAAAATACTTATGAAATTCTCTAAAGTAACAAGTAAAAAAATTATTTGTTAGATAAATAATATAATATAAAAAAAGTCCAACCCAATAAGTTAATGGGCCAATCTAATTAGATAGAGGTCTTCTGCTAATAAATGAATTTTTGAAGATTGAAAATGTAAATTTATGAAGAACAGTTGCATCTCTAAGTTTTCTATTTTTCTATGTCAGAAATGTTTTTCATATAAACATTTTTTATCTAACATTAACTCAAGTTGTGATATCTATATTTTTAAAAGTTGTTTGATTTATATAAGAAATTACTTCTCATGAAAGTTGAATTTCTTTGAAAATAATTTCACATGTGAACTTTTTAAAAATTAATCAAAATTATTTAATTAATACATAAAAAATAACATTTTTTAAGAAGTAATTTTTTATATTTTATTTAATTTAATTTTAAATATTTTAAGAAGTGTTAATAAAATTATTATTATATCTTCAATATTATTATAATATAAATTAATAAATTTTAATTTTTATTAATTAATTTTAATGATAATTTTATCATTATATTCATAAATAATATAAAAAATAAAATTTAATTAAAAAGAAGAAAAATAATCTACTTTTCATATTTAAAGAAAAGTAAGGTTTTCAAAAAAAATTATTTTTTTAATTTATTAAATTATGACTAACTAAATAATTCGCCTCTTTTGTCTTTCTTGAAAAAAAATTTATACTATTAAACCAAACTAAACTAAACGACATCTTAATACACGCTAATCAGGCCCTCCTTTATCATTGGCACTATCGAAGGGCTGTAATTATCCTGATCGCCATTATTATATCTGTTTCACAAACTCTCATCCACTTACTGCTTTTTATTTTTTTCTCAAAAGCTGCCTTCCACTCAGTAGTTTTTTATTTTATATATGGTCTCCTTCCTCTTCCGCTCTTCTAGCTTCTCCCTCTTAGCACTGTCACCAACGACTGCTGTATTTCGACTTGTTTTTCTCTCGTTTTTTTCCCTCTCCTTCCTCTTCTCTAAACTTTTGTTCGTCTTCATCTTCTACAAACAGAGGTGGTCTCTCCGATCTCGTAGACTTTTCGATTCCCTCCCCTTCAAGGCGTTTGCTTTTGTTAAGTAATGGCTAATTGCAGTGAGAGTTTGGTGAAAACGGTCCGCAACCAGCCGCAACAACCGCATTCGCACTCCAACACGCCCGCCATCCACTGCAATACACCGTGATGGTTGTGATTTCCATTCACACCGCAAATGCGTCTGAATGCGGTGACGGAAGCTTCCACATCCGCAAAATTATGGATCTTCCGATACGATCCCCATTTCAAAACCCTGGCTCAATTACTGGCTATTGAAAATTATGAACAGAATTTTTATAATTATGATGATCAAAATCAATAAACAAAAGTACAGGTAGGCAAGCACCAAATGGATCATTATGCTCATTTTTCAGCATTATGTCACGAGCTGGCAAATATGATAAAGGTCAACAGGTAAATGTGTTCGTTTTAGATGAAACTTGACCAAAAAAAAAAAAAAATTAAACATGTAGATATTTTGTAGTAGAAATTTAGAATTAATCTGATTTATATATAACTTTTTCCAACTTTTTCAAATTTGTGAATATATTGATAATTTTAACATAGTTAAAAAATTTAAAAGTGTTCAAAAAATTTATATTTTTATTTTTATTTTAATGTATTATGATACCAATTTAACATTTAGAATATAATGAAAAAGACTTATGATAATATGAAAAAAATATGCCTATTTATGCTAAGTATACTTTTATTCTAAGTACTTTTTAATGAGTAAAGTGTTGGAGATTTAATGGAATAACTTGGCACTGAATTAAGGATTCAAATATATTAATTTGTGATTATTTCTAACACACCCAAAAATATAAATCAAGACATGAACTAAGTAAATAGAATGTCCCTCTTTTGATTTAAAATTATTTCTTTTTAAACTCTTCGTGCCCAAAGGATCCCTGTGGGGGTGATTTTGTAGCTTGATATATATAAATGCTTTGACAACGTTCAATTATGACTTACAAATTTACAAGTTCTATTATTTATTCTAAATGTTTATGTCGGTTTAATGAAAATATTAGTATATTTTCCAAAAATGACAAATATGTACTATGTAATTTCAACTAGAGAACTATCAACTTATGACATATTGATAAAATATTGCAAGCTGTACATGAATATGAACAAACAAGATACAACAATATATCCTAAGTAAAATATTTGACTGCTAAAGCGAAAATCCTAAGAACAATTAATTCAAAATGAATGAATTACCATGATTCATTGTAAAAGTATTCTAAGTTATCTAATTAAAGGTAAAAAACCAACGTTATCGTCTAATTGATAGAAAAAACTAACATTATCGGTTACATCTACTTCACAATGGTGAACAAGTCTTTGCATAACTACAAGCTTATAAGACCTTGGTTCTTGATACAAAACAGTTGCACCAAACAAAGTAGCAATAAGCGAAGATGTAGGTTGAGGGAAATTACTATCAAGTAAATATAGTCCACTAGATTCATGTAATTTACCAAAAATCTTCTTCCTCAAAAGATCCTAAAAAATACAATAACTAGAGAAGAAGAAAACACTACAATTATAAATATATGTAATTTGACTAACAAAAAGCAAGTTAAAGGGAAATTTGTAAAGACATAAAACATTAGTTGAAGAAATATCAGAGGTAACATTGATTGTACCATTCCTAACAATAGAAATAGTTGACCTATTAGCTAAAGTGACAAAAGAAAATAAGAATGTAAAAGAAGAAGAAATATTTGTGTCTCCCAATATATAATCGATGGCCTTAAAATCAATTACCCATCTAGATTTGGAATGGAAATGACGTGTAGTAGGATTACCTATTTGAATCATAATAGCAGCGGATTGAGTGAAAGGTGACTACTATAGGATTAATGGTTACTACAAAAGCTAAAGTTGAATTAAACAATTATATTCATCCTTAGTCAAAGTCCTATGCTCAAATTATGGTACAAAAGTGCTAGAAGCAGTATATGCAAATCGAGATGGTGATATAAATCATCCAACGAACTTAGGACAAGTTTTCTTTATATGACTTGGTTCCTTATAATAAAAATAAATATCACTATTAAGCAGATTATGACTTCTATCTCTAACCTTTTTACCACCATTATGACCCCCTTTAAGTACTAAAACTAACCAAAGTAAGGGATTCAATTAGAGAAACAAATGTTAAAGCTGATGGCAACTTTTAGGCTACTTGAAGAACATAAGAAAAAACATGTTGTTAAGTTAACTACTCAAAGTTAAATAAGATTTATTGGTGAATAGGAGTAAGTTAGGTAAAATTCATAAGAAAGGACATAGAAACTAACTGTTCTCACTAAATACATATTGCCTTGACATCTTTAATAATAGGAAGGAGACTTTCCCATTATTCATAAATATTGTTTCACTCAATATAAATCTGAGACAATATCTTTCGTTGCACATTTTGCTAAAACATAAAGATACATAAGTCATAAATATGACTTAAATTATTTTTACTTAAAAAAAGAATCTTAAGAAATATCCATAGATCTTTGACTGTCTTGGAGTATATACAATTATTTTCAACTTCCTTCTCCAAGGTATTTCTTATCAAATCAAATAGTCACTGATTTTCCATAATCCATCAAGTTTTCATATTATCAATTGGTAAGTCATTAGTCAAATGATCAAATCTACTAAAACCTTCAAAGAAATATTCAACAAATTTTTTTATGCAAGATATTCATATCTATTAAGATCAAGTCTCCAATCAGTTATTTTTGTAGTATTAAGTATTAAATCAGAGAATAGGGACTTAAAATTTAATCTATTCTCACTTGGACCAGACTCAGATTTATTAGTCTCCACCATCACAGCAAATAGAGAAACTCAAAATTGGATTAAAAAGACAAAGAGAGAGAAAATTGCAATTGAATAATGTCTGGATCACAAATCTAACCAACAAAAAGGTGTGGAAACTGCTGGAGAACTCACTAAAGAAGAATCGCCATAAGAGGATGTCCCATTCATCGTCACACACCAAGAGATTGAGTTGCATGTGGTGCTCATGCAATGTGGAGAATGCTATGCATGTGATACATGCTCCAATCAACCACTATCAAAGAGTACCAATCTGTAGTATTATGAACTCAAATCATGAAAAATTATTAGAAATCATCGCTAACCACTAAAAAGAATTGGTATTGCCTTTTAAATAGAACCAAACAATAACACCTTTGTCCTATAATTCTATGTTTATGATCTGATGCCTAAAAATATAACATTAAATTATCATTAATATTATCGTAACCTAGTCATGCATAAAGATAAAAAGGAAAAAAAAGAGAAGAGAAAGAAGAAGTTTAGGTTATTTAGTTTTAGTTTTCTTTTGATCTATATTGAAAAAAGATGTCTAAATGGCTCTAGATACCAAATTAAAGAGAAGAGATTTGTAAGGCCATGTCCTCAGTTGAGAAAAATAATGTCTATTTATAATAAAAATATAAGGTTACAAGAGATAAGCCTAAGCCCATGCATCTTAATATACAAAAAACTAATAGGCTTAGTTTACTACCAGTTAAGATATCAATCCATTCCATAGGATATGCTCTAAAAGGAAAATTATCTAAAAGCTAATGCAAGTTGAAAGGACCAATTTGTCCTTTTGCAAAAGCACCTAAGGCCACGTGGTAAAGATACACATCTCTTGTTCTTCTTTGCATCATAATTGCCTATGTATAGGGGCTTTATGTTAATGCCTAAGCCATGAGGCCCTAATAAGATAAAAATATAGCAAGAAAGGTGAATTAATATTTTAAAGTTTGAAGCAATTTAAGCTTTACAAATAGATTGCTTTTTAGCTTGCTTTTTGTGATCCCTAAAGAATAACTAGATAATAAATATGAAAGATTAAGTAAACAATAAATAAATATATGCAATAAAAAGTAAGAAATAAGAAAGTAAGGGAAAGAGAATTCAATTGTCTAAAGGAATATCCTTTAGGTCTTTTCCACTTTCCTTAAATCAAATCCAATCTTAGTATTCATCTACTAGTACTTTTTCTTTTACAAAGTTCAAGTACAATTTCCCACTTGATGTTTCAAGAACTCATGCAATCCCACCTTAATACTTGAGGATTTTTTCTCATAATCTATTTACAAGGTGTCTACAAGAGTTTCATTCATTCCCTAACCTAACTAGTAAATCTTTAGATGGGTAAGGTTTATCTTTAAAAGAGATTACAATGTTTATACACTCCAATAGTGTAGATATAAAAGTTTAAGTTCAAGAAATAAAACTATAAAGAATAAAAAGAATTTTAGAGAGAGAAAGCCTTCCTAGAGAGAAAAAAAGATGTTTATGTTATTAATCCTTGAAGCATGGTCCTCTATTTATAACTAAAAGGTAAGAACTAGCTATTGCATATGTATAAATCCTACTAAGTAACCTTAGCCTAAAATGCTTGCTTTCTTCTCTAAGTCCTATTTACTACTTGTGCTTTCCATACTGTCATTATCTAGTCTTCATAAAGTTTAATATTATTGATTATGCAATGTTTGCTCTTTCATTTGTTGTCTCAAAGTGTCACTCTCACTATGTATTATAAAAAATACAGTCTTTTTACTCTTTCAAGAAAGTTTGAATTCTTGTAGTTTGAAGTCCTTTTCATTATAGTACAATAGCTTGTTCATTTGAAATGTTAACCAACTAGAAATTCCTAGTTGAGTTAGCATAAGGTGGCACTACTAAAGAGCAACCTGTTGAAAATTTAATTTTTTTTTAAAAATGCAAGACCATAATATTTAAAGTGAAAAAACCTAGATAGATTCAATGTATTTTCATATTTAACAATTTAAAACATCAAATTTCATACATTTAGAAAGGAATAGCATATCACTCATCAAATTAATTCCATTTTAAGTAATAAAACATATAGAACATGATTGAAATTGAATTTGATTTTCAATAATAGTCTAAAGAGCATCTAGGCACATATTTGAAACTAAACTAATGAACCATTATAAGACTTTATCTATCTAATAACTTTTATCATATCTTTGTATTTAAAATAATTAATCATATTAACATATATCATTATCAAAACAAACTAAATTAGTAATTAATCATATATAGGGTCCTACATTTATAATCTCCTCTTTTTTTATGATGATAAACATGTAAAGATATATTTTGAAAAACAAAGGAAAAGAGCAATCAAATAGCATTCATATAAATATTAGAGTATATAAATTTTAGTAAATCATTATTAATCCTTTAAAATGTTATCTATTTTTAGAGCACAAACCTTTTCATCAAATCAATTCTTCTAAGATCAAAGCTATATAATATCAAACCATATGATATATCTAGGCATTAATAGTGCATTTGCTTGTTCTTTGCTACTAATTTTCTCCCTCTTCATTATTAAAAAAAAATGTATTAGAGCATAGGATGTTGTAATAGTGAACTACCCCAAGACACCCCTCAATGTATTAGAGTAGTAAAGGTAAAGGATAAGGATCTATGTTATAAAAACAAACAATAAGTTCACAAGAAAGAAAAAAAGGGAAAATATTAAAGATAAGGAAGTTAGAAGGTAGTCACCATAAATACATTTCATTTAAGTAAATGTACTTTAACAAACCTGCATAAATGGTTAATAAATAATGTAAAAATAATAGGTCTATACATGATAAGTAGTGGAACTTATCAAAGCATTTAAAGCAAAAAAAAAATCATCCATTGAATTGTCAATAAGTTCCAAAAGATTTAATCTACAAAAGTATCCAAACCATATCTAATAAATGCATTCTAAATATACAATGCATAGAATGATTTACCTAAACATATGTATTACTTAACCATCAAAGTCCTATAACAAAGATAATAACACTTAAAACATACCAAACCACCCTAAACTATAACTATATGCATGCATTTTCCTAAAACTACATGAAATAAGATGAAATTATAGAAATCATGGCACATTCCTTTTGTTTGCTCTTTATATTCTTTTATTGTCTAGCTTGCTAAGTTACTTACCCATTTATAGTAGTAACTTCAATCTTAACTTATATACCTATATCAGTTTGGTTAAGACCTAAACTAGAAGGTTAGTCACTAAGCAAAGGTTGCTCAATTGCAACAAGGTTTTGTAGTTACCTATTGATGACAAGGTCGTCAATGGCGACAAAAACAACATTGATGGGAATGGCAATAATAGATTCAATTAGTTTTATAAGAACTAATGGAAAGTTGTTTAGTTGTTTAAATATTTAGCACTTAGGTTAATGATAATATAAGGTGTTGGTTCATGAATGTTCAAGGGAATGGATAAAGTTACCCATAGGACATCTTCAAAGAAGGTACTGATATTAAGTTGGGATGTGGTTGCTGGAATTGGACTTATGCTAGAAAATGTGGGTGATTACTCAAGAGAAGTGGTAGTGAAGATGGTGAAGGACAATGTTATTTGCTTTTTTTGAGAAGAGGTAAAAGTAATAGTAGTTCCTGCTAATTGACTCAATCCATGAATACTTATTATCACATAACCAAAGCAAGAGATGATTGGCTAGTTTGTTGGATAGTTAGTTACTTATTATGGTTTAAGTAACAAGAGTTAATGTGGCATTATCTACTTACTAGTTTTGGTTAGCTTCTTCTTCCTTAAAGCTTGTAGAAACCACTCCAATAAGTGAGGAGATATATCTATACTAGAAATTATCCTCAGCCTCCTCATATTTCTCCTTCTCAAAATCAACCTCTATATTTTTTTTTGTTTAAGTCAAATAAGTGTGTATAAACAACTTCATCAAGAAGTTTATGAGTAAATACTATACTTAAAATTTTCAATTAATCAATTTTAACAAAATAAAAAGTGTATTTGGAAATTATATTAGGTTTGAATTTAATATCCTAATTAGATCCTTACAAGAACAATTATTTTTTATGAAAATAAATATTTCTTCTATTCAAATTCATGGTCATCTTCCATTTTATATATTTTTTGTATAAAATATTAATTCATTAAAAAAATATATATAACTACTATATGTTACTTTTTTGCATTTAATGAAGTAAACATTTTTAAGTCAAATTGTTCTTCAAATATGTTTTACAAATAATACATGAAGAGTTAAACAAGTTGTGAAAGTTTCAATTTATTTAATTTCTATTTACTATTTATTACACATTTTTTATGTTGAAGATTTTTATTTAATTAAAGAATATAATTAAGGAGAAATTATAGTGGGAAATAAAAATTAATTTATTTTTAGTACTCTTATTTGGCATAAAGTATGTAGAAATGAAAATTTGCAATTTGTAAATCAAAATATATGATTTTAAAATAAGTACAGTTAATTACACTCCAATAATTTTATAAAAAAATTTCCTAATATGAAATTCATCTAAAATATATTTATATATGTAATCTTAACATAAAATAAAAAATGAAAGTAGGAAAATATATTTGTAGCACACTAAAAATAAATAATAACATTGAAAATAAAATGCTTTATTCATTTTTGAAATGAATCCTAAATGATTAAAACACACACTAATCCTAGAGAAATAACCCATAAGACTTAAACAATATGAGACTTAACTTATTTATACTAGTCTCCTAAAATTAAAACTTTTACTTTCCTCAATATATGACTTTATAAAAATAAAAAAATAAATACAAATAGTTACATTCCAAATAACAAAATAAATCTAAAACTAAATAAAATATAATAGTAATCAATTCCTTATCATATCTTATAGAATTGAATTTTTAATAAGATCTTTTGGTTTTTGCTTCCATATCATTCCCCTCACTTGGAAAGAACTTGACCTTGAGTACATATGAGGAACTTGAATTCTTCCATACCTTCATAATAAATATTTAAAATACATTTGCAACTTTAGCTTCATGAAACAATGACAATCCTTAAAATGAATCTTCTTTAAAAATGCTCAAATATTAAACTTCAATATGTTCATAAGATTGATCTTGTACTTTAATTGTGTCAAGTAATTGAACTTCAATAAAATTTGCTACTTTATTCTTTAAGTACTTAATAACTTTTTGTAGATTGTTTAATTATCAACTCATTAATAAACTTTTCTTAATACTCTAGGTAAACTTTAAGCATATAATTATTCTTCTAATTGTTAATTATGTTTTCCATATGGACTTGCAAAAATCCCTTTATATGATACTCTTGTCAAATAGTAACATCTTTTTAAGTGACTTTATCTCTTTCTACAAAGTCTTTTGATTCATCATCTTTGGAACTAATCACTTTAGCTAGCTTATTCTTTAATTGAAATGAATCTTGCAGTAGAACATTATTAGCTTATTGATAAAAAAAATTCCTAAACACACCCTAAATGATCTATGCTTGCATAATTTTGCTTGTGATTAAGTGTTCTAGAGTCAATGGAAGTTTAATCTCTAACATTTTAATCATAATGAATTTAATCATCAGTATTTTTAATTGCATTGACATCTTGATAAATATGAAACTCTTTTTAATTCTACAATATATGCTTTTATTTGAACCTTTCTCCTCAAATTTTTTGTCATGACACACCTTGGACTATGGCTAGCTTAAAATCTAGTCTCCTTAGTTCCACCAGCTTTTTCTTACTAAGGCATTACTTAATTAATTTAAATAAAAGATAGAATAATTGTTAATACAAGGATAATCATCTTGGAAACACTACTTTTAAATTAATTAGTTTCTAAACAAAATAAGAAGTTAAACTTACTTATAGTCTCTATTACCTACTAAAAAATTTACAAATCTAACTATCATGCTTACCAAGAATGCCTAAAACATACATTGTTTACCCTAGCATAAAGCTTTTATAAACCAAGGCCTTTAGGAAATAGTTTGAGAGTTTGAATCAAATTACAATTAAAATATGTAATTTTTACTTGTGATCATAAAAAGTTGGAGTAGCAATTTCTAACACGATATGATAACCCAACAAAAACATGATAAATTTATTTAGGTTCAAGTTAACATGGCAATTAGTTTAAGAATTTATATTAAATCTTATTTAAGAAATAATTAATATTTTAATTATAAATAGGTATATATAATAAAGATATAAAATTATTAGTTTAATGAAATGACAATAAAAGTATAAAATAATATTTTATTAATAATTAAAAATATTTTTATAAAAGATAGTAAGTGATTAAATTTAATAAATAATTTTATAATATAAATTTTATTAATTAAAATTATTAAATCAGTTAAATAAGTGATCTATTTTGACATGTTTAATAAATGAATTGACTCAAATGACATAAATTGACACCCTTAATAAAAAAATGGTTCTAAAAAGCCTATCCTTGCTGTGGTAATAGTGCATTAACCTGCAAATCTATACAATAAGTGTGCAAAAGTAATTCTAGGGCTTAGTGAGCAAATATTTTAAAAAGTGTAATAATAATTCAAAATAAACTAAGTCTTATCGACTAGATTACTCCTTTTCAAACTTATCTCACATTATATACAATTGAACAAATTGAAATCATTGATGTACACATTATTTACTTGAATAAAGTACCAACATTTCCCTAACTCAACATTTAGATCAAAACATAATACTATTATCCAATGGAATATGTAAAAAAGAATGTATATAAATCCCTTTGTAACTCCTATCCAACCTCATCTCTCACAAGCCCATCCATATCCCTTCAAATCATACATATCCTTCACAAGTAAATTTCAAATCCTATAGGTAGTTGATAAATACAATAGTTCTCCCCCATCACATATCTTAATGTATATTGTAATGATTACACTTATGATTTGGATAATTTATAACACAAGGGCAATCAACACCATTATGATAGAATCACAACACCATCACCATTTCTTTAATGCATATACATAAGTGAGCATATCATAATTAATCCATGATACTTAATTTAATCATAAAAAGATGAAATTTAACCCCTTTTCAATCAAATAAGGCATAAGTTCATGACCTTTAGTATTTTTTGTGAGGCCTAAATCAATTCAAGGCTCTTTATAAGTTTCTGTAAGTCATGAATTGATTCAATACAGAAGAGGTTACCCTTTATCCCCTGATGAATTAATTAAACAATCAATTCATGTAACTATGCTTTACTTCCATAAGTGATGAATTAATCTGTAAATCAATTCATCACAAGGCTTTATGTATTGACCCAATGAATTAATTTACCAATTAGTTCATGTATGAATTTTTTCATTTTTGTAGAAAATTTCAGTATTCACTTATGGGAAATTCCTTTCAAATCTTATTCTATGAGTCTCATCAAGCATTCTAGCCACCGTACAACGTAAAGACAACATAGTAGCCATTAGATTCCTTATACAATTCATAGCAAATATCATCCTATGACATTTTATTTCAAATGAATCAATATTATATAAAACCTAGCTTAACCAATTCAAATCTTTTAAAAACAAGCAAGATTAGATAAAATGTTCACTTATTACTTAAAGAAAAGATAACAAGTGATAAAATTAAAGGTTGGCTAGTTCCTATTCATTCACAAATCACCATTTTGGAATTAGGACATTAAAACCCCATTTGAATCCATTTTCCAATCATTTAATAAGTCAAAGAAGAAATAGAAGAGAAAGACCATAGATTTAAGTGTTGTAGGCCTTACCTTGCTTAAATTTGAAGGAGAAAGGATTAAGAAAAAGGATTAAAGCTTGCTTTTTTGGGAGATGAAAATAAGAAGTTGAAAGGTTTGGAAGAAATAAGGAATTTTAGTAGTTTGGGGGAAATGTGGAGACTAGGCCCTAGGCTAATTTTGGAAATTACTTTCCTTACTTTTCTCTACTCTCACATACTCATTTTTAATCAAACTTAACCTTAAATCACTACTACTTATTTATTCATAAACTAAGTTCTCATAAAGGATAAATTTTATTCTTAAAAGTTAAATTCATTAAAACTATTTATTTTTAAATAAAATATTTTAAAATCTAATGAATGTAACACTTTTAAGCTACATTATTCTTCACTGTACTACTTTTCAAAAGTGGTCAATGAACATAGCTCTTCATGGTTAGCTAAATTTAATGGTAATGTCTCTCTATAGTTGATCATTTTGCATAATGATGGCCCTTTACGATTGATCAAATCAAATGATGATGATGATGATCTTGACTTAATTCAAATAAGATCACATTATAATAATTTGAAAAAATTTTCTTATTAATATCTTCTTCATCTACAATTATGATTTGATATTATTTTTCTTTGATGAGTTTTATTAGCTTGTAAGTGACTCTACCATGTAAATGCTCCACCTTTTAAGTTGATAGCTAATATTTTCATCTTCTTTTCTTTAAAAACATCTATCATTTAGAAGAAATCTTCTATCTCATCTATCCAATTCATAAACAAATTGATGTTGTGGGTGCCATTAAATTTAGGAAAATCAACCTTTGTGCTATATCTTTCCTCCTTCTTCAATTGTTTTTTCTTGTTGAATGGTATTCTTCATATTCAAAATCTAAATTTTTACTAGAAAATTCTAGCATTTGTTGATAATGGTTGGTTTGTTAGTTGTTGTGTGACCTTCATCTTTTATCTCCACCATAAAAGTAGTTGTCTCTTCACTAGTCTATATTATTTTGGTCTCATTTTAAGAGACTTCATAGATGGATTCTCTTTTGTTGAATTGCAAAATTATGATGATGGACAAATTGGCTAGTTTGGCCACAGTGTCATCTCTAACACATTTGTCTATATTATCTACATAAAACCTATTAGCACATACTCTCAAGTTGACAAGCATATTATGGATCTCATGGAGTTTGTGGATCATCCTTTCCTCTCAAGTTTGCATTGTCATCTTTTAAGCTTGCATTATTATTGAAGAACTTTAATCCCATGATCATCATTAATAGAATGGTTGCTACTATCTTTGCTATTACCATCAGTCACCATCTGAACTATTAACCAAGCTTTCATGCCATCTAATGCAAGATGAAAATGGAAGTGGAAAAATATATATCTAGTTCATCAGAAATAAATAATAATACCAACAATGAAAAAAAAATTATTTCTAAATCAAATATTGAAGGATTAAATGGGGTACATATATATACTAACTCAAGTTGACAAGCATATTATGGATCTCATGGAGTTTGTGGATCATCCTTTCCCCTCAAGTTTACATTGTCGTCTTTTAAGCTTGCATTATTATTAAAGAACTTTAATCCCATGATCATCATCAATAGAATGGTTGCTACCATCTTTGCTATTACCATCAGTCGCCATCTGGACTATTAACCAAGCTTTCATGCCATCTAATGCAAGATGAAAATGGAAGTGGAAAAATATATATCTAGTTCATTGAAATAAACAATAATGCTAAAAATGAAAAAAAATTATTTCTAAATCAAATATTGAATGATTAAATGGGGTACATATATATACTAATTTTAGAGAAATAACCCATCATACTTAAATGATATGAGACTTAACTTATTTATAGTGATCCTTTTAAACGTAAAACTTCTACTTTATTGTTGAGAAGTTTTGCTTTAAATGGCATCCAACATCTCTTTAAAATTTTATACATTTTGCTATATTTAGGATTAAATCCTTAATGTTTATGTATATATATCTCTAGTGGTTTAATCATTTTTACGATTATCAAAAAAATTATATTTGACTCGATGTGAGACTTCATAAAAATAAAATAAAATAAATACTAATAACTAAAATTTAAATAACAAAATAAATCTAAAACTAAATAAAATGCGATAATTATCAATTCTTTATCACATCTTATACGCTTAAAATTTCAATCAAATCTTTTAATTTTTTCTCATGTATCAAATCTTTAATTTAAATGGAAGTTAATTTACAATTCTTCTATCGCACGACATTATTATCTAGTAATATGTTTCATTATTGGGAATTTAATAAAGAATATAATAATAATAACGTATAAAATTTGTAAATTTACAATAAATATATTCAGAAAAGTATGATTAGAAAAAGTAAAAATGCGATAGTTCCAAAAACGTGTACCACACCAATGGACAAAACATTATTTTTATCTTGTAATTCGTGGCATTGAGAATGTGAACATGGTATTTCTCCTTTCTCATATTTTAAAAACTTGATACTTTTACCCGCACTTCATTACTGAAATTTTAATTATTTATTATTTTAGGAGTTTTTATTATATTTAAATTTTAAATTTAAAATTTTTTATATACTTAAATGAATTATCATTTTTATTATTATAAAAAAATTTGATATTTTTTATTTTATTAAGATTAATAACTCCCCTTAATTTTAGAATTAATTCATGCTTGAATTATTTGTCAAAAATAGTTGAAAGATAAGCTGTTTGAGTTAAAATGAAAAAATGAAAATAGTTGGTGATCACAAGTAAAATGACTCTGTTATATTTATTTCCAAAGGTTAAATGCTTCTCTTTTTAAATTATGAACCAAATAAGACGTACTTTTAAGTAATGTCTTATTTATTTATTATAATAATGTAATCCAAACACGATTCCATGACCTCCCCCCCTGACTACGGAGGACTACAGTGTTATCACTTTTGTAACTTGGTGATTTCGTGGTCCCCCACATTTGAAAAATGTATTCTTTGTGATGAGGATTATACTGTATCAATTATATTGATGCATCAATACTTAAATTTTATTTATTTATATAACATTGCATAAAATAAATAAAACATAATAAATAAATTTAATTATATACTAATATAATCGATGGAATAAAATCTTCTTTTTCTTTTTCTTACTTTTGCAAAGGCTGGATGCTTTATACTGCACTCACAGAAATAAATAATTGGTACATTCATCGCATAATGCATAGGGTGTTAATCGCCCTCGTATTCTTCGTCTTGGACTAACATACACTACTATACACTACTAGATTCATTTATGAAATTGTGCGATATCACATAAATTAAATAAAATTTAATGATTTAAATTTACTAATATATCATAAAGCAGTACATCTTAGTTTTTACCTTTTTTCAAATATTCATAAAGATAAAATTATCGATTTTATTTATAAAATTATCAAATGTGACCACAATAATTTTTTAAATTATATTAAATGATGAATTTCATTCCTAAATAATAATTTATATAGGTAATTTGGTTTTTGTATATAAATTTGTATAAATAATTTTATCCTTGAATATTTATATGGAAGAACAAAATTGTCCATATAGACTACTATTCAAAAATGAAATTTACCATTTAATATAATTCAAGATCTATTTTATTACAATTTTATTAATGAAATTAGTAATTTTATCATTCCAAAGTTGAATACTTTATTATGCCATGGGCTGATGCCTCCTCCCATACCTTAAATATTTAATTTTTGGATAAAAAATGTTTAATTTTTGATTCATAATTTATTAATAAAATGAATTCATACATATATTAAATGTTGCTCTATATACAATAGAATTGGCCATAAACCTCATTACTGCTGGGGAATGGTGATATCAATGAAAATCTCAACTCCGTGAGATTTATAAAAAAAAAATCTTATTTCCTCTTATATAAATGAATGAGCATTATGTGTATTTATGATTTTGTTTTGCAAAACAAATAAATTAATTTAATTAATAAGTTATCAATTAGATTTTAGAGATATTTCACATATTAATTTCTCAGAAAAAATAAATTCTAGTTTAATAAATTACTTTGAATAGTTTATAACTTATAAGTTAATAACTTTTTAAACTTTTTTAAATTTAATTTTTTAATTAATTTAAAATTCATGTCCTTAATAAATGATTATATTATTATTTTAAATAATAAATAAAGTAAAATTTAAAAAATAAATATATAATATCACAAATTTAATATAATAATTAAATTAAAAATAAGTAAATAAGTAAATATGTGCTGTCACAGATTATAATTAATTAAATTTTATATGATTATATTCTTACCTGAAAACCCTACATAAATAAAAATAAGTAAGCAAATAAATAAATATATAATATTATAAATTATAATTAATTCAATTTTAATTAATTATATCCTTATTCAAAACTATAAATATATAAAAACATGTACATAATTAAATGTTTAATATCATAAAAATATATTAATTATATTTCATATAAATAATTATTAAATTAAAATTAAGTAATAAACATATAAGATCATAAAATATAATTAATTAAATTTTAGACAATTATATCTTTATATTGCACATCTTGATTATATTAATATAATTTTATTTTTAAATAAATATGAATTAATTTAATTTGTATATCTATTTATATTAATATCCATTTATTTTATTTTATATTTTTAACTAGTTTAATAGTTAATTTTATAAAAAAAATTTATATAACTAGTTAACTTATTAACTATTAATTACCACTAACTCATTAATTATCAATTAATTTATCAGCTACTTACATAAATTAATGGTTATATCTTGTAATTAGATAAAATTATTTTTATCAAATTTATTATATTTAATATTAAATATATAAATTATTTTTTCTATCATAATATTTTATAATTATATTTCTAAATATATTTCTACGAAAATAATTTTCCGCCAAACGGAGCCTTACTCGCCGAAAAGTTGAGTCAATAGCTCAGGAATTTTAAAGAAACATCACACAATCAGAAATTGCCCGACACTTCTTCACCTTTTGCAACCACTCTTGACCAAGAGTCAACACAATTGCGCGTCCGCGTAATATTGAGTTAGAGATCAACTATAAAGGAAGCACAGAACAAGTATGATTAAAACAACAACCAGATTCCCAATTCTTAATCTTCAGCCAAATTCTGGCACATCAGTGTCTGTCCGTCAAGATTATCTCAATGACAACTCATTTGTTCTTGTGGCTTTCTTTAGTAGTCTTCTGCTCTATTAAATTGGGCATCAATTTGTTTGTGGTTAGTGGCCACTCTCGTAGCCATCAACAATCCTTGCTGCTTCAGTTGAAGAGTGACCTCAAATTCAATCCTTCAAAATCCACAAAACTTGTTCACTGGAGTCAAAGTGACAATTGTTGCCAATGGAGTGAGACAACATGCAACAAGGGACGTGTTACAGCTCTTGACCTGAGTGAGGAATTTACCTATGGAGGGCTTGAAAGTTCGAGCAGTCTCTTCAGCTTGTAAAATCTGCAGAATTTGAGTTTGGCTTATAGTAACTTCCATTCTCCAATTCTTTCCGAGTTTCACAGGTGGAAATTTGATTTTTCTGAATTTGTCAGATGCAGGTTTCAAAGGTCAGATTCCAATTGAGATATCTCAACTGACAAGTTTGGCTACTCTTGATCTTTCTTCTGCTTTCAGTTTACGTCATACTTTGAAACTCGAAAATCCAAACATAGAACTGCTTTTACAGAACCTTACAGAAGTCAAAGAACTATATTTGGATGGTATAAGGATATCGGCCACCGAAAAGGAATAGTGCGATGCTGTATCTTCACTGCAAAATCTTCGAATTTTGAGCATATCATCTTGTAATCTCTCTGGAACTATTGATTCTTCACTAGCAAAAGCTTCAGTCACTTTCTGTAATTCGACTGAACCAGAACAATTTGTCAAGTCCAGTGCCTGAATTCTTTGCCAACTTCTCAAATTTGACAACCTTACAACTCAGAAGTTGTAACTTATGTGGTGTTTTTCCAAAAAGGATTTTCCATATAAAGGCACTGCAGATCATGGACATATCAAATAATCCGAACCTATATGGTTCCATTCCAAACTTTCCACATTTTGTCTCTTTGCACTTTAAACTTAAGCAAGAAAAATTTTTTTGGCCATCTACCGAATTCTATTCAAAATATAAGGAAGTTGTCCATGTTAGATTTATCTAACTGTCAATTCAACGGAACACTTCCTAGCTCAATGTCAGAACTCACTCTCCTTGTTCTGCTGGACTTGTCATTCAATAATTTCATCGGTCAGCTTCCTTCTTTCAATATGTCCAAGAAGCTAGCATATTTGTCCCTTTTTCATAATCGCATAAGTGGCCCCGTTCCATTTGCTCATTTTAAGGGTCTTTCAAATCTGGTGACAAATGATTTAGGCGATAATTCCCTCACAGATAGTGTCCCCTCGTTTCTCGTTACACTTCCATCTCTGCGAGAACTCATGCTTTCTTACAATAGATTTGATGGTCTATTAGATGAATTTCCTACTGCACCTTCCTCTGCATTAGATATTCTCGATTTAAGGGGGAACAACTTACAAGGCCCTGTTCCTTTGTCTGTCTTTCAACTTGGAAGACTTGAAAGCCTCCAACTTCCATTAAACAACTTCACTGGCACAATACAACTGGATATGCTCCGGAGGCTCAGAAATTTAGCCACACTAGGCCTTTCACGCAACAACTTGTCTGTTGATGCAACCAGATGTGATCAGCATGACCCATCATCCTTCCCCAAGATGATCAATCTGTTGTTAGGTTCGAGCAAGTTGACATCATTTCCTGCATTTTTGAGAAACCAATCTGAGCTAATTTTTCTAGACATATCCAGCAACTAGATTCATGGGAAAATACCCAATTGGATTCGGAAATTTGATTCTTTGGCTCAGCTAAATCTTTCCAACAATCTTTTGACTGAGATGGAAGGGCCATTTAGGAATGTTAGTTCAATTTGTTTATTCTTGATCTTCATTCCAACTAACTCCAAGGGCCCATACCCTTTCTTCCAAGATATGCCTTGTATTTGGACTACTCCAACAATTTATATTTAGCTCCGTCCCATCTGACGTTGGAAGTCAAATCCCTTCATGTTTTTCCTCTCCTTTTCATTAGCGAACCTCGATCTGTGGTTGAGTACCCATTCATTGATAAAAACTAGGCACATCTTAATTGTCAACGTCTTGTAGTGACAGTCATCAACAAAGGTCAAAGACTGACCATAGTTAAAATTCTAAGTGCATTCACTTCCGTGTATTTCTCTTCAAACTATTTCAAAGGACCAATTCCAGAACAGCTTAAGAATTTTAAAGCTCTACATGCATTGAACCTGTCCAAATATGCATTTTCAGGCCATATCCCGCCCTCATTGGGAAACTCGAAATGTCTGGAGTCCTTTGACCTGTCAATGAACTCTCTGAGTGGAGAAATCCCAACAGAACTTGCAAGTTTATCTTTTCTTGCATATTTGAACCTCTCATTTAACCATTTAGAAAAGGGGGGGGGGGGGGGGGGGGATCCCATCAGGCACTCAAATTCAGTCCTTTGAAGCATCTTCATTTGAAGGCATTAAAGGGTTATGGGGACTTCCATTGACTCAAAATTTTAAAGGTAGAGAAGAATCCATAACACATCATTCTGATGATACCAAGAGCTCAATTGATTGGAATGTCTTGAGTGCTAAACTGGGATTTTTTTGTTTTTGGCCTTGGAATCATTATCCTCCCCCTTATGTTTTTGAAGCGATGGAGGTTGTGTTATTGCAAGTTTATAGAAGAAATTCTTCTGTCGATCTTCCCTCAGTTGAGTTTCGCGTATGAACAACACGGAGGACAGAAGTACAGAACTCTTAAGATGGAGCATCCATGAATTTTCTGTTCAAAATTTTCTTTTGTTTTTACTCTTTCCAATTTTCTTGAATCTGCCGGAGTAAGTTGTCAAATTATAAAACTAGAGGCCCGCTGGTACCGGATATACTCCTCTCTCGAGACAGTTTCAAAATACTTTCCTTTAGCTTGGAGGACACTTATCAAAAATTATTGTCAAAATAATTTTTTTTTATGGATTAATGTACACACACAGTTTTGAATTCAAACCTGTATGAAATAAAAATTCAACGGCAACATGGGATGCTGTTACTTCTATTACTAAAATGTTGGGTTGGAACATCATTCTTTATTAACATGTGGAGTAAAAATTGTAACTCTAGCATATGTGTGCCAACGTAAGTAATTTTAAGTTGTCAAAATCGATTTGTGCATCCATCAATGTGGGGCTGAGAATTGAATGCCGTCTAGAATTTTCAAAGTTGTCATGCGCCCAAAACGGCACAAAATCACAGTAAAAGAAAGGCCTGTTTTAACTCATTGTATCACACTCATCCATTTTCTCTTATCCTGATTCTGGCATTTCATTTCCAAGTACTGATATGTACAATGTGCAAGCTGCAAGTTGCCTCTCTTTTTCCACTTCCGTAAAAATTTTATACAGATCATGCGACTTTGGGAAAAAGGGAGAAAAACAAAAAACTTTGTATGTGAAGTATAAATATAAAAGTTGGAACTTATTGGGGAAGTTTGCAAAAGCAAGTTTTAATAAATTATAATTTTTTAATTAAAAAAAAAAAACTAGGCCTTCATGGATAAGTTGGTGTAGCACTGTTGGATTTCAAAATTTTTAAAATTATGTATTAATATTATGTAATTTTATAAAAAAAAATTTATATGAACCGTTTGATTCCTAATTTAACCCTCAAAATATTATTCTAAGATTTGGAATTAGATAAGTTGTAAAATATTATGATTTTAGGTATTATTGGGTATGTAAGGATGTATGACCGTTATTGAGTTTGATGTTTGAATACTGAATTTGATAAGGATATTTTATCATTAAGGAAGATCCATTACCAAGGGATAAAGGTCATTTAGTTTAAATTTTGAAAAATTTTAAATTATATATGTAATTTTACTTTTGCAAAATAAATTTATTAGCTTGAATCCTTTAGAAAACAAAATAAATATGAGATATTGTATAATATGCAAGCATCACTCTGTATTTCTCTTTTTGAAAAAAAAAGAGATAGTAAAAAAATAAAATTTATTTTTATGTTTCTTACTTTTATTTTCCATTAAATTTGGTTAGGTTCTCAAAATTGGATTTTCTAAACCTGATAAATTTGAGCTTGATCAAGTTCAAACTAGTAGATTTTCAATTCATTTCGTTGACTAATTAATTTTTCACCCACCAAAAAAAGTTTTTGAAAAAGTCTTTTTGATCCTACTTGCAATTAATATGGTTCAACATGAAGAATTCATTAAGTACACATGTATTACAATAAATTATTTTAAATTATTCTTAAATATCAAACAATTTATGGATTTGATTTCGTATAGCAACTCTAATTATAATTATCACATTTAATCATCCAAATAAATGCAACCCTACATTTTTATGGATCTCAAAATAATCAAGTATTGAATAAATGATTTGTGATAGATTGGGACAAATTGAAAGCTCATGAAACTGCAGGGACTCACTTATTGAAATAGTCAAATATAACAAACAATTGTAATTACTGCCCGGAATCAAAACTCATAAATAAATTAAGATTTAAATTTTATTTTAAAATAACTCCATATAATATATGATATATATTTAAGAATTTTTCCCGCCCCTAACAGTCCCTCATATTAGTCTTGGTGGTAATTCTGAACAGAAGTACACTTACAAAAGCTATGCTGGGTGGGGGAGAAGCAAAGAAAAGATTATCTGGATGGTTATTTCAAAATTGGTAGGTGTTATTTCAAAGTTCAGATAAGATTTAGAGGGTGTTTGATAAATAATTTTTTAATTAATTTTTATTTTATTTAGATATAATATTTAGTAACTATTAGGAATTTTAAAATTTTGTATTAGAAGTAGATAATTTTACTTAGTTCTTATAGATGACGAATGATAGTTAATATAATATTTTAAATATAAAATTTATAGAATAAAATTTACTTTGGTTGAATTTAAAATGTCAAATTTGATAAATTAAATTTTTTTATTTATAATACTTAAATAATTTGTAAGTTCTGCCTATTTATTTTTAAATAGAACATTTTAACTTATAAAACTTAAATTCTTTTTTAATTGAATTACCAATTTCAATTTCCAAAACCAAACATAACATTAGTTAATTTGAAAATATTCATCTGAACAAATTAATTAATTAATTTAAATATTTAATAAATAACAATTTTAATTAATTTATTGGCTCTCAATCGTCTATTTTGAAAAGGGTAGGAATAATAATTTTTTGAAATAACTAATTTTTATTTGGTATAAAAAAAACTCTTGCCCATGTTATACAATCTTTTATGCTTCTATAATTATTTATTTCTTAAATAAAAATCTAATATATATTAAATTATAATTACAATTATTTATTTTTAAATAAAAATTATATGAGTATAATAAATGATATTGAAATAAATACATAATAATAAAAATATAAATGAATATAATCATATCTTTTCTACTAAATTGTAGAAAAAAGAGAGAATATAAATTCATTTCATAGAAAATAATAGAAAATATATAAAAAAACTTATCTTTTTGTCAAATAATATCTTATGAATTAAAAATTAATATATATTAAAAATGGAAATAATAGGATAATATTGTTGATACTTAATTTTGTTTAAATAATAATATAATTAAAATAAAATTTTTAAAATATATAAATTAAAAAAAAGAGAGAGGAAAGCTATAACTAGTTGTATAATTCTTATTTTGCTTTCTTTCAATATAAGTAGCCACCAATCTCAATTATGAAAGGACCGACTTTCACCTATTATTGCATATGGAGTCTATTTCTCCATCATTTTCTTCACTATAGAATTCTCACATCTCACATATGAAAAATCAAAGAAGAGTGTTATTGAGGAATTCTCATGAGTTCTATAAGGAGTTCCTTTCTTTTTTGGAGATCGCACAACCAAGAATAGAAAAAAGAGATAAGTGTTCTATTTAGGAAGACTTCATCTGAAACCAAAACTTCTTTTCTTCCTTTTCTTCTTCTTCTTCTTCTTCTTCTTCTTCTTCTTCTTCTTCTTCTTCATGGTCTCTCTTTTTCTCTCTTATTTTTATCACTGCCCTTCCTCTCTCTTCTTCTTGCCACTACCCTTCCTCTCTTTTCATGGTCTCCCTCTCCCTTCTTCTTCACTTCTAAATTTATCTATTTTAGTCTTCTTTCTCAAAATCACATACTTGAGATACCAAAATTCTTACTTTAAAATTTTACATATAATTTCAAGTGCAAAAATAAAAAAGAAGAAGAAGAAAAATGTAGAACTTGTAGACAAGAAAAAGAAATACTTAACAAGATATGATGAAAGAAAAAAAAATAAAAAAGAAGTGTCAGCAAATATAAAAAAGAGAGAGAGAGTATTAATAGAGGAGGGATGGTGCATAAAGATACTTGACCTATATGTCGTCCCATCCCTTTTACTTTATTTTTTCATTCTATCTAAAATTTCTATTATGTTTATTTTTTATTCAATATTTTATTTATTTAACATGTAATATTAAAGTATTATTTTTATGCAATTTTGATGATAGAATATATTAAAATTGTTTGAAAGTTCAATTTATTTTAATATTTTTTAGATGAGAAATATTTTAAAAATTAAATCGGGTGAGTTGATTAAGTTTAAGAAAATTTAATATTATTATACATAAAAATTATTTTATATTTAGTATTTTATATATGAAGTGTTTTAATTTATTTCACTCTATTACATTTATATGTGTATTATAAATTGCATTGTACTTTTATTATTTATTTTTTTAAAATAATAATAATAAAAGTATATTATAAACATAAAAAGATTCTCTTTTTAAATCAGTAAAATAGATGGAATAGCACTATGACAATATCATCCCACCCATGTGAATTCTTCAAATTGAGTTTTCTTTTTTATGTCTTTATTTCCTTTTTTAAATGTTATTATAAAAAATAGTTATTAAAAAAAGAAGAATATTATTTTTAAAAGGTAATGGGATGGGATGGCACTATGATTATATCATTCCACCCATGAGGTTATATATATATATATATATATATATATATATATATATATATATATATATATATATATATATATATATATATCAAATGTATAGTTTGATTTTCATTAATTTAAATGTTGTTTATTTCATTTTATTTTATCTTAAATATATACTTTACTTATAAATTTATTACCATTAAATTTTTAAAATAATTTTACTAATACACTTTTTACTTTCATAAAATTTTATAATTTAAATTTTGTGATGATAGAATAATATTAAAATTAATTGCAAGTGTAATATATATGATTTCAATTTTCCTAAACAATTTCTTTATTCAAATTTAGTCATTAAGTTAGACAAATTTGGTATCTTAAAAAATTTATAAAATAATTATGATTTGAATTTTTTTTGAGCAATTTTTTATCCAAATTTAGCCATGAGGTTAGTGGAATTTGATACTTTTAAATTGTGAAATAAGATTAAAATTATTATTTTAATTTTTTTGAACAATTTCTTATCTCAAATTTGATTATAAAGTTGAATAAATTTGATATTTTAAAAATTAAATAATATTGAAGTTATAATTTCAATTTTTCTAAATAATTTTTTTATTCAAGTTTGACCATAAAATTGGATAAATTTGATATTTTAAATTAAAAATTATTGACTTGATATTTTTTAAATAAATAAATAAGACTACTTAAAATAATTTTTCTTTATTTTGTTATTTTAAAATCTATATTACAATCATTTTAATAAAAATCTTTCTAAAATGATAAAAAAAAATATTTCAAAGGTAAAATAAAAATATTTCAAAAATAATAAAAATAATCCTTCAAAAATAATAAAATATGTGTCTATAACGTATCAAAGTTGAATAATTCAATTACAAATGCGATCATGATAATACTTAACATTATTGGAACATTTTATTTTGTTCAGATTATGCCATGAAGTTAGACAAATTTGACAATTAAATTAACAAATTACTAAAATTAAAATCACATGTAAAAAAATATACATATAATATAGTAAGAACTTTTATAATTTAATTTAAAAGATAAAATTAAAATAAACGAGTAACTTTTTTTGAATGGATGTTATAAAATGCTAATACTTTCCCAATACGTAACCAACTCCCAAATCTGAATTTTAAATACACAGACCTCTTTTGGTATTTCAATTACATCATAAAAAAGTAATTAGTAACAACTTCATTTTCTTTTTATTCATACTAATTAACATTTCGAAGACATATAAAATTGCTCACGTCTTGCGAATTCCACCAAAGGGCACATCGTAACAAATATTAGTTGTGAAAAATAAGTTTTTATATTTAAAATATGTAATTTATCAATATTTTAATAATAAAAATTTGAATTTTAAATTTAATATTAGAAATAACTAAAAATAAACTTTAATAGTTATTATATTCATAAAATTTATAAGATTTTCTTAGCTAGAAAATTATAATTATTTATTTTTTAAAATAAATTTTATTATAATAAATTATAATGATCTATTTTTAAAATAATTAATTTAATGAATAATATATTATAATCTAAAATATTATTAATGTAAAAAAATGTTTAAATAAATCTTAAAATATATACTTGTTCTTATATATCATTTTACATACAAATAACTAATAATAAATAATTAATTTTATCAAACATTTTTATATAAATAATTCATACTATTTATTAATCAAATTAGTTAATACAATCAATTATCAATTAATAGTTAATACAATTAGTCAACCATTAATGCAATTAGTTAATTGGCAAATAGGACCTTTGTTGTATCTAAGTGAACAATATTTGAAAGTAAGACATTTCATTCAAGTTATATTTGGTTTGTAGAATAATAATTTTGAGAAATTTGATACTTTTAAGAATGTGGTTTCTAAAATTTAATTTGCAAGAATATCACATTATCATATGTGGGTTCAATTAAAAAAAAATTTAAAATATTATATTATTATATTTTAATGAATTTATATAATTTATAAAATATTATTATATTATTAAAAATATTCTCATAAAAAATTAAATAATTAATAATGATATGTAATGATTAATGATAGTTATGATAATTAATGATTGACAGTGATCATTAGTGATGAATAATTAGTAGATAGTGGCAACTAGCAATAATCAACCATAATAGATAGTAGTGAAATAGAGTATTAATAATGATAAAACTTTAATAGGAGAATGAATAAATTTGTTTTTATTTATATTATTAAAATATTTTCATATTATCAGAATATAGAATATTTAACTTCCTTTATAAGAATATTTTAGATAATGTTAAATTAAAAATATTTTTAAAAATAGTTTTTAAATTTCAAATTAAATATAAAAATTTTACATCCTTTTAAAATATTTTTAAAAATATAAGAAAGATTCTTTGATGCACCTAAGGGAGCAAGGCATCCAAGTTTTAGTCTTGTCGGAAACTTGAATGGATAGACTTAAATGTATTTTATAAATAGGATCGTTCGAAATCAATCAAAATCAAATTAAAACATTCCAAACCACTTTAAAATCGATTAAAACTTCTAACCTTCAAATTTTAATCAGTTTGAAATATAATTTAATTTTTACATTTTGATTTGATTCATTATAAAAAAAATCATTTATTTCCAAATCAAATTAAACTGGAATATTTAATATTTTAACCATATACATTTCCTAAATTTTTATAACCTGTCTAATATAAATAATTACACATAATCTAACCCATTCACAATGCTTTTGTCTTTGTCTTATTGGCTTTATGCTAGTTCAAATGGCACAAGGCCCTCCACCACATAATAACAAATTTAATTCTAATTGCTTAAACACTTACTCATTTAAAGTATCATTTTTCTTTTGCATCTCTTTATCTTAACACCTAATATAAATTCATTACAAACAAATTACATCATTTTCATATTACTATTTTTTATCAACATATGAGTACAAATAACCCTTATAACTAATTCCTTTCAATGATATTTTTCTCTCTCATTGTTTGACTTCTACAATGTCTAAAGCTCCGTTTTATACAACAAATAAGTTAACTTATAACTTATTGACCTAATTAATAAGTTATAAGCTAACTCTCAAAAGTATTTTTCACATTAACTTATAAGCTACCCCAAATAACTTATAAATTCTGATTTAATAAGTTACCTAGAATAGTTTATAACTTATAAGTTACCCATTTTTAAATTCTTTTTAAATTTATCCTTATTCTTTTTATTAATTTACAACTCATACCTTTTATAATATAAATTTAAATAATTTTTATAAAATATAATTAATTATATTTTAAGTAATTATAATTTTATAATAAATAATAAAATAAAAATTATATAAGTAAATAAAAATATAAATTTATAAAATATTAAAAACTATACTTTTATTTTAAAATTTTTAATTATATTAATATAGTTTTATTTTTAAATAAATAGAAATCATTTTAATTATATATATATTTCTATTAATATATCTTTTATGTTATTTTATAATTTTAACTAGTTCAACAGCTAATTTTACGAAATACTTTAGTTAATTTATCAACTATCAGCTATCAACTATAAGTTATCAGTTATTAACTAATTTATCAACTATCAAGTAACTTATTAGTTATCAACTAACTTATTAACTAGTTGCGCGAAACAGAGCTTAAAAAAATGTAATTTAATACTTGAAACAAACCAATCAAAATTAAACTAACAAAACCAATAATATATTGGTTTGAATTGATTAAATGAGGATAATTAATATAGCTTAATCAGTTTTATATTTAAAGAATCCAACTATATGGGTTTGGTATCCTTTTTTTTTTTCAATCAAGCCACCTAAACTACAACATTCTTATGAATACATCAAACTTGAACTTATATATTTGAGATCAATTGGACATTAATTTATTTACATATTAAATATCTTATTATATATATTATATAACATAAATCTTAATTATTAAGATTAACATAATATACAATGATTCTTTTCACATATTTTTATATATATTAAATATATATTTTATATGTTCGTAAATTTTAATTACATATTATATCTATAAAAACATTAAAATATTAAAATTGAACTCGAGCAGAACTAGATTTAAACATTTCTTTTTCAAATTGGATTTGAACAATAAAAAATCCAAAAATGTAAGCCGAGGCCGGGTCTAGACTCTGTACATCGTATTAATTTTTTTTATACGAAGCCTGCCCAGAAACTTCTTGATTTCACGAGTACTATTCAATCTACGAATGTATCAAAATTGCACTGCTAATGCCTAATGGCGATGCAAAGTCGTGTATTGGGATAGACAAGTAAGGCACTTGCCTTAGGCCCTCAATTTTTTCTATGCTCCACTTATAATTTTTTTATTTTATATAGTCATTGAACAATTAGTTAAACTTCAAATTCAATAATAATTACTCTCTTTAAAATTATTTTTATAATTATTAACATTGATTATACAATCTAGAACTAATTGAAAATAATTAGGGATTTATTTTCTAATTAGTTACAAATTTTTTGCATGATTATACAAAATAAATGACTAATTACTATAAAAAAAATTAGTTATACATTAGTAATCCAACAATAATTACTTTCTTTAGAATTATTTCCTAATTAGTTACAAATTTTTTGTATGACTATACAAAATAATTAATTAATTGAAAAATATTTGGGGATTTATTTTCTAATTAGTTATAAATTTTTTGTATGACTATATAAAATAAATAACTAATGACTATAAAAAAATTAGTTATATGTTAGTAATTCAACAATAATTACTCTTTTTGAGATTATTTCCTAATTAGTTGCATATTTGCACATTATTACTAATTAAGAATTTCTAATATTATAATTTATAATAGTCATTTCTTTATCTATATATACCATAGATTTTTAATATTTTCTTTTCAAATTTTTTTCACTCTCATATTTTATTTTTTTTTTTTCACTCTTATCTTCATACTCTTTTAAAATAAATTCTCAAAATAAATTGATATCAAATTACTGCAGTAGATAGTATGATGTATAATTTTCTTTATTTTCAAGTTTTCAGGTTCTATAATTTCATAATTTTTTTCTATTTACTTTGCACATATATTTTATTTATATTTTTTTGTTATTGTTATTCTATTTTATTTTTATACTTTGTCGCAATAGAAGATATCAAATAGAAGGTATGAATATGGCTTTGAAAAATTAAAGAAAAACTTTGGATGTGAAATTATCTTTGATTTTTTATTTAAATTCCAAAATTTTGAAACTTTGGATGAGGATCAATTGTAAAAATATGGTATTAATCTTGAAAAGTTTTTAAGTTTTAATGAACATTCTGATATTGATAGTCTTAATTTATTTTCAAAATTGAAGGTATTAAGATAAATGTAAATAGAAAAAATTAATACTCCAATAGAAGTATTAAACTATATTAAAAAATTAGATTCATTTTCAAATGTATGCATTACTTATAGAATATTATTGACAATACCTATAACAATTGCTACTGTTGAAAGAAATTTCTCAAAACTAAAATTACTTAAATTCAATGTAAGATCAACTATATTACAAAATAGATTAATAGATTAGCCATATTATTTATTGAGAGTGAAATATTAAAATTACTTAATTATAAAATTTTTTATAAGTGATTTTACAAATCAAAAGGCTAAAAAAATAATATGAAAAATTGATAATTTATATTATATTACCTAAAAAAATAATATGAAATTTTGATAATTTATATCATATTATGCCCCTTTAATAACTCCACCTAAGTCCCTAAAATATCTTGACACGGCCTGTGGCGACGTCACGTATATGAAAATGGAAAAAAGTTTTTATTGCATTTTTGTACTCCACGGAAAACGTCGTTATCTCATATTGTATTTTCTGACTAAGGGTTTGAATATGCATCCACTCCTTTCCTTGGAAAAGAATGGGATAACTTTACCTAAGTCCCTAAAATATCTTGACACGGCCTGTGGCGACGTTACGTATATGAAAATGGAAAAAAGTTTTTATTGCATTTTTGTACTCCACGGAAAACGTCGTTATCTCATATTGTATTTTCTGACTAAGGGTTTGAACATGCATCCACTCCTTTCCTTGGAAAAGAATGGGATAATTTTGAGAGAGAAATAAATATAAAATTTCATTTTATTTAAAATTGTGAATTTTGATTAAAAAATAATAAATTTTAAAATAAAAATAAAAATTTTATTTCTTTAGAAATAATTAAAAAATGACGGAAGAAAAAGAAGAGATTTTTGACCCAATGTTTTGGTTATTTTGAAATTGCAGCATGTCCCGATCTAAAGAAGCTGCCAAAAAGTCTCCCTTCAAGATAATGAAAGGCCGACGGAAAACGCGTAAAATACAATTAAAAAAAAAAAATTAAAAGAGAGAATCCGGCTACAGTTGACTTTCTTCCTTTTCGGCTAATAATTGGCAAAGTCAAGCTTGCAAATACTTGGTTTATTTTGGCTCCGCTCTACAATTCACGGTCTCTGACCAAACTCTATGATATTCCCTCTTTCTGAACCTTCCTTTCTTCACTTCCACCGTCTCTCCCAGATTAGGTAAGTTTTGAACTTCAAAAACTAAAAGGAACAGACCAGGAAGGTCATGTTCATGTGTTTGGAATGCCCTGAGACAACTTTATAGTTATCACTTCTTCAAACACCGAAAGAAGACCCCAATGAGAATTCAGTTAGTTTCTTGGCTTTCCTTGGTACTTTGTTATTGGATGCAGTCTATGGTATCAGGCCAGTCATGTCTTGAACATCAGCAATCATCGCTGCTCCAACTAAAGAGCAACCTTATAGTGGACAATGTCCGTTCCAGCAAACTTGTATCATGGGATCAAAATTCTGATTGCTGTCGATGGATTGGTGTATCCTGCAATCAGGATGGACAAGTTACACGCCTTGATTTGAGTAATGAATCAATCACCAAATCATTAGACAATTTAAGTAGTCTTTTCAGCCTTCGATATCTTGAGAATTTGAATTTGGCTTTTAACAGATTCAATTCTGTCTTTCCATCTGGATTTAATCAGCTGAAGGACTTGGACACTCTGAATTTGTCAAATGCTGGTTTTGTGGGGCAGATCCCGATGGAGATTTCTCAACTCAAAAGGTTGGTCGCTCTGGATATCTCTAGTCTTCCTTATTTATCAGAGAATGATCTAAAATTAGAGATTCCAAGTCTCCAAATGCTTGTGCAAAATCTCACCAATATCAGAAAACTATATCTGGATGGTGTGAGTATATCGGCTCAGGGAAAGGAATGGTGTCGAGCTCTTTTGCCGCTGCATGATTTGCAAGAATTGAGTATGTCAGGCTGCAACCTCTCCGGTCCAATTGACTCTTCCTTAGGGAGGCTTAATCATCTCACATCAATTCACCTTGACCAGAACAATTTGTCCTCCCCGGTGCCAGAATTCTTTGCTGAATTCTCACATTTAACCAACTTGCGTCTGAGCTCTAGCGGGTTAAGTGGAAGATTTCCAGCAGAGATCTTCCAGGTACAAACACTTTGTGCTATTGATATATCATACAATAATGATCTTCATGGTTCTTTGCCAGAATTCCAAAAGAATGGATTTCTCCGGACTTTGATACTAAGCAATACAAGTTTCTCTGGATCATTACCACAATCTATAAGTGGCCTAAAACAGATGTCCCGATTAGATATTTCACATTGCCAATTCAATGGGACGCTTCCCATGTCAATGTCAAAACTCACAGAGCTCGCTTACTTGGACTTGTCATTCAACAACTTCACGGGTTCAATCCCATCGTTTGGCATGGCGAGCAAACTTGCCCATATAGACCTCTCTCATAATGCCTTCAGTGGTGAGCTTTCATCTAGTCACTTTGAAAATCTTACAAACCTTGTCGATATTGATTTACAGTACAATTTTCTTAATGGAAGCATCCCTTATTCTCTGTTTGCACTCCCATTGCTAAAGAATATTAGGCTTTCTAACAACCTTTTTGATGGTCCACTTAACATAATTTCAAATGTGTCCTCCTCCGTTTTAGAGAACCTTGATTTAAGTAGCAACAACTTAGAAGGGCTTATTCCTTTACCTATCTTTAACCTCAGTAGGTTAAATATCCTCCAGCTGGCTTCAAACAACTTCAATGGTACAATGCAACTAGAAATGATTTGGAAGCTTAAGAATTTAACTACCGTAGATCTGTCATACAACAACTTGTCAATTGATGCAAATGTTACGGATGCTCACCAGTCTTCTTTTCCTAATATCACAACTCTAAATTTGGCTTCATGCAAATTAAGAGTATTTCCGGAATTCTTGAGAAACCAGTCTAGATTAAGCATTCTAGACCTCTCAGACAACCATATTCAAGAAGCCATACCAAACTGGATTTGGGAACTCCGTTCTCTTTCCGAGTTAAATCTCTCACACAATTCACTCATGAAGTTAGAAGAACCTTTCCAGAATCTTAGCATCTTTTCTTCATTGAGTGTGCTCGACCTCCATTCCAATAAGCTCCAAGGTCCACTTCCACCTATTCCCAAAAATGCAGTCTATCTGGATTACTCGAGCAATAATTTCAGTTCTGTCATTCCAAATGACATTGGTGATTATCTACCAGGGACAATTTTTCTTTCTTTGTCAGAAAATACTTTTACTGGAAGCATCCCTCCTTCTTTCTGCAATGCTTCAAGTCTTCTGGTGCTCAATCTTTCCTATAACAATTTTTCTGGTGTAATTCCGCCATGTTTGATGACAATGAGCGAGACCCTTGGGGTATTGAACCTACGAAAAAATCAGCTCGAAGGTCGTATCCCCAACACGTTTCCACCATCATGTGCTCTGAAGACACTAGATCTCCACCGTAATTCATTGGATGGGCCGATTCCACAGTCTCTTCCTAATTGCAAGGCATTAGAAGTGTTGGACCTCGGAAAAAATCAGATTATTGACGGCTTTCCTTGCATGTTGAAGAACATATCCACGCTTCGTGTCTTGGTTTTGCATAGAAATCAATTCCATGGTCCCATTGGATGTCCTAATACCAATGGTACTTGGGCCATGCTTCAAATTGTCGACCTGGCTTACAACAATTTTACTGGTACACTACCAGGAAAATGCTTTACTACATGGGAAGGGATGATGCCAGAGGAAGACCAAGCAGAATCACAGTTCAATCACATCCATTTTCAGGTCCTTGAATATGATCATTTATATTATCAGGATTCAGTGACAGTAACAATCAAAGGTCTGCGGACGACGTTAACTAAGATTCTGACCGTTTTCACTAGCATTGACTTCTCATCCAATCATTTTGAGGGGACAATACCAGAAGATTTGATGAATCTTAAAGCACTCTATGTGCTCAACTTGTCATACAATGCTCTCTCAGGCCAAATCCCATCATCTATAGGGAATTTAAAAGAACTTGAATCCTTGGATCTATCAATAAACTCTTTGAGGGGAGAGATTCCAGTACAGCTTGCAAGTTTAAATTTCCTTTCATTCCTAAATCTCTCCTTTAATAATCTGAACGGCCCCATCCCTGTAGGCCCCCAACTTCAAACATTTGAAGAATCTTCCTTCATTGGTAATTTAGAACTATGTGGACCTCCTTTGCATTCAAACTGCAATGATGTTGATAACAGCAGTTCAACAGGAGTACAATATGCAGATTCAAAAATTGATTGGCAATCTGTATCCACTGGAGTGGGTTTTGGGATTGGTGCAGGCTTGGTTGTTGCTGCATTGATGTTTTGGGAGAGAGGAAGAAAATGGATAAAAAAAAACACTGATAAAATTCTTGAGGCCATTCTTCTGATGTTCGGGTTGGTTTATATGCCTATTGAAGATGAGGATAAAGGTGGGAAAGATACAGAAGAACTCAAGTCAGATATGGAAGAGGACTATGATTATGATAAGGATGAAAGTAATATGAACTATCGAATGTTTAGAGGGCGGTACTGTGTTTACTGTTCCAAGTTTGACAACGGCTTGAAGAAGGTCATTCATGACCCAAGTTGTACATGCCACCACTCACCACCTGTCTCAATATCTGATCTTTCAGCTGCATCATACTCCTCTCAGTCACTTGCAAGATGAAAACATGCTCTGCATCTTCTGGTTTGTTTCTTTCCTTGATTATTTTTTCTTACTGGATAGAGAGACATGTATATGTTGTACATATATGAGAAAAATCAATCAAAGCATGACAACAATAAGATATAGCAATAATTCCGGTTCACCAACTTTTGAAGTTGATTTTTCCTTCTCTGGTACTGCGATTAGTATTTTCATATAATAAAGCCAGTGCTCATTCGGGACTTTCATCAAACACCTTGGAGGCCCCTCAATTCATTGGTTGGTTCTTCAGTGCTAATGCATATTCAAACGTTCCATATGCATCAACAGTTCCACAGATACTCTCTTCAATGTTCTGGGGACAAACCATACGATGAATCAATACATTCAAATATCTGTATTAGCTCTCTAGTTTAAGGCAAAGCGAACGTTTCATAGGCTGAAATGCCAAATTTGAGTGTTGCGGACTGCAGAAATGGCGCTGAAACTAATTATTTGGTTATGAATTTCAGTGTCACTCAGTTCTAATATTGGCTTTCTACACGGAATTATATCCCCACTCCCACTGTACATTGGAAGGCCAATAATATTTAGTCCCACCACGGGAAAATATAACTTATAACTTTAATTGTCGTCTGAGATCAAACTGCTCATTCAAACGAAACTTAATGGAACATATTTTAGGGCGCGAGCTAGGTCATATACAAGACTTTGTTAGTGCTGGCATTTTTAATTGTAGTGTTACAGTTAATATAGTATGATAAAAAAAATATAGATTGAAAGTTTTCACTTTTTAAATTATTTTTTAAAATTTTAAACTCAAGTGAATTAAAATTAAAATTATAAAATTTTATTTATTAAAAATATTTTAATAATAAAAATACTTAAGATTAATTTTCTTGTGACAGTACCCAAAATATAAACCTTTGTAGTATAAAATTATTACAACTAAATGAGGCGATACCCAAGTTGAAAATAACACTCATACAATGATGATCTCGTATGAAGCCTTCCCGTATAAAGCCTGGTATCATTGATAATTATATTTATTTTTTTATACAATAAAAGGAGCGATAATTTATTGAGTAAATCAATAAATTCATCTTTGATATATACAATTATACATTTCAAATCCAATTTTTTAAAAGATTGTTTTATATTATATAAGTGCAAAAGCATTTAATTTTTACATCCCAAAAATAAATTTTAATTAATTAATATGAAATAAATTTTCAAAAAATTTAATATAAGAAATTAGATCTGATTAGTTAATTCTAAATTATTTAATAGATAATTTAAAACAATGGACGGTAAATACCGCAGATGAGAGGGTGCTGAATCATTAAATTTTGGCGGTGCATTTTATGGTACTTAGAATTTTAAAATATAAATTCACGTCTCAATTTAAAAAATTTATTTTATTAAAATTATATAATTATATATATTAAAAAATAAATAATTTTAATTTATAATTTATAAATTTATCCTGCTAATTTGAATTTTGAAAACCGAAGCTATCTCAGCAAAGGTTGGAATAACAATTTGTTTGAAAGCTGGTTGGGCTCATGTTGTTGGTAATTTTTCTTTTTTAGTAAAAATTATCGTGCCCGTGTTTGACTTGTCTTATTAAAATTAACTAAAAGACAATGCCGAAAAATTATGTAATGCCAAAAAAAAAAAAATTCCCATAAACGGTGAGCTACTAGAAGATCAGCCCAATTCGCAAGATGATGCCATTGAAATATCAACGTTTTGACGTCAAAAGGTATTAAACGGTAATGCCTCAATTTTATGGCAAAGCAAAAAAGATTTGTTAATACAAAATATAATAATTAAATAGAGGCTCGAACTACGAAAGAAATTAGACCTGCTCAACCCAAAAAGAAAAAGTAGAAAACATTTGGCCCAAAAACGTTAAAAATATAGAAAAATATATTTAAGAAATCGACGGCACGCATATGCCAATAATATCATACAACACAAATGTGGGAAGAAAAAAAAAGTAGCCTAATATTAGGAAAATAATTAGCCTTGTTATAATATTAGAATCTCAACACTATTTTCATTTATATTATGATAAATAATTTGTTTTGATATTTTGGTCGCGTGATTTTTAAAATTTAAGAAATGACACCTTTATTTGTCAAAAATTATATAGAAATAGTATTAAAATTTTTAATAATTCTTTAAAATTAGAAATATTTACAAATGTAATGGTCTTGCAAAGAAGCATTCTTTTTTAATTTGAGATGTCTAATTTCCTTCCCAGGAAGATAAAAGATACTAATACATAAATATCCTGCATGTCATGAAGTAGGGAGAAATTTTGATGCAGTGCATCACTCATTATAATTGTTGAATTTTATTTATCTATATCGTATAAATAAATGAAATATGATATTGATAAATGATGGTAAATTGGCATATTTTAATCATTATCGATAAAGCATAAAAGAGTAAGGATATAGAGAAATTTTTATATGTTTTAATTATATTATATATTTTTAATCATAATTAATACATAACAACCATCAACTTTTATTATTTTTAATATTTTAAAGTTTAAAAATTAAATTTTGATTTGAATAGATATCATAAAATTATAATTATCTCTTATTTATTAATTATGATTAAAGACGGCTATCTTTCGTGCAAAAATTTCCTAGAATATAATCAGTTTTTTTTTCCCATTAAACTGGAAGGCATCGCGTTGCGCACGTGTTGGATAATAACAATGACTAATTGACTTAAGTCTTAAAGAGCACTGAGATATAACATACATTTAAGAAAGGAGACAGACACTAGCCAGTATGCTACAACCATATATAGGTACTCAAAACTACACTGACCTTTTCACAACAATTTTCAATTGCTACCCACATGCGCTCCGCCAGTCACATACCACTTATATTAACCATCACAAAATCTTATATCATCCTCATCATCATCAAAAGCTGCATGATTAACATAAAAACACTAAGCTGGCCAATATTTCATATTGTCTTCAAAGCTGGCAGTAATATCTTCACCTTGAAAGCATGACTGGGCCAGTACTGGCAAGCTCTGCAGAGAATTTCCTGCTGAATTGGCTTCTAATATTTCTGAAGGGTTTTGCTGTTGAAAATAATGGGTGGTTTCTTGAGAATTAGGAATATAATAGTCCGGAGGAAGAAACATGCTGGGTGACTGATCTTCATCAACGAAGTTGATCATAGTTTGATGAAGCCAAATCTGGGTTTTCAGGAACTTGACATAGTGAATGGCTTCCTCTAACATAGATACAGTGTCCATTTTGTTGCCTCCAGGAACCATGCTCTGCAAGATCTTGAAACGGTCACTGATTCTGTGCCTTCTTTCTCTGGCGGCTACGCTTTGTGGGTCGGTTGAAAGTTTCACTCCATTGCTAGTTTTCTTTTTCTCGATCTTCTTGTTGTTGTTTGGCTTTGAAGTTGAACCTGAGGATGAGGTAGGGTTGTTACCGATGACCGGAACATTGCTCTCCATTTGCAAGAATATAGGTGGAAGCTAACAGAAAGAAACTGAAGTGGAGGAACTAGCTTTGAACTTCCTAGGGACATTGTCCTTCCCCTGGCACGTATTTATATGAGGTCAATACAAATTCACTTTCTAAATTGCTTTTAACGGGCAATTTACAATTTTCAAAAGATATAAATTTGAGAAAATATTATCTTCCTCCTACAGTATATATATATATATATATATATATATTTCAAGAGAAGAAGATAAAAATAAAGGTATAACTCATAGGATCCACTTTGTTGTTAAGTAGCTCATCTCTATATTTCTACTTTGCTTTTGTGGAAAAGGGAATTTTCCCTTTCTCAAATCCTTATTCTTAAAATAAGATAGAACTTATAAATTTGAAGAATTCACCTTAATTTTTGTTTAATGAGACCTATTATCAATCTTAAGTCAATCCAAATTTATATATATAATATTAGGAGTAATAATTTATTTACCATACATGTAAAATTTTAAATTTCAATTTAGATATGATAGACCTTAAAAATAATCTCCATTGCTACTCCACTGTTGAAATACCAGCCAGTACAAATATATTTTTATATTATTCATACTACACATTTTTAGGAATAGATTTTGATATACTATTTTTATAATGTATTAATGTATTTAACGGTTTATATATGTTGATTTGTGCAGTATTGCACAAGTTAAATAAAATTTAATAGTTTAAAACTATGAGTACACCATAAAGTCATAGCTTAGGCCATTTATAATAGTTCTAACTTTGAGTAACTTTTCATTAAAACTAAATTCAGAATTAGACAACTCTCTTTTCATGTAATAGAGGTTTGCAATTGTCAGATTGTGATTATTGCGTAGGAGAGTGTTAGAAAAATTGTTACAGTTGATACTCTCTTACTATTATGTTACTTGGAGCTCGTGGAGATTAGGTAAAGGAAGTTAATTGTATAAATCAAAATTCAAGGATGTCAACTTACACATGTTGGATGTGGGGGATATTCATATAAGACTACTAATTGACATGTTGAGAATTAACAAAGGATACAATTTATATTCTAAGATTAATAATAAAAGAAACAATACTATTTTTACTCTCTAAATTTTACTCTCTCATTCCTATCCTTTCGAAAACATTCAAATTCCACTTTAACTTGCTATCAATAAAAAGCGTGAAAAACTCACCCCAAATTTAGGTGTGAGAGAAAACTCCTGGCTACCAGAAAAATATGGATAACATTTAATTAGTATTAAAAAAATTTATATCAATTTCAAAAATTTTACTTTCAAGTTAATAATAAAAAAAATTTATATTAATTTAATATTAAAATATCTAATAAACATCAAATTAGTATCGAAATTTTTTATAATAATATTAAATTAATGTAAAAAAATCTTTCAATATTAATTTAACATCCATTAAATCTTTCATGTTGCTTCGAATCGGTGAATTTTTAATAAGAGAAATTGCTGCTATAATTTGAACGAGTGAAACAAAAAATTAATTTCCACTTTATATTCATTTCGATAAAAGGTGTGAAAAATTCACCTCAAATTTATCTGTGATTTTTTTGTTTTTAATAATAGAAATTGGTACGCTGATTTGAATGAATCAGGGGAAGCGAAGGATGTCGTCATGTGAGTCAGCCAATCTTTGCCGCAGGATACGGGTGCCTTAGGTAGGGACCCGGAAGCTTAGGCCCAGCTCAAATTTCACTCAGATTAGCTGTTTTCCTTTTCCTCTTAGAAAAAATATTTTTTAAAACAATCCTAATTAATTAAATGTATTCATTTTCATAATTAACTTGAACGTGTGCAAGTGTGAAATACATATCAAATTAAAATTATGAAACTAAACAAATATAACGAAATTAAAATGGTTGTGTTGAAATAATATAAGATGAAAAAAATCACAATATCCAATTATATAAATTTAAATTTGATTGATTGACAGTATTAATTAATATATTAAAATCCATTCATATATTATCATATTAATAAATAATTATTAGAATTTTTATTATTGATAAATATTTTTAATTATTGTTATTTTTTCATAACGTATCAATTTTTTATTTATATTTATTAATAATATAAAATAATTTATATTAAGTAATTTAAATTTAAATCCGTAGTGCATGCATAACATGAATAGAAATTCCGTTCTTTCGATTTTAGGAAAAATTAAATAATAAAGAAAATTTTTATACTAAATTAGTGAACTCTAATAAAGAAATGATGAATTTCAGAATAGAAATTCTTTATTTTTTCAAAATGATTAAAAAAATTAAAAAAAGGGGAATATTCAGTTCCGAGTAACATGGCGGTAGAATCATTTTTTCAAACACCTGGTCCTCCATATTCGTTTGTGATTTGTCTTGGTTTTGGGCTCCAAGGTTGAGAGGCGAGGAAGAGAAAGCAATAGGGCTGTGGGGGTCCTTCTACTGAAATCGAAGCAAACGTATATTACAGTTGCTGGAATGTCTAAAACCAAGGACGATATAAACCATTAGTTGCTGGCTTTATTGTGTACGACATATGCTCTTTTATTTTTAGGTTACAAACTGTTTGCCAAAAGAGAATAACTGTTCACGTTTTCACCATTGGTTGATCTACTCTTTTGGAAAAGTGCTTAAGTTGGAATCATCAAGCAATCAGCTCTTCTTTTCAAGAGGGGAAAAAAAAAATTAAAACCAATGGTTGCTTGAATCACCAGAGGTTTCTTAAAAGTTTTAATTTTAAAACGCCACTCATCCCAAAGAAATCCAAAGCTATATTTTTTCTTGTCTTTGTTAGGGTATCTTCCCAAAAAAAGCAGCGTTTTGTTATGTCATATATTACATCTTTTCCCTTCAAAATCATTTTAAGGGTCCAACATGCGATGGTGGGTTTGAACAAGGCGAGAACATCTAAAATTGAACTTTTTCAAATTGATCAAAAATATTGTGTTGGGGCACACGAGCAGATTAAATTATGATCTGTAACATGATTTAATGTGGCTTTGTTTGAATTATGATTTAAAATTGCAATTTCTAGTTTAATGTGACTGATAATATAATATTATAGTTGTGTAAGATTATTTAAAGTAGTTTAATTTTAATTATGACTCAAAGTTGAGTTGATAATTTTAACTTGACAAACAAATAGCTTCAGTAACTTTAACATTATTTTTACCCACAAAATTATTGACATGTATTATGTTTAAATAAAAGAGAATGGATAGAGAGTGAATTGAATGTTATGTAATATTTTTTTCTTATTTTAGGTTTTTATTAAAATCAAAGATAATAAAGATTTATGATTAATTTACTAAAGTCCTTCAACATTCTTCATACTAACTTTTTGTGTTCTTCCGCCACGAAGATTTTTGTAGAGTTTTTTAAGCAAGATTAAGAAAAGTCATCTGCTAAGTGCTAACCCTGCATCGCTTCATTGTTTTTCCGTTCTCTTTTATATTCGTTACTAACTCCCAAAAATAGTTGGGAACGAAATGAGAATAAGGCTTTACATAAGGGAGAGGAAAACATTATTTAGTCCTAATGTCGGTCAGAAAAAAAAATGGCCTTTGTTGTTCTAAATCTTAAAAATATGGGTGGTAACCACAAAACGAAGTGCCTTAATTATATATAAAATCTGCAGCATTTTCTTTATTTATCTAAATATTTGGAAAGAATCATCTTCATTCTAAAATTCTTTTTTATCAAAAATGCATTTTTATATCAATGAAAGAATATTTAATAAGAATAAGGAAAACGGTGAAGGAAAGAATTCGGATATCCACCCTCTTGTATTTTTCAATGGATAAGTATATCAATCAAATATGATTCCATTAATGGAAATTGCAACAATTTTGCCTATAATCAGTGTATTTTCTAGCATTTGTTTCGTAACTCCTATGGTAACACGATCCAATCCAATGGTTATCAATAACCCTAATTTAATTTGGTGGTTTGAATATTTGATATGGTTCGTGACTTTATACACAAATAATGGAGGAACAGTGACATAAATGATAGCATAGAAATTTCCTAGAAAACAAAAAGCAAAAGGTGAAAATAGTAGTAGTGACTTAAGGCCACTTACGAAAACTTTGAAGTGAGGGACAGGGAGACAGAGGGTAAGCAAAAGCACATGTGGCTCCGGCTTTCGCGAAGTGGGGAGTGGGTGGAACCCTAGTTATTTTTACTTGTGCATATGAAAATCTTCAGCTTTACTTGTGTCCCCTCAAATCTATAGCTTCTCTCGTCAAACACATCAATCTCTCGGCCCTAAAATATGTAGAATAGAAAAAAAAAAATCATGGAAATAAATTTTTCTAAGAGGAAAAAAAAAATTCTTCATGGAATAATATATATGGAGCTTATGATTATAAATCATTGAATTTTGTGTTTCAAGGTGATAATTTTAGAAATTATTGAATTAAAATTATTTAATTATATCTATTAAAAAATAAATAATTATGAATAATTTTATACTAATAATTTTTAAATTTGTCCCATTATTTTAAATTTTAAAATCCTAAAGGTATTATAGCAAACATCTTACAAATTTTGTACTAATAATTTTTAAATTTGTCCCATTATTTTAAATTTTAAAATCCTAAAGGTATTATAGCAAACATCTTACAAATTTTGTAGAAAAAAAAGTTTTTCGGTGGAGTTTATGTCAATTATCAAAAATTATATAAATGCAGGTTATAAAATTTTTAATAACATCTCAAATCCAAGTAAAGTTGATACAATATTCATGTTTAATCACTAATAAAACATAAAAGCTTATTTTTCATTAAAAAAACATTATTATTCTTTTGATAGAAAGCTTAAAAGTAAGATACAATGTTACGATTCAAATTAAACACTGATGAATCTTGACGTAACTTTTTCAAGGGATCAAAAATTTGTGGGTATGAAATGAACTATGTAAAAAAATTTATAAAATTAATTGCATAATATTAATACTTAATTTTTAGAAATTTGAAGGGCTAAAATCCTCTTAATCTCTAAGAAAACTCTGCCACTGGATTCAAAGTCATTATTTAAAGACGGCTTAAAATGTTACTTAATTTCTTTATATTGGTAATATAATTCAAATTTAAAACATAACTAATAAAAAACAATAAACTTTATCAATTTAATCAATTCAAACACAGCAAAACTCATGTAGCTTTGCAGTATAAAGACTGAATAGCACTATTACATCTAATAAAAATATATTTGGTAGAAGCTAACAATTTCTTTTGCTGCTGATGTATGTGATGATTGTTTGTTGAAACGAACTAGTTTTGATTAAAATTGGAGAATCTATCAGAAGGGATTGCCATTGATGGATTGGACATGAAAACAAAACAAAATCATGAGAAAAAGAAAGGAGTGGGTGAACCATTAGATTATCGATTTGATCGATGGTGAACATTGACCAAAATTTTGGGTCCCACAAAGGAGGAGAATGGCAAACTGTAAACGGTGAAGTTGCTAATAGTGGTGACAAAATTGGCTTCAACAATGTCTGTTTAGTTCTGAGAATATATAAATGTTACTGTTTGAAAATTAATTGAGACAGACCGATGGTTTTCAAGTTTTAACTCTTTAAGGTGAATACAGTTTTAACTGCTGTGACATTTTTTGAGTAACAGAAACGTTACGAAAAGGGTCTGTCACCCTCTCACATTTTAACTATAGAAAGGTAAATGTTATGTCTTGTGTGTTAAGACCATGAGTTGCGGGCACTCCACGGTTCTTCCTTCCATTGAAAAAACCAAAACCCATTTCCACATTTTACAGACATTTTTAAAACATCTTATTATTAAATTTCACTGTTAATATATTATTATGTAATTTATAAATTTGTAGTACATAATCGATAAATTAGTATATTAATATATTATTAAATTTGACTATTAATATATTATATAAAAAATAAATTTAATATATAATTAAATTTAGTAATATATTAATACATCATTACATTTGTGGTGTATTGAAATTCCTTCTTTTCTTTTTCAGTTTTTAACTTCAGAAAAATCATCCTTCCACATTTCGCAAATAACATTATAACTCTCTTTCCTTTGGTTGCTGTTTGGTATGACTGAACTATTTTGAGTACCTTTCTATTGCAATGAGATAGAATAAGATTTATGTGAATTTTCGGAGTTTTACAATAATCTTTGCATTTGATCTATCTTTAATAGTCCAACAATAGAGTTAGGATTCCAATTTATGAAGTAGAAATTAGTTTAGTTTTTATAAATAAAAATTTTAATTTTTAAGTCAATACAAGGCACTATTAAATATAAATAGTTATGTTAGATATAGTAATTCACATCATATCTACATGTGACTATCTCTTAAATCCAATTATGACAACAGCAAAACAATATTGAAACATTTAAATCTAAATTGAAAATAAGAATTTTTTTAATGACTAAATTAAGTACTTTAAATCTTTCAAAGACTAAATTATTAACTAATTTTTTAAAATATAATGGCTAAAACTCTTGAATTGGTTGAGCAGTTGATCAACAAGCTCCAAATGTGTTTTAGACTTGCATTTCTCGAAATTCTGGACGGACAATTTTATGGTCTATCACAGAGAATGTATGATACACTTTCAAGCTCTTCTCAATTGTAGCTAGGTTTATTTTCTATTCATCGTGACATCCAGTTATTTATTAAAATTAATTAAGTTGCAAAAGATTATCATACACAATTATTTAAAAAAAAACTTTAAATTGACTACCCGATGGATCTTTCATAGAAGAAGCATTCACTTTGTTTTATAATTACTTAAAAGCTATAAATTAAAACTTTTCTTTTGTAAGAGTAGCTAGTTACAACGAATTATTATTCATTCTAACAAAAAAAAATTATTTCACATAAATCCTAAGTCACAAGTATTCCAAGCAGAGTTGGCAAATGAATTACAATCTTTTGAATTACTTAAAATTTAATTCATTTAATTATAAGTTTATACAAATCAGTTTATATGTATCAAAATTCAAACGAATCCGTTTGAATTGAATTGATCTGTAAATATATAATTAAAATTCATGGATATACAATTAAAAGTTATAAATTTGTGAATAGAATTAAATCATTCAAAATTTGATCCATTTTTTAAATAAATTTAAATTTATAAAAATCAATCTGTATAGATTAAAGTCTACACAAAATAATTCGGTCTATTGCTAGTTCATTCCATTATTATTTTTTTTATAAAATGTAAATATAAGTTGCATCCTAAACGGTTCAAGAAGTATGAAATTTGATCCCTAATACTAAAATTTAAAGTCATAGGATCGAGTATTTAAATTAATACCCAAAATTCTTAAGAAGCAAATCACTACTTGCTATAATTATTCTAGTATCTTAATTGCTGCTGTGAGATGTCAGTCAGCTCTCAGCTTTGCCGGAGAACAAGAAATTGATAGATTACTGGCAAAGAGGGCATGTAGTTAAGTTAACTCGTGGGGTTTTGCACATTGGATCTCATCTTTAACTACAGAGATTGGAAGATACTTCTAGTCAATAATTATGAATGTTCTGAGACAATTCGCAACAGTTGCAGTGCAAACTATATAAATAAATTTCAGCTTTTAGCAGTTTATTATCTCTTGAATCGATTGCAACTGCACGCTTTATAGCTTTCTTTTTCTCTGATGGATTTCTGTATAGCGGCAGTCTATCACTGGGTTCCTCCTGCATAGAAGCAAGTAAGCAACAATGTCAAGCAACTTAATTAAACAACTTCCATCGGTTTGCAACTACCTCAACCAGATCATCTCTCCCATTGCTTTCTTTTTTCTTTTGAAAAATAGCCCTACGTACAAATATCGTTGGTAGTATGTGATATTTCTAAGGCATAAGTGATGAGAATTCTTGATGAAAATTATAGTAAAGCCGTTAGAAACCTAACTATAACAACTGCTTGAATCAAATGCCAGAATAAGTGATAAATGTGCTGGGTTGTAATTCAGATCACTGTAATTTCCTTTAAATATGAAATCAAATCCCTCCTAATGTTAATCATCTTATTTAGTAGATAACTCTTTTTAAAAAGATCCTCCAATATTCATAAGTTAGTTAAAGGGTTGCTTTTCCACTCAATTAGGATTGATAATAAGCTTTTAAGTGCGAGTCTTTGTTGACAGCCTTGACATATCATTAGGGTCATGCCTAATATTGCTGTCATCCTACTATATGTGTATATATGTTGCGTTTGTTTTGATAAAAAAAATATTTTTCATAAAAATATAGTTATAAACTATCAAGATGATGAAAAATTATTTATATTTTTCAAAATAAATATATTGGATTTGGTTAAAAAATTCCTCTTTCTGATTTTGGAAATTTTTTTTATAATCACAAAATATAAATATAAATGTTAATTCTTTATTTATATATAAGAAAATAAAATTTTTGAACAAAAAAATATCTTATAAAAAATAAACGAAGCCTTAATGCATTAATTAATGCATGTTAAATTTACTGGATGAATTAATCCTTCACTCCTATTATGACAAAATCATAATAGATTCTTATTTTTATTGATTTGAATGTCTTTGAAAACATTGTGAAAAAAAGAAAAAACATAATATTAGATTTTAAGATTTAAAGTAAATTTTTTAAACCGACAATATATGAGATCATGTAAATGGTAGCAAAAAATTTAATAAATTATATGGAAAATTTTGTTAACTTCAATCATGACATTTACTAGAAGGATTATTAAGTCACTTTTATAAACATCTAGACCAAATTGGTAGTAAAAATTTTTTTAGAACACTCTATTATTAATTTACTCTTAAACTTATCTCAACTATTTCAGTCATGTTGAGGTAAATTTTCACCTATATGGATCAATAAAGCATTGTTATCAGGTGTGTTTATTACAATTCTTTTTTCTTTTAAGTGATAACCTAATCAGGAGTAAAAATTGAAAATAAACATTAAAGGCATTTGATTCATCAAATCTTTTGTATTTACAAGAATCGTAATATTTTTTATAATGTAATTAATAAGAAAACATTTCTCAATAATTCAATTTCTAATAACATACATTGCATCATCACATTTTGTTGCCTTAGGAAGAATCTAAGAAATGTTTTCGATCTTCGTATTATGGTTGAATTAATTAGCTTTATGTATTTCTTAGATCTTTTATTAAAAAATGCGGTGAAGTGAGCTTAAGCTTAGCTCAACTAAACTTGTAGAATCCGGAAATGTTGAAGAACTGAGCCTCCTCTAGAAACAAAAATCAACCGAGGAATTTTCTAGTAATTTATGAACCGAGTGGGCATTGCAATTTTATATGTGGATTCTTGGAGCCCAGAGAAGATTTATGATTTGGAACCCAACCCAAAGTAACCATGAATGGATTCATTGGGTCATTTATCAATTACGTACGGCCTTGTTTATCAATCAAGATGATTAAGCAATTATAAAGCCCTTTATCTGCAAAGATTTTAATTTATATTTTTTTCCTATAGCATATTCTTTTATTCGAGAAGAGCAAGTAATAATGATAATCAATTGTGTTTATTTGGATGGCTTGCAAGCAGGTGACGAAGGATAAGCTGTTGGATACAACAAAGTGTTACTCATGTTCTATTGTATGGTAATATTATTGAAATTTTAGTATTATTTTTATTTTTATATTAATAAATATAATATTTTTATATTCTGATTGAATAATTATTAAAATTCAAGAAGTAATTATTTTATTTGTTAAAATACAAATGAATATAATATTAAAACTATTAATGGTACATAAAGGCAAAGTTAGAAAAAAAAATTAGGGACTGAGATATAATATATTACAGATTTTAATGAAAATACTTTAAATTTTAAATATAGAAAGATTATTTTGTAAAAAGTTATTTAAAATCACAAGAAAAATTATACATACCCCAAACTTTAGGGGGGCTTTACCCATAGTAGTCAAGTGAGAAATTAAGATTAAGAAATTCGCTCTCGTAGGTGAGTTGACGAATAAACCACAATATTCAGAACTTGTGTTAGTGGCTGAAATAAAATATACAATCATGTAATATTTTTAATCTATACGTTTCTTTAAGCTATAGGTTAAAATACACCAAATTCTTTCAATTTATTCTTTGATTTTTAAAGGTGTATAATTAACCTATTAAATTATATCAACGCTGGAACTAACTCCCGACTGTTATCTTACAGTCAAATATTATAATAAAAAGAACGTATGAATGGCACATAACTACTATATTCTCCTTGAATCATCGTGTTCATCTTCTACGGTTCCATTGTGCGGACTCATCTCTTACGTTGCGGAGAGCAATTGACTAATTTTTTTATTGCATTTGAATTTGCAAATTAAAATTAGTGATTTAATTATCAAAAAATTTAAGTTTTATAGGTTAAAATATTTTATATAATAATTACTAAATAGAACTTATGAATTATGAATTACTTAAGTATTTTAAATGAACATTTTAAATTATTAAATTTGACATTTTAAATTCAACTAAAAATAATTATAATCTTATAAAATTCACATTACTCTTGAAACACTTATTGATTATCATTCTCATTCATGAGAAGTAAAATTATCATTCTTCAAGTGTAAAATTTCAAAATCCTTAATATTTTCAAAATGTTTTATGCAAACACAATCTTAAGAAATTTTTTTTAATATAATCAAAAGCTGATCTATTAGAAAGGTTGTCGCGACAATATTCCTCACAATCTTGTGAAAATATTAATTGATTATATTGTAGTAAAAATTATAGCTTTTGTTCCATTAAAATTTTAAATCTATCCCACAACAAACGCTTTTATAGAAGATTTTAATATTTTTTAAATGAAACAAAATCATCTAAAGTGAAAAAATAATACATCATTCATTCTATTTCTCTTGTAAATTTATTAACTACTATTTACCATAAATTTGATAAACTTTGATTTAGATTAATCATATTTTCTAATTGATTTTATTTATATTCATTCGCATAAAAAAAAAGTACGCTTAAATGCACAAGGTTAAACATGTGGTTATGAAGCAAAAATTTGTTACATACCTTCATCAATTTTAAGGGTATAATGACTCCTAATGTTATCTTTATTAGGACATTATAAGCATTTGTATTAAGGGAAATCAAATGTCACTTTAGGAAAAATTTCACTTATTTCATTTTCCTTTTAGAATAATTTCACTAATTTTTTGTATTGATATTCACACCCTACCTAATTTCCAATTGTAATAATTATTAAATATATTCCCTTTTGTTTTCATAGAAAATCATTTAATATCAAAAATTTTGCTTGGATACAAATTATGTGAGATATTATTGCATCCTCTCTAAATTTTTCTTTTGCAATTTCACATTTCTTTTTTCTTCTTTTTGAGGTTGTCTCTATGCAACTTTTTCTTCTCGTATCATTATTTTATCTCACCATTGCCCATCAAACCAAAACTATTTTCATCTAGCACCAATCAACCCAAGTCTTTATTGTTCCACCATTTGATTTCAACAACCTTAATCCAAGTCCTTTTATCAAATTGTTGAGTTATTCTTACTTTTCTTTTAAAAAATTTCAATTTTGTAATTAAAATTATTATTATTATTATTATTATTATTATTATTATTATTATTATTATTATTATTATTATTATTATTATTATTATTTATGTTTAGATTGTTGATTTCATCCTCTCTCTAATTTGAAATGTTTGGATTATTATCCATCTTTTTTTAAATCTTTCCCAATTACTCTTTGTAATGTTTGTTTATGCTAGATTGTATTTATCTCTTTAATTATGATCAAGTAAATTTTTTCATTTCTTCTAATTTTTAATCTTTGTTGCAAAAAATTATGCCCATGGAAATGATAAAAATGCAAAGTTATATATGAAGTGTGCATTGAATATTAATGTTGCACTATTTGGCCTTCCCACTAAAACAAAGTTTTTTTTATTCTTCCATTTTTTTTAAATATTGATTCTGCATTGAATATGTTTCCTATGCATATATTTTTGCAACCCTAAAACATAGGCAAAGGATATGAGTGATGGGTAACATATATCATCAAAGACAAAAAAGAGGATAACATTTATTAAGTCATTGCATCATTATTTTTTAGAGACTTGACAACAATAACTTCTTTCATCATTTATATCACCTTACAATCTAAAGGTATCATCTTTGTCTATGTCCAAGAATACATTTGCAGCATGATATAATTTAATTACCTAGAAATTTTATGGCTTTTATATCGTGGCATATGCCAAAATCTTCATATAATGATCCAACTAAGTTTAATAATGCCAATAATTACTTATTGATAAACAAAGATGATTGCTTGATCAAGAAGCCAATAAGAAATACACTCAATTTGACTATATTTTCATCTCAATTATTAAATGTGTCAAATTTGTTTCTAATTTTATTTTCATTTAATTCTTATATATTGTGAATCTTAAGAAGTACTCAATTTAATGGTATTTTCATTTAATTATTCCTATTTCAAACAATGCAATCCCATTTGTTATTATTATTGTGCTTTTGAAATATAACCTTGAAGAAAAGAAAAGTAATGTGATTTTGGATACCTTGATCAAGGAAAAGAGCACATTATAAATAAGTATATAGTGTTTGTATGAGAAATTACTTTGTTTATGCATAATCTTTGCATTTATTATAACATTCCATACTAATTCATTTTCCAAGTATCATGACAATTTAATTAATGAAAATCCTCTACTATTTAGGTGTTTACTTTGATTATCTTGATGCTCATGTTATTGCATGTTGACAGTAGTTATATTATGATGTTAAAGAGTAAGATTTTTCTAATTATATTGATAAAAAATATATATATCAAACAAAGGTTTTCAAAGAAAGGGGAGTGTATTTTTATTCAAAACATGAAACTATACTGATACTATGATTGGATACATAATTCCTTAAATAAGAGACATACAAAAAGATAAAATTACAAAAAACATTTTACTGATTAATAGTTTACAAGAAAGTATCTTACGCAATAGCAAAGGTACTAATAGGATATGATTGACTAGATAATAAAAAACTTAATCTATGGATATACAGAATACTTAATTATATTTTATTGTATTAAAACTAGTCAGAATGTGGAAGCTTACCTCCAGGCATTGTTTTCCAAGATTTCACAAATAAGTTATTGTAATCCTGCAAGGGTGCTTTTGGGTTCTGGTTTATGCTTTTCTAATGATGTATTTGGTTTTGAAAATAAGATGCATAACCAAACTTGAGGACCCATATTCACACACACACATATTTATATACCTACACAATCCCAGCTTCTCCCATCAAAGAAGCTAAATTTTCGATGGTTTTGTAGAAAATCCTCCCTATTTTACGAACCATATCAGGGAGGTTACAAATTAATTTGAACATTGTTGCCAACGTTCACAAAAATAATTACATTCTCCCACTTGGTTCATAAAACAAAATTATATTTCAAAGAAGAGAAAACTCAATGAACGAATCATAATGATAAGTCCTCTATATGTGAGTATTACCTCTCATGTATCACGATACATTTTGCTTTCTCAACTCACCAAAACTTAATGAATAAGTCTTATACTTATTCTGGGTCCTGTTAATGTTGTTTTCCTCTAAACATAAATGTATACATTAAAATGAGAAAAATAACTTAAATTGAATAAGAGCTTTATCACAAATATGTATATATACATCAAAAACTTAATATGGTACCAAGTCCTATCTTTAATACATGATCATTAAACACTAAGCAGCATGCCTTTTGTTAAAAGATTTACTATCATCAACTTAGTGTTAATGTGTACAATGGTGACTTTATTTTCCTTGACATGTTCCCAAATGGGTAAGTAATTGATATCAATGTATTTGCTTCGACTTCGATTTTCACTTTTATCATTTTTAGCTAGAAAAATTGCAATTGAGTTGTCACAATAAATCATTAATGGCCTAGAAATTAAATCCACAATTCTAAGCCTAAAAGTGAAACTTTTTAGCCATACACCATACGAAGTTACCTTAAAACAAGATATGAACTCATCTTCTATAGTAGAAGTAGCAATTAATGTTTGCTTCATGCTTCTCCAAGACATGGCTCTACTAAGAAGTAATAATTAATGTTTGCTTCGTGCTTTTCCAAGACATGGCTCTACTAATGAATATAAAAATGTATCCTGATGTTGATTTTCGTGAATCAATGCATCCAATAAAATTTGAGTCTGAGTAGCTAACTACCATAAGATTCTCAATCCATCTGTATATCAGCATGTAGTATTTGGTACCTTTAAGATATCTCATCACTTTCTTTGCAGCTCTCTAATGATCCATTCTTGAATTACTTTGATAGCTCTCTAACATTCCAATTGCAAATGCAATGTTAGGTCTTGTACAAACCTGAGCATAAATAAGGCTTCCAACAATTAAAGCATATAGAATGTTTTGCATTTGTTCCTTTTTTAGATCCTTCTTCGGGCACTAATTCAAATTGAACCTTTTACCCTTCACAATAGGTGCTATACTTAATGAGCAATCCTTCATCCGAAATCTCTTTAAAATCTTATTGATATAGATTTCTTGTAATAGTCCCAAAATACCTTGAGTTCTATTCCTATAGATCTTAATGCCAATTACATAAGATGTCTCACCCATATCCTTTATGTCAAAATTCTTAGAGAGAAACTGTTTCACCTCATATAGCAAACCCTTATCATTGTCTGCAAGTAATATATCATCCACATAGAGCACAAGGAAATAGATTTTAGTTCCACTGACCTTCTAGTATATATACATTGATCTATGATATTTTTCATAAATCTAAAGTAGGAAATAACATCATGAAACTTAAGATACCATTGAGGCCTGTTTCAATTCATATATGGATTTCTTAAACTTGCATACCAAATGCTCACCAATACTAGAAGAGAATCCTTCAGGTTATTTCATATATATCTTTTCCTCCAGATTTCCACTGAGGAATGTTGTTTTCATATCCATCTGATGTAGTTCTAGGTCAAATTAGGCAATCAATATTATTATCACACGAAGAAATCTTTCTTATATACTAGAGAAAATGTCTCTATATAATTGATTCCTTCTTTTTGAGTGAATCCCTTAACCACAAGTCTTACCTTATATCTTTCAATATTGCCTAATATAGGCCTATTTACATCCAATGGCCTTTGAATCACTAGGCAACTCAATAAGATCCCAGACTCCATTAGACGTCATGGAATCCATCTCTTCCTTTATAGCATTATACCATAGTTTGGATTCACTGCAGTTGATGGCTTGTGAAAACATCTCAGGGTTATTTTTAGCTCCTATATTGTAATCAAACTTTTGTAGGTACACAGTATAGTCATTAGGAATACCTAGCCTCCTTTCTCTAGTTAATTTTCTCAATATTAGGTTAGCATCCTTCTGGGGAACATGTTCTTTAATTGGTTGCTAACAATTTTTGGTAATTATTCAACAATCGAATCAATATGGTCATGGTTAACTAGTTATGGATCCTCAATGATTGGCTATTTAATACCTATTGGTACTTAAGGGACATGGATCACAATCAATCTATCACTTAATATGGAAGCTTGAGAATCAAAATGATCACATTCAGTGTCTAGATGCTGAATTTGATCACTCCTACTGATCAAGTCATTTTCAAGAAATTTTATTTTTCTTAATTCCATAATCCTAGTCCTATGAGATGGACAATAAAATCTATATCCTTTGAACTTTTCAGCATATCCAAAAAAGTAGCCACTTATGATCTTAAGATCTAGCTTATTTTCTTGTAAATTATAAATCTTGACCTCAGATAGATATCCTTAAACATGCATATGTCTTAAACTTGGTTTTCAACTTTTGAATAACTCAAATGGTGTCTTTTCAACAAGCTTAGTTGGAACTCGATTAAAAATATACATAGCCATCTTAAAGGCTTTAGTCCATAAAGACTTAAGAAGCTTAGAGCTACTAAGCATTGTTCGTACCATGTCCAACAATATTTGATTTCTTTTTTCAGCTATATCATTTTGGTCTGAAGACCTAGGCATAGTGTATTAGGCAACAATTCCATGCTCTTGAAGAAATCTAGCAAATAGACCTAATGCTTATCCATCTTTAGTATATCTACCATAATACTCACCACCTCTATCTATGTCACTATCTTAATTTGTTTATCACATTATTTCTCTACTTCTACTTTAAACACTTTAAAAGCATTAAGTACTTCATTCTTATTATTTAACAGATAAAGATATATATATATAGTGAGTAATCATTAATAAAAGTGATAAAGTATTTTTAACTATTAAAGTCCAAATCTAGACTATAAATATTTGTATGTATTATTTCTAAAATAGTAGTGCTCCTCTTGGCATATTTCTTAGTTTTATTAGTCTGTTTTCCCTTAATATAATTTATACAGATATTAAAGTTAATAAAATTAAGTGTACTAGGTATTTCACCTTTTAATAACCTTTTCACCCTCTTTATTGAGATATGACCTAGCCTATGGTTCCACAACATAAAGGAATCTTCATTAGTAACACATCTCTTAACACTTATGCTACTAGAAACATGTATTGAATCATTAGGTATACTATCTTGTAATTGAATTCGAAAAAGACTATAAAAAATTATACCATTGCCAATAAGATTAGATTTATAAAATAACTTAAACATATTATTTGAAAATTCAAAAGAATATCCAAATCGAAAAAGTTTTAAACAGAAATTAAGTTTTTAGAGAAACTTGATACAAAAAAGGTCCTTTCCAAGATAAAATCAAAACCAATATCTAAAACTAATCTACATGTTCCTATAGATTCAACTAGTGAGCCCATCTTGTTACCTAAATAGATGTATTGCTCACTGCTTATTGGCTTCCTTTGGTTTAAAAAACCCTACAAGGTATTAGAGATATGGATTGTAGAACCAAAATCAATCTACCAGGTGTTACTATTAATATCTACCATATTAGATTTATATCAAAAATGTGAGGTTAAGATACCTTACTTTTCAAGCCAGGCCTTAAATTTGTTGCAGTTCTTCTTCATGTGCCCCTTCTTCTTGCAGAAGAAATAATTGGACTATTTCTTTATATTATCTTGAATGGGTGTATTTTCCTTTCTTTTTAGCTTGGCTTGCTTGTCATTCTTTCTTTGTGTTACTATATATGTACTTTCTCCTATTTCTGTAATAAGCCTCCCCTCTTCCTATACACACATAGACAGAAGTTCATTGATTATCCATTTCTCCTTATATGTGTTGTAAGAAATCTTGAAAGGTCCATACTGAAGTGGCAGAGAGTTCAGGATGTAGTGCACAAGGAAGGATTCATATATCTCAACCTCAAGTGTTTTTAATTGAGTTGTTATAGCCCCCATCTGTATGATGTGTTCTCGCATACTCGTTATGACAGTAAGCTTAATAGATGATAATCTCGTCATCAGGGTGCTTGCCAAAGCCTTGTTTAAGGTTCTAAATTATTCACTAATGACCTTAAGCAAACTTTGAATGCTCTAATGCTCTTCGATAGACCCACGAATTCTAATGGATATCTTAGTTTTAATTACATCATGCTAAGGTGATTTGATTGCTCCTAACGTTTATAAAATGCTATTTCAAATGCACTACTACTATCTATAGGTTTAGGAGGTTCATCTTTTTTTATTGCATTATCAACGTCCATCCACCCTAATTGGAGAAGAATCTTCTTCTTCCATATCTTATAATTATCACCAATCAATTCGAGAACTTGAAAATTGAATATATTCAAAGGCTGAAAAGTTGTATAAAATTTATATGCTATGTTAATAATTGAGGTAATTAAAAAATATTTCATATGACATGTCTTACCAATACAAAACATATCCTTCAAACATAGTCTTAGTAGCAAATAAAACTACTTGTGAGCTTAGTTTTATTTAATTAGACTTATGTATAAATCCTCTATCTTAATTCCTATGAATAGATTAAGGCAAAAGAAAATTTACTATCCCACCCTAATTAGTCATATTAAATATGATAATATTCTTGCAGGATAATAATTATCATATTAAATATGATTAATTACAATTTAATACCAATTTATCTTAAATGATTATATCACCTTATGTATAATTTTAGAATAGTTAAATGTATTGTGACTAAACTTTAATTAAACTAAATTATACTAATCATATGGCATTTTATAAAATGTTTTATGTATAAATAATTTTTATCATAATGAGAATTAAATAATTAATTAATCAACCAAACTAAGTGTGATTAATTAATTAAATTCTCCTAATTAATTTAATTTAAATGTTTCAAGATAATACCTAAAATGATATCTAAATATTAGGCATAAATTATATAACACCATTATTATTATAATAAAATTCAAAATTAAAAACCTAGAAAAATAAAATGTAACTAAAAGCCTTCATATATAAATTTATGCAAGTTTATAGTAAAGAGTACATAACAGAGCAGTGATCACAGTTCTTTTACGTTGATTGAGGATAACGGTTCAAGTCCCAATTGTAGCAGTTTAAAATTTTTTTTGTTGAAAGGTAAACGCTACAATGAAATGACATCATTTCAATAAGTGAAACAGTGTTTCGGTTGTGCTACCGGAGGCTCTGGGGAAGTCGGAATAGGAGAGTACTCATCTTGGGGTGGGCTTACTACTTAGATGCTTTCATCAGTTATTCGCTCCGCACTTAGCTACCTAGCGTTTACCGTGGGCATGATAACTAGCACACCAGGGGTGTATCCTTCCCAATCCTCTCGTACTAGGGAAAGGTCCTCTCAATGCTCTAATGCCCATACTGGATATGGACTGAATTGTCTCACGACATGCTAAACCTAACTCATGTACCACTTTAATGGGCAAACAACCCAACCCTTGGAACATACTACAGCCCCAGGTGGCAAAGAGCCGACATCAAGGTGCCAAACACCGTTTCACTTAAATAGGAGGAAGGTCATCTTCAACTTCCAGCTGGGTCAACCCAACCCGATTTCGACCCGAAACAAAACCCGACCGTTTCCAACATTTTAAAGCTTTTTTTTATTTTTCAAAGCTTAAATCTATCATAAACTTCATAGAAATGTATTTCTAACCTTGTAAAGAAGAAATTTAACATAAATAATAAACAAAAAAATGGTAAAAAATTAATTTATTCATGTAAAGAAAACAAGTGTTTTTAAGCATGATTTTCTTTATTTTTTTATCCTAAATCCATTCTCATTTCATAGGCTATCTATTCCTAGTTTCAAAATATGAAAAAATAGTAAGTAAATAGGATTCAAATTAAACGTTATCCTTTGTTTTTTCATGCAATCGATAGCAAGGCAGAGGTATTTTTTACGCTTTGATACCAACTGAAAAACTTAATTTACAGATATACAAAATACTTAATTATATCCTATTATATCAAAATGAGTCAAAATGTAGAAGCCTACCTCTAGCCATTACTCTCCAAGATTTCACAAATAAGTTGTTATAATCCTGCAAGGTGCTTATGGGTTCTGGTTTATGCTTTTTTAATGGTGGATTAGGCTAATTGTTGCACTATTCCAATTGAATTCTTGTGCTTATGTTTGTATAGAACCTAGATGTGAAAAGCCAATGGGCCAAAGAAAAAGAAGATAACATACGGATCAAGAGCATCTTCAATGTATTTGTACAGTATAAATACACAATGGCATATATATGCCCATCAAATATAGAAAATCAATGATGATTTAGGGACTCCATTAACATTTTAATGAGGATTATGAACTATGCTATTAAGAGAAATATGTCCATAGAGTTTAAGTAATATTGATCTCGATACTGCATTATTTGCAAACTAAGAAAGAACATCCCTCAAAGATAATAATATATATGTGTAATGGACATATATTCAGGATTGGAAACACTCCAAGGTTTTGCTTTGCATTTCTAGCATATCTTATCAAATTGCAATATCTTTTTTTGTGCCTATAAAGATCATAATAAAATATGAATTTGGATTTAACTGTACATATGTGGCATATGTTATTATGCTTCAACATGTTACTCTTTTGAATTCTTATCCAAGTGTAAATTTTAGTTAGGTTAGATGCATATAGAAGTTGGCTTTAGGGATTGTGGTAATGGCAATAAAAAGAATAAAGCATGGTTTAAGTTCAATCTTCTTATTGAAATTTAGGAAATTATTCATAAATTGTGGGTGTCCTTATTTATTTTTTAAACAAAAAAATCTTATGCATCCACTTAAAGTTGAACATTTTTTAATCTAATTTTGTAAGATTAAGGAATTAGCACTCTGCCTAACCATATGCCAATAGTTAGTGTGGAGTTACTGAATTTCCTGTTTAACTCTCCTAATTTGGTGGTTATTGTAGGGATATGGTGCTCTTTGATGTTTAATTTTCTTTTACCACTTTTTTTTTTATAGGTGGAGGGTAGAGGATCTTATTGTAGAGTCATATTATTATGTCATAGTGTATTTTGGATGAGTTCTATCTAGAGGGTGTATGCAAAGCTTCTATGTTTGCATTGCTTGTGAAAAAGGAACTCCAGTGTTCGCCAGAAAAAGGCACTCATGAGAGAAGTTGGCTAACTAGCCCCCAAGCAGTAAATTCTTCCATATATGAATGGATAAGAAATGTTCTCAATGAAGGTTTTTCTAAAATGGCATGCTAATATGACAAGATCCTCTGAGATGGAGAATCATAAAATTTTACCTAATTTATTTGTACACTTGAAGCAATTTAATCATACTTTTTTTATTCATTTTTATATTTAATAAATTAGATAATATTTATTTTTTATTATGCATCTATATAAAAGATGAGGATTAACATTTATTCATTAAATTTCATATAAATTAATGCTATTTTTTATATTTTTTTAAATTTTATTTATTATAATATTTGATTATGTATACATTTGTATAAATATGATAATAATAATCGATTAATGTAATATTATAATATTACGATAATTCTATCAATTAATAATAACATAAAAAATATAATATCTCTTATAAATTAAATTGAATACAATTATGTGAATTTTATAATTATTCAAATGATATAAATATAATAATAAAATTTAAAATAATCATTTGAATATTTTATAATTTAAAATTTAAAATTTATATTATAAATTATTATTAATTAAATTTAATTTAATTAAATTCGTGTATCGCGCAGTTATATTATATGGCCTGTGAATCGAAACCTTAATTTATTTAAATGTATGTATTGTTCTCACCGAAAATTTGGGGAGATGGATCAAACCAAGTTCATAATTATTCATTTTTGTGATGGCAAAAAATGGGGATTGCCAAGTCAAACGGATAATCCCTTCACCGAATTTTGTTAGAAAAAAAGAGTAATTGGCTGATGCCACAACGCATTGATATCAATAAAAATTAGTTGATTATCCAAAGAAAAGGACATTAATAAAAATTAGTTATAGTTATGAACGAAAAATTAAGGAAGCGGACGACGCCACGGTTCTCCTCTTAGGCATTAAAGCAGATTTTTCAAGCACCATCCATCGATCTCTTCCCTTTTCACTGCCCTTCTCCTTCTATTCTACGTTTCTACTGCAACTCTGTTACCATTTTTCTCGCAAGTCTAATTCAGTCCTCCCCTTTAATCTCGAAACTTAGATTTTTCTTGATTTATAAAGTTTGAAGCTTGATGAAGAATAGCTCAAATTCCTCCGACAAAGCACCACCGGTGCAGAACAATGACGAAATCGAGTGGGAGATGAGGCCTAATGGCATGCTGGTGCAGAAACGCGATTTGGGTGTCAACGCTGATGAAAACAACGGAGGTTCTTCTTCTCGTGGTGGGCCCATGATTAAGATCAATGTGTCTCATGGTTCATCTCATCACGAGGTCTGTCTCCCAGCTCAATCCACTTTCAGTAAGCCATTTTTCCATCTTCTATTTGCGATTTTTCTTCGATTTTCGTGATTTTGAATAGTAGTCTTTCGTTTTTTGTTGTTTGGGGATTCTGTGGTGTTATTGTGCGAGCTGGTCTTTGAGCCGTGTTTGGTTTGAACCTAAAGGGTAAAGATGGAAGCTTCTGGGGATTGGATTTAGTATTGTTAGGTGATCATATGATGTAAGCTATGCACTATGCTCTATACACTAATTTTGGGAAAGAACTTCAATTGACAGATCATTTTGGATATTAGGTAGTTTAAATTAGGTGACTTAAAGTCTGAAGTATAAACTAATATTGGTTGACAGCTTCAGTTGATAGATCATTTTGGAAATTGGGTTGCTGAACTTTGCTGCACCTTAACAAAGCGAGAGTTCCACCTTTTTTTTTATTTTTTTATTTTTACGGGTGGGTAAACTAAAAATTGCACCTGTTAAGTGGTTGCGAAGATGGGCTCGAACTGATATGCTTAAGATGCATCTTAATTAAGTATTAACTCTAGAAGTTTTTCCCAATCCCAAAAGGAGCAAAAACTTTACATGCCTTCTAATTGTGGTTAATGAGAACAAATGTAGAGCTTTCGTCAGTCTGTAATTATTGAGGATCATGAGAGAGAGATTATCTAACCATCATATTGAGGTGAAGCCCTGATGTCAACTAGAGGTGTACCAAGAGTGGCTGCAAAGTTTAAGTTTTAGGTGCTCTCACTCTCTTACAGGCTCTGAGTTCAATAGCTCCACCAAAGTGGCAGAGAAGTTTCTGGGATTATGTCTTCTAAGATACTGGGATACAGCCACCTGGTGGTGGCTTCGTGGGTTACACCATATTTTCAATATTTTCATTTTTCTCATATTGACGTATCAACATGCTAAAGCTGTTTTGAAAAGGAAGTCAATAGAGAAGAGAGAATTTGTATTGAAAGGGTATTTGATATCAAAATGAGAAGGGAGAGTCGAAGTAGAAAGAGGGATAAGGAAAGAGGGTTGGGGCACCTGTGTGTGTGAGAGAGAAAGGGAAACCTGACTTCTTTGCATATTTATTTATGTCTAGATCAGATTGAAGTCTTGAAGTTTCATCCTGTCTAGACTGTAACAGTACTAAATTCTTAATGTACAATCGTTTTTAAGAGACAGTTTGGAATATATTCTATTCTCATTAGTATATTTGTTTTGCTTATGTGATCCTCAATGTCAGGGGATGTTAAGAAATTGCTTGCTCACAAAACTGGTTTGGAGCCTGATGATCAACGACTCTTCTTTAGAGGCAAAGAAAAGGGCAACGAAGAGCATTTGCACCTGGAAGGTGTAAAGGACAAGTCTAAGATTTTGCTTTTGGAGAACCAGGCCAGCAAAGAGAGGAAAGTTGAGGAGATTGGAAAGAACAATGAGATGCTAAAAGTTTCTGAAGCCGTTGCTGGAGTGAGAGCAGAAGTGGACAAGCTCTCAGAGAGGGTAAGCCAATACCTCCTACATAACTGTTTGCTGTAGAAGCATATTTGCTGAAAAACGTTCATCTGACCTTTTGTTTTTGCAGGTTGCTGCCATAGAAGTGGCTGTGAATGGTGGCACCAAGGTTTCTGAGAAAGAGTTTCTGGTCTCGTCAGAGTTGCTTATGAGGCAATTATTGAAACTTGATAGTATTGAGGCTGAAGGTGAAGCAAAGTTGCAGAGGAAAGCTGAGGTAGTAATTATTAGTGCTAATGTTGCTAACCTTCAAATCTGAAGTGTTTGTTTTGGTATTCTTTCCTTTTATTTTTCATATATTCGGCTAAATTCCTAAGTCTTATGTGCTAGCTTCTCTCGAATTTGTTAGAAACTGTAACGCAGCATGTGGAACTATGTGCTTTGATTTTTGTTGGTATATTCTATGCTGCATCCTACTTGACCCTTGAATCAGTTCAAATTTATGATGTGGCATTGCACAATTTTCTTAGACAACAACCTTGTATATCGGATGTCTTTTAGGTGGAGCTTTTCTAACTTCTCGTTGACTTACTGTTGCTGAATGTTGATTTTGGTTAGTGTGTCTACTGGGTCTTTCACAAATAGGCCACATGCAGACGTGGTCCTGGAAATTTGCAATAAAATACCGATGGACATGTTTTTGTCAAATAATAAGATTTTTGTCATCAAGGTTGACCGTAATTGAAGTGGCTTAGTTTTTGTTATCACTACAGGAGGGTACTGTCATCAATTAATCATGAAATTCTTTTTTGTGCTACTCTTCTCAGAGCTCTATCTTTATGGTACTGCTTTCTTCTGTGTTCCTTTCACGTGTTGAATCACTTATTGAGTGATGTCTCAGCAGTCTTCCTTTATGCAATTTTGCTTTTCTGTAACCCTGATCTCCCTAATCAAAATCAGGATCATTATGAGTTGTGGTAGTTTGTGGTTATGAGATGTTGAGAGTTTAAACACATGATTAATAGTCAAAATCAACTTCTTATGGTATGTTTTGTCAACATTTTCTTATGTTACCCTTTTAGCATTGAATGAAGTAATATGCTTGTTTCACCATTAAATAATTGTGCTTTTATCTGGATTTCACATTTGTTTACTTTCTGTGACTGATGAAGTTATTTTTTTGGTGTAAAACAGAGAAATTCCCCGTTAGCATAGAATGGGGGATTATCCTGTTAGCAAAGAATGGAGACATTGCATTATCTTTCGCATATTATTTCATTTTAGTGTAAAGATTCAGCTTCTTATGGTTCTGTGGAGATTTAATACTGTGTAAGGTTTACATTTATTGCCAGCCCTGGCCTTAACATCAGCTTTAACACAATTAAACAGGTGCGCCGCGTGCAGAACTTTGTGGATACAGTAGATTCTCTTAAGGCAAGAAATTCCAATCCTTTTAGCCACAATGACAATGCTGTCTCAGTAACAACCAAGTGGGAGACCTTTGACTCTGGGATGGGAAGCCTGAATGCGCCGCCTCCATCATCTTCTTCCACCAATGTAACCCAAGATTGGGAGAAGTTTGATTAGTTAAGAAATTCCTCAGTTAGTTTGTCTTGTGAGCTTGTATGGAATATCAGATTATAAAACATGTAAAATACCATATTTATGGGCTTTGGTTCTTTGTGCAAGGGCCCAATATTTTTTTCTGATTTAGATATGTGTTAAACCAAATCTATTCTTTTAGACCAACCGATAGTGCCGCATTTTGAGGCCATATTTTAGTGAAACCACCACTACCAGTAGGAGGAAATTGTTGCCCTCTGTGCATGTAAAGTGGTCTACTGTCTTCATATGCGAGTACCAAGTCATTGATGAGTTGATAATCGTGTGATGCTTTCGGCTAACTTTGAGCTCACACGAGCTGAAATGTTCACATGTGAGTTCATGTGTGTATCACGTTACTTATTTCTACTCCTAACGATGGGCTGAAATGTTCACCAGTTTCACACAAGCCTTGGTTTGTGGACCTAATCTGATTTTCCTCCAGGGAAGAACTTCATGTCGGCTCTACTTTGAGCTTGTGGTTTATTACTTTGTTCTGCTTGTAAATCTCATAAACGGGCAGATGGCATGTAAATCCTTTGTGGGCCTCAACATCGCAATTGACTGACAACTACTTAGCTAATCAACCAAATAAATCATCCTGCAATGCTTTCTCTTTGAGAAAGTTTTAATTTGTAAAGAAGAATCCATCATCTCCAAGTCGGATATAGTCGGGGACATCGAACGTGTAATTACTTAAAATGTATCGACTCTGTTGGAGGATATTTATGAATTGCAGGGTGGTCCTCTTCCTTGAATTCTGAGCCAATTTAACTTCATCACAAAGATGACTAGGTGGGATTCCCTTAGATGCATTCACTGCAAAAACGATGTTCTCAAGTTTGCTTATTGGTATAGCACACCATTCATATTTGGCCCACTGATGAGTACTAAGCTTCCGAACCAATTCTCAGGCGCATTTATATGCACATGCCATGTCCAGAGATCGATCAATTGCTTAATGTCTCTTTCGGCTACTCGTGTGCGGAAAGTCCCCAGCAAAAATATCTCGTCATTTATTAATTTTTTGATGTTTAGAGGGGTATTTGAATATGTTTTTAGTTTTTATTTTTAAAAATCATTTTTAAAAGTTGTTTTATAATTTTTTTTCAAAAGTATTTGGATCTTTTTATTTTCTAAATTTTTTTATTAATTTTAGAGAGATAAAAATATAATTTTTACTTTGAGATTTACTATTTTTTATTGGGATTTATAATTTCAAATAAAAAAAATTCTATATCCATTTTTCTTCAAAATTCATCCAGTATTTTTCTCTAGGAAGTGCACTGGATTCAAATTTTTTAAAAATTGTTTTGAATTAAAGGGAAATAAAAATAAAGGATATTCGGTAAAATAAATAATTAAAAAATTTATTTAATTACAAAATTATCATAAAAAATTAAAGAGCAAATTAAAAAAATATTTAAAATTTATTTTTGATTTTTTATTTTTAAAATAAAAATTTCAAGAACAATTTTAAAAGTAAAATTTAAGAATATGTTACCAAGCAATTTTTTTGGTGTTTTTGTTTTTAAAAATTGGAAACTATTTTTAAAAATAAAATCCAAACAGACCCTATGCTCTTTCTTTTCTTTTTTTTCAAAAAAAAATTCTTCCTCATCTTTGGATCTGCCTATCACAGCAAATTTCCCCCTCGCTCTCACACGGCCAACATGAGTCGGTAAACATTTCTTCTTAGAGATTTTTGTGAAACCAAAACCGTCACTTTCAACCAAATGTATTTCCAATAACGTTTTCCTTGATCGTGGTAAAATTTATAGTCAACACAAATTGTAAAAATTCTACATAAACTACCACGAATCTTCCTGAGGTTCATTATGCCCCTGTTAAATATTAATATGTTTACTTATTCTACGAAATTATCACTGATTGTGTGCTTTGCAAATTTTAAACATACTCTGTTACCCATTTTCCTTGTATTTAAGATTACCAGCCCACCAAACTACGGAGGATTAGGAACATTCATATCATAAACTAGGATCGAAATTGACACAGAACTCTCAAGTTAAGGCAGCCATGACTATAGCGCAGGCATACGAACAACACAACACCCCAGCATCTCCCGAATGGCTAAATAAAGGAGACAACGCATGGCAATTAACAGCAGCAACCCTAGTGGGTCTCCAGAGCATGCCGGGTCTCGTAATCCTCTATGCCAGCATCGTCAAGAAGAAATGGGCCGTGAATTCAGCTTTCATGGCGCTCTACGCTTTCGCCGCCGTCCTCATCTGCTGGGTCCTCGTATGTTACCGCATGGCCTTCGGCGACGAGCTCCTTCCCTTCTGGGGCAAAGGCGCGCCGGCTTTAGGCCAAAAGTTTCTCATAAACGAAGCTAAAGTCCCTGCAACCACACACAAGTTCAAAAATGGCACCGTGGAAAGCCCGGCTTCGGAGCCGCTCTTTCCTATGGCTTCTCTTGTTTATTTTCAGTTCAATTTCGCTGCTATCACTCTCATCTTGTTGGCCGGTTCTGTTCTTGGAAGGATGAATATTAAGGCCTGGATGGCTTTTGTGCCTCTCTGGCTTGTTTTTTCTTACACTGTTGGTGCTTTCAGCCTCTGGGGCGGTGGGTTTCTCTACCAATGGGGAGTTATTGATTATTCCGGCGGCTACGTTATCCATCTCTCCTCCGGGATCGCCGGCCTCACCGCCGCTTACTGGGTACGCAAAACTCCTGTTTACTGTCGTAACAACCGGTGGCTGAGTCAGAATTCTATTTTAAGAGGGCTGTGTGAAAACTTCAAAAAGAATATACATATTTTCTTGGGCAAATTCAGAACTTTCTACATGTGAAATGTGTAGGTTGGACCAAGGCTGAAAAGTGATAGGGAGAGGTTTCCACCAAACAACGTGCTGCTGATGCTTGCGGGGGCTGGGCTGCTGTGGATGGGTTGGTCGGGGTTCAACGGCGGCGCACCATATGCAGCCAACATTGCTGCCTCGATTGCTGTGTTAAACACTAATATATGTGCTGCTACCAGCCTCCTTGTGTGGACTTCTCTGGATGTCGTCTTCTTCGGCAAGCCGTCGGTGATCGGAGCTGTTCAGGGCATGATGACCGGACTTGTTTGCATCACTCCCGGGGCAGGTATGCACATACGTCTTTGCAAAGGAAAAAAAAATGCAAAATTGAGAATTTTGGACTCAACTTTTTTTTTTTTGACAAGTCGTGTAGATCCTAATTAATTAATTACATTTTAAGACAACATAATCAAAATTTACTTTAACCTTGTTATTACATTTTTCTGAAAAGAGATTAATCCCTCAGAACTATCGAGTTTTCAAACATAAATATAAGCCCATTTGGAAAACATTTTCTTTGAAGTATAGTTATAAAATATTAAGAAGAGAAAAAGTGTTTTATTTATTTAATTTTAAATAATAAGAATTTATATTTAAATATTATTTTTTAATTACAAAGATAAGTAATATATTATTTTTATTAACATATATGTGAATAATATTTTTTATAAATAATGTTTTTCAATAAAATAAAAAATAAGCTTCCACTAGCACATATAACAAAAAAAAATTATTTGTTTCCCGATTTTCATAATAATTCTATGAATAAGACAGATTTAGTGCACATAAACTTGCTTGAATTGAGCACGGAGAAATACATTATTACGTTGTACTTATACAAAAATTTTGTAACATATAATTGTGATAAAAATATTAACTGAATTTAGATGGAAGTCCTCAAGAAGTGGTAGAGAATTAAATATTGTGGGGTATATTGCATTGCAATGTGGCAGGGCTGGTGCAATCGTGGGCGGCTATAGTAATGGGAATACTATCTGGGAGCATTCCGTGGGTATCCATGATGATTCTTCACAAAAAGTCAAGCCTCCTACAAAAGGTCAGCCTTCATTTTACTTTCACATGTCCGCTTTCCCCCTTCTCCCCTCCTTTCCCCCCTCTTTACATTCGAATTATTTTATGCGTTCTTACTATCCACCAAAAGAAAAGGGAGAAGATTAATTTTGTGCGAAGTTTGACATCTTACAAAGTCAAATATTTTTATGATTAAATTTATTATCTAATTCATTTATTTTGAAATAAAAAAAGAGATAATTAAATAATAAAAAAATATAATTTTTTCAAGGTCGGATTTTGTTGGGGGTAAAGCTAGCTTAAAAATAAATTAATTGTCATCATCTTTATTTTGAATATTTTCAAAATTCAAAATTTTGAACAAGTAGATCTTACAAAAACTATCAAATCCTGCATTATTTACTGAGAGGACGTAAATTGAAGTATTTAAGAAGAGTTGTAATAATTGTTCAAGTTTGGCTTTAGATCGCTCTTGTTATGCACGTGTTTCACTAATTCACATTAAACGTAGGAAAACCGTCCAAAGGAATAGATTATCCGTCGGTTTCGACCATTTTTTTGCCCAATTTGATCTTCATATACGAGGAACCAAGGCAATCAACCTCACGATGACTCTGGGGTTGAACAATTCCCTTATTTATAAATTATATAATATATAAAAATTTAATTAAATTAATAATTTTTAAAATTGCATAAAGAAGTATAATATTTTAATTGAATTAATTAACTTTCTAATATATATTACTTTTTAGTAAGTATAATTATTGATATTATGTGAGTATTGTGAAGATATTTTTAATATATTTGATAGTTATAAAAAAAATTCTATATTGATAACTGTAACATGAAAACAAAAACTCTTATATTTAATTTATTTGTGAATCATAAAATTTTATATATTCAAATTTATTTGTGAATCATAAAATTTTATATATTCAAATTTAGTTGAAATGATAAATTACTTGAATAAAATTATATAAATTTATTTAAATTTAAATATTTTTATTTCGAATAAAAATATATACTATTTAAGATTATATAAATATTTGAATTTGTGTTCAAATTAAACTCGAGTTATAATTCAAATTATCCGATGATATTGGTCTCCGGTTCTGATTCATTTAAAGAATTCAACCTAAGCATACGGATCTTCGGCGGTACCCTTGGGCATATTGATTTGCTTTTGCCTCCGACAAATACTACTCATCTTAATTTCCACAAACCTGTCATCAATTATTGCTAATTTCTGATTCTCTTCCACATTTTTAATATTCTTAGTTCTTTATTTATTTTTTCTGACAAGTTTATGAATCCACATCACAGGTGGATGACACACTCGGAGTATTTCACACACACGCAGTGGCTGGCCTTTTGGGTGGCCTCCTCACCGGTCTCTTTGCTGAACCAGCCCTTTGCAAACTCATATTACCAGTCACTAATTCAAGAGGAGCATTCTATAGCGGAAGTGGCGGCGTTCAGTTCTTGAAGCAGCTGGTTGCCGCGTTGTTCGTTATCGGATGGAACTTGGTCTCCACCACATTGATTCTCCTTGGCATTCAAATTTTTATTCCTTTAAGAATGCCCGATGAACAGCTCGAAATCGGCGACGACGCCGTCCACGGCGAGGAAGCTTATGCACTATGGGGTGACGGTGAGAAATACGACCCCACAAAGCACGGTACGGCGCACAGGGATGAAACCCGTACATCGCCTTATGTTAATGGTGCAAGAGGTGTTACCATTACCTTGTAATTAATTAAGCGATGTAGAACTATTAGACGTTTGTGTTTATATATATATAAAACGAAGAAGTAGGTTTTTGATATTTCATGAAAGAAGAGGCTTGAAATCTTAAATATTTTTTCTTTTCTACTTTCAATACTCATTATATTGATTTTAATTATGTATAAAATTGATAATCGAAGATAATTAGACTACCCTCTTCATAGTTTCTTGTTCTCCATTGATCAATGGCTATCTTTTTCATTCATTCATTGCTGTTATATATTTTGTGCTGAACCTATTGTATAGAGAGTAGCGTTAACTATTATTCCTTTTAGAAAATTTCACACAATGTGCTGCGGTCTCTAACTATAATATTGTATAAAATATTATGCGCAATATTATTATTTCGGATACAGTGCTTCATATATAATATATATTTTCTAATTTTATATTATCATAATTATATTTTTCTCTTATTTATTCATAATTTTATCAATTGTAGTAAAATTGAAATCATGACAACGACAATAATTTAGATTCATGGTGAAAAGTCTGACCTCATGAGATGACATTAGAATTTAAATTTAGGAAATGAACATATATTAATACACTTATTACACAAGGGGCATTATTTTTTTTCTTTTTTAAGTTTGACTTGAAATCAAATTGTTATTTATAATTATTCCTATTGTAAGTTGTACTCAGGTTTTGAGTTAAAGAAAAATTAAGGTTTTTTTGCCAAGTATATATTTTTAGATTATTTTTATGTTCGTTTAGAGTTTGAGATATAAAAAAAATGTGATATGAATGTATATAAAAATTATATATGAGAGTCTCTATAAATACTATGGGAGAATCTGACGAATACTTGTAAGAAATATAAGAATAATGACTAAAAAATTGTCAAATTATAATTAATAATCTTTATATATATTCTCAAATAATTTTAATAATATAATAAGTTTCTTTTTATCCATAACTTTTTATTCTAGAACATAAGATTTCATTTACATTAAATTTATTTATGTACTATTACACTATTCTAATTAATTTAAGTATCTCGTGGTCGAGATGGAGATATTTTCCTAACAATTTTTAACATCAGCACTCCACCGGTGACTCTCTCTGGCAGCTTCTTGCCTTGCCTGTCTCCATTCTGTGTTCCATAGTTGCATACTTCAATCACGACATTTAGGAAAGCACTAATCATATTCGTCAAGAAAGGCGGCTAGGAGGAATAGATGACTCCTCCGTTGAAATTATTGTCTTATAAATTGTATTGTGCGTACTTGTGTCCAAAAGCAATTGACCCCGGCACGGTAGCCCTATGAAGCCAACCGTGAAAGGTTCCCAAGTACGTCACGTGGGTTCGGTCGGCAGAATCTGAGGGAAGACTTGTGAACTGTTAGTTTGGGTTCGCCACCTCTCTGGACCAGTGTTTTTTCATCTAGGAAATTTGATTATTTGGAGTGAGTAAATTAATTTATTTATTGTTTGTCGATAGTTAAAAAAAAAAAAGAAAATCTTATTCTTTTTTTTTTATAATTCATATCATGATGTTGTTATTATGACACAAAGAAACCTGAAAAATTAATTTCATAAGAAATGTAATGTCTTCAACTTAAAACAGATATATAATAAAGTAGTGTCGATGAAAACATGAACCACATCAAATGCTAAAAATGGCTTTTTAAGGTTATTTGGTTCTTAGAAGTAGTACCGAGAGTATAACTTTTCAAAAAAGTAGAATTTTCTTGAATGGTTTAATGCGTCACTAATTGCAAAAATGGTACTTACCTATATTTTTTTAACAAGAATTTTTTTTACATTTTTTATATATAAAAATATTAAATTATCATTACTTGATTTAACTAATAATTATTTTAATTTTTTTTTAAAAATTATAATACATATAATTTATTAATTACAGATGTAATTTATTAATTATAATATATAAATGTACTTATTAATTATATTAAATTTATTTATTTATTTAATTAATTAGTATTAAAAATTATATCATAAATATTATAATATAATTATTTTATATTTTTCTACATTTTAATTAAAATAATTTAAGATCTCTGTCTATTTTTTATACAAACTTATTTTTATTTTACTTTTTATAGTAAATTAAAAAAATAAAGAATTACCAATTTAAAAATATTATTATGAATAGAAAAATTGGAAATATAATTTAAAAGAAGTATAATTACATATAATTAAAATTTATTAATATTTTTTATTTTATATTAAAATTTTATAAAGTATAGTAATTATTTTAATGATATTTTTTAAAAAATTTAAAATTAGTCAAATAAAATATAAAAAATTATTAAGAAGTATCAATTTCTTAATATCAATAAAATAACTTTAAACACTTCTTACAAATTTATAAAGAAATTTACTTTCTAAATTCAACTTCTTATAATTTTTTTTAATGTAAATCAAATCAAAGCTTAGACTCCTTAAGTGATTGCGGAGGTATTACTCATCTTCATAGGTATTGGGATTACACTTATCGGGTCCTTGATAGGCTTGATTCTGTTGTCTTCGTTCATACTAGTCTTGAAATTTCCCTTTCGTTTATCGCAGTCTTTGACCTGGCTAATGGTACTTCCTTCTTTCTTTCTTTTTATTCCAGTAATGAATTTATATGATTTATCCTTATTCACAAAATGTTATTTTTCAAAGTATAATAAAACCTAGTTAAAAAAAAAGTATAATAAAGCCCGTTAATGGATCTATTTTTTTTTTTAATTTTTTACAACAAATTAGTTCTTAACGTATAGAAGATTAGGCATGTGGTATAATTCCAACTAAGGTTTTATTTGGTAGGAAAAAAAATGAAAAAAATTTAAAAATTTCTTTCTTCTCTTATTTAGATAAAGAGGAAAAAGGGAGAAAAATATTAAATATTAAATTTATAATTATTATTTTTTAGATAATTCAAATTTTTTTTAAAAAATTCTTTCTTTTTTTTTTAATTCAAATTTTAAAATTTTTTTCCTCCTATTTTCTTCTCAACCAAACAAGTGTAAAAGAGGAGAGACGTGTAAACTGACCCGATATCTATTAATTATAATAGTGTATAGTTTGGCCATCTACCTAGGCAGTAGAATACAATATTTCGAAAACCGATCGGTCATTAAATTAGCGATTCAAATTTAATAATTCGACTAGGATTGAAGTGGGGTTCAACTGAAATAATAATGTAACTAAAATTTTAATATATAACCATTAAAAATTATAAAATTATCATAAAATTAATTTTATTTATATAAAATATAAAATGTTTTAAATCTTATCAAATAATTTCAAAATTTTATAAGTTTATAATTTAAATTATTAAAAAAATTAATATTGAACTCAAATTTCTTGTTATGTGTCTTTCTTTTATAGAGATAAGATAATTTTTTGTTACTTTGGACTCTAAACTTAAAATATGTATACAATATCAAATACAAATATTATTACTTTTATAAATAATAATAATTTTTTTATAAAAAATAACATATTAAATCATGAAAATTATAATTGATTCATACAATTTGATTGATTTGTTATCGATTTATCAATTTTTTTTAATAGTTGATTTTAAAAAAAAACTGAACTACTCATATAATACATTTATAATTTTTTAATTATATCAATGGATCTGATCTGATTTTTAAATTGATCGAATATTAATTAGGTGGTGTTATAATTAAGAACTAGATTTTATAATTATGGATGTAAATGCAGCAGATTTTGCAACTTATGATCCATGCAACTTGGAAAATTACTAGCAATACGCACAGCAAAGACGACCAATTTGAAACGGGAATTGCTTACGTCGCTATAGTAGGACCACTTCGTTTTGCTCTCCACACGACAATCAGTTTTCTACAGCATTATTGAAAACTTAAAGGCATGATATTTGGAATCGGAACACGGATTAAAAATTATGCTCCTTCATTTATTTTGATAGAATAAAAATAAAATTTTAATATATTAAATAGTAAAAAATATTTTATATATTTAATATTAAATAAATTTTTTTGTAAAAGATAATTTTATTTTTTTAAAGAAGGAATTATTTTCTTACATTATTATAATATTAAGCATTAATTTTCTAATCACAAATTATAAAATAATATGATATTTCTTGAAATGAAAATTTTCTAAAAAAAATATCTTCCAAAGACAATCCCAATATAAGTCTTCCTCTCATTGGATTCAAATATATTTATGGTATGCTGAGTTGCTGACTCAATTAATATGTTGGATAATGCTATCACCTATTAGAATGTGTCTAAAAGCTTAATTATTTCGAACCGTTTAATACTTTCAAGGGGTGGAACTGGAAACAATATATCATCAAGTTAGTGGACGAAAATAAATTAACTTTGATATTCACTTTAACTCAATTTGTTAATTGGATTTTTTTCTCCTTTCTTACCGTTTTTCGTTTAGAGATAAAATTTTAAATATACAACTTTTATATTGGAACTAACTATTCTTTTTATTGATATCCACTATTTCAATATTAAAAATTTTCTATATTTATCTCTTTCCTAAAATCATCCTACCATTTCCCTAAAAAAATGAGAGAATCTCCCTTTATTAATTTTACTTGGCATTTTTCCTCTACATTTCACAATTTTCTGACATGAAAAAATTCTGACATAATGGATATATTTATTTAGAGTTTTTAAAAATAATTTTTTGTTTTTATATTTTTAAAAATAAAAATTCTTACTCGATCAATTGGTAATTTTTTATAATATATTTTTAAAGTCTGTAATTTTAAACATATAACTTAAAAATAAGAAAATAAAAATAATTAAATTTTTTTTAATTAATATTTTATTCTAGAAAATAATTTCATAATTAAATGAAAATATTTTCTTATTTTCATCACAAATCACTTTTAATTTTTTATTTTTATTTAAAAATAATTTTAAATTAACTTTTGAAAACAGTTAATATATATATATATATATATATATATATATATATAGTCTGACAAACCTAATAATTACATGATCCGTACAGTTAGGGCCTTTTTTTTTCTTTCTTGAACTGCTAATACTTTGATTGAAGTCATCAAATTGTCTGTTTGGCCCATTTGTAAAATGGATCAGAATAGATTGACCCATTTTCTGCGTGCGCTGTCATTGTTGTGGTCCTTCCTCCACCTTTAATACATGACATGCACGTTTCGATGGTGCTACATGTAACCCTTGAGGGCATGCCCCACTCATAGTAATTGATGAATAGAAAAGGGAAATTAGTTAATTTTTACAAATTAAAAACCACTGATATGTAGCTATTTTAATGATGGAGTAACTGGCGATATTTTTCTAAAAACTTTACTTCACTTCGCGCTATATTGAGAGTTCGAATTTAGGATTTTCTATATGCATGTTAGATAAATTACTATTCTTACCTTTAAAAAAAACCATCTATCTGTCATGGGTTTTCTATCTTCACCCTTTGCTCAGAACCCAACGCTGCATATTTTTAAAAGTTGAGATCTATTTATTAAAAACAAGAATCCTTGTGAAATGATTTAATCTTGAGAGTTTCCTGAGTTCATGCCAACGTTTGTGTAATTCAAATAATAAATCTGGACAGTTTCCCTATCCAATTACTTCGTGTCTAATAAAAGATGATGATGTCCATCTAATTGTCTTTTCTCTTATTCGACAAAAATAGATTTAGTTAACCAAACCTGTGGAATTCCAATTAATTATAACGTTTATGCTTTGTTTGAAATCAATTTTGTTAAGATTGAATTCATTTCATTCTAATATAAATAATTTTAATTCATTTATAAATGAGTCAAATTATTTGAAAAGTAGATAAAAGATAATGATTTTAATTTATTTACAAGTAAATCATTTGTTGATTATTTATGAAAAAAAATACAGGATTCTCAAATCATATAAACAAACATAATAATTATATGCAAATAAATTCTATAAATTGATAATTGCATAAATATATGTGCTTCTAGCTATATCCATATTAGATGTAGAAATTTAGGATTCTACCAAATCATGATCTCAACCACAATATAATTGAAATTAATACTCCTTTTTTGTTTATAGTACAAACTAAATTTTAAAGATCACTCCCCTTGATCACTCTAATTGCATGAGATTACTTTTAGGAGGCAATATGACTGGTTGCAAATAGGAACATGCAATTTATAATTAGATAATAGGAATAGGGATATTATTTTATTAGAATTACTAAATTGCGTAGGAAATGACCCATTATTGGATCCTACTTATTTTAGTTACCAAAAATTATTATCATAAAATCCACCCAATCATTAATATCAAATAGGTAATCAAACTATATTAACATAATACTATTTTTATATTAAGTGATCCACAATGAGAATTTAATATAATTTATTTTATAATTTAAATTTTAGAATTAAATTTTAATAATCTCCCACTTGCACAACATAGAACTATGGCCACTATAATGTGTTAATGAAAAATATGGTAATGTTACACTTATAGGTCTAAGTTAAGATAATAAGTATTCAATAATGCATAGTAGTTATATCGAATAAGATTTTAACATTATACATACTATATACCTATATCTCATTAACCAAACAAACTTCGATATCTAATAAGGACATTAACATAAAGCATGCAAAATAAGATTTATATAATAGTAAATATGATTATATGTAAATTTTCATATAATGGTTCTAATATTTACTCAATATGCTAAATGAGGATCTATATCCTCAACACCATAATAAGACAAAGCTTAAAGGTTTGTATTAACATACTATGCCCATAAAATCTGTACAATTAACAAGTATAGCAAAATATGAATATTTCATTAGTATATATCTCAAAATAAACAATTACATTAAAATACTCTCACTAACCTAAGACATCAAGAGACTTGGTCAAACTTATATTAATTATATAATCATGATACATTCCTATCATTAAGCCTTTGGTTAGTAGATTTACAGGTATACAACTTATAGAAATATGTTCAATACAAGTAATATGCTCTCGTATCTTCTCTTTCACAAATTGGTACTTGACATCAAAGTATTTTTTATGAATAGAACTTTTTTTATTTTGAGAGAAGTTCATAATAGCAACATTATCACAATAGATGGTTAAGGGCAATGAAATGCTCTTAATAATGTTAAAATTGACTATAAAGTCCTTAACCACATAGCTTTATAAAATAGTTCCATAGCTTGTAACATATTTTACTTTGATAATAGAGGTTGAGATAAGCGATTCCTTGACACTTTTCCACAATACAACTTCTTTTCCATCTTAAAGATATACCTAGATGTTTATTTGTGATCATCTGGACAATTAGCAAAATTTGAGTTCAAATAACTTGTAACCATGAGATCTCTCGACCTCTTATAGGTCAATAGATAACCTTTTGTGTCTTGTAGGTACCTTATAACTCTTTTAATAGTAGTCCAATATTTCTAACTAGAATCAATTGAGTACCTTCCTAATATACAAATAGCATAAGTTATATCAACATTTGTACATATCTAAGCATAAATCAAGTTAGCTATAACCAACATATGTAGGACACTTTTCATTTTCTCTTCTTCATCTTTATTTTAAAAACACTAGGACTTTGAGAAAATCTTACCTATTTAATTGTATGTTGAAACTTTAGAGCATGTAGCTATGTTAAACCTCATTAGTACATTTTTCTTGTATATTTATTGAGACAAATCAAGTGAACCTTAGGATCTATCACAGTAGATCTCTATGCCTAAAACATATGAGCATTCTTAATTTTTTTCAAATTAAAGTGTATTAACAACATTTGTTTCATTTCAGTCAATAAGTTCACATCATTGTTAACAAGGAGAATACCATTTATGTATAGTACCAATATTATAAAATTGCCTATATTTATCAATATATAAGTACACTAATCTGCATCATTCTTCTTAAACCTAAGAAAATCCACTACTTTATCAAATTTGAGTTACAATTATCTAGATGTTTGTTTTAAGCCATATAAGAACTTTATAAGCTTACATATATTATATTCATTACCTTTTTCTTAAAAACCATCTGGATGGTTCATGTTAAAAATATTTAACATTCTCCATTTAGGAAGGCTATCTTGACATCCATTTGATATAGCTCTAAATCAAAATATGCCACTATCACCATAGTAACTCAAAATAAGTCTTTAGTTGAAACTAGCAAAAATATTTCTTTATAGTCCATACCATTCTTCTAAGTGTAACCCTTGGTTATTAATATGGCCTTGTACTTCTTATTTTACCTCTAACATCTCTTTAGGTTTTAAAAACTCATTTGCATCCAATTGGCTTACATCTTACAGGTAATTCAACTAGATCCTATATCTTATTCTTATAAATTTAAGATAATTCATCCTTCATAACACTTAACCATTCAGAAGAATTTGAATTGGAAACCACCTATAAAAATGTTATAGGATCAATGTTATCGTTGATTTCATACTCATGCCCTTGTAGATACACTATGTAATCATAAGGAATGACTAATTCACAAGCTCTATAAGATCTTCTTAAAGGAATCTCTTTAATTATCTTATTTGTTTAATATATTTTTCCATTAGCTACACTAGATCATTTTATGGAATAACAAAATAAAACTCCCCTAACATAAGTATTAGTGGATCAATTGTGCTTTTTTTAGTGAAGTTTGCAATGTAAGGTACTTATAAAGTGGAGTAACCAATTCGTGAGCTTTATAAAATTTTCTTAAAAGAATCTCTTTAACTATCTTATTTATTTCAATATCTTCTATCATCAATTATGCTAGATCATTTTATGGACCAATAGAATAAGACTTTTCTAATATAGGTACTAGTGAAGCAATTATGCTTTATTTAGTGAAGTTTACAATGCAAGGTGCTTCTCTCCCATTATCTAATTAATCCTTAAAGAAAATAGCTTGATATGATTCAATAACCTTAGTTGATTAAGTTAGATAATAATATTCACTACTTCTTAAACCACTATAGTATGTAATAGAGTATCTACTAATTGTCTTTGAATGAAATTTCTTTGTTGAAAGAACATATGGCTTCATCTCATCCTTATAACCACAAATATGAATATGCCTTAGACTAGGACCTTTACTATATAGTAATTCATATGGAATTTTAGGTACTAACATACTAAAAACTTACTTCAGAATACATGTAATAATTTTTTATGCATTACCCTACAAGAATTTTACCAATAAAGTATGGGCCAACATAATCTTTATATGCATAAGTGTCGGTTCTTTTTCTTTGTAATTCCATTTTACTCTAATGTCCCAAGTATAGTGTAACTTGCTTCAATTTCACACTCTCATAAGTATCTTGTAAAAGGACTTAAATTTCTACTAGTTTCATTATACCTACCATAATATTCATCAGTTATATCAGAGTTGATATATTTTATCTTTTTTCCTAGTTTGAGCTTAACTATTACCTTGAATGACTTAAAAGCTTCCAATGTTTCTAAATTTTCACTAAGTAATTCCACTTAATCATATCTAGAGTAATCATTGATGGAATTGATGAAGTATTTGAACCAACCTACAACACTTGGTGCAATAAGTCCACTATTATCAGTGTAGATCAATTTTAAGATGATCTCTTTTTAACTTCTCTTTCCCCTTCTAGCTTTAGTAGAAATTTTCCTTTATAAATCTTTGTATGCTTTCTTAAGAAATATGATTTAGCCTTTATGCCATAATTTGAAAAATCTAGATCATGCAATACTCCTTTCTTCATAAGTCTCTATATCCTTTCTTGAGAAATATAATCTAGCCTTTATGCTAAAGCATTGAGGAACTTCTATCAATTCTATTCCTTTTCTTTCCAATAACAACAAGTATAGAAATAGTGAAAATAGGATCTAGATCAATTCCATATAACCCATCATAAAGTGAGTGAGTAATAATAATAAAAGATTTATTGAAATGATAAGAATATCCAATATGTTCTAAAATAACTACAAAAATCAAATTTGTTCTCCTTGAAGACACATAAACTGCATTATTAAACATCAGCTTGTAGCTAGACTTTAAATTCAATATGGTTAATTCAAAGTGCTCCACTTCTACTTTATTTCCCTTTCCAAGTTGGATAATTAACTATACTTTACGTGGCATCCTTAGGTTTTTCAATGCTTGAAAATAATTCATTATGTGAATTATGGAACCAATGTTTAACCATCAATTATTTGATAGCATATTGACTATGTTAGACCTAAGACAAAGGGCTAGATGGATGCCTTTCTTCTTTTTGTTAGCTTATTTTGTACATTTGAAGTAATCTGCCTTCTCATGCCTATAATTCTCACAAAATTTGCAATTGCCTTTGAATTATGCTTTGTTGGACTTATAGCATTATCTATTATTCTTACCTTTAGATAAGTATACCACATTTTATGGTATTTTTTTATTAGTTCTCATACCCTATCCTGAAGTTAAATCATAAATGGTATAATTGACTACATGAATGTAATGCCTAAATTATTAATTAATTATAATATTTTATTTTATTTACATTCTTTAATTTTGAAAATATTAAATAGTTATATTATTTAAATAATTTTCAATAATGAATTAACTATTTGTATATTTATTGTCTAAACATTGTTTATTTTACTTTATGATAAATTTAGGAATTTAATATTTATCTTAATATATTAAAATTATAATTATTTAGTTAAAGCTTTCTTTCAAGATTATTTTAAATAATTTCCCAGGATTTATAAAATTTTTAAGATAATTACTTTTTGATTTTCTAATTTATTAAATTGATATAGGAACAATCAAGGAATTAGAAATTTTGAAAATTAGTAATTTAATAGGATTAATTTGGGTATGAATAAGGGTTAACTAGGATTGATTATATTTATGGTTATTTTATGCCTTAATGCATTAAATCTTCTTTTAGTCTTTTTTCAATTCAAATTTGAATAGATGAGATTTATTGGGAAGTGGACTTAAAAGTTGTGTGAAACACATTATCAAAACCCTTTATTTTATCTTCACTTTATACTATCATCTTTTTTTTTCTTTATGCCATAAACCAATATGTCCTTTTTTCTTCTTAGTTCTCTATTGTTGGCCATTTCTTCCCTCCCTTCTTCGTTTTTAGTCAATTTCAACCACTAAATGTCACACCACTGCCATTTCTTGGCTTTCTTCTAGCCATTAATGCATGAGGAGGTGTGAAAAGCTACTAGAATCTCAATAATGTTGCATTTAGAGGAGAAAGCTTTTCTTCTTTCTCTTTTTCCAACGATTGCCACCTTCCTCTTATTAGCTAAGTTGTCAACCACCTCTTTAGGGGAAGTAAACTTTTCAAGAGCATAAAACTCTAATATTTTTATCCTATATAGGTTTGACTTAAAAATCATTAGTATTTTTGTATTTATGATTTCTTATTATTAGATTTAGAGATATAAAAAACTAATAATTAGGATTGTTAATGTAGCATGATTAAAACCTATAATGGTAGTTTTTTTTTCTTAGAAGGAAATGACTTATATTAGCATACTTATAATATGTTTTTATAGATTGATGAATAAAAGGGAAAAAAAGGAAGCATTTAGATGCTTGGAAAATCTTAAGAGGATTAGATAAGTGTATATCTTAACAAAACTTTTAGTGTCTTTAATTGCTATACTGTATATTTATCCTTTATTAGTTATTTTAGACTTAAATACTATTACACATACACACACATATATATAATCTCATGCTTCTAGTTATAAAATTTTAAAATACTTACAGGTAAGAAATGATAGTTTGGAATGTCTACTATTATTTATTCATTATGATTAATCAATAGCATGCCCAATATATAAGCTTAAACATTTTGAAGAACTATTATGAAATCATTTTTATGGTTATGTAGTGAAAGCATAGTTTTGTTGATCATGAAATGATGTATTGTGTATATAACTATTTGGATTTATTGATCAATATTATTATTGCTTTCGTATTAAGATTTTTTATAATGAATACTTTATGAATTGTATATGTTATGGAAATGCCATTAGGTATTATTGATGAATGAGAATGGGGAATGGATATGATAATGTTATTAGCATCGAATTCGAGAAATTATTTGTAATTAGATAAGGTGCCTGGAGGGATAAGTTTGATTAAGAGTCATAAGGAGGTTTAAATTGCTTTTTTCATTGTTTTATTGTTCTATTTATATAGTGTAATACCATGAATAATGATATAGACACACAACATTTGACTGTGTTATTAATTGAGTTGTAGCAAATGATTTATGAATCTTTTTAGTTAATATATCATGATATAGGAGAAGAAATCCTAAATTGTTGTGTTATGATAATTATGCTCTTATTTGTTAATTTATAAAAGTCTACTATGTGCAAACAAAAGAATAGAATTGTAGCTAAATGTTTAGTAGACAAGATTTTAGGTACAGGGTTTGCTATAGTTATTTCTCGTTAATGTTTTGATTTATCATAAATTAATCCTAAATGTTTTCAATAATTAAACTTAGGTAGATATACATTCACTGAATTTATAAAACTCATTCTTTTATTTTCTTTTTAATACTTCTAGGTTATATTTTAAATCTCCTAATTGAGCCAATCTCAAGGAAGTCTAAAGCTTTTCATTTAAAAATTTTGATAGTCGAGGAATAGTACAATCCATGAATTATGTTTGAATGATATATGTATGTATAAATTAGCTCTTAGTACATGCTATAGTACATATTGCTTGATTAGAGAATTACATATTCCATTTTTTTGGAGGAAGGTATCCCTTATGAGCATTTATTAATAGAGGGGACTTTATCCATCTATTCTAAAATTTGCATATCATAATGAGTTATATAGAATTAAGAGTATTTTTTTTAAGTCAGAGTTTATGTATTTGGTCCATTAGCTTGGTAAGTTTGTGGAATTGAATATTAGGTTCCATATTGGTTACAATTAAAGTGGGTTATAACAATAAGCTTTTCCTTTTTTCATATCTTCTTTAACTTAAGTAACTTTTGAGATTAAATAATTTATGATCCACTTATTCTTTTAAGTATTATAAAATGTCTTTACATATCAAACTAAGGTGGGAGAAATTACAACACTTGTCAAGTTAAATAACTATCACCCAGTTCAACTTTCATACTCTTCAATTTATTATACTACTTCACCCATCATAGTATTTAGTGTTGCAGACCACTAACATTATCATACATTGTTTTCTTAATCAAGAAGAGATATCGACCTTTCCTTACCTCATCAAAATTCTTATACTTTGTAGCTATAAACTCCATGAATGCCTTAACATTAGCATTATCAAGGATGCTTTCTCTAATAGTTTTGTCTATCATATATTTCATCACCATGAGATAGATTTATTCGAGTGAGTTTACTTCTCATGATAAATTTTCTATTCCATTATATAATTAGCATCAACAACAAGTGTTGTTTCCTTGATGATCAAATCTAGATTAAAGATTGCCAAATAAAGTTTCATTGAGTCAATCTAATCATCCAAATTTGTCTCATTTAGCATCTTAATGACATTTAATTACATAAGCAAGATAACATGGAAAATAAATTTAATACATTAACTTATTTTTACTTGTGTTTGAAATTTTCTTCATTAAACTATGCAATTATATACAATATTATATTATAAGACCCAATATTGGCATGGTATTTAAAACCTTATAATATAAGGATCAAATATTATATTCCTAAAACCTAAAATTAATAAAGTGCTAAAAAATTTTAGAAATATAATATTCAATCCTATATTCATGTTATAACTAACAAGTTACATCAGAAATATCATATTAATATGAAATTAAAATATTATTCATAAACACTATCCTTAGTCTAATTAACATTTTAATAAATATTAATAAAATTTTATGTAATTGGGTCCATGATAGGCAAGTCCACAATTATATATTTTTTTATATAAAATGAGCCCAAAATTATTCTTATAAAATATATTTCTTTATGCATATATCTATGCAAAATTAATTGATGGGCTAAACAATAACAATTAATTCTATAAAAAATGCATGTGGAAAATTGAACCATAGGAATCACATAGAAAAAAATTTAAGCTAAAATAATTAAAATGGACACTCAAATAAAATAGGTAAAAATTGAATAAAAATTTTTATTCCATAAAAAAATCTAGAAAAAATGCTCATAATTACAAGTTTAAATAGTAGAGTTCAATGGTATAATTTTATTGCTTTATAATATTGGCAAGATATGGGTGGATTGCACTCTCCCAAGTGTTACTGAGCTTTGTACGAAAATGCCTTATATTTAATTTCGACCTCCAGTTCGGTCCACAATTGGGTTACTCAACCCATATGTAACTAGGTTCCTTTTTAGCTATTTTAAGATATTTTTTAATGTGATTTTCATCCCAAACTCATCTTTAATGCATTTTAATGCAAAAAAAACTTTTCAAAAAAACACATTTTAAATTCAAAAAATGTTTCCAAAAAAAAGTTTAGTTTCTTTCTATGCTTCAAATAAAAAATTGGCTTAATTTTTGCCTATTTTAAATGTTAAATGCATTTTTCTTTAATGAAAATTTTAAACAACTAAAATCACAACTAAAAATTGAATGATGATAAGATTTTCAATTCAAACTTTGACTTTTCTAGAAAAAAAATTTAATTTGCATATTTAAACACTTCTTTTCCAAAAAATTTCCATAAATTTCCAGAAACTAAATTCCATACTTTTTGGAGAAGAAGAATGTATACTAGAATTTGATTAAAAAAAATGCACATTGAATATGCATAATGTGAAGGGGAAAAGAAATTGCATATTAATGTTTATGGGACTAGAACATTATATCTTTACTAATAAATTTCCATAATGGCATATATGTAAATGAAATTTACAATATAAAATCTATGTTATTAGTCTTTAAAAGAAGGATAGGTTGAAGAACATATATCATTATTAGAGTAAAATATTCAAATTAAATATAGGGTTGGCATATGTCCTCTTCAAGAAAGCATCCAATGAGGACACTTGTCCTGTTATGATTTATTTGGAAATTTAGAAATTTAAACTATTATTTTTTTTCTTTGATAAAATTTATAATTATTAGATGATTTATTTTCAATTTTAAAAGAATTATCATTTATTTGAAAATTGAAAATACTATCTAGTTCATTGAAATTTTGTAATTGATAATAAAAACTAATAATTAATACATCCTAACTATAATTAGATGATTCATTTATTTAGGAGAAATATACAATTTCATCCTTAAAATTATGAAGCATTGACTATTTATCTTTAAATTATGTAAAGTAACAATTTTTTTTTAGAATAATGATCCATATAGACAATTTCATCTTTTTCATACAGTAATTCAGGAATAAAATTATCTGGGATGATTCATATCAGATGATTTATTTGTTTAGGAGAAATATACAATTTCATCCTTGAAATTATGAAGCATTGACAATTTTGTCTTTGAATTATATAAAGTTGAAACTTTGTCCTTGAATAATCATCTGTATAGATAATTTCATTCTTCCATATAGTAATTCAAGAATGAAATTGTTTATATGAATCCATACAAAAAAGTAAAATTATTTGTTCGGATTATTATTCATAGATGAAATTGCAGCTTTATATAATTCAAGAGCAAAATTGCCAGCGCTTTATAATTTCAAGGATAATATTATATATTTTCTCTTTATTTGGCTTTTGTTAGTGATGTTTTTATACATTAACAAGTGAAATGATCATTTATTCATAAAAAGTGAAAATATTATCTATTTTGTTGAAACTTTTTAATTGATAAATATTAATAGTTAATGCTTTAATACATTCTTACTATTGCCAAATGATTCATTTTAAAATTTCAAATAATGTCATTTATTTGAAAAATTATTTGAAAATTGAAAGCATTATCTAATTCATTAAATTTTTTCAATCGATAGAGACTAATAATTAATACATCCTAGCTATTACCAGATGATTTATTTATTTGGATTTTTCTAATAGTGATTTTAAACATTTCCAAGTGAAATTATCATTTATTTGAAAATTGAAAATATTAGTTATTTTATTAAAAAATTTCAATTGGTTAAAATTAATATTTGATATATCCCAAGTCCTATATGGTAATTCATTTATTTGGCTTCTCCTATTTCATATTGATCACCATACATTTTATGTTTGGAATGAAGAAAAAAAGAAAATAAATGTATATTATTTCTCTTTTATTGTAGCCAAAAAATGGAATCTCTATGAGTCATAACCATTGGATAAATTTATGCAAATGCAAAATTACAATCTTCATCATTATTAAGGTATTAAATAGAATTAGAAAAACAAAAAGGAAAGAAATTTTAGTTCTTTGTCTTCTATGTTGTAGGCATGTGTCCTCCTCAAGTAAAGGCTTCTCGGCAACAATTCAAATCTTATTAGGCAAGAAATAGGATTTTTTATGTTAGGAGCTAGATTTTAACAATTGTAGCAAGCATGTATGCTTTATGGAGGTGTGCAAAGGTGGAAGCTCTATAAATAGGCACTAGTGTTATAAGTAATTTATACTTTTGTTATCGAGTTGCTCTTTATTTTGTAAATTATTGTCAAAGTTTTATCATATTAGGATTACAAATGTATTCCTTTTTGGCTATCAATTTTCTAGAATAACTTTTTTTTTCAATTTTTCATATGAGTAGCATTTGGTTTGTGCCTTTAAATTTAGTTATTTACAGTTATTTTTTTTTCTTAGGCAAAACAAAGTGACTTAGTGGGTATTAATAAGATAAGAAATTCATTTGTCTTTTCCAATCTTATGCTGAAGGTAGGAATTGACAGATTATAGTGTATTCTTAGATAGTATAAATCATAAAAATCTACTTAGGTTGATTGAGGTGTTTCTTATTGATGAAGAAGTACTGTCTTCTACATTATAATTTTGAAATTTATAAATCTATTATCTATGTTTACTTATTTTATCTATTATCTGTATTTGTTTCCATTTGAATGAGTATGACTATTATATTTGGTTGTAATTTGAGTTGTAATGTGATTGAAAGTAAGCTTAATAATTATTATATGCTGGTAGAGATGTGCAATTGAAACTTTAGTTTCTAAGTCTTTGATCACACGTTTCAAGCCATTGCTAGAAGAAGGAAAGGTGATAATGTTATCAAAATTTGTTGTTGGAATTAAAGTTAGTTAGTATAGGGCAACAAAGCATAGGTTCAATATAAGTTTTAAGGATGAAACTAAGGTGTCTATTACTAAAGATGGAAAAATCTTATTGTAAGGATTGTTCCTTTTTAATGAATTGGCATTTGTAAGTGAGAATAAAATGCATTTAATTGGTAAGTTATTAAATTTAAGATATCATCATATCAATTATTTTATTTTATGCACTATTGTATAAAATCAAATGTGCTTTGTTTTTGTAGATGTTATAGGGCATATTATATCTTATTGGAATGTTAAAGATGTACCTTGCTATAGAAAAAAGGTTAAAAAGATAGATATTATTCTTATGTGCCTTGAGTAAGTCTTTTTTTCATGTTATTATTTTTCTTATATTTAGTTATTTATTAACTAGTTATAATGTGGTGAACTATTTTTATGTTTTTTGCTATGCACGCCTTAGGAAAAGGATGGCTTCGTATTCATTGTGAGGTAGTTATGCCGATCGAATATTGGATCTAATTAGGCAACGTAGTCAAAGGCTAAATGTGATTATAATGCAATATTGTAAATGCAAATAGTTAAAAGGTAATCTATTATGTTATTTAATCTAATGCTTTATAGTTTGACAAAATCTATTGATTTGGTATTGTTGAGTAAGTGTAAATACTTACACTAAAAGAAAAAAAGGCACATTTATTGCCGGTGTAGACTTCTTGGTTGTCATTGAATGAAATTGTCATTGCAAAAAAAGTCATAAGCAAAAATTCATTGTTAAAGGGACCAACACCAATGACATTATTGTCGTTAGTAAAAACTTAAGTTTTTATGATGACAAAATCATCATAAATTTTTTTTCCAAGTTCAAAATTTTTTGAATTTTACTCTGTTGTTAGTGAAAATTAGACTTTTAGCACTCGACAAACTTGTCATTGAAAACAGAACTTTTAGTGATGACATTACAACATTTCAACTTTTAGTGATGACAAACAAAATTTAAATTAACTTATAATTTATTAAATTAATCAATAAGTTATAAATTAATTTTTAAAAATATTTCATGTATTAATTTATTAAAAAATTAATTTAATAAGTTAAAAATTATTTTAATTTATATATTTATTTTTTTAATATTTTTTATATCACTTTACTATTTTAGATGAATGCTAGCGGTCTAGCATGACATTCTTTTGCAGATGCATCTACACCTCAATCTTGGTTTCCCTTATTTTCTTTATTAGAAAGTTAGGTCAATTTGAAAAAGAAAATCAATTAAAGTGTAGGTCCAAATGTAGATAAATGAGACATGCTGATCCCTCTAATTAACTTCAGCAATTTCCCACAATCTCTATTGCTCAAACAATTTTGTTCTCTGTAGAAAAGAGAGCCAAAGATATTTTAAGCAAGTTAAAGATGACTACATTACAAAAATATATAAATAAAAAATAATATATTATAAAAAATAATAAAACTAACATTTATCTTGTCTTTCTCTGTTGCCGTCCCTCTTTTCTGCACAACATGAGAGTCAAAAGATGCTTGGGGGTATTTATAAATGAATCCTTCAACAACAATAGAATTCTTGATTATCATTGAAGGGTTGTTAATAAAAATTAAAAACATTCATCAATGACAATATTATTGGTATGCGTCATAATATTTATTGATATAATTTTTTGTGCCCTGCTTCAATGATGACAGTGTCATTGCTGAAAGTTTGGACTTTTAGTGATGATAAATGTCGTCATCAACAACTACCCTAAAATATAGAGAGGAACATTTCAATCTTTACTGATGATAAATGTTGTCGCTAAAAATTAACTTTTAGCAACAACAAATGTCATCATTAAATATTACCCTAAAATATAAAGCGAAAAAATTCAATCTTTAGTAGTGATAAGTATCGCTGCTAGAAGTTAACTTTTAGTGATGACATTTAACTCCCTTAAATATAAACTAGGAAAATTCAATCTTTAACAATGACATTTGTTGTCACTAGAAGTCCAAGCTTAGCGATGATAATTATCGTTACTGAAGGATATTTTTTTCCTGCATAAATTTTTTTTACTTAAAAAAATTTATGCCAATGGATTTTTGATGTATCACCGATAACTTTGTCGTCAATAAAGGTCTAGTAATGCATTATCGATGATTGAATTTTTATTATTGCCAAAAATGTCATCGATGTTAGCATTATTTCTTGTAGTATTAATAAATTGGCTTGCCTTGTTGTTTGTTTTAGTTTGTATGTTGTCAACTACATTCTATAATATAAAGTTGTTCATAAATAATGACAACATTACAAAAGTGGTTAAATTTAAAAGGAGGTATATGAGGTTGAATGTAAGATGAGGTATATGTTGATTGACATGTATTTTTATTTTTTTCACTTTACTAGATAGAAATTTTTTAAAATATAATTTAATTCCATTTATGTCAAAGACACAATGTAGGCTATTAAAAGTGAAAAATATTTTAGTCAATGAGTCAAGATTGTTCCTAGATGCCATCCAATATTGCTAAGGATTTCTTCTTGAATACTAAAAGAAACAATATCATGGAAATATGTAGTGTAATTGAGGTAAGGATAATTTTAAGATGTACATAATTATTATTAATCATGCATCTAATAAGTTTGTTTACTATTATTATTTGTAATAATATAAGTAGTTTGTTTATGTTTAGGAAGGGAATTATGTGATTATGGGTGGAGTTATTGAAAACAAAGTGAGAAAAGAATGGTGTTATAACACATGCAAATGTTGTAGTAAGAAAGAGAATATGTTAGGCATAATTACTTCTATGACCACTGCTAGATGAATGTTTGGCTCGTTATGCCTACGTATAAGTTAAGATATTTATAAATGCAATGTTTGGGTTTAACTTGTTAGATTTTCTATTTGTAGACCTATAATTTAATAATAAAATAAAATGTAAAAATGTTTAGTCCAATATTAAACTGACTAAATAATTTGAGCCCAATAATAATCTAACCTAATTAATGTGATAATGGATAGTTCTCAGTAATGGGTCGACCCACTAATATTATTAATATAAATAGGGGTCACTACTTCTAAACTTTATGATTGATTCTACACACTCACCATTAATGTCAGAAAGCCTTTTCAATTAAGTTTTCATATAGGGTTGATAAGAGCAGTAAATCTTTATTAGAGTTCATGATCAAGACAGATCATAAATAGTTCATAGCTTGTAACAAATTCTAATTTCATATTTGCATTACAATAGATTCATCAGGTAATAATAATAAATGTTTTCCACATTTAATATTATTCTTCTCACATGATTCAATTTAGAATATTATTTTTATGAAATTTTAATTATAACAATTGATATCAGAACTTATGAATCATGTGAATTGGATATATTATTACATGGATTTAAAAATTAAATTTTATCTTTTGAATAATATTATATTTTATGATGGATTATTTTGAATAAAAATCATTATGAATCCTAAAATGATTTCATAGCTCTCAAGTTAATTAATTTTTGGGTTATTATTTTTTATAAAACTTTGATTTATCATCAATATCGAGCAATATGAATGTTTGATGCTTCTGTATATATTTTCATTGGCATTCGAATTTCATTATATATATATATTCCGAGGCTGAAATCCATTTTATATAAATTATTTGGTTTGACATTTAAGTTCTACCTTTAGTTCACATATGTTTGGTTTAGTGTTGAATTTCATTATATATATATGTGTGTGTGTGTGCATGCGTGCACGCATATGCACGTGCACTTTCATGGTTTTTGTTTCACTCGTTTCATACGTATATATATATGGTGTGGCATGTTGTTTTTATGGTAGTATGTTCTATTAGAACCATGCGAACACGGGTTTTGAAACTTGGTATTTGTGAGTAACATTCTTGGATTAAAAATAAATAAATAAAATAATTAATGTGATTTCAAAATCAAATAAATGGTTTTGTAAAATAGATTGGCATTGAAAGACGTGAAAATGATTTGCTTTTATTATATGGAATGATTTTTCACATAATTCAATGATATATATAATTATGAATAAAAAAAATTGCCAGTCTACAACCAAAAGATATGCCTAAATTTGTGCTAGTACTAGGGCTGCTCAATTGTCAATTTTATTCGATTAACTACATAATATAAACTGACCAACGCTAACCGAATGTGCATATTTTCCAAACTATGGCTGACCGATTCGCCATGTCTAACCAATCATAACCGAAAGTGTCAGTTTCAACTGGTTAAACATGGCCAAAATCAGGTGAAAATTAGGCTAAATTCTAGTGTCCCTTGTGGTGTCCGAAACTGACCTACTAGTCAATACTATACAATAGAGCAAAAAAAACATACACATAACATCAAATAGACTAGAGGCTATCCAAAATTTTCAACCAACATTGTACAACAAAAAATAGTGCAGGGAAAAACACTAAAACACTGCATCAAATAGCACAATCAAGAAATTGTAAAATTTCCACTTCATTGAACATGTCTAGAGTTCAAGTTTTTCATACAAAATATATCATCAAAGAGTTTGAAACTATCCAGAATTCCTACTTTACAATTCCCTTTTCCATGTCAAAATCAGTTAGCCTACTTATTGTTTACCAAAAAATGTTGTCTAGTGTCTACCATCCCAAAAAATATTGTTAAGCCATGATTCCAATTTTCATCTACTTGTTATCCACATTACTGTACTTGTGGATTATGGCAGCAGCTAGCAGGAAACAAATCCAAAAGTCTAAAACCTATATGTGTGGTTTATTTACCTCGTTGCCTAAAGTTGAATAGGCTAGCAACACCAAAAAAAATAGTGCTAACCCAACTGCATTATACAATTGTATGAACTACTCCTAAGTCCTAATACCAAAAGATACTTTCAAAAGCAAAATACTTGGATTTCTACAAGTTTGAACTTGCAACTGGCATATACTTTTTACATCAATGATGTCATTTGCCAGTCAATTTTGGCACCATTGTCTACTAACTTTGTTCAACCTGCAAGAAAGCAAAAATGAGAAATTAAAATCTGGTTGGATAGTAAAAAAACATTTGAATAGCAGAGAAAAAAACTACCTCCTAGTCAACAACCATAGGCTGTGACTTTGACTGATCTGCATCTTTGTCTTTGTCTCCAACACCAGCACCACTTTTGCTACCACTAGATTTGTTGCCTCCTTCAAGTTCAACCACCACATTTGAAAAGAAAGATAAAACAACCACAAATTATATTATGAATTTAGGATAAAAAAATAAGCATAATTTATAAATACTGATTACCTTTTTCTATCTCTTCATAAGCTTGAAAATCATCAACTATGTCAATGTCTTTAAAATTAAATTTGGTAGGTTTTAACTAACTCTGTGTGCATATTAATGCCTCTATTATTTATGGAGAGAGGGAGCTCCTATAAATGTCCAACACACGATCCCTCGTGCTAAATGCAGATTCAGATGCAATGGTGGACATCGGAACAGCCAATACATCTTTTGCCATTATGGATAGCACATTGAATCTAGATGTATTCACTCTCTACCAAGCTAAAACATCAAAATTTTCATTTTCAACTACACAACGCTCATTCAAGTACCTATCTACTTCATTCTTTGCCTCAATTATGTCTTTTTTCTTTAGGTATGACCTAAAGGCAGCACTCCTTGCCTTTTGAGCAAAGCTTCCAAGCTTACGATCTCTTGGATTTGCTACATCTCCTAACATGGCCTGGTTATCTACTGTACTTTTGGAAGGTTATTTATATTTAGCTGAATACCATTCATACATCCTTACCATGGATGCCTTCACACTCCCAACCATAGTACTTGCAAGGATTCCTCCATAAATGTGCTCAAAAGATTATTTAATGAATGCCATTTTGTACGTTAGGTCTAGGACATTTGCAATAAATATTATTGAGTTCATATTTTCAAGCTTTCCCCAATACTTGTTAAACTTGAACTTTATTTCATTTGCCACAAAAAATAATGCAGAATCTGCATTATCTTCACTTGTCCAATGTTTTATCTCACTTTGCACAAAAGAAACATGGTTGTACATAGTATTTGAAGTGACATACAGTGAACCAAACAAAGACAAAGTAGCATCATAGAAAATCTTGAGGAATTTTATAAAGGCCCTCACATTTTCCCAATTTAGATTAGTTGGAGGTGCCCTTCTAGTTTTAAATTCATGAAAGTAAGATGTGAAGTCGCCATCATCCTTTTCTAACCTTTCAAATGCTTTTTAAAATTTTTTAGCTGATTAAAGCATTTGGTAGGTTGAATTCCACCTAGTGGAAACATCTAGGCACACAAGGACTTAGAAGTGATGTTTTCTACTTGAATTGCCTCTTTGAACTTGGCTAGCCTACTTGGAAATGATCTCATATACCTAACTGCATGCCTTACAGCAGAAATAGACTCATGGTATTTTTTAAGCCCTTTATTCACAACTAAATTAAGGATATGTGAACAACACCGCATGTGCATCATATCCCCATTCAACACCAAACCCTTCCAATTTTTCACCCTCCTTTTCAAGTATGCTATGGCTACATCATTGGAGCTAGTATTATCAACTGTTATTGTGAACACTCATCTAACCCCCCATTCATTTAAGCAAGATTCAATGCATTTACCCATTGTTTCACCCTTATGGTTAGGAATAACTTGAAAATTGAGAATACATTTTTGTAATTTCCACTCATTATCTATAAAATATGCTGTTAAACACATGTAATTAAGGTTTTGTACTGATGTCTAACAATCAGTGGTCAAACATACCCTCTCACAATCATTTTTTAACAATGATTTAAGTCTACCCTTCTCCTGAATGTAAATTTTAAGGCAATCCCTAGCTATAGTATGTCTAAAAGGAACATCTAACTTAGGACACAACTTTTTACACATATGTTTGAAACCAATCCCTTCAACAACCCTAAAAGGTTGCTTATCACACATGACAAAATATACAATTGCCTTTCTACACTCTTTCAAGTTAATTATATGGGGAATAACACTTATTAGTTGTTTACTAGAAGAACTCCTATCAAATTCTAACAGTTTCTGAGTAGGGTCATTGGCAAAGGCACTTGAAGACTTAGGGCACTTACGAATATGGGCAAGCAAGTTAGTAGTACCATGTTCTTTGCTATCACATAAAAATCGAATAACAGTTTATACACTCAGTAGTGGGTTCACTGACCTCTTCATCCGACACTCTTCTAAATTGCTCCCATGCTGGTGACGTTCTTCTTGTTTGAATCCCAACTTGCTTGTTGGCACTAGGCTTTCTTGACATAACCTTCTTCCTCTTTTTAGGAGTTGCAGTTGGAAGCTTTTTGCTTGCATCCTCCGGAAGGTTTTCACATGGTGTTGGACTAATTCCACTGGTGACAAGTGGTTGACTTGGTAGATCAACATGTTGCTGACTTAGAGCAGTAACTATTGCCCCATCGAGGTTAGGTTCACTAGGTTCCATGCCTTAATTGGAACTTACAAAATGGAAAAATAAATGTAAGGTCAGATTTTATAACTCAAAGTTTGCCTAAATTAATAAAGCCATATCCTTAAAAAACTAACTAAGCACAAGTAATAATAAGAATTAAAAACTATAGGCCACATTGTAAGTAAAAACTATAAGTAAAACATTTAAAAATACTACAAGTAAAATAGTCAAATAAATCTGGAAAAAGATAACCATTTAAAAAACTATAAGTAAAAACTATAGGCCATATTGGGATTTAATTCCTACTTGCTTCTCTTAACTGTTATTTATATACATTAAAAAAATTGAAAAAAAGGTAACAGCAAAAAAACTGAAACAAAGATAACTACAAAAAAAACTATAATACATTCTGATTTTGATTTTGAAATAAAGTATATTATTTTACTCTTAATCTTTTTTATAAAATAGGATATAGTATTTACATATAATGAACACAACATATTGTAAAAATTTATTTATATACATCCACAGCTATAATCTTTAGGCATTTATTTATTTATACTTTGCTTTATAATGTGTATAAATGTTGTACTCAGAGCACATAGAAAAAGGAAGTGATTTAACAAGCATTGGAAACCTTTATGCAGCAACAGTTCTTTTTAATAGGGGTGCATAAGTTCATAGGTTCGGCCTTTCTTTTAACTACACATGCATGTTAGGATCAAAGTCAAAATATACATATCCTAATTCCAATGCATACATGGCTACTAAGATTTATAATTGTTCCTTTTATTTATGAAGTTCCAATAGGACCTTCCTATAAGGTAATGAAATTCGAATCCTATTATGCAACTTTTAAACTAACTATATTGTTATGATGCCATATAAATTAAGAAAATTGACATCACCCATTTAATTCAAAAATGAAATATTTTAAGACAAGTTAGAATATAATGAGTTTAAAAAGCCAAATATCATAAAAGAGGCATAACAAAAATTAGTTAAATATTAAGTTGAATCATAAGTGAAGTTGAGATTATAAAGTTCTCATACTATTAAGATGATTGACAATACTATATCATATCTAAGCGTATATAACAAATAAGTACTGATAGAAAACAATAATAGTAGGACACTAAACATTTAAAAAATAAACTATGCATAAGACTAGCCTACGCAGAAGTAACATAACAACTAGTCTCCTGTGATAGTTGTCCACGTCTCTCAACACCAATTGAAATTGGAATGGAAATTCATGAGTGAAGGTTCCCCCTTTGATTTATTAGAATATTTTTGGCTATTTGTATTGTCTGTGTTTGATCATTCTATTTATCCATTATATTTTTCAATTCATTTTAGCTATCCTCCCTATACGTATGGTTTGTCCTATGTTTTGTATGTCTTGTTTGTCATGTGATAGGAAAAACAAATGAGAGAAAATTCTTTTGTTGATAACCATTTTGGGGAAGGGAATGCTTTATTTATTTATTTTTTCTAGATAAGAGAAAAAAATTGAATTCATTTCTAATTTAAATGTGGACCTCCTAGATTCTTTAATTAAAGTTGTAAGGTCAAAATAAAATATAATTTTTTAATTATAGGTGAAAGATTGAATATAAGAAAATGAATAACATTAATGTAAAGTAATTTAGGGGCCTAATGTATTTTAATTTCGTGTTGTTTAGGAAAATGCATATTTAGTTTTTAAGAACAAGGAATAAAAAAATTCTATCTAAAAACTTATTCTCCTCGCATATTTTGGCTTTGATAAGATGTAATTCATTAAGTTCTTTTAAAAATCTAAAAGAAGTGGACAGAACTAGACTCTTATTCTACAATTAGATTTTTAGTTCTTATTTAAATGTTAAAGACTTTAACTAAAATCAACTAAGGTTCAAAGGTTAACAGACATCCTATTTAAATAAATTATAAACATACCCTAAAATTGCACATGGGAAAATGGAGACACTATTAGAACTGAACAACTGAACATGTATGAACTTAGACACAATTAGTAAATAACCTAGATTCAGAAATAGAATACCATCATTAACAAAGGTAAACAACACAGAGACAAATCCTAAACCTGAAGCACAACAAAGTTAAGATTAAACAATGAAAAGGAGGAAATACCCACTTATAAACTCGCACAGGCACACAAATCACAGATGAGATCATATATTACTAAACCCTAAACAACAAAGATAAGAAATCCAAAAATACACAAATGCAAAGGATGAAATCAAGATTTAAAACAATAAATAAAACTCATAAAGACAAAAAAATTACCTTGATCTGGACTCTCGAAAACCTGCACTTTGCACTTCACAGGCTTCCTTCCCATCTTGATCTGAGGCGATGCTTGCGGTGTGATGGTGAAACAGATTAGTAACTTGGTGTAAAGAAGCTTGAGAATCCCAGAAGTTAGAATAGCTGGTGGGGCAGTAAGGATCGACTGAGGCGCAGTTGTAAGTAACGGAAAAAGGTTTTAGATTTCTAAGGTTTCTTATGGCAGAGGGAGTGTGAGGGTGAGAGACTGAAAGTGAGGCTGGATGAGTGGGTTGGAGACTTAGAGTGCATGTATAGCGCAGGGAGGGCTAAAAGCCTAAAACAAAAATTTCATCTGCAAAAAATGTTGAAAGTTGAAACGGTGCCGTTTGGATTTCAATTTTTAGTTATACCCTTGATTTTTGAGTTAATTCAATTTTACATGGTTAATAATTATAAAATCACCCCGATCGTAATTCAAAAAATTCATTTTAATCCCTCTGATTTCGACCATTTATTAAATTTTAATCAACCCTAACCGACAAAACTCGGGTTCGAGCGGTTAGTTAGGGCTGGGTTGATATTTTTTGATCAGCCCTAGCTAGTATTATAAGAGATAGAATTATAAGATGATCAATTTTAATGCATCACAGATTAAATTATTATTATTATTATCATCATCATTATTTGTAAGTATTTATTTTAATGTGTCACTATACAATGTCAATTTTAGTTCTTTGCTATCTACTGTTATGAGTATATATATTTATTGTGTATGTGCCTATGATCATGAGATAAAATTCTATTTTTTGAAATTAAAATATTTTAATTATTTTTGTCTATTTAATTTTAATGACCAATTGATATTATTTTAGGTTAAAATTTTTATTATTATATTATCGCATATTGGGCTTCCACATATATTTTTATGAAATTTTTGAACACTATATGATCCATTAATTATTATTTCTATGTTTATGTATGTATAAGAAAATAATCTTAGAAAATTATTTAGGCCTATGTTTTACCATAAAATTTTGTGTAATTGTGAGGCCACCTATTGTAGGCCTAATTACATAAAATTTTTGTTCATTTTATAAAATTGGTATTTGAACTTAGGAGAGTATCATATTAATAATATTTTAATATCCTATCAGTATGATATTATTGATATAATCTGTTAGTGATAACATAAGTGTAAGAATAAGTATTGTGTTTCTAAAATTTTCATCTCCCTATCGATGATTAAATTTTAGAAATATAATATTTAATCTTTTTATTACATCATAAGGTCTTTAATAGTCCATCGATATTAAGTCTTATAATGTAATACTGAGTTTGATTGCATAGTTTACTGAGAAAAATTTCTAGCATTATTAAGATTAAACATGCATTAATATTTTAAAATTTATTTCCTCAATTTCATCTATGCCATTAAATGTAATTAAAATGTTTAATGGGACTAATCATGAGGACTGAGCTGAATCACTAAAACTATATCTAGCAATATTTAACCTTGACTTGGCAATAAGGAAAATAAAACCTTAGATTAATGTTGAATCTACACCAGATCAAAAGAATCATCATGAAAAGTGGACCTATTCTAACAAGGTGTGCTTGATGGTAATGAAGTACACAATGGACAAAACAATAAGAGAGAGCATTCTTGAAATGACAAATGCAAAAGAGTTCTTGGATTTTATAGGTAAAAAGTATAAGAAGTTCAATAAGGCTGAGAAAGGATGGTATCTTTCATTGATTGAAAAATCAATATATGATAGTGTCAACGAGATGAGAGAACACATTCTAAGATTAGTTAATTATTACAACAAGTTGAAAATCATGCAAGTTAATCTGGGAGAAAGTTATTTAACTTGGTGTGTATTAGAGTCTTTTCTACCTCAGTTTGACATTATGGAAATCTCTTATAATGCTCAGAAATTAGAATGGACTATTAATGAGTTGATTCTATTATTACATAAGCAGAGGAAGATATGAAGAAAGAAAAGACTCAGGTAATTAATTATATATCTCATGGTACACATTCAGATTATGGTGGAAAGTTTAATCAGAAGAATGGCAAGGGACACCATAACTATGGAAAGAAGAAAAGTGAGAAAGGTGAATCTAGTGAGCAATAACACTATAAACCCAATAAAATCTAATTTAAGGGTAACTGTAGGTTTTGTAAGAAGTATGGATATAAGAAAGTGGACTGTTTTAAATATAAGAAATAGGTTGAGAAGAAAAAGAAAGGTACCAATCTAGCTCTAGTTTATTTTGAGTCAAACATTGTTAATGTACCCTCAAACTCTTGGTGGTTAGATACTGGTGCGACTATTCATGTGACTAATTATTTTCAAGCATTAATAAATCTGAGAAAACCAAATGAAGGAGAGCTAATTATGAGACTTGGAAATGGAGATAAAGTTAAAGTGGAGCACATAAGATTAGTGAAGTTGAAATTAAAGAATGAACTTGAGCTTTTACTTAATAATGTAATTTATGTACCTTCCATGAGAATGAATTTAATTTCAATTATTGCTTTGGATTCTGTTGGATACTCTTGTTATTTTGGAAATAGAAAATTTGAATCATTTTATAAATCTTCTATTGTTGGTACTAGTTCTATGTGTAATGGTTTATATAAAGTTGATTTAGATTCTAATTTCATAAATTCAATAAATTTTGTTATAGGCAGAAAAAGGTGTCAAATTGATGAAAAATCCTCAATCTTATGGCATAGACAATTATGACACATCTTTAAAGATAGAATTTGAAGACTCATAAAAGGAGAAGTACTTCATGACCTAGACTTCTCAAACTTTGGAACATATTAGATTGTATTAAAAAAAACTTACAATTAGAGCTACAAAGGGTAAGAGAAATAAAAAGGATAATGTTCTAAAACTGATTTATACTGATATTAATGGGTCTATCACACCTAATGCTATGGGTGGCTACAAATACTTCTTCATATTTATTGATGATTACTCCAAATTTGGTTAGATGGAGTTGTTTAGTGATAAGTCAAAATCGTTAGAAGCCTTCAAGTCATTCAAGGCAATAGTTGAATTGAAACTAGAAAAATAGATAAAATACATTAATTCTGATAGAGGTGGTGAGTATTATGGTAGGTATGATAAAACAGGAAGAAACTCTGGCCTTTTTAGGAGATATCTATAAGGTTATGAAATTCAAACAACTTACACCATGCTTGGTACACTGAAGCAAAATAGAATTGCTGAAAGGAGGAATATAACTCTTATGGATATGGTGAGATGCATGCTGGCCCATACTTTGTTACTAGAATTTTTATAGGGTGATGCATTGAGAAAAATGGCATATATTCTAAATCAAGTTCCTAGTAAGTTAGTACCTAAGATCCTTTATGAACTATTATACAGTAAGAAACCTAGTTTGCAACATTTTTGAGTTTGAGGTTATGAAACTGAAGTAAAGCCATATATTCCATCCATAAGGAAACTTTATTCAAAAACTATTGGTGGATACTTTATTAGGTTTTACAGTGGCTTGAAAGGAAGCAGATTTTATTGTCCAACTCATTCGACTAAAGTGATTGAGTTTGATTAAGCCATCTTCTTTAAGGATAAGTTGGATAGTAGGAGTCAAATATCATGCATCATAGATTTCTCTAAAGACAAAGCAATTGTTTCATTGGCACCAACATTAAGAGAGTTATATTCTATTATTCCATCAATTAATCCAGTATAGCTAATGGCAGAAGATGTTAAGCCAGATGGAATAAATGAAGAAGAAATTCCATTGAGAAGATCTCATAGAGTTCACAGATTGATAATTTTTAATGATTATCTTATATATTTGCGAGAGCATGAACATGATACTAATAATGATACTGATCCTACAAGCTTTTTTCAAGTTATGTCTAGTTTAAACTATTTTGATTGGATGAATGTTATGAAAGATGAGTTAGCTTCAATGTATAAGAATCAAGTGTGGGATCTAGTGAAACTTCTTACAGGTTACAAGTTAGTTGGATGCAAAAGGGTCTTCAAGACTAAGAGGGGTGCTTGAGGTGAATTTGAAAGGTACAAGACAATATCGGTAGCAAAGGGCTACACCCAGAGGGAAGGTATAGATTACAAAGAAATTTTTTCACCAATTTCAACTAAAGACTTATTCCGTATTATCATGGCTTTAGTGGCTCATTTTAATTTAAAGCTACATTTGATGGATGCAAAAATAACTTTCTTGAATGGTGATTTAATAAAGACTATTTATATGAACCAATCAGATGGTTTTCAGGAGAAGGAAAAGGAGTAACTTATGTGTTAACTTAAAAAGTCCATTTTGGCTTAAAATAAGATTCTAGATAGTGGTACCTCAAGTTTGATAAGGTAGTGACTTCCCTTGGATTCAATGAGAATGCAGTTGACCAGTGTATTTATATGTTGAAAAGTGCGAGTAGTTTTATTATTCTGGTGTTATATGTAGATGATATTCTTCTTGCAAGCAATGACATAAACCTACTAATTGAAACAAAATAAATGTTATCTAAACATTTTGATAAGAAGGATCTTAGAAATGCTTATGTTTTGGGAATAAAGATCCATCGTGATAGATTCCGAGATTTGCTTAGTTTATCTCAGCAGACTTATATTGAGAAAGTATTAAAGAGGTTCCATATGTTAACTTGGTCTCAAGTTTCTACACCTATTTTAAAAGGATAAATTTTCTCTAAGTCCCAGTGCCCTCAGAGTGATGTTGAAATGGAAAGAATGAACAAGGTCCTATATGTGTCGATTGTCAGTAGCTTGATGTGTGCTCAGGTATATACACATCTTGATATAGCTTATGTTGTATTCAGAGATATTGGATTGCTGCAAAGAGAGTGATGAGGTACCTTTAAAATACAAAAGATTACATACTGACCTATAAGAGATTGAAAGATCTCACAGTTACAGGCTATTCAGATTCAAATTTTATTAGTTGTTTGAATGGTCACATATCTACATTTGGATACATCTTTATGATAGCAGGAGGAGCTATGTCATGAAAAAGTGTTAAGCAGTTCTTAACAATAACCTCTACTATGCAAGCAGAATATATTGCATGTTATGAAGCCACTTGTACTGCTGTATGGTTAAGGAATTTTGTGGCTGGTTTCGAGATTATTGAGAGCATCTTAAAACCCATGATCATTTATTGTGACAATGCTATGCTGTAAACTTCTCTCATAATAATAAAAGTTCTGCTTGTATAAAGTATTTTGATATAAAGTACTAATTTGTGCGAGAGAAGGTACGCTAGCATATTACTTGTATTAAACATATTTCCATAGATCATATACTTGTAGATCCACTAATCAAAGGCTTAATAGTAGGAATATATCATGATCATGTAATTAATATGGGATTAGTTAAGTCTTTTGATATTTTGGATCAGTGGGAATACTATAATATAAATTACTTTTTCAAGATGTGTATAAATGAAATATTCATGTTTTGCCATAATTTTGTGTACATTTTTGTTATGGAATATTTATAGAGATGTTTAAACCCTGTCTTAATATTGTGATGAGAATAATAATTTTCATTTAGTATTTTGGGTGGATGCTTTGACTCAGTGTGTAAAGATTTACATATTATTGTCACAATATTGATATGTAAATCTTATTGAGCACAAAGTTGTTATTTATATCCTTATTGTATATTATATATGGTCAATGAAGTGTAAGTGTACAACATATATATTTCATTGATGTCTCTATCGGATATTATATTTTATATTACTAGATATTTATGATCTCGATTTAGACCAATGGGATTAAAGATACCATATTTTTCTTTTACATCTTACTAAAATGGCCACTATTATTGAATTATATGGTCCAAGTGAGAGATTGTTAGATTTTCTATTTGTGGACCTATTAATTCAATAATAAAATAAGATGTAAAAAGGCTTAGCCCAAAATTAAATTGACTAAATAGTTTAGGTCCAATGATAGTCTAACTCAACTAATGTGATAATGTGTGGTTCTCAAAAATGGATCAACCTAACAATGTTATTAATATAAATATGGGTTGCTACTCTTAAACCTTATTATTGATTCTGCACACTCCCCATTGGTGTTAAAAAACCTCCCCAATTAAGTTTTTATCTAGGATTGATAGAAGTAGTAAATCCTTATTAGAGTTCATGATTAAGACCGATTATGAATAGTTTGTGGCTTGCAACAAATCCTAATTTCATATTCACATCACAATGAATTCATCAGGTAATAATAATAAATATTTTTCACATTTAATATTATTCTTTTCATATGATTCAATTTGAAATATTATTTTTATGAAAATTTGATTATAACATGGCTTTTATTAATTTGACTATTAATTTTTTTTTTCATAATTTTAGGTTTGGTAGTCAATTAAATGTTGTTGTAAATTTGACAATATAACACTGCAGTCATTCAATTGAAAGATAATTTAATTTTTTAGGGAAAATGTAAGTAATTTGAAGGAAAAGCAAATGAATGTAATTTGAAGTTGTCCTTTTGTTGAGTTTTAATATTTATTATGGTCAATTCAATTGGTTAATTGTCATTAATTTGATTTAAATTGGATTTTTTTCTTGATTTTTCGTAAAGGGGTGACACTGCCTTGCTTCTTGAGGAATTTCACTTTTTTATTAGTAAAAAGTTTTTATTCAAAATAAATTTTAACAGTGATTAATGATAAAAACATAATGAAAAGTTTCACGTCAGTAAAATTTGATTCGTAGGTTGGTTGAATAAAATATTATAAAATTTAACATTGATAAGGGATAGGATTTTTTTATCTTAAAGTAAAATTACAATGTCATTAATAATAATATAATAGTTCAATTATAGTTTCATTAATCTGTTAGTGATAGATGGCGAAGGTGTTCAAGTTACTGAAGTTACAAGTAATCTATTGATTATGCCCTTTTTTTTTTTTTCCAGAATTCATGTCCTCATGTACATGCAGGATTCTAAATCACAAAATCAAGACAACTCATTTGAGCTCTTTAAATCCACTTAGTTCGTCAACTATATTTGAAGAGATTAGTGCTAATCTTTCAACCAATCAAATGAAAAAAAAGCAAGAATTGAGTAAATGAAGCTGTTGTTATTTGTGATGTTCAGTATTAAACTATCATAGTTGCTCTCTCTCTCTCTCTCTCAATATGTCTTAGGTTTGTTATGATCAAACATTGTGTGATTGGTGATCTTTGTAGTTAGAAAGTTAAGCTTTTGTGAAAGTTGAGCTTTTAACTTTTTGGTATTCTTTGAGACAGTGTCAACAAATTTTTGTTCTTTGGCATTTTCATTTATGAAAGCTGACATTTGAATTTGTGTTTTGATTTTTGAATCTATTTTGCAACTTTCTGATGTAATGGAATGGCTAAAGATGAATTATAGGCATTAATCTCTTTTAAGCAGTAAAACAAAAATTTTTAATGATGTTTGATGTCTTCTCTTTTTGTAGTAACAGTTGATGAAATTTGTGCCTTTCCAAAGCTCACTACTTTTTATTGAATGTTATAAATAATAGTAGATCACTTAAAACGTTGAGATTGTGAGAAGATAAAGATATCGTATAGAATTGTGAGAAGATTGAGGATTATATGATAATTTAAGCATTTAAAGACAATTTTTTCATAATTTGTGTGCAAACTTGGGTATGTTTAATTGAGAAAAGGACATCAAATATTAGCAAGTTCTGTATGTTGGTTGACAAGAAAAATGAAAATATATTTGCTGGTTATTATCAATTAAAGCATTTTGAGTTTGCAATAGAAGCTTATACTTTTAATATCCAATCTTTGATGGCCTGACTCAAGACTCAAAAGTTAGGCGCAACTTCTGTAATTATGTTGATGTAGATGTTTCATGAGGCTCTTCTTGTATGATTGGCAAAAAGGATTGGTCTAGGAGCATTTACTAAGTTGGGCTCAAGATATGCAAGAGTTATTTCAAAACCAATCTAAATTTTTTAAATTTGAACTAATTTGCTAAAAGGTAGTTGTGAAACAGAGAAAAGCCTTTATCATATATTTTGCACTGCTTTAAGAAGATACATAGGTCCAAGTCGTCTCATTTTCATAGAATGTTTCTATTAAGTTGTTATAAAAAGAGTTCTAATATTTAAAGTGTTTAGAAATTTGAATTTTATTTGAAATCCACACAATTTGAAATTCCTTATTTTTATCTTGCAATTTATTCTTAAATTTATAATTTTGTAAATATTTTATGTATAGAAAGTATAAAGGAAGTTGCATTTTTTTTCAAAGTTTATGACATTTAATGAAAAAAGATAACAAAATTTTAAAAACTTTTTAAGAAGATTTAAAAGAGCATACAACATTTACGATTTTTTTTAAATGTTATCCATGTTTAATATGAAGTTCAATTAAACGATAATGTATATGATTATTTCCTAACAATTGAATAATAAGTGTGAATGTCATAAGATGTTGGTATTTGTCTTAACAAATATATTTATTTTAGAAGTTACAATTAATTTATGCTTGCTGTTGGATTATCACTAGTTGTAATTCTTAATTCCGGACATATAATATTATATATTCATATTGTTATATAATGTACACAACACCAAGCACAATGGATCGCAACTTAAATATATAAAACAAAATTGGTTGTAAGTTTTCATACTATAGAGACCTAAAATTGAATAGTTCGAAATTAACAATTCAAAATTATATATGAATAATTCATGAACTGAAAAATGAAATTTAAAACACAAAAAGTTATGAAATAATTTGAGGATTTAGAGCAATTTTCATTTAGACAAATTATTACTAAAAATTATAAAATTATATTTTTTATTAAAACTCATACATAAAATTTGTCATATTTACATGATATGTTACTTTGATACCAATTGTTAATTATTTGTGGAAAAATATAGGATTCCTAAATCATTTAAAGAGATAAAATAATTATATGCAAATAAATTCTATAAATTAATAATTACACAAAAACTTGTATTTCCAATTATATCTATATTTGAATGTACTCTTTTTTTTTTTTTTTTTTGCTTACAATGTAAACTAAGTTACTTAAATTACTCGTTATGATCACTCTAATTGTACAAAATTACTTTTAAGAGGCCGTATGATTGAATGGGCATAAATGAGAATGTACAATTTGTAATCAAAGTAAAGGAGTTCTTATTTTAATAGAATTACTGAATCGGGAGACAAATGACTCATTATCGGATTCTATTTGTTTTAGTTACTGAAAATTATTGCCATAAATATCTCCTAATCATTATCATTAGTAATGGGTAATTAAACCATACTAACGTATTATTACTATTTCTATATTAAGTTGTCCATAATAGAAATTTAATATAATTTATTTTATAATTTGAATTTCAGAATTAAATTTCAACATATTTTTATTTGGAATATGTCAAAAAAAATGCATTTAATTCAATTAAAAGTAAATTTTGATAATATCTTGATAAATTAAATATTAAGAAAATTGTAAAATTTTTACATAACATGTATTTTAAATCAAATAAAATAAATTTTAGCAAGATTCTTGATAAATTTAATAGATCTCATAATACTATAAATATAATTATAATATGAATTGTAATCGAAGTAAAATGAATTGATTTTCTCTTTAATTACATTCAAACACCATTTACAAAAATTCATTCGGAAAGGAAATAAACAGGGGTGTTTTAATCGTTTTAAACAAAACAACTGAATTTTCAAATTTTTAAAAATATAAAAAGCACTTTGAAAAGAGATGGTTAATTCTTTGAACATGAGAGATTAAATCCTAGCATCCTATGCGTTGAGTTCACCCGAAGTGCTTTAGAATTCCATGTATGATAAATATATACTATGGGATTAAATCGTGAGTAATGTGATAAGGAGTTTAACTTCTTAATAAATTAAGTATTTTTATTATTAAAATAAATTTAATATATTAATATTAATATTTTTAATTTTAATCTGTTTACTTTAAAATTAAAAAAATAACTTGATATAAAAATACTTAGTTTCTTGAGAAATTAAACTTCCTATAATCATTGAATTAATGAATTAATGGATGAATAGAGAAATATGATTCCTTGTCTTTACCCAGCCTGACAAGGCCTTCCCTAGCTAACTCATCTATTGGCATTAAATTACATACGTGCAACAACGACTCTCAACTTAGGTACAAAGAGGGATCAACCTCCTGTGCTAGTGCACTTTTATAATCCCGGTTCCTTCGGTTAGAACTTAGAAGCTTGAAAACAGCCAATTTACCGATAAAACCTTAATTGTGGAGTAAACCTTTTTGTTACTATTTAAGTGTTTAAAAATATTGTAAGAAGTAGTCTTATGCAATTTTATTACTCAATCAGTTATTTCATGAAAGAATAATATTAAATACACACAAACACAAGGAGTTATGTTTTGTTTTATAACATTAATCACTGAAAACTTGATTGCGTAGAAAAAGCCAGCACGCAGTGGGGATAAAAAGAACATATATTTAACTAAATTTGGAAGCCGAGAATGAAATATATAGAAAGCAAAATAGAGTGAACGCTGTCTGAATATGACATTAAAAAATAAATTTTTGAAAATTGCTGTTTACATACATTTTTTAATGGTAAGAATGATTAAATTATTAGATATATATAATCAGAAATTCAATTTTAAATATAAGAAAAGATATAATTTTTTTAAAAAATATTAAATATTATTCAAATAATTTTTTTTTCTGAACACGGTGTATTCGCTTTTTGAATAGAGGAAGGTCATATATCATAATGGCTCGTGTGAAGCATCCCCTCGCGCTCGATTACCGTCCTCGACCAAATCTTGGAGTTTACCACAAAAACTCTTTTGACACTGTAGGACATTCTCCTGGGTCATCATGATCATTTGCTCCTCTATGGTCCGTTCTACGTACGTCAGCAATCAGCATTTTCCCGGCGAACGGTGAGCTATACCATTTTTTCTACTTTCAGACCATTTTACCCTTATATTAATTTACCTCTATAATGGCATCATTTAGACATAAAGGATGGAGATGCAATTATCTCCTGTCTCATCTCAGCAATTCAATCCCTTACCTTTGTACGTTGCAGGAAAAATAAAAAAAAATTAATATAAAATTTTCAAAATGATAAAATGGAAAAAATTTAAACTCAAATATTATAAGTCATAAATAATCAATAAAATGTTATATTAAAGTTCCAAAGTTACCCATAATTCATTTAAAAAAATTAATACATAATCAATAAAGTATTATTATAATCTATAACGAAATCTTAATGCATTTGGAGCTTTTTCTTTAAATTTTTAAATTACTAAAATGACAAAATATATATATATATATATATATATATATATATATATATATATATATATATATATTAATTTATAAGAATAAAAATATAATTTTATAATAATAGGACTTTACAGGATAATTCAAGATATTATTGTTTCATTTTCAATATTTTGTTTGAGGACAAAATTTGCCCTACTTATCTTGTAGAGCGGAAATTTATATATACCATTTTTAAGCTTCATCAAGACAATCTTTACGAAAGTATTGTGAATGTTCGAAGCATTTTACCATCCAAATAGAGACCCACTCTAATTTTAAATACTCTTTTAACACTTTTTTGAGCCACGTATTAAGTTAATCATTGGAATGTCCTCCAACGGTTGTTCATCCCATCACACGATGTTTTTTTACTTTGTGCAGTTGACCACTGACTGTTGATCGGACCGAAAGATAATTTCTGATAAAACGAGAAAATAAACCTAGCTAGAAGTTTGTTGTGCACTAACATTCCAGCGGCGCAATGTTCTTTATTTTTTATTTTTTGGCCTTTTTCAAATAAAAAAAGAGATAGAGGAAATTTCTAGGTGTGGTAAATGATAAAAATAGAATAAATTCAATCTAATCTTAATGACTTGTTTGAGAGTTATGAGAAATGAAAAGAGAAGACAAAGAAGAAGATGGAAGAGAATATATGATTAAGTCATGACTTTTATTTTCTTTATTTAGATTTTAAAATTATATTAGAATGAATAACAGAGAATTAATTCAAAAAGTTATGTAATATATAATAAATATCCCATAGGGAGCTAATTTAATGGATTTGAATCACCTCTCCTAACTACTATTGCTGCAGACAATGCAAACACTCATAGCAAATGGGCGGTCCCCGCTGACATATACAAATGCAATTGTGTGAAGGGATCCAAATTCTAATTCTATAGTGTGAAGCATTTGAACATAATTTTAGTAGTTACCCCAAGCCGTCTTTGGTGGTACTATCCAACGGACCGGGTTTGCAAATTTTGATAAATTAAACCACTTAAAATTTGATGTGTATTTTTCACGAGTTTATATTGATTGGTTTATATAGACTAAAATTTGCACAGATTGATCCGAACCGAACCAGACCTAAAATTAAAGTCTATAGATTTGTGAATCGTATATAAATCCAATCAAACTGTGTAAAATTTAATCCATATTTTTGCGAATTTATATAAACCCCTCTATGTGCCGAACTTAGTCCAGTCTGTCCTGAATCCGTTCGTTTTACGATACTAATGTTTAGTGAGCGTGTAATGTGTCTCACTATCCCAAAGGAGCTAACGGAGGAATGTGCCCTTCTAATTCTGCAAGCTGAATGATGTTGAGGAAAACACTCAATCAGCACGCAGTCACAGCCTGTAATCGTGGTGCGAGTCTCAGAGTATAGATTTCTTGTTTGCAAAAGAGCATTTTGTGATTATTATACACGAATTTGAACATCCTGTTAAGTTGTTTTGTTTTGGATTTAGTCTTTCGTACTGCAGAAGCATTCTCATATCATCTCTAGATAATTATGGCGATAGACACTAATAATTTATTTGGGAGCATGAAAAATAACAGAAAAAAAGAGAAATTATATCTTACGTTTTCTATTTATTTTTAACTGGATGGCTTTCCTATTCATTCATTTGTCCTCATTTTTCCATCTAAACAAAAAGTAAATATATTATTTGCAATAAAAACTATCAAATGACTGATAGTAGTCTGATAATAATAGCAAAATTGCTGTTCCAAATTCTGCCTTTTAAACGAGCCTTGTCCTTTACAATGAAAACACAGAGACGGAAGAGACCAACACAGGGGCACAGACGCAAACAAACAAAAGATCGACTGAGTGCCTTGCAATCTGTTCTCCCCATATACAATTCATGAATAATCCTATTATGGCTAAGTGTGCCACCATGTGAACAGCTTGTGTTCTTCCAAAATTACCCCCTATCCTAATCCAATCACTTATCTTATTTTATTACTTTTAATCAGTGCAAGACAAGTGAAAACGCAGTAGTGATAAATCTATAGTTATTTTAAACTAAAATAACTTAGCAGGATAATTTCTAGATTAAACACAATCAATGAAATGCTTCCCCATTCCTCGAATTCTAAGACGTTAGGAAAGATTCGTAATATGGAAATAAAGTTATTTATTTGAAAATAGAAATTAAAATAAAATTTGATATTTTAAAAAGTAAAAGAACCCCCACCGACAACTTATATACACGAGGTATCGGCTCCGAATGTTGCTTTCATTCATTTTTATTCCATTTTGTTCCATCTCATATATCCGCACAAGTCCATTGATCATCACTTCATAATGCTGAAATTTAAGCCAGTTATCAAGAACTGAAGTCAGGCCCACTTGATTTAAAGAATCTTCAATATCATATTAAATCAATATAAAAAGTTTTTGTTACATAAAAACTTAATATTAAAAAGTTTAAACTTAATTTCATATCCAACTCAGTCTCCAACCTCCTAGAGCATCCATTATTGTATCAACCCTTCGAATCCTTAAACCACATTTCCATTTAAATGATAGTAGGGTTAATCAGTTCTGAGATTATTAAAAAAATTAATTGAGAAAAATACTATAAAAAAGGCTGTAAAACGGACTGTGTATACTAATTAACTTCGATTCGTATAAATTGGTTTATATAAATTCACCTAAAATGAATTAATTTTTAAATAATTTAATTTGCATCCGTAATTTTGATTCATAAATTTATAAATTTGAACACATACATCAATACCATTCATATTAATTCATTCCAAAATCGATCCATATAGATTAATCTACTTAAATTCGCAAACAGGCTCATATCATTCTAGTTTGCAGACCACGATGTGCCTAACAAGCCTAACTATAAGTGCATGCACGATGGCTGGCATCTAGCACCATTTTCGTAATAAAAACTCCACATATTATAATGAGACAAGAAGAAAATGTTAAAGTGTCAGAAATAAAAGAAATGGTTATAAATTAAAGGCTATGATATTAAGAGGACAAGTACCTCAAGATCTCACTTAGAATTTGTCCATATATTCATATAGTCAGATCCAGAGTACTTTCTCTCTTTCCTCCATCCTTACATTGTTCATTTCTTTCCTTCAAACTGCCTCCAACATTTGAAGAATATGAAGACTGAGACTGAGAGTACAGAGACAGCGATAAATTGTTATCAATTTCACGCTCCTCCAAATTACCTCTCTTCCCCTCCAAATCCCTTGATTTTATCCCGAGGGATAAATCCAAATCAAGGTTGATTTCCGAAGCCTTCCTTTTGAATTTCTTATTTAGCTCTAATGATGGAGGATTTGCAGTAGATTGTATCATACTTGAAGCCAAAGCCGATGATTCATTAGTAGACATAAGCTTAGCTTCTTGAAATCTTGGCTGCAGTTGGCTTACTTGATTTAATGATTCATGAGAACAGAAAGAGAGGAGTTCTTCCTCTTTCGATTCGGGAATTTTGCTCATTGATTGTTCCCCGAAACTGGAATTGTTAATCCGGAAACTGCTGTTTGTCCAATGAATATTGTTAGTGTTTGTTCCAAAGATCCTCGGATCGGTCATTCTGCCATAAAATCCGGGTCCAGCTTCATCCATTATTGGACTTCGACCAATGAAAGGTTTTTGCATCAGTTTTTCGTAGACACCCAAAGAAGCATCTCCATATCCATATCTAATTGAAAAAGAAGAAAGACATGATTATCTGTGAAATAAAAAAATCTCAATATTCTGTACTATGTACTCTTGTTGGAAAATTGTGTACCTGAAGGTTGAAGTTTGGCTTGGGTTGTTGTATCCTTGAAGCATGGGAAGTTGGCTGAGGTTGTAAATGTTTCTATCCACACTTTCCACAAGATGTCTATGATGATCAGCTAAAACTGTGATATGAAATTTAGTTATATATATTCATTTGGGGGTTAATCACAAACTCTAATCACTTGATATTGATATTGAATATACAACATGAAAAATGTTTCTTACCTTGGTTTGGGTCATCGACCTTCTTGCTTCTGTACATCTGGCAAAAAAATAAATAAATAAATAAATAAAGGAAGGAAATAAAAAGAAGAAACTAGATTAGAGATCAGCCAAATAGGCCATGCATGCTTCATTAACAGACTAAATCACTTATTTGCACATGTTAATTCTAATTATCTATGAATCACCTGTAAATGGCTCTTGACATGTGCTATACTTAATCCTTTGATATTCATTAATTGAAGAACCAACTTCGGCGTTGCTCCTGCACATACCCAAAGACAACAATAAATCGTTGAAGTACTTGCTATAATTGATGATCCTGTGACAGTCAAAACGATGGGGAATAACCTCTAACTTTAGTATTGTACTGAAAAATTAAATACTTCTGTCTTCTATCAAAACTTTCAAATAAAAATTAGATTGGATGTTAAAATTATTGAGATATATCTCCCTATTTGTCAAAAATTATATACAAGATAATAAAATAATATTAGTAGGATAGGAAATTTATTCAGAAGATAAAGAAATTGAACTCACTCTCTTGTCCTCCAAGCCTCTGTACGGCATGAACAAATCGAAGATGAAGATCGGGCGTCCACCGGAGTCTGGGAAGTTTGGATCTAACGTAAGGACGCACCGATGGCTTCTTGTCGCTCTCTTCCACCGTGCTGTTGCTTGAACTACCTGCTTTATTGTTTTGTTTATTTTCATCCTCAATATTTGCCGGACTCTCACATCCATCTTCGTTCCGGTTGGACGGGCTCGTCTTCGAGCATTCGGATTCATGATTTCCTTCCATTTCCATTTCCATCTCCATATATAGCAGCCTTTTCTCTAACTTTCTGCTATAGTGAATTGCCTGGATTCCCGGACTTGAATTCTAAGTAAGACAAAAGAAACACTGTGTTCGTGTTTCTTAATTTAAGGTTATTTAAACCACGAATTGGAAAGAATATTTTGGGATTGAAGACTTTCGGGCGACTCAGATGTAATGGAACTTATAATCTACTTCTCTGTACCGTTCTTCCTTCATCTTCGGGCGCAGAATTTATCAGAGAAAAAAAATGAAAAAAAGAGGAGAATTTTACAACTTAATTAGAAATAACCACAGGTAGTCACAACTACACCAGATCAAAGACTAGCAACAGATGAGTCCGATACCCAGAAGAAATAGAAGAGTGAAAAACCCTAGATCGATCTTGAGATAGAAATTAGAACGCCAATTCTTTCTCTCTCTTCTTTCTGTTACTCTGGAGATGCCCCTTTGATATCAGTAAACGATAATTTGGTTTGATATCGTAAGCATGTTGGTGTTTATATGTTTTTAAATATGCATGCAATGCATTATGGAATGCAAGGAATATACTTAATTATTCATGTGAGCCGAAGCTTTTATATTTTATGTTCCAACTTGAATAACAAAGCATTTTTGTGATAATAAATAAGTATTATAAGTAAAACAATTAGGAAGTCGTCGTAATATTTTAGTTTTATTAGTATGACCGTACGTAACGAAACAAATTTAAAAAATTCAATAAATTGCACATATGAATTTGATTTTTTCTCATTGTAAGGATTCCAAACTTTTGTTATCACTACTGGTAAATTTCTTTTTAAATAAAATTGAGCAATAGTAATAAAAAAGTATGAGTTTCACACTCTTAAAAATTCTAGGGTAATATATGAAGTTAATTAAGTTCCTTACTCTAGCTACACTAGTCTTCCGTTTATTTGTTTATTCACACTAGCATCAATTGTTTCTCAGCAGAAAATTGGTAGTTTGGATCTTAATTTATTTCAAGGGTAAGAAGCATCCAATGGCACCTGATGTTGAACAAAAAATCATTCATCAACACGTTTGGGGCAATGATATTTAATATTATTTAGGGATATAATTATATCCAATAATATTTTATATTTATATATTAAGTAATTGGACACTTCTATTATTTTAAAAAAATTGAAAAAAAAGTAAGTAGCAACTCAAACTTTGTGATACCAAATTAAGTCTATTAGTTATTGATAACTCTAGAATTGGCCGATTGATTGAAATACTTGCACAAAGTAGCAGAGAGGTGTATAGTGGGGTGATTTGTCATGCACACTTTAATGCCTAATTTAGTACTTGCTTTGCATAATAATAATTAGGAGTTATATGATAGTGTTAGATGAGTGTACTTTAATTGTTTATAGCCCTAGGTGGGGGTGAATTATGCTAAGTCGTGAGATAGTTAGATATCAATTATAATATAAAGCAATGATTAGTTATAAGCCTTAATAAAATATGATTAACCTTAATGGCCATTATAAACTCTTTATAAGGCTGATAGTGAATATCAAGCATAGCTTAAGTTAGATAATAAGTTTACAAGTTAACTTTGATTAGGCCAAATGAACATACAACTTGAAATCATGGTTGTTTGTATATGCATCAGGTGACATCAATCAATTGAAATTTGATCGGATATTTTGGTATTTATTAGTTATTAAGTATATAACTATGTGATAGAAATTTTATATTGCCAAATTGCCTTGCATCTATGGGCAATTGCATTGTTACACTTGTTAAATTTTCTATTGTAGACATATTAATTCAATAATAAAATAAGATATAAAAGAGTTTGAATATTAAAGTAACTAAATAGTTTATGCTTAATAGTAATATAACCCAACTAATGTGATAATAGGTGGTTTTCAACGATAGGATCAACTTATCAATATTATTAATATATAAATAAAGGTCATTACTCTTAAATCCTATACTAGATTTTGAACATTCCTTATCGATGTCAAAAACTCTCCCTAATTAAGTTTTCATCTAAAGTTAATAAGAGCAGTAAATCCTTATTGAAATTTGTGATCAAGACCAATTATATATAGTTTGTGGTCTACAATAAATCCTAATTCCATATTCATCAAATGAATTCACTAGGTAATGATAAATATTACCTAAACCCTACGATTGATTAATATATAAATAAGGGTCACTACTCTAAACCCTATGATTGATTTTAAACACTCCACATCGATGTTAAAAAAGTCTTCCTAATCAAGTTCTCATCTAGAATGGATAGGAGCAGCAAATTCTTATTACAGTTCATGATCAAGACCAATCGTGAATAGTTTATAATCTACAATAAATTATAATTTCATATTCATCTCATAATGGATTCATTAAGTAATAATAAATTATTACCTAAATCAACTAATGTGGTAACAATGGTTCTTAATGATGGTTTGACCTACTAACATTAGTAATATATAAATAAAGGTCATTACTGATAAACTCTATGATTGATTTTAAATACTCTCCATCGGTGTCAAAAAGTCTTCCCAATTAAATTCTCATTTAGAGTTGATAAGAGTAACAAATCTTTATTGGAGTTTATAATCAAGACCGATCATAAATAGTTTTTAGTTTACAACAGATTCTAATTTCATATTCATCTCATAATGGATTTATTAGATAATAATAAATTATTTTATTTATGTTTAATATTATCTTTTCACATAATTCGATTGGCATTATTATTTTATAAAACTTTAATTTTTAACAACACCACCTCATACTTATACAAAGATGTGTACACGGTTTTAAATTACTATAACACCTTTTGTAATGGTAAAAAAATACAATTAATTAATTTGTTAAAAGTACAATTACCGAATAAAATCGTTTAAGGTAACACATCAATAATATTGTGATTATAAACTGTAATTTAAAATTCTAGCTGTGAATGAAGAACTTTTACAAATTGCATTAGCCCTTTGAACATAAATAAATCCAGTAATTCATGTAAATTTGCCATCGGTTGGAGTAATATTTGATAGTTTTTTAAGGCCTTAATTATCTTCATGTAAATCTCAGGTTTTGATTATGATTTTTTTATGTGTAACTCTAATAAATGGTTCGCTTCTGTTATTATAAAAGTGCATAATATAAAATGATGTTGACAAAGCATCATCAGTTAATTTGTCGCTTTCATAAAAGAGTATTGTTAACGTAAATAATATTCACCCACTAATTTAATATTTGTTTGATATTATAAAAAATTAAAATCTAATTGAATTTAATTACAATTTTACGTAATAATTCAATTTCAAAAAAGTTAAAATTTTAGCTTTTTTCAATGATTCAGAAGTAAGTGGCTCCTAATGTATACATTAATGCCATAGTTTCTCGGCAATAATAGAAAATAAATTACTTATCACAATTTTTGCATTTACCGATGAATTTATTTATAAATTTTTCATTTTAGTAGCTAGATTATAGTGAAAACTGACTACAAAAAATTCGAACATTTCTTTGTTAGAAAAGAAATATCCGTCTCCTAAATTACCCAGATAGCAAAATAATCAGAGTAATATACTAAAATGCATAAAAAATGTAACTAAATCCATAAAAGATTCAAAGTGGAAAAGTTTTAAATTCTGAAAATTAAATTATGAACAAAAGAGATGTGCTATAAATTAAGATTATAGAATAATATTTGTGAAAAACTCAATCTTAAATTTACATCTTCTTATAATCACTGTCTCTATGGCAAGGGCTTTCACTAATTTTTATGGACACTCTATTTTATCTTTCTCATACTTTAAATCCTAATCTAATGTAAATATTTATAACAAAAATTACTTAGCACGTAATTTCAATACAAATTTAATTTTAAAAGAAAATTCACAATAAAAAAATTACTAACTAGTAATAATTAAAAGAGTAAACCCCTTTTATATTAATGTGAAATTCACATATTCTCCTTTTTATTTTTGCGAAATATTTTGCATTGATTTTGTTTTTATGATATATTAAATTATTCAATTTTATTCTTTTGTTAGTATTTATATAAAAATTAAACTTTTCAATTTTATTCCTTTAAATATAAAATTGAAAAAATTAATATTTCATAAAAATAAAATCCATTTAAATACATTATAAAGATAAAAACGAAAAAAAGTGACTCTCACAGGAAAAATGAGTTAGGGTCTAAATTTTGGTGAAAATTAACGTTCTATATGACATTTTACCACAGAATTATTTCGAACTCTACAGGAATATATTGTGGATATGAACAATAGCAGTTTGATCCCTGCAAACAATGCGGTGAGAAATATATGAAAGGACAGGAGTAACAGAGGAGGCGGTCTTTATTGATACCACTGTGATGCTGCGCTGTCTTGATGCAGACCCTAACTCATAGAGATAATATCAAAATATTTGTTCTTTCCTCGGGAATCTCGGGTTTTGTTCCTCCTTATGCCCTTTGCCACGTCGGACAATTCATTATTTGCCACAAGAATAAATTTTTAAATTTTCTTTATTCTTTTATTCTTTTCATTTTTTTTGGCAATCGTAACGTATATGTTTGTTCACTGTATAGTATCGAATAAGGAATACATGTAATATTTTACTTGTAAATACTGGATGAAACTAAACCCTAAGTTGGACATAAACTACCTTTTCTAGTTTCGTCATTGATTATACTAGAATTTCAAAATAGCAAAATTAACAAAAAGTTTGTTTTACGAGACTCCTGACACTCAAGATTTTCAATTAATATAGACTTGAGTCGAAAAGGACTCTGAAAGAGAACGCGACATATCTTCTTCAATCAAAAAATTTGATTCGAAATCTTACATAATGATCAGTGACAAGTTGAAGTTTAAGAATATTTGATTTCATCCCTAAAAGATAATTGCGTGCTGCAATTTGGCCATTGAACAACAATTCAATCCCAAATTGGTGGGAATCTTGATCATTTTCAAGGTGGATATCTCCCAACAAAAATTTCGATATTTAACAGTGGAATTTTAGCAATAGAAACAATGTCATGAATTATATTTCCGTTCTTCTGAAAAAGAAATTATTATTGATTGTAATGATAGAATTAATGACAAATTATTTATATCTGTCACTAAATCATAGGACAAAATTACTTATAGAATTAGTAATGGATTTAATTTTTTTCTTAAAATTATCAACGGCTTTAACAAAAGACTGATTGTAAGAAATTTAAAAATATTATTAAAAAATTTAAGTCCTTTTTTTTCATAAATAGTAACAAAATATTAACAATCCAATAAAATATCACTAAAGTAGTATTATATCATTAAAATTAATTATATTTCGTGGCTAAGCTGTGAATGTAGCCAATTCGTGACAAGTGCTCTCAATTTCTGCGAGATATCGTTCTTTTCTCTCTTCCTTCTACTTATGTGCTTCTAATGCCTCTACCACCATCTTCTAACCTCTCTATTGCCACTTATCACTTCCATGAGTTTCCTTATTGTATGATCTCTTTTTTAATCAATTGCTTTCCTGAGAAATGTTAGCTATAATACTTGGGGGTTGTCCACCTATTTTATAATCATTTGGATGATGGAATTTCCGTCAATGAATTTCAGCTTAGTGATGTATATAGATATCGCTAATCTTAACTATTATTCATTTTAGGCCAAGGTCAGTTCACAAATTTTGTGATAGAAATTAATAATTGATGACAAATTTCATCATTAATTAAATTATTAATACATTGTTTATTTATGTACCGGATGTGGTAGTTAGTTTTTTAGTGACAAATTTTTTCACTATTTTTTTTTTGTAGCGTCTAATCACCGCTTAGCCTACCTAGGTTATCTATTGTAAATTAAACAGTTATGTGGTACAAACATATCACATATTCATTAAATTTAACATGTATATATAGCAAAATCGTTTAATATACATGAGAGACAGCCGGGTGGGGGGAGGCGAGAGAGAGAGAAGAAGAGATCTTCAAATCATTTAATATACATATAATATCTCAATTTCGACATTAAGATACCAAAAAAATTTCAAGAGACGACATTAAAAAAACATTATACGATTTATGATTTTGATTATGTGCGCAATAATATTACACCCACATATTTATGCTCACACTTTCATCCATTCCCTTTTACATGCAAGTGGGATTTAGATTCTAGATCGCACTTGTACGTGTGAGGGAGTGGAGAAATTCTTGCTCCTCAAGTAGGTATATAACTTATATATCCTAAATTAACAAAACATTACCACATAATTAAAGAGGATATTGAAAGAATTGATTATTTCACAATGAAATGATAATGTTTTAATGGTTTGGAACACATAAGTTATGTGTTCATTGGCAACTAAAAGTATCTCACATGTATGGGAACAAGAATGTGATTTGATATTATTATGCTTTTGTATTGTTAAAAAATATGTAAATGATTATACGTTCATTCTCTATTTATTCTTTCTCAAGTTCACAATTTTATGGATTTTATTATCTATTAGAGAAAAGCATATAATATATTTCTAAAAAGAAAGTGTATCAAGTACTATTTACCAAAAACTTTGTTTTATGATTTTTATACCCTGTGAGTCATTAGACTCTATGTATTAAGTTTTTTATTAGGAAATTTTATAGAAGAACTAATTACTCAATAAGTATTTCTTGTTTGTTTTTATAGAAAATGGGTGGAAAGAAAATTCAACAAAAGAAAAGAAATAGAAAATAATATTTTCCTTTACTTAGTTGTAGAATAAAAAAGGAATAAAAAAGAAAAGCAGTAAAAAAAGGGGTTAGATCCACCAAAAGGTTTTCTTAGTACATAAAGATAGAAAATGAGTAAAAAACTAATTTATTACAATTTTAACCTTGAATTTATTTAACTTCAAAATTAACTTATTAATTTAAAGGATAAAATTATTATTCAATTTAACTTAATTTTTTTCTCTTACTTTTTTTATCTAAACAAGTAAAGAAAAAATATTTTCTTGTTCTTTTTTTTCCGTTTATTTTTTTACACTTCCAAACAAGAAAAGGAAAATTCTTTTCTTATTATTTTCTTCTATTTTTTTATTTACAGCCAAGAACTTTTTTTTTTCTTCAAATTGTTGCTGCTAGCACACGTTTATTGTCCTTAGAAACTGACTTCCGAAAAAATTTAAGCCATTGACTTTTATGAGGTAGGAAGCTTCAAGGCCATGAGGTGATGAAGAAAAAGAATGCCATATTTACATGGAAAAAGGCAAGAACCTTTTAGTTGGTAAGAGAAGCTTTTTCATTCCTCGCACGTGCATAAGCGTGTGTACATCCATGCATGCATGCACGGGCCGTGATTCAGATCAACAAAAGATGAGATAAAGGAAATTTCCTTCTCTTTTTTTTTTTTTTTGTTGTACGAATCACGAGCTTCTCGACCATGGTAGGTTCTGCAAGACTACGACTCCACCCTTTCTTTACTTTATCATACTGCGTCCATTGGAATCTCCTCATTAATTAATATCATGAAATTTGCTTTCATAAAATACAAGAAGATACTTCAGAATGACTGCCGTGTACCAAAGAAATTCTCAATCAAATTTGTGGTTTCAAGACTTTTGATTTAAAAAAAAAAGTGAAATAAATTGTCTTTCTTTATACATAATTAAGACAAAACTAAATACTGATTTATGATTTTCATTGTTTATATATGTAAATTTTAAGTTATAGAGTATTGAATCCTAAACCAAAACTCACAATTTCAATTTTGCGACGGTACATCCTTAAAAAAAATTGTGATTTTTTATAGAAGTTTAACGTAAAAGACTTGTTATTTACGACTCTTCAAACAAAATTTTGCAACTTTTTTTAATAAAAAGCTGCATGTTTATAACGATTTTGTATGCTAATGCATAAAAATTAAAAATGATTTTAAAAAAATTTCAACTTTTATGAAAAAATTTGCAACTTTTCATAAATAAGTTGTAATAATTTATATAAAAATTATAATTTTTAATGGTAAATTATAAAAATACGTGTCAATACAATTTTTTTGTAGAATATGTTAAATATAGTCCTTCACATAAATTATTAGTCTTTAGTTTATTTTTTAGATACATTTGTAAATCCAATATTTGGTCTCACAAACTTCAATAGTTGTCATCGTGTATAAAGCATCATCATTAGAATGAAAAAAGTGGATATTTGATCATTGGAGTCTAAGCTGAGAATATTGCCCTTCTAGTTCTGGATGAAACTGTATGTATAATAATATTGTTACATCAAAGAACACGTTTTGATCTTTACCAAACAAAATTTTACTCGAGAGTAGTAGATCTAAAGTTTATTTATTTTTTTAACATATTGTGCATATCAAATTGTTATTGCCATTACATATTTTATGCTTATTCACTTTTAACTATACTTTAGTCGGAAAAACAATTATATTTATAGTGTCTATTGTTGAGAGGCAGATAAACACTTGCAAATAAAAAAAAAATTATGGAACTATATATATATAGTGTCCATTGTTGGAAGGCAGATAAACACTTGCAAATAAAGAACAAAATATGGTTGGCAGAGAAAATAAGAAAATTTTTATTTGATTATAAAATTATCATCCATAATAAAATATCAAGTTACACCTTTAAAGTTATTTATATTTTTTATTTTTAAATTATACATTTAGAATTATAATTTCTAAAAATAAATTATAAAAATTATTATTAAATAAAATTTTTATGTAGTAAAATATAAATAAAAATCATTTATAAAAATAATAAATGAGCAGAATCAATAACTCATTTTAAAAATATTGTATTTCTTTTTTTATTATTATTTAACAGTAAATTTGGCTGTGAAGGAAACAGCGCAGCTCGGACACCTAAGCCTCTGAAGAGGTCAACGCAGAATGGTGATACTATGTCCTTTTTCTTTAGGTTTATAATTTTTAATCCTAATACGTCAAGCCGCATTAGAGTGCGTGAGCCGACTAATGCGGATCTAACGTTATTTATTATTATTATTATTTCAGAATGAGCATGTCTGTCCTTTTATTCCGGTCTTATGCAAATTTATATACAATGAATTAAATTAGTACAAACCATGCAATCATGCATTCATATTTCCAAATATTTAAATTGCAAGCTGTATTTATATATTATTCTTGCATGTATGTCATTTTTCGAATATGTAAATCATATATTCTCAGCGACCAACAGCATGATATATTAAGTAATGAAAAGAATATAATAACATGACCCTTTATAATTATAAAAAAAAAAATGCTTATCAGAGTTACCATATATAGCTAACATCAACCAATCCTTAATATTGAGAAATTCTTTTATAAATTTAGACTTTTCTTTGTAAATTGTATAGGATAAATGTCCATAATACAAAGCATATACTATATTATATTTTATAGGGTGTGCATTTTTCTGTACACGTTCCCACTCAAATCACAATCCTTATGGTTTTATTTTTTTTTATTTAAGTGATGAGATTTCAAGATTGAAAATATTTATATTAACGTTTTCATTATTTTTCTTAATTTTTGTTCCAAAACAATCTTTTATTTACGTTTTCATTTTATATTATCAGTTTTTCCTTTTAATTAAATTTCAGCAAAAATGGGGCACAATTCTTATAAGATAGAAAGCTTTCTTAATAATTAATTATTTTTATTCTTTTTCCATATAGTTCACAAATTTATGTATATCCGACTAGAAATCAAACTTCCACTAATTTATTTACATTACTTGGTCCGTAGAACCAGTGAACTTTTGAATCACAAATTCCAAAAGGTTAATGTGATTTATATTATTGTTTTGGAAAATAGTTTTTTGTACATGTAGAGTTATATAACTAAGCTTTTCTCTATTTAATTTGTTTGTGCTGAGCTGTAGTTGTGGGTTTAGATCTGTGTGGATGCTAGGGTAGGAGGATTATGATTCCATTTTGATTTTAGATGGATATATGTCTCTTTCTCTTTACCCTATTTAGTTTATATATGTATTTTGAATTCATTACTATAAAATTATAAATAAAAATCAATCGATAAGCATTAGTCAAAGTTAACATTAATATCTATTTTGACACAATAATATTTTTAAAATTATTTGAAATATTAATTACAATAATGAATAATAAACGAAATCTACTCTATTTGGATGTGGTGACATTTATAAAATTATTAAAAAATTTATCATAATAATTAAAAATATAATTGATATCTATTTAGATGTGGTAATATTTTTGAATATATTAAAGAACTTAATATGTCAATTTTTCACTAAATTGACATCCCATGCAAACCATTATTCTATGGAGTACTAAGCAACTTAATATATCAAATATATTCAAGAACCGATATTGAAAGTGATGTAAGCTATGGTAGTTTTATAAATATGGGCTAATTTTGTATACTTGTTTCATATAAAACCAACATTGTTTATTAAAGACATTTGCTATTTTTAACTTATGTTTAAACTTTTTGCTTGCATAACTTTCATTTCACTCTTTATTTCATTATCATTTTTGCTTTTTAAAACTTATGTTTTGTGGTGATAACCTCTGCTTTTATTATTTCTCCAATGATTCTCAAACTTTCTACCACATTTGCCATTTTATTCATAGTTAACTCCAAGCTAGTTTTTGTCATCATAACCATTCTTAAATATGACATCCTTCATCATTTTCATTATTTATTTTTTTTAAGTATTGGTAAATCATTTGACCTTGTTTGGTTATAAGTTGTATAAATGTGTATCTATTTTGTATAGTGACATTGCAATAGCCTATTTCTTTGCTAAGTTTAAGCTTATATTATATATTAGGTTTGATGATATTTTTAGGGTTTAGTCGCTTTCAATATATATGGTTATACTAATGCACTATTTCGTAATAATGCATTTATCATTTTAAATTGTTACCTTTGCCATTGTATACTATTGTAGTGATCAAATGGTCTAAGGTTATCATATCATGGAATAAAATCCTTTTGGCTCTCTAGTTTTGTAAATTAGTGGAGGAGTTTGTAACATATGATGATTGTTGTACTTTATGTTTAATTACTTGTAATGTAAAGTTATATGTTTTGCTATTTATGCAGCATTTGTTATAAATATAATTTATTTAACTGCCTCATTCTTTATTAGAATATGAAACTTTTGGAAGGCTAACTATTCCCATGTAAAAAACTAAGAGGGATCCCATAACATTAAGGTTTATTGCCATAATAGAAGTTAAAGGTGAAGAGTTATATGTTAAGTTTAATGCCAAAGGATAGACAATAAGTTGAAATAAAGTACCATTAAATAGTTACATTAGATTGTTAGCCAAATCAAAATAGCCATAGGTTATATAGATCGGAGGCATATCCCATTAGCATTAAAGTATAACCTTTGGGAGGAGGCCTTGCTATGTACACTTAATTATTTTTCTTTGTGTTAAAGATACATAAAATTATATTTGTATAATAATCACATGTAACACTTTCATGTGTATTTTTTTAAAGAATGTTTTTAATCTTCCTAACATCTATCAAATGCAAAGAAAAGTACTATCATGGGCAAAGAATGGTGAAAAGACTTCAAGAAAAGGTTGAGGTAAGAATATGTCAATCCTTAAACTAAGAAAAAATAAAACCTATTTCAAAAATTCAACTCCATCAATTGACAATTATGGAAGAAGTTATGGAACAACATGGAATCCAATGTTTCTATGTAATTTGAGCATTCTAGTACCCATTTCTACTTAATATCTTTTGTGTATATTATTTGTACTTATAAACTCATATATATCCTTTTGTTAATAGAAGTTAAGTATGGAAAATTAGGAAAGATGAAGGAAAAATATATATCCATATAGGTTCTCTTAGGGAGGCTATCAAAGGCTAGAACAACAGTTAGTGAAAGAGAAAGTTGCTAAAGAAAGGCTTACTTTAGCTAAAGTTGATAAAACTGATGAGGGACCTTCCATTTCTTATATAAAGTTATAAAATAGAGCCAAAGTTAATTTACAAGGCAATATATGACCCTAGAGAATTAGGTTATTGCAAAAAGGAATGTAAATATTCAATTCAAATCATATTAATTATTTGGAAGCTTTTGTGTCATGTGAAAATAATTTAATTATCCATAGTTTGTTGAATACTAAATTATAGTTTCACATAACAACTCTTCTAAGGTGAGTTACGGCTAGTTGGGAAGAAGGATATTTTCAACACAATGTTAGGATCTGAGCAGCATTCTAACTATGTTCATGGTGTTGGACTTATGTTGGCCTTGGTGACTACTTTGGCACATCAACGATTATCCAATGGGATCTTTAGGCTCTTAGTTGAAGGACCTTATAGTGAGCATCACCTATGATATGGAACTCAACTTAATTTGGATCAAATAACAAAAATACAATAAATGTGAGAGTAGCATATGTTGACATAGTAGTAGCTTCATACTTTAATGGACCAAACTACCTTCTAATGGATCGAATAATCGAGTTCTATAGTACTTTGCTTGGCTAGCCCTTTTGACTATTGCTCATATGATGGATTTAGCTCTTATAGCTACCTCGTAACTTACTTCTAAGACTACTGATTAATAAAGGGTGCTAAACCCATTTGCCACTAATATGTTCAATGTGCCAACACTTCCATTTTTACCACCAACACAAACATTACAAAAATCATATTGAAAATAAATATAAGCTTAAACTCTTATATTTTTCCATATATATCTTTGAATTAAGTTTCCACTAGTTTAGGTTCATATGAAAAAAGTGAAGTCTTATATACCCTTGATGATGGAAAAACCACCTATATGAAGGTCATGACCAGATAGTTTTTTTAAAATCTATGAGCTCTACTATCAACCATTATTGGACAATTAAGTTAAGATGGTGGCCAATAAGCCCTTAAGTCACATTTTAAGGTGTTAATGCCAAATAATGAAGTTCAAATAATAGACGAAGCCCATAAAACCTTCATTGCATAGTCAAAAGCCTTTGTTCAATTCTAGCAAAGGTATCAACATGTATCCTATTGCTTACTTTTTTATATGGTTGAACTTATATTAGTTTTTTGGTTTAAGTCTACTAATATATGATCTATATTTCAATAACCTTTTGATTGTAACATAAAGTTTGAACACTTATGAGGCTTAGGTCTAACTTATGATAAAGGCAGAAATGATGGAAGCATTTTATCTATTGTTCTCTAAGAAGGATGCCACCTTGTAACTCTTAAGGAAAGAAGAGCTCAATGTCATTTGCACATTACTATTGGTGAGGTGAGTTTATTTTATCTTCTTTAAACAAATACTATTTACTTTTGATTGGTGTCTTAATAATTATTTAGCTTATACCCCTCATGTTATAAGTATTGTTATGATTATTGTGCCTACCCAAAGTTGAAAGCCCATGATGGATTCTTATATCTATATCATTTCGATTATTAGGCCTAAACTAATATTAGGAAGATGTTACATTACTTATAAAACCTAAAAAACAATATCATTTCGTGCTATACCATAAGAGGATAAGTCTCATGTATGTGTTATAGTTGTGATTGTGCAATCTTTGTAAGTTGATTTTGATATTTCATTATGCCATTGTATTATAAATATTATTAGATGCTTGTCGTAGTATACCCAATAAAGAAGCTCATATTCTAGTTAGATACCTTAGGCAAAGCATCATAAATGACCATAAGGCAAGTACTACATAGTGTTTTGGAGGTATGCCACAAGTAGTACCTAGTATTGAAAAGGAAAGGTGAAAAAATTAGGATAAGTTAATACGAAGATAAGTTTTTTAAGTAGAAGTATGACATATTGAAAATGAAAGTATGTGCATCAATTAGATGAAACTAATGAAAGTATGTGCATCAATTGGATGAAACTAACCTATTATTTTATTGTAATGCCATAAATAAAAGGAAATCTAAAGTATAGCTATCAAGTCATATGATATATGGTCGATATAATACATTTTCAATGAAATCAGCTTTTGGCAATTGTATCTCTTAATTTAGAACTCCTTACATGCTTAAGTATTTAAATTAGTTGTGATGCTAATATATTAGTTGTGTACAAATTGTTGTGATTCAACAACAACCATACATTAAACATGATATTGATAAAGTGTGAGAGCTTTGGGTATGGTATTTCTTGAAGCTGCAACTAAACCATAATGAATGATTTTGGTTCTATATATCTAAATATGTAGGTTAAAGTTATAACTTGTTCTAAATTTTGATGATAGTGATTTGATTGTAAATAAGAAAGTTTTGATTTTCTATTTTTTAACTAAGGCTATTGTATTTTGATGTATAAACAAAAGTTCAAAAACTTTATATAAAGGTTAAACATTTGTTCTTGTTTTTGTTATTATCAATTGGCATCTATTTCTATTGTTGTTATTAATTGGTTATTTCTCACTACTATAAAATTATAATTCTATATTATTAGAGAAATGTCAATCAAAAGTAAAATTGATGTATAACATTTTTAAAATTATTAGGACTAATAAGATAATGATTTGTGCATACAACCGATATTTATTTTGATATGATTATATTTTTAAAATTTCTAAAAAATTTAAGATGACATTTAAATATTGCTGAAAAAAATAAGAAAACGTAAGATAACAATTTCAAAATTAACCAATGTTTATTTGGATATAGTGGCATTTTTGAAATTATATTTAGGAAACTCGTTACATCATTTTTTAATTTAATTAATGTCATTATATATGGCATTTAAAGATTGCTGAAAAAATAGAAAAATTTAATATATCAGTTTTAGAATTAACCAATATCTATTTGCATGTAGTAACATTTTTTAAACTATTAAAAATTTTAAGACATTAGTATTTTACTTAACTGATGTTATACTATATGGCATTTAAAAATTATAGGAAAAATGAAAGAAACTTAAGATATCAATTTTAAAATTAATCAATGGTCTATTTGAATGTAGTGACACTTTTAAAGTTATTAAAAAACTTAAGACATTAGTTTTTTTACTTAATTAACATCAAACTATATGACATTTAAAGATTATTAAGAAAATAAAGAAACTTAAGATGTTCAATTTTATAATTAACTAATATTTAAAGATATTACAAAAGTCTAGTAAGAATCCTAAATATAATGACATTTTTTCTCTATAAAAAATTAGATCTTTTTTTTTATAATCACTCTAACTTTCCCTCTTATTTGTTTTCAAGTTCACAATCTTTGTCTCTATCTAGGTCTCTTTATAAAATCTCAAATGTTCTTTTACCTTGCCACCATACGTCAATAAGCTACTAATACTTATTCAACTAATATCGAGCACAAAGTAAATGCTCGATTCTAAGCCATTAGTTTAAGATATAAGAGATGCCTTTCTTACATCTATTTTAAAATCCTTATCTCTATCCTTTATCATATATTAGCGAGCTATCGATACTCCTTTAACCAAAGTCAATGAGTTAACAATATTTTTTCCATTAACATTGAGCACAAAACAAATGTTCTATTCTAAACCAATAGCTTAAAATATAAGAGGTACATTTCTTACTTCTATTTCTCAAATTTTTGCCTCTTCCATTTAGCAAACTTTTTGCATAATTTTTTAAGAGATATTTATTTGTGTTTCTATTATATAATTTCTAAGGTTATGTCTAAATTTTAGGTGTTTATTATGTTTTTGATAAAATTTTGCAATGAAGTTTGAAATTGGTTGAATAGTGATGACAGATAGGGAAAAAGTGAAAAAAAAAAAGTTCATGAAAATGGTCAATTTTAGCTATTTCAAGAGAGTAAATAGATATCAGAGTGTATAGTTAGATAAATCTTGAAAAAGTTACATGAAATCAATACAAATTTGTTCTTAATGAATAACTAAGCATGAAATTATAACCTTTTAGATTTTTTAACTTAAAATAGATTTTTCATGAAATGTTAAATTTATTTAATTTTGATTATAAATATTCTATTTAAGAAGTAAAAGGCCAACATTATAAAAATATTATGCAAATATTTCATTTAATTTTTTTATTAAAAATTGACATAAAATATAAAAAAATTAAAAAGATGATATTTAAAAAAAAATCCAATGTGATAACTATTTTTCATGATAGTTATATAACTAACATCATTAATGAATATATAGTAATGTCCAATTAGATGTTGGTTAAAAGCTAATGTGTAAGCCAATTAGCTATTTTATAATAATGTCTGATATAGATTCAAAAAATTAGGTGGTATTAATGAGGTCAGTTCTTTACCACTTAGTAACATATTAGATAATAAGACATTGATCTTTAGTAAGTACTCATTGTGAAAGGTCAAATTACCATGTCAGTTATTTTATAAATAATCGATGTTATATTGTTTCTTAATAAGATGATGTCATTGTCAATTAGATGTTGATTTTCTAGTTTATAACAAGCATATAATCTAATGTTTATTACAAACGGCATCACCATTTTAAAAGTTAGTTTTATATAGAAAATCAATGTCTAAAAAAAACAATGTCACTTGATAACTTTATAAAACTGTCTAGCAGGAGTTGAAAACAAAGAGTAAAATATTGGTGCTAATTGTAAATTTCATCTTAAAACTCTTCCAATTCTAAGAAGGTATTCAAAATGATGCTTTAATTAGTGAGATATGCTCACTTTGCAAGCTTATGTTTTTGCTTGCAAAATCTTAGATTTTGTATTTATGCTTACAAAATCAATGTTGTTAGCTCATCATTAAATATGTGAGATTGAGTACTCTCTAAAAAAAACATAACCTATAAATGTAAGGATTTATTTAAGTTTTGTGCTTGCAATTTATTTTTCATTTTAATAATTAATCATATTTTATTTTCTATCATTTTGATATAGTTTTTACATGTTTGTATAAGTAGAAAATTTAATTTCATTTGTCTTTTTTAACCTTTAAAGGTATTATTATACATTAATTTTTAATAGAAGTTCATGCTATTTATAGGTATTGGATTTATAAGTGATTTTTTAAGAAATGATAATCTCATATATTGAGCAATATGTATTTAAACAAATTTAACAAAACATACTTCTTTGATTGTGGTATTTGATATAACCTTTTACTATTTTTACACTTTTGATATTCAATTTTTTTAAAATCATTAGCATTAGGATTCTATAATATCATAGGAGATGTTAATTTATAGTTCTAGTTAAGGTGTTTTATAAGGAGGAATACAAGGAGAATAGGGAGGACCATAGAGGGAAGAACAAGAGGATCGGGTTAGAGTTTAAAAGGTAGCAAAATATGTAATATTAATTATTTAACGAATTTAACATGGTATTTAAGACATTACACATTAGTTTTATAAAAAAAATGGCATTAATGTTATTTCCTATAATGCTTCAAAGGAAATGACATTGGTTGTTCTCAATATAATAATTAATGTTATTATTATTTTTCACAACGGTTATATAACTAATGTCAAAATGGATATATAATGATGCTTGATTAGATGTTAATTGAACACTAACATGCAATTCATTAAATAGATGATATTTATTTACATTTCTATAATGGTGATTATAACATCCTTACTAGCACTTGTCTTGCTTATTATGAGAGTATGAGGGAAATTAAGTTTAAAGAAGCAAATGGTCTGTTAATAGGGGTGTTTGTGTCCTCATTCTGGTTAGTCTCTATAGTTCATTTTTTAATGATTTTGTTACATCTATCATATGTCAATTTTATCATTATAAATATGAAGGTTAAGATATCAATTTCATGTAGATAAGAATTTTAAGCTTAGTATAGCAAACATTCTCTATAATTTATTTTCAGTTCAAACTCATAGTTAATGATAGAATCAAAATAGATATACCATATTTCTTATTTACACAAGAGCATATAAATAATGCATATTGTGAATTGATATTTAATTTTTTTAAGCATATGTTTTATTGAAAGTTTGATGATATAATTAAGTATTTATTTAAAATAGTGGTAGACAATTTAACTAGCCATATTTAACAAATTCAAAGCATATCATGAGTGCTTTTTTACTAAATCAATTGGAATTGAGTAATATTTTTTAATATTCAAACATCATATATTGTCATAACCTAACCTGGGCATATGATCAGTATTGACAGTCCATCATAAGCAACCTCTTACAAGCCTCACTTTTGCATTATGTGATACTCAACACGACTTAACACAATATTAATGCAAAGATCACCTAATTTATACATAAACTAGTTATTGATCAATTATGCAACAATTCCCATATACTAATATCATAAGTACTATTCATGACATAATTAATATAAATGCTAAATCTAATAGTCAATTTCACTTACCAATGCAGTGGAAGATTCTTAAGTGAACCTATCTTTGTCTAATCTAAATAATGATTATGCACCTATAGGAATAAATTCCATAAAGAAAAAAAGGAAATGAAATAGTAAGTTTTCTTGAAACTTTGTAATAATCACTCTAGCTAAAATCAAAATCTAAAATTGTAATTTTCAAGAATTTACCATTGCAATTTTAAAAATGCTTAACATATGTCTCATTTGCTAAAGAATAAAAACTATCCAAACCTGTATAAAGGACGAGTCAATTTCAAATGAGGGTCTTAGATTTACCTTTTAACCTTTTAAGGATGCAGTAAATATGCACACATATACCCATATTTATATTGACACACACACTTATATAAATTTTAAATAATAATAGTTCCAATCCAAATGCTATTTAAGTACTATCAATTACTTTTAGTAATTTTATATACCAATCATGAGAAAGTTTAAGCAATATACAAAATTCCAAACATAACAAATAGATTAGGCATTTTTATGACTTTCGATAATATTATTCTTTCATAAACTTAACCTTAATCTTTTAAAATTAGCCTTATCCATTCACAAATATGCACATAAATCTAGTGCATAAGCTACAATATAAGTATATCATTGCCCTTATTATCATCAATTCAAGTACAACTTATAATATATATATATATATATATATATATATATATATATATATATATATATATATATATATTCTAAGAACTCGGGTTCACATATTTCATTTGCAGTAGTTTACAAGTAAATTAACCTTATCTATTAACTCATTACAAGGAAAATACACGTAACACATCCACATTTCAATGAGTTCACCTCCATATTCACATGTTGAACCAAACTCCTATTGACTAAGCTATTATATAATTATATCACAACCAAGCTCACGAGTTGTATGAAATTTCCCAATGTCTTAAGTATCCATATTTTAATCAACCAAATTACATTAAACATTTATAGGAATTAAAACTTGCTTTCAGAAACTTTACATGAGTGATATTATGATAAATAGCTCTTGGAATCAAATCAATACAGAATAATTGTTTTCTACCTTAGCTAAATTAATTTATGAACTAATTCAAGGAAGCCTAATTTATATTATGTATAAGGTGAATCGATTCAATATAAAGGGGATTGGTTTTTGACCTTAATGAATAGATTCAATAATTAATTTATTATACTTTAATTTTAATTTTTTTAAAGAGAATTAATTTATAAGTCAATTCACCATTACAAAAATCACATTTGATCAATCGATTCAAGTACAAACACTCATAGAATTTTTTTATTTTTCATTATTTACTTAACATAAAATTATTAAAAATTCATTCTTTTGATAAAAATACCTAACTAAATCACCAAATAATGTAACTTTAATGCTAAACCTTTTATATCTACTACAAACTTCATAATAAAATACATTCTAACTCAAATTTCATTTTTGAATACACCTACATAAACCTTAAGCAAAAATATGGAAATCAAAACTAACATTAAGTAGGACATTACTCAATTGATTTGAGATAAGGGGGTAGAAGGAAGATTTTACTAAAAAATTGATTCATTCCCCAACAAAAGGAAAAAAATTAATTTAGGACAAATTCCACTAAGGGCTCAAATCTCTCATTTTCCTAATCAATTCTTGATTTAGTTACATAAAAAGGAAGAAGAAGCAAGGAAAATTAACATACCTAGATTCCTTGAAGATTAGAAGTGTGAAAGCTCTAGATCCTAGTGAGAAAAAGTAAAAGGAGAAGAAAAGAATGCTCTTAAGCTTTCTAGTGAGATGAAAAATGGTGAGAAGAGTAAAGAGAATTGGAAGAAGTTAGGTGAAGAAAAGAAAAAGGGCAATTATCCATAAGGTAATTTAGTGAAGACAAGCGTGAGGCTCTTACTTCCTCTTAGATTATGAACTTAAGAAAACTTGCTACTTCATGTTATACCACAAAAGGTAAGTTTTACTTTACATATTATTTGTGATTTTTTCTTAAATAAATTTTATCAACTTTTATGCAATTATATTGTAGAAACCGTTAGATTCTTGTTATAGTGTTCTAAGGAGGAAGGTTGTCTATTAGTTACATTTTTTATTGGAAGAAGTAAGGTTCACTTTTAGAAAAGTACTTGGAAGGAATTCTGGTGATTGTATACAAGAAGGGCATACAACTGGATGTGAAAAATAAAAATTTAACTTTGGTTAGATCCTTTATTGTAACATGTTATAAATGGAAGCTTGTGCATTAATGGGACTAAACTGACCTCCTATTTTATTGCAATGCCTAAGATAGCTTGAAAATATAAAGTGTGACTACTACATCATACACTTTATGTACAATTTGTTATGTGCTCATAAAATCTTGACTAAGGTAATCACTTATTTATTTATAGATCATTATGTACTTAATTAACTAAATTAATCTTCATGTTAACATATTAATTATGTTTAAATTACAATGCTTCTAGATCAAGTCAAAACCTTACATTCAAGAATAGTTTGATGAAATTAAAGAGATTTGAGTAGGAAATTTCATTGAGATTGAAGCTTAATTGTAATAAATAGTTTTGGGTGTTCCAAAATATAGTTATAATTAAATTTGCTATAAATAAGTTGTTGATAGTTAGTTTGGGTGTTGTAATTTATTGTATTTTGATATGTAAATGAAAGTTCAAAAAATATATATAAGAGCTTAGCAATTGGTTACATTTTTGTCAATTTCTATCTCATTCTACAAGTGTCAATTGTAATTTATTTTTATAAGTGTTAATTAGTTATTTCTAATTTTATTTTTATAGTTGTCAACTAATTATTTCTAACTAGTCCTTTTTAAAAAAATATGCATGAAAAGACATTAATTTTTACTTCTTTAATTTATAATGTCAATTGTTCATGAAAAAAAGATGTCATTAAGTTTAATAATAGGACAATGTTGTTAATATCAGTAATTTGTTAATAACTAATGTCATTCTTTTTATTAGTAGGATGATATCGTGTTATTTACACATTGGTCTTTTATCAATAACTGACATCTAATCTCTTAAACTCTTCCTATTTCTAGTACGAGTTGAAAATAAAATAAAGAAAATACTAGCGATAATTGTAAACTTTATTATGTAATTCTTCCCACTTTGAAATGATTCTCTTTCTAATAAAATATGTTATTTCCAATTTAAAGATAATCTTTACTTTTGTGTTTTTCTTTACCTTCTTTTTTTACAAGAATGAAGTTCTATTAGCCTATCATTAAATTTATGAGGTTGCATACTCATTGAAAAAAATTCATAATTTAAAAGTAAGGATTTGTTTAGTTTTTATTTTTTTTCTACAATTTAGTCTCCATTTTTATAATTTATCATATTGTGTTGGTTATTAATTTGATTCAACTTTTATAGATTTGTATAATTACGAAATTTGATTTCATTTATCTTTTTTATTATTCAATTGTATTATCTACTATTTATTTATATGAAATATATACCATCATTTTCTCAAAATTTAATATACCATGAATGATTTAGGTATTGTATATAACCTTTCACATTGGTCTTTTATTAATAACTAACATCTAATCTCTTAAACTCTTCCTACTTTTCACACAAGTTGAAAATAAAATAAATAAAGCACAGCGGCAATTGCAAATTTCATTATGCAACTCTTCCACATTTGAAATGATTCTCTTTCTAATAAAATATATTACTTCCAATTTGAAAATAATCTTCAATTTTATGTTTTTTTTTTACTTTTTTTTTATAAGAATGAAGTTCTATTAGCCTATCGTTAAATCCACGAGGTTGCATACTCATTGAAAAAATTCATAATTTAGGAGTAAGGATTTGATTAGTTTTTATTTTTTTTCTTTCTACAATTTAGATTCTAGTTTTATAATCTATCATATTTTGTTAGTTATTATTTTGATTCAACTTTTATAGATTTGTATAATTAGGAAAGTTTATTTTATTCATCTTTTTTATTATTCAATTGTATTATCTACTATTTATTTATATGAAATATATACTATTATTTTCTCAAAATTTAATAAATGCTCATCATATTTACAAGAATTGGATTCAAGAATATTTTTCTATAAAGTGCTAACTTTTCATATTGAATAACAAGTATTAAGATAGTATTCAACATAAAACCCATGAATGATTTGGGTATTTTATATAATCTCTTATAATTTTCAAACTTTTGTTACAAAAATTATTCTTTATAATTGTTGTTATTGGAATTTTGTAAAATTATAGGAGATATTATTTTCTATTTCTGAGTATAATGTTTTGCAAGGTGGAATATATAAGGGATATAAAGGATCAAGGAAGGAGGAACTAACAGAGAAGGTTAGGATTGGGATAAAGGATCCAAGAGGGAGGAATTGAAGGAGTCAGAAGAAGGTTAAAGATGGGTGGGTGCAAAATATACCACATTGATTATTTATATTAATTGAATTGATATAGTTAACATTAAAGGTCAATTGTTTATAAAAAAATCAACATTGAATGTTATTTGTCAAGATGCTAACAAAAGATGTGAAGTTAATTTTTTCTATATATTAACCAATGTTATTATTTTTTTTATAATAATTATATAACATATGTTAAATTCGATATATAATGATGTTGGATTAAATATTAATCATAAATTGACATTTAATCATTTAAATAATTGATGTTAATTAACTATTTTATAGTCATGTAAGTAAAGATGGACCCCAAAAATTTTGTCTATATGGGAAAATATATATACTTACAAAATAAAATTTTATTTATTCTTAAAAATAAAAAATAATATAATCACAAGTAATTACTTAAGAAATTCAAGAATAATTAAAAATAAAAAATGTTATATACATTGAAAATAGAATCCAAAATTAGTTTTTGAATCTTTTATATCAATTGGATTAAATTTTATAAGTTTGTCTTATCATTGAAAACCTTTAATTTACATTCAAAATTCAATTTCAAATCCCACTTTTGATGCATATAATATTATTATTAAAAAGTACATATGTCATAAAAGGCTATTATAAATAATTAATTCTCTAAATATATGCAAATTTGCTATATACATCTTGTCATAAATGTTAAATATTATCTTTTAAATGAGTGAAAATGATGCAAGAAGAATATATTGTTTTAAAATATTATCCTTAAATTCAATCCCAAAAGGTTAAGATAAAATATAGAAACAATACATAACAATATGTCATTTTAATGTTGTTTATCTTATAATAAGGTAAAATTGCCTTTCAGTCCATAGTAACAACAACATATAGTTGAGCCAAAAATTATTAGTTTAGCATAGATATAAAGTGTACACAAAATCTAGAATTTAAAGGCATATGATTGAAAGGAAGGAGCATTTTAAAATAATTAACAAATATAGCACTAGGGGCAAGATTTTTTTAAAAATAAAATATTAAAAAAATTATAAAATAAATAAATAACTACTAAAAAAATTAACCTTTTATAAAGAAAAAGTTGTATAGTTGGAATAAGATCTTTTTGCTTTTAGTTTCACTTTTTGCCTCCTAAAGATGGTTCACAGTAGATAAAGTCAATACTAAAATTGTGAAACTGAAAGGATAAATTAGTAGAAGATAAAATATTGAAAAAAAAAAGGAAAGAGAAATAAAAAGTTGAAAACATGATAAAGAGAACAAAATGAAGGAGTGGTCATATAACAGGAGAAGCTAGAAACATAAACTAAGAAACAATAAAGAACAAAGAGTATTAAAGAATTCTGGAACAAATAAAAAGATTAAAGTAATAAAAAAAAGTGATCAATAATCGATCAAAATAAGAGATTGTTGGTAAAACTAAAATTCTCCAAGAAAAGTAATAAGGACAAATTAAAATAATTAATGGAGGCAATAAAATTAATACTCATAAATATTAAAAAAAATAATGGGGGTAGTTACTCTTATGGTGCAATACATAGGTCCATCCTTGAGTGCAAGGTAGTATATGTTCTTATTACTTAACTATGATATCAAAGTGAAATGTTACTACTTTCATTACATGTCCAATAGGTCCATTAACCCCCGATAGGTGACACCTTATAAATAAGCAATCCTTTGTGAAAGTTTGGGTCATACCTTTTTATATTTTCATTTTGTGTCAAGGTTTGAGTTTGTGTATGTTCCCAAAGTTTAGCCCAAGCTCATAAACCCTAATTTTTCTAGGTAGAAAGCTTGATCTTAATAGTAATTCATGCATATTTGGAATATTGAAGAAATTATCTCCATGAGAAATCATAGTGAAATGAATTGGTATAATTGAAGTAAGAGCCTTATCATATGGAGTGCTATGATAGCACTTTCGCACTAAATCCTTTATGCCTTGAACGAATAAAAAATGCTTTAGCAAAGCACTAAGATGTGATTTTAGAATGAAAAGGTGACAAATATGTGGAATGTGAATATGGCTCACATATGCTGTAATCTAGTGCATATGACTTGTCACCTTACACTTGTTCATTTTATGTAGCAATCCTAAAACACCAATATGTACACCCCATTTGAAACTCAAACTTGTCTAAAAATGAATGTTGCATTATCCCAATCCTGATTAACTTTTGAAATATGTCTTATGATTCCTTAATCTTCTCCAAAAACTTAATACTAACTCTACTCAATATTAAATGTACTTAATTTCAACTTCACCCTTATAAATACTCTTCATTAATCAACCATAACTAACCCTAGAAGGAGCTTTTGCATACTTAAACTTTGTTAGAACATACCTTTACTTGAAGGTTTTATATATTTTTCATGCCCAAATCACATATTGATAATGAAGTTTAAAGCACTTTTATTGTTTACTCTTAGCTTAGGCATGAAGTATTCATTTCTTTTCATTAAACAAGCCACTCACACAAAGAACCTTGAGCAATATCTATATTCCTTCTTTTTATATTTTACATGATTCTAGCTTTTAATATCTAATAATTAATTATCATTTAAATTAAGATTTTTTATGCAAATTTCATATTTATTTTAATTTTATTCTATCTTTTATTATTTTCATTTAAAAGAATGATTGATAACTATGGTTCTATTTCATAATAACTAATGAATATTTCATATTAATTTGTAATTTTTAATGATTTATGATTCCTTTGATTAGTGTAATAACAACTGATAATTTCAAGAAGAGTGCTTATTACTTATATAGAAATTGATGTTTTCAAAGTAATGACTGTGTTTAAGATAAAAAAAAAACTTAATGAGATTTTTACACTCCAAACCAACAATTCTAAAATAGCTTTATTTTTCCTACTTAGAAGGAATTCTTAATTAATGTATTACTACACTTTTTGGAAATATAATTTTAGCAAGTAAAAATATTTAAAAAATTAAAAAAGTATAATAAAAATTCAATAATTTAAACAACTAGTTATTTTTGAAAATCTAACTATTTAAACAACTACTAGTTATATTCTTAAAATAATACAAATCAATGCCAGAGCTTAGCTTTAGATAAAAGAAAAATTAACTATTTAAATAAATAATTATATTCTTAAATTTTAACTACCTTCTAATGCTGATGGTAGATAATACAAATCGATACCAAAGTTAAATTTTAGTTAAACAAAGAGAGGCACTTTTAACTAGTTTAGGTTTGACCTTCAAGTTTCAAATCAAATTGGTTTAAGGAGAGTGCCTAGGTTTTCATAACCAAGTTAGGGTGGACACCCAAGTCATATCACAATTGTGAGATCTAACCACTCCTTAGTCCCCGTTATCATTTAAAGGATCATGGGAATAGAAATTTTCATTCTATCCTCTTATAAGAACCAAATTAGTTATGGTCGCGATGCCTCCCAACATGGGACATAAATACTAAACAAGCATGCCTCTACCTTGTGACCAAATATTTGCTCTGCCTCTAGCTTACCTTAGTATAAATGTTGTAGTTAATGCTACTGCCATCTTGCAAAAGAAATTATAATTATTGTCCTTTGTTCATGTGGATTAAGGATAACATCAAATTTGTTATGATCAGAAACTATAGAAGCTTCTTATATAACATATGTATGTGTTCATTTTATAGATAAACAGTTTAAATTCATCTACTGGTAATGTAAAAAGAGTTTTACAAATTACACTTTCATCGATTTATATATTTTTATGTTAATAAAAATTATTAAAATAATTATATAGTTAATAAAAATTATTAATTTTTTTAATAATGCATTTTCCTTTTATCTATTAATAGTTAATATAAAATATTTTACATTGATAATGAATTAAATTTAAATTCAATGCATAATATTAAAATTTTAATTATAATAAAATTATCTTTATATAATAGTGATGATAGTAAAGAAAAATATTTTTCCTATTACAAAATTGCCTTTTAATTTAATGTTTGTTTAACATATTTAACATTGACTATCGCCCGTCATTATTTCCTTCATAGGAAATACAATACAAAGATGTTTAATGTTATTAAACATAAATTTTTATATGCAATCAACATCATCTATTATATATCATTTTGGTTAATAAAAATAATCAATATAGTATATTATTCCCCAACCTTAACCTTCTACTATCCTCCCATCTTCTTTATTTCTTGTATTTCCCACACCTTAACTAGACTAATATTTTCATCCCAATTTTAACAACTTTAAGTAAAAAAAAATTAAAAATAGTGAAAGATTACTTTAATCAGAAATGGGTGCTTCACTACTAATATATGTTGTATAATATATGAGGTTAGCATTACCTAAAAAAGTATTCTTGAATCTAATATATATAAATTCAATGACCATTCATTAAATTTCATGTATAATATTACATCAAATGCTAAAAAAATTAATGAATTTATAAAAGCAACATCAAAATGTAAGAAAACAAAATATTGCTATGAATGATACCAGAAATTAAATTATAGGAACAAACATAAAAAATTAATAAATTCTTAAATATATATTCTACATTTTTTTCAATGAATGCTAAAACTCCTATATTCAATTATAGGCTAACAAAGCTTTAATCCTGTAAAATAACTAATGATCATAAAAAAATTTGAAGAAAATCATCTTAAGATTGAAAGATAATCATATTTTATTAAAGAGAAAATCACTTTGAGGCTGGAAGAGTTTTAGAATAAAATTTGCAAATAATATTATGAGTTTATTCTTTTTATTTTTAACTCATGCCTTCCTTTTACATTGTTTTAAGTTTCCACATCAATTACTTAAAAAAGAAAAAAAACTCAATGTCTATAATAAAATTACACCATTTTACTATATAATTTTACATGTCAGCTATTAAATAAAAATCAATACCATAACATTCCATTTCATAGAGAAACCAAAACCTTTTATTTAGCTAACTTTTTCCATAATCTTTCAAGTGATAATTTTATAATTTTAGCATAAATCTTATAAAAACATAGACATAATTTTATGAATTAATAAATTTTATTTTTAATTCAACTTATTCTAAGTGAAATTGATAATATTAGAATTTTTTTTAGATTGCAAAATTTTTCTTATACAATTAAATGAATGCAAATATCAATAAATTGAATGTAAATGAAACAAATGAGAATTTAACAATCTATTACAAAAATGATGTTCTACCTTTTTATTTATTCTCATCTTAATACATCAATATACACAATAAAAAACTACGAACAAGAAACTTTAAATAAAAAGAAAATATGGTTATTTTTTACTCGTAATTTGTTTATATTATTTGAAAACTTTTGGGGTAAAGGGTGTAAATAGTTATAAAATGATGATAAATTATAGTAAAAAGAAATAACATAACTATTATTGTAATGAACTTAGTCCTTCTAATGCAAGAATAGTCATGTTACTTCTTCTCATTATAATTTTTTATTAGTTTTCTTATTTTTTCATTTTTTTGACATCTTTAAATATGTATATTGAGATTGAACCTAAACGTTATAAATTATAACAAATAAAAAAATGGATTTGAAAGGTGTAAATGGTTGCAATAAACTTAAGTCTTCCAAAGTAAAAATGGTTAAATTATTTCTTTTCATTATAATTTTTTATCAATTTTCTCATTTTTTGCCTTTTCTCAATATCTATAAATGTTCTTTTTAATATGGAATCCAAATATTATAATTTACAATGAATAATAAAGACAAATTTAAAAGGTGTAAATAGTTAAAAATTAATGATAAATTATAATAAGAAAGAGTGATATAATCATTTTTGTAATAAACTTAAGTTTCCCTATGTAAAATAATCATGTTACTTCTTCTCACTATAATTTCTTATCAATTTTTTCATCATTGATAAGACATCGCTTAAATGTTTCAAATAGAGTGTGGAAATGAAATTTATAGGCAATATGTTGAACTTTAAATGTCAATCATTAATCAAAATTGGTGTATTACATCTGTTTTATTTCATATAACTTGATTAATAATATACCTTGAAATGTCATAATTTTTGGTAGTTTTTCAATACACATTATTAGTAAATACTTAATATTTATTACACATTAAATGATCATTGGTATGCTTTTAAATGTCAATTATATCAAAAAAACTAACATGATAACTCATGCCAATTTTCTAAAAATTAATGGGTCAAAAAATTAACTTGATATTTGCATCCTAATTTTTACATCAAACAATCTATCCAAGTTTTTCAAACCACATCGATTTTTAATAAATAATCAACATTATTTAATCTCATTTTTTAATACAACTTTTGCATCTTGATAATTTTCTAATATTATCACTTTCTTAAACAACATTATTAACTTTCTACATGCCAACATTTTCCCAACAATGACTTATATAAAAATCATACTAGATAATTAATATGTTTTCCTTATATCGAAGTACTCCATAAGATTCTATAAACATTAGCCATCCATTCCTTGTAGTAATGAGTGAAATATAAGGATAACACACCCATCATTGTTAATATTTATAAATGTTTCAAATTTTATGATCATGTCAATAGCATCAAATCATGAATATCTTTTATTCATGACCATTTATTTCAGAGCAGAAGATAACCATGATTTAATGTGCAATTCATGACTATAAGATTCAAAACTTTTGTAAATGTGTAGTAAGAATAGTTATATTATTCTCTCATGCTATCTAAACAAAAGATAGAGTGAAAAAAATTATAGAGAGAATGAAAAATAATAGACATTAATTATTAAACCAAAATTGACATATAACTTTAAAAGGCTGGTGTTATAAGTTTTAATGATTTCTTGATACCTCATAAATGTCATTCTTAGTAAATATTTGTTGTCAACCTTGGCAAATACTTATCATTTATGATACGTTAAAAGACTAGTACAATATATTTAGACCTCAATTAAGTTAAAAAAAAAAACTAATGTAGTAACTACATCCCAAATTTTTTATCTAACTATTCCTTTTTTCTTCCTAATTATTCCAAACCATGTTAATTTTTAATAAATAATTGACATAAATTGTGCTTTTTTTAATACAATTTCTCTATCTTGATATTTTTCTAACAATTGCTGGTGATTTTCTTAAACAACATTATCCTGATATTTCTCCAACAATAAATAGCAATTACAAATCATTTTTCTAAACATCATCAACATGAACTAATAAATATTGTATAGTAATATCACAATTAATTATTTGATGAAATTTACAAATCATTATACATTATATATTTTTTATAAAATAACGACCTATACAAAAATTATAGTACATCATTAATATAGTTTATAGCATAACCACCCATTTTTCATGTTAAAGAGATTAAAACCATTGTTGCAAATTCTCATATATTAAAGAGATCTAATCTATTTTCCTCATGTTAAAGTACTCCATTAGATTCTATAAACATTAGTCATCTATTCTTTGTAATATCGGATGAAATATGATAACAACACATGCCATTAATGCTATGCAATTAAAATTGCTTTGAATCTTATAATCATGAGATTTTCATTAAACTATGGATATCTTCTTATCATAATCATTCTATCCTATCATAAGATAACCATAGTTTGATGAGAAACTTATAATCATAAGATTCAAAGTATTTTCAAATGTATAATAAGAATGAGTATGTTGTCCTCTTATACTATTTAAATAAAAAATAGGGTAAAAAATTTATAGACAATGTAAAAAATAATAAACATTGATTATTAAAAAATGTCATATATACATTTTATATTTTCTAACAAAACAATTCAAATTTTTTTAGACAATAACTATATAAAATCAACATCCTAACTTAGTGATGATTAACTTTTGGTGTTGATCTTCTATTTTAACTAACATCGTACATTGCTCCTATATTTAAAAATATCATTGCATCAATTTATTATATCAATTTTTAATTAGAATTAATGTTAGAAGTTGCATTTTATTTATAAAATGTCACCGTGTCATTCTATATATCAATTTTCATTTTAACTAACATTAATACATTAATGTAATAGAACAAATTTGTTGTAGTGTTTACAATAAAAGGTGGGAATAATGATGATGATGATGATGATAATGATAAAATCACAATAAATAAGGTTATAATAGTGGATAGAGATGATGGTATAGTGTATGACAATTGTGGTAGCAATGTCCAACCAATTGAGTGATAATGATATATTGATAAGTATCTTATCGTTCTTTTTTATTTATTAATAGTTAATCAATTTCATATATATTAAAAAATTATTTAATTTATTTATTTATAATGAATTTTTAAAAATTAATTTTTTTTATAAAGTTCAAAATAGTTAAAAATAGAAAAAGAAATATGATAGAATAAATATAAGTAAATAAAAATATAGAATAATAAAATATTTATTAATAAAAAATAATGAAATTGAGAAAAATATATTTAATATTTTATTAAAATTCTAAAATATACATAAAAAAATAATTTGTTTAAAGTGTGACAAATAAAATTAAACTGAAGAAGTACCAAAAAGGAAAAAGTAATTGCCAGAAGTGGAATTACAAGGATTGTTGATATTGTCCCCTTGATATCAATGACATTCGTGGTAGTGCTAATAACCGTCGTTGCATTAGTAGGGACAGTAATTATCAATCCATTGATGACAATTGCACCAACGGTAACTCTAGATTGATGGTAGTCATAATCACCACGTTGGCAGTAACGACAGTAATAAGAGTGGTGGACGATGAATTAATGATAATAATTTTCAAATTATATAAAATTATAATTTGACATTTAAATAATAATTTATATCAATAATTTCTATTTAATCATATTATTTAAGGATAAAATTATTTATATAAATTTATATGAATAATATTTATAAATTATTATTTAAAGATAAAATTATAATTTTATATAAATTATAAATTATTTTATCCAATATTTTATAATTTTAGAGATTAAATTAGTAATTTATAATCTTTTATAAAAAAGAATTAGATTTAAATATGGGAAATATGAGAAAAAATTGAATTTGGTTTATTGTTTTCGTAAAGTTCTTCCATCATTATATATATGTATTAGTTGTTTTATTTAGTAATTATTTGAAATTATATTTTAATGATTATAATACTGTCAAATAATTAATATCGTGATCTGATTTAACTGACCCCATGGCAATCCCCTATTTACCTAAATTTTGTCTGAATATTAATGTTTGTCTGGCCAAACAGTTATTGTCAAACCCTCCCTAAGGAGGAATGAATCAATCAACTTCCCCCCCCCCCCCGCCCCCCAACCCCACACCTTTTTTTTCCCCGTATTCGTCAATTCATAAATTATAAATATAATTATATTTAATATTTCAAAAACTTAAATTTATTATTAGGAGGTTTCAGAATTTATCAAATTTGATTAGAAGTCTTGGGAAACACACTGAAGACAAAATTCGCTCATTTGAATTGATCACATCAAAATTTCCATATATGCAATACTATTATCAACAATATTTTTTAACGCCTATATTACAGATGGAATCCCAACTACTAATTTAAATGGACATTTACATGATAACTTTACTGTTATTTCTTTAGTCCACCAAGAAAGAACAGGCTAGATGCATGTTTCTTTGAAAAATATAAATATAAAATTACGCAAAATTTCTTCCAATTATTTACATTTTTGCATCTGATCTTTTAATTATGAAAATGTCACAATACACATAATTTGTTTTTATAAGTTTAATTAGTAAAATGTATAAAATTAATCATTTACATGTTTCCTTGTAGTAGGGGGAAGACTACGGTATCTTTATAATAATCCTGGGTTTGAAACCCAGGACACGTGGCGGAATGTCATTCGGTCATCAAGACTACTAACGCTAGTAGTCTATTTAAGAGTTAAGACTACTAACGCTAGTAGTCTATTTAGGGTCAAGACTACTAACGTTAGTAGTCTATTTACCAGTGGCCACACTTCACGGGTCAAGACTACTAACGCTAGTAGTCTATTTAACAGTGGCCCGGGTTCCAAAACTCAGGGGGCACCGTAGAATCCCCCTGTAGTTGAATGAATTATGTGCATATCACAAATAGTTTAATTAATTTAAGAAGGTTATTGAATTTATCTTTAAAAAACTAGTCATGTCACATCATTTTGCTGGTCTTCGGGTTGTGAAAATGTAAACATTGGCAACTATAAGTAATCAATTGTAGCAAAGGGGCATATCATATTTCATTGCTTCCCAAGGACAAAGCATGCAAAGTATCATCTTTATATTATAACATATAGCTCAATAAACATTTACTCCTTTTTCAAAAATAAAATAAACAATTATGTTCACTTATTTCAGCTGATAAAATTCACAGTTTGAAAGTTACACGCTGTCAGTTTATCAATTTTCAAATAAGGGTCGGTTTGTTTTGGGAGAATTGTATTCTTGAAAATTATTTTATAATTTTTTTATGTTTGGAAATGATAAGAGAAGTTGATTAATTAAAAAAGATAATGTATTTAATCTGTTTGTTTAAAAAAAATGTTGTCCCGCTTGTTTGTAAAAATATAATTTGAAAAATGTAACATTTTCTATTTTAGAGGTCACAATTCATATTAAGTTAACATGTCTATTAAATGTGTTAAAACAAGTTAATTCATTTAATTTGTTTAATAATTTTAATTAAATAAATTTATATTATAAAATTATTTATTAAATTTAATTATTTATCATTTGTCATAAAAATATTTTTAATATTTAATAAAGTATTATCTTAAGCTTTGATTATCATTTTATTAAAATAAAATTATTATATTTTTATTATATATTTATTTATAATTTAATTATTAATTATTTTTAAATAAAATTTTTAAAAATATAATATAAATTTTAATCGAGTTTGTGTGTTAATTCAAATCCATGTAAGGGTTTTGTATTGTGTAAAAAATTATCACCTCTACATTATTTCAAAGAGGAATTTATTTTTTTTCTTCTATTACAATTCTAAATATTATTTTTTTAATACCGATTTACATACAAATAATATTTTCAATGAAACAAACTAAGTGCAAGTATATAACGATTCTTTTTTATGTAATTAGATATTGACTTTGAAACAACAATGAACTTGAAAACTTGCATTACTTTAGCACAGCATACATACCAGAATGTACCAAGAATTTTAATATATATATATACTATATATATATATGCCATAATTATAATATATATATATATTATAGTATATATTAGATATATAATTATGGAAAAAGTCTTGGTATGAGAATAATTTAAAAAATATTCTTCTCATCGTAGTTAACTCAGACAACTACCGGAAAATAAAAAATAATAACAAAGAGAATAAAGAAAGTAAGAAATGCTATAACTATAGAAAAAGTCTGGGCATGAGACTTGACTATGGATAGAATTTGACACATTTTGAGGTTGATGCAACAATAATGTAGACATAAATAATTTTCTATTTTATATGAGCGGAACTTGGCTTTGACTTAGGGCTACATCCAAAATTCCACCTTCCCCACCAAAGTATAAACAAATATTTGCGTTAGCTTTCATAGCCATATTATTATTCGGTTTTCAGACTAGATAAAGTCACATGACGTGTAAAAGTATTTTAAATTTTAAAGAGGTTATTTATGAATTTTTTAAGAATAATTTTAAAGTTTTCGAGGAACTTTTAAAATTTTTTAACATAAAGTTATGTTAATATATAATTGCACTAATAATTCTATTAATAGTTAAAAAATTTTACTCAAGTGATATTATGTGATTTTGAAGAAGATTTAATTTGATTTTTATATTTTCATTTAATTTTAATTGTTTATATGTGTGAGTTTAGTGATTTTCTGATTCCTACTATTACCGATAGTAACAATAGGAGGGAATGAATTAGTTTGAATTGTGAGTAATATTAAGCTTGGGACTTAATTATTGTGTTGCCTCCAAAATTATAATAATACAAATTAAATCTACACACCATTTGTTCCCTCCAGCCTCTAATTTGTTTTTTTTTTTTGTCTATAAACATGACGCTACAAACAGACAGAGGCCCAACAAGCAATACAAGATAAGGGCCACTGCCTCTGCAACAAAGTACCCCGAGCAACAACAGAACCCTCCACATAAATAGCCTATACAACTAAAACTAGGAAAGCATGTCAAGCAAGCCCAAATCTGAAAACAAACGAAAAGATTCAAAAGCTGCTAAACTATAAGAATTATGGATGCGCTCCCTTTTTTTATTTTTTATCTTCTTGTTATTTTTAGAAAAATAAAAATATAATTTTTACTTTGGATTTCACTATTTTTTGAAATTCATAGTTTAGAAAATAATAATTTGATATTTATCTCCCTCTAAAATTTACTGTACATTTCTCAAAAATTGAAAAATCAGATCATTCTGTGAAAGAAGCCGAAGTTAAGATGTGGGGTTATAAGCCAAGATAAGGGTAGAAGAACCCTTCATCCAAGAAACCAGCAACTTAGTGGGCGATCTTGTTTTCCCTCCGAGATGACCAGACAAAAGAAAAACTTTAGAGCAACATAAAAAGATATCAGTCACAATAGATTTAGGCCCCCGGCATTTACTTTTCTAGTTAGATAAATTAATATGATGCAAGTTATTCAATTCAAAAATAACTTTTACAAATTAAGGAATTGTACGTATAATGCAGTATCTCTAAGAGCTGAAGCTTCAGCCATTGAGGTTGAAGAGGTAAGAATATGCCTAGTAACACCAGATATCATTCTAGCTCTGCTCTTCACTACCGCTAATAATAATTGCAACAACATATTTATCTTTTAAGAAAGCAATACCCGCATTGACTTCGACAATATCATTAAGACGAGGTTGCTACTGGTATGACAAATTATCATTGGAATACTCATCAATGACACCAATATAAGTGTTACGAGGAATAGAATCATCATTAGCCTACATTGCTATTTTCAATATAAACATAAGATTTGGAGCCATGACACAAAAAACTAACCTGTTTCTGCCCTTCCATATTGACCAACGTAAATAACAAAGGGATAGACTCTTCCCAATATTACGTATTTTTTTATCAGCCATTTATTAAAGGAAGTACATCTCATCCATTTGCCACTGAAAGGGGGAAGCAAACCATAAAAATCTAGATTAGTTACACAGCAAAAGCAAGTGTTCCACAATTTCTTCTTTTTCTCTACAAACAGGACAATTTGCTTCATTAGAAAGCTTTCTCCTTTTTTATTTAGCTTTTACGAGCAAAATATCTCCACGGACCTGCCAAATGAAGTACTTCACTTTTGGAGAAACGTTTATTCGTAATTTTTTTATTTTTGCTAAAAAATTTTAATTATTATTTTTTAATAACATTTTTTTGCACATAGTATAAAATATTTTATATTTGTAATAAATCAAATTTAAATTCTTAAATAATTAGCCTGTTTCACAAAATGTCAATACTTTTTGTGTGCCAAGCCTGAAAAAGTAGCGACCTACTCTCTCCTCAAGAGAAGAATCTGTTATCCCCAAACTTCAATTACAAGCTTTTCTTCACATATTCGAATCTATCTCCAAATTTAGGAGAACAAAGTTACAACACAAAAATTAGAGTAAAAATAACATGAGCATTAGAAATTAATGTTGCATTTGGCACAATGGAATAAAATGAAATGAGAAAAAGAAGATGAATGAAATATAATAGAATGAAATGAATATTTTATAATTATTTTTGGTATAATTATGGATGAAATAAGCATTTCATTAAATTATTGTTTTCAGTCCATCAAAATAATATAGAAATAGAATCACTTAATGACAATAATATCCATATCACAAAAAACTAAATATCTTATTAAATAGTTTAAATAATAAAGATATGTGATACGACCAATAATAAAAAAAATATCATATTTTAAATTTAATTATAAAAATATAATTAACAAAATTTGTCTGTAATAAAAGCACAAAAATTATAATTTATTAAATTTTTATATTAAATAATTGTTTATACACAATGCCAAATATCTTATTTTAAATTTTACTATTAAAAATAGAATTACTAAAGCATTTAATAGTAAAAATATTGAAATACTTATATTATTTTATGAATCATTAATAGAGTGTAGTATTAAAATATATGAAAAATATAAATAACAATAATAAGTATAAAAAGGCTCCTGTATAATTATTGAATGACACAATCCATCACTTTTCCAATTGAATAAAATTTTCATTATTTAATAGAATGGTTATTTTCTAAAATTAAACTAAAAATATGCATAATATTTATTAAATAAACTTTTTTATTATTCTTGTTTCCTTTTCCATCTAAGAGAAAAATGTAAAATATCTATTTTAATTTTGGGATCATTAGATTTTATCACTTTTAACTTTAAAAAACTTGGAAATCACCCTCTCAAAATATACAAAACTTAAAATTAACATCTACAATTAACGTAGTTTACCATTTTATTAAATTATATATTTTTTATGATATTATTAAGTAAGAATTATAATATTATAGTATATTAATTAATTTTTTTATTTTGTCATAAATAATTTTTATTTTATATTATTAATAAGAATAGAGTTAAATATATAAAATTTTAATTAAATGATAAAAATAAGTTATAAAATTATATATAAAAATAATGTAATAACTCAATATTCTATAATATTATGATTTTATTTAAAAATTTAATTAAGAAGTCATATAATTTAATAAAAATATTAATTAAATTAATAATAGATGTTAATTTTATTTTTTTTAAAGTCTAAGGGGGATGATTTTTAAATTTTCAAAGTAAATGAGGTAAAATTCAACCAACTAAAAACTTGAAATTAACCCTTATGGTCAAGTTAATTTATCATTTTATCAAATTAAATAATTTTTATGATATTTTTAAATAAAAATCATAATATTATGATATATTAATTTATTTTATTATATTTTATAAATAATTTTTATATTATATAATTAAAAAGAATTAAATTAAATATATAAATTTTAATTAAATAATAAAAATGAGTTACATAATTACATGTGAAAAAATAGGAGGTGCTTAATAGGTTTGGTAGACTAAAATAGACCAAAACCTACATGGGCCCAATCCATTAAAACTCATATTTTAAGTGGATTCATTTTAACTAATTTAATCTGCATTATAAACTCATTGAATTGACCTATTTTACTTTAAAAAGATAGTTAACTCGTAAACAAGTCCTTGCCAATCCAACTATTTAGGCATACTTTGTTATAAGCTTGTTTTTACTAAGCTTAATATGTAAAAAATACATAAACCAATTCATCAAGCCCATAAGTCCAAAATTTGTTAAGCATTTTTATAAAAAATGATATAATAAAATAATAGTTTATAATATTATAATTCTTATTTAAAAAATTAATTAAAAAGTAATATAATTTGATAAATTAATTAATTAAATTGATAATAAGCATTAATTTCAAATTTTGTAAATTTTGATGAGGTGATTTTCAAATTTCTAAAATAAATGAGTCAAAATCCAACATTCCTAAAGCTTGAAATTAACACTTATAGTTAACTTAATTTACTATTTTATTAAATTATATAATTTTTATAATATTTTAAAAAAGAATTATAATATTATAATATTAATTTATTTTATTATTTTAACTAATAATTTTTATATTATATAATAAATAAAAATTAAATTAAATATATAAAATTTTAATTAAATAATAAAAATAAATTATGAAATCACATATGAAAAACTAATAAAATAAATTAATATTCTATAATGTTATTATTCTTATTTAAAATTTGATTAAAGAATGATGTAATTTAATAAAATGGTTAATTAATTTGATATTATGTATTAATTCTATTTTTTATGAAATTTAAGATGATGATTTTTAAAATTTTAAAATAAAAGAAACAAAATCCAACCACCTATACATTAGAAAAGATAATTTACATATTTCCCTTTCCATTTTATTGCATATCAATGCTATACTGCTATTTTTATTCTTATTTTTTTATCCACACTCTCCCACATAAAAGTAGGGTTCTCAATTTTAAACCTCCACCTTTGTGCAAGAATATGTGTCAGAAATGAGTATAAGGATGTAAGTAGGCTTGCAAAATAAACAAAGGTCCACGAATCAAATTCATTCGATCTTTAAAATCAAATGGATTGAATTATTTAAAATTTAATTTATTTTAATTATAAATTTATATATAATGATCTATATGGACTAAAGTTAAAGGTGTATATGAGCTAGACCGAGCGGGTCCAAGTGAGTTTTGAGTCAAACTTAACGAACTAAACTATATAAAATTTAAGGTCTAAGCCTAGTATGATTAGTTTAATTTTTTAAAAAAATTTAGCTCTAGCTAACCTAATTTTTTTTAATTGCATGATCCGATAATCTAAATAAAATATTTTTTATTTTTTAAGTAAATAATAAATTTTTAAAATAAATATATATATTTAAAGAGAAAATATAATATATAAATATATCAAATTAATATTATTATATTAAATATAATTACTTTTTATATATAATTATATTATTACATATAATCGGGTAGGCCAAACTGAGTTGACTCGTCTCTTTTCATCTTAATTCAAATTTGGCCTAATTAATAATCGAGCAATTAAAAAAAATTCAATAGACTTATCAAGTAAAAAAAAATTTTTAATTATATATTTTTTTAAGTCGAACGACCTATGTAGTTTAAATGATATGGTCCAAATTGAACAAATATGCAAGCTTATAATTAAAATTTACAAATTCATGGATCTATAATTTGATCCAATTTTCATACAAATTTATACGATCAATACATGCTACCGGGAAAGATTTATTTTTAAAAGTACAATTGAGATGCCATTAAGACCATGCCCATAAATGGTGAGTAGAATTCATCTCCTCTCTTTCCCCCCGAAAAAGCAAAATATTCCTTTTATATTGCGATGATTGAATTTTTATCTTTACGATAATAAAAAATTAAATAATCATTTTATAAATTATTTAATTTTAAAAAAAAATTAAATAAAAATCACAATACTATTATATATTAATTTATCAACTTACTCTTTACACATAATTTTATAATTTACTTTAAAGTAATTAATTAAATTTTTATACCTAATTTAATTTCTATCAGTCATATAACATTAAATTTATATATTTAAAAATATAGGATAAATTAATATATAATAATATTATAATTTTTATTTAAAAATTAATAAAAATTACTCATTTAATTAAATAATTAATTAACTAGATAATGTGCCTTAATTTCAAATTTCATATAATTTAGAATTTTAATTTTTAAATTTTCGAAGTTACATGTGATTGGGATGGGATGGGGACAAAATTCATCAATAAATAAATTAATATATTAATCAAAGTATGATTTATTTGATTAAATAAAGAATAAAACACTAAATTGATACCTGAAAGATTATGGAGGCATAACATTAGTACTAAAAGATATTTTTACATAATTTTGTATCAATTTCACAAATTTTACATCAATTCAATATTAGCATCACTTCATCCATTAAAATTATATACATGACAAATGCTTAAAATTTTTTGGTTGGTATAGAAATTAAATTTCATTTTAGAATTGTTATTTAAAAATGGTCATGGATAATAATTTATATGAAATCTCAAAAACCTCAATCCTTACCTTTACTAAATTCATAAACCATTAATCCTTAATTCTTCACATTTTTTAATAAACTCTCAAGTTAATTTATATTGTCATTTCAAATAATAAATATATTAGAATGGAGCAAAGTTTAAATATCAAAGTAGAATTTAGTAATAATAATATTGAATAGATGTAAATATTTTAAAATTGATACTAAGTTAATGTTAAAATATCTTTTGGCATTAATTTGATATTTTGCAAATTTTTTGGATACTAATTTGATAATATTCTCTTAAATACACAAGTGAGGTGAGACCTAATTAAATCTAATGTCACTCACAAACTACCTAATTTATTTCCATCCTAAATTTAGGAAGAAGGATGCAGTTTATAGGATAAGTAGGAATGGTTAGGGCAATGAATTTGATATTAGTTGAACTGTTGGAAAAATTAGTGTGATGCAATCTGGCTTGCTTGTTTATGGATTTTTGCAAATACGGGCTTTTAAAATTGAGATCTATTTAAATGCAAGCTAAACTCAACTTAATCTACATGACTTGCGTGAGTTAACTCACGAGTAAACAAGTTGATTTGCGTAAATTTTTTTCAATTCTTAATTTTTTATAAATTTAAATTTTCAATTCACACAAAATCATAATCTTCTATCTCATCTTTTATTATATAGAATTATATAATGAATTATTTTTAAATAATATTTTTATTTTATGGGCATTTTATAATTTTTATTATGTATGCATAATTTTTTTAAAGTTTTAAGTAAATTTTAAATGCATTATAATTTATTTATGAATAGATATGTGGTACTTTGAAATATCTTTAATTTTTTTAAGAGCTTAAAAATTTTAAAGAAAAAAAAGCTTGTAAACTAAACTATTTACTCTCGAATCTTTTAAAAATGTACCAGAACATCCGTACTCATAACTTGCAAAAATATATAAACTAATCTGATCTGACTTATTTAAGAGCCGACTCACCTAGGTCTGTGGGAACTAGCCTATGAACAGGCCAGATCAACCAGCTTAAGATCTATACCCACCCGTCCGTACAATAATTTTTTGCATCTATCCTTACAATCTGACTCGATCTTTAATGTAACAAAAGGCCCGCTGCTTAGACTGACCATAAATAGCAGGATGCTGAGATACTTACCCGGATTGAACACCAAATCGAAATGAAGTAAATTTCAGGGATACCCTGATTTGTCTGTGGCATGCAGATTGAAGAAAAATGGAGCTTCTCGAAGTTTTCTTTGACCAAAAGAGAAGTAGTAGATTTTCATGATATGCTTGAGCTGACATACTTCGCGAGAGGAGGCCCGAAAGCAGCTCTTCATGGGCTGAACTGGCCTGATAGGTCCAACTATAAAAAAGCATAAGGTTTGGGTTTTTTTTTTTTTTGTTTTGGAACTAACCTAACCTGAATACTAAATAATTTTTTTTCTCGAGCCTAGTGCAAGATTATATAAATCAAGTTGATTAAGCTCGATTATATGAATTTATTTGTATTAATATAATTATATATTATAAAAAATAATTATATTTAATTTTTTAACATAAAAATATTTAATTTATATAAATAAATATTTTATTATGTTTTTAAATATTTATTTTTATATAAATTATATTTTTTATTCAAAATAATCAAACTTTGAATCAAGCCTCAAATCATATGTAATTTTAATTAATTTAAATTGAATTAAATTTTTTGAAAATTAAATGAGCCAAATTTACATCATTATATTCTATTTCTATATAATTATAAGTGAAAAATCCGATCTGAGGATTCAGCCCACGAATACATCTCTCCATTCAAGAATTTTAGTTTTATTGAAAAATTTTAGATAAAAATTTTATAGTAATAATGATACAAAGGTAGGAGGGACTAGGTCACTTACCCAGAATGATGATTTCTTATACCAATCATGTGCACAAATGAAGATATTTCTGTCTCAGACTTTTTGTGACAAATTGAGATACTAGATAGCAAACATAAGTTAATCAATGCACCATATAAGAATAGAGTAGATAAGCCAGATTCAGTGGAAAACTTAATAATTGAAATTTAATCACTAGACTTACTATTTTAATTATTTAAAATTTAAGAGAATAAAATAGAATATTCATATTCAGAAGGAACAGACACGATTAAAGTATAATATTGAAATTTCAAAATTATAATTAAGCATTCTTTAAAGAAAAATCTAACTGGTTTAATAGTAACAAAGCTAGGAAAGAACATGGCAACTTACGACATATTTTTTAGTAAAAATGATTTGCCGATCTGATGGTTACAAAAGTAAGAAAATGCTATGCAAATACGCAATGAATTCCATGGTTTTTTGGTAGAAAGTTGTGCTGTCATTCATATTAAATAATTGACAGGTCTATATCCGGTGCATAGTTAATAGTCAATGTTATAAAATTAGGCAGGCATTATAGGATGATATACTTTCCCTCTCTATCCTTTTCACTTTCCTCGTACATTAGGAAAGTGCCCTGGATTTTAACCCATATTTTCAAAATCTACCTCATATAATATTTATGATTTATGGAGGTAGGAAAGTGCTCTGTATTGAAGCCATGATGACATGGATGTGCTCTCACATCGTTCAAGTTCAAATTGTAATGAACACACTTTGCTAAGATTTAATATTAGCAGGAATTTTCATAATGGCTTAATTTCCTCAATTATTTTAGTATATTATTTATATCCAAAATTCTCATATATACTTTAAAATTTTACAACTTAAATAACTTCCATAAGTTTAACTGGTTTTATTTGAATTTTTTTTTATTTATGTCTCCTTAAACTATTTTTATAATTTGTAAGAAATTTCATTATCTTTAAAAAATGTTAAGATCTCCAATCCTGATCTTCTCATGGGTCGCTATTCATGATGTTTTTCACATTTAGTTTATTTGAGATGGATTTAAATTTGATTTATTATGTGTATGGAATAATTTTATACTATCTTTCACTTATGTATTATAGTGTTAAAAATTATTAAAATTGAGGAGGAATCCATTGACACCAGTGTAAAGGTTAAGATCAAATGCATTTTAGAAAATTCTTACACTCTATGTAATTTATTTTTCTCTCGATTAACGCATTAAATAAAAATATCTCTTCATTAATATACTAAAATTTTATTATATTAATAAAAATGATCCAATTTGAAATATAACGTTTCGTTTTACAATTAAAGTTAGAATTTTCACAAAATTAATGGCATGAATTCTAAGTATAATCATTAAAATTACAATTTTAATTTTCTATATTCACGCTATTCTTTTTGGAAATAATTTACTTTTCCTTTTCCTATTTTTCTTATTATTATATATTAAGATAATCAATATTAATTTTTAAACCATATTTTTATTTTAAAATGTATCATGAAATTATTAAATTTATTAATATTATATTTTATTATTTATTTTCAATGCATTTTATATATTGATATGAAAATGTGATTATTGTTTTTTTTTAATTTAGAGGTAAAAATATCATATTGTAAGCAAAATATTTTAGAAATGTGTTTATAATATAATATTAAACATATTATATTAAAATAAATAAAATAAGTTATATTAATATTGACATAGAAGCATAATACACATAATGATAAAAAAGAAATCTTTTGTTTCTAATTTAATTCTTTTTAGTAAATAGACTTTATGTATATTGATAATATAAGTATTTTATCTAATGCATTAATTGAGAGAGAGAGAGAGAGAGAGAGAGAGAATAATTTACATGAAGTGTAAGAATTATCTAAAATGTATTTAATCTTTATCTTTAGATCTTAGTAGAATTAATGGTTGCGATTTGGTATGAGTCATTTATATTTACACTGGTATTAACGGATCCATTCTCATTAAAATTTTTTATTATCATTAAAAAAATTAAAAATTATTTTTTTAATAATATATTATTTTTTATTTATTAAATATAAAAATTTTCATACTAAATGAAATTTAAACTCATTTAAAATTATTTAATTTTAATACATATTATGGTAAAATATTTATTTTAGTATCATTAAGATAATAGATGCATCAAGAAAGAAATTGTATTTGCTGACCATAGGTCATATTGTTAGTTAAAATAAATGGCGTTAGTAATCGAAGCAATAATATATATGACACCATTATTGATAACAATTAAATATAAACCCTTAAATATTTCGAAAATTTTGATAAAGGATTAGGGATTATTATTACTTCTGCCCCACAATGCCATTGATTCCACGCGGATATGTTTGTTGTATTTTTTTTCTCGCTATCCACGGGAAAGATATATCTTTTCACGCGGTATACTTTTTGACTAGCAACATGGTTGCAGATACATAATTTTAAGTTGTGTGGGGTAACAATCATATATGAAATTGATACAAAAAAAAAATCATATATGAAATGAAAATAAAATTAATATAAGAAATTTAAATATTTAAATAAAAATAAATTTTAATTTGATTTAATATATCTTTCATATGTATTTTTTTGTATGTAATTGATAAATTTTAAATATTTTTATATTTGATTAAAATATTCTTTTCATTTGATGTAAAAATAAGTTGCAAGGATGATATTACTTAAATTTTTAAAAGTAATATATATAATTAACAAATACATGTGTATAAAAATAAATTTATTTGTATTGGCAATTACCCCGAAAATATTCTCACTTGGTCCGCCCCTCATAATAAGTAACACGGCTTTCTTGGAAACTATACGCCAATTTCCTAGCTACTTGACGCTCTGCTTCTATAAATGGTGGATATTCAAGTGAGTCTGCAGTAGCGTCTTCCAGTTTCATTTACAGCATCCATTCCTTCATTCAAATTTTGAAGCAACTAAGCTCTGTAAAGAAATGGCAGCTCCTGAAATGCGTCAGACAATCGGTTTAACCGAAATTCATGCTGCTGCTGCTGAACTTGGTATGTGCATGGCCTCATTTCTTTGATTGTATTACTGTATATTTGAATTTTGTGATGAGCCTGAAGGCAAGTAACTATCTGGATTTTATATCTAAACTTCTCTTGATACCGCTATTGCCAAAAGCTAGGGGATTCGACTACCATCACTATCGACCTCTTCTCATGGCAATACTCAAAGGCGATTGGGAATCAACGAGAGCCTTTTTTGATGATGATGCAAATGCACTAACAGCAAAAGTCAATCCACAAGCCATGACTGCTCTGCAGGTTGCCGCCGCAGCAGGTCAATGGAGACTTTTTGAGAACTTAGTGCAGCGTATGCCACCAGAAGCATTGGACATAGTGAAATTTATAAAACTATTGCCAAAATGTTTGATACCGCCGCAGCGTATGTGCATTGGACATAGTGAAATTTAGTTATTAATGAAATTAATATTTTAAAATTTGGTTTGATTATTGATTCAATTGAGTGAGTGGATCAAGACCAAATCGGCTCAATCAAGCAGATTGAGCGTGGTTAAATGGATTGAAATATTTTTATATATATAAAAAATATATATTATATATAAGCATATAAAAAATCGATTTATTTTACAATAAAAAAGCATAATAATAGTTGTTATTATATTTATAATCATTTAATCCAATATAAAATTTTAACAAATTAAAAATAATAAAAAGTCTTTAGTTTAATAATAAACAGTAATAAATATAAATATATAATATGTATTCTTATATATTGTAAAAATATTTGGCTATTTTTAAACTTTTATGTTTTAATTATATAAAACTTTTGCGTTTATACTCTTAGACGGCATGATTGGTTCAAAAGGACATGAGTTCGATTTGAACCTCACTTCATGAGACTTTATTCTATCCAAGACAATGACCAGCTGTAGGACCGGGTGGCAATAATACTTTATAATATTTCTTTTCTTCCTCTGTTTACAGATGTCATGCTGCATCTTCTCCAGCTCTACCCTCACTTGGCCACGATTTCAGACGAAAATGGCAATCTTATACTTAATGCTTTGTCAAAATCGCCATCAAACTTCCGCAGTGGAATTTTACTTAGGAACTGCGAACATTGCATTTACCAATGTAATTTCCTCTTTAGCATTCCTTCATTGTAAGATTTATTTATGCTTAAAATTTACTTTTCTTCTTTAACTACTAATACAGTTGTTTCCGTGGAACTTGAGCATTCATCACCAAGTTACTTGAGAGGAGATTTGGAGAATCCTCATGGAAATTTAAACAACCACCGAAGTTATTTTGTTAGTCTAGTTTGGAAGGCAATAGAGAAAGGTACGTCATCCTAAAATAGAATAAATCCTTAAATTGAATCTTTTTTTGAGCCTTTTCTTTTTAATTAAAGGAAATATCCATTGCAGTTTGGTTCGTGAAGAGACTTAGAGACTTGAAATTGAAACACCAATCTGCTGTGAAATTGGCAGAATATGTCTGTTCAAAAGCTTCAGCTGGGAACGGTTCTGAATCATTCCACTCTTTTGTAAGTACAAACATTTTGCTAAATGCCGCATCGTCTGGGATTGTGGAAATTTTAAAGATCTGTTTTCAGTTTTTTCCACATCTCGTTTGGCAATATATACCGAATGAAGGATATTTAGTTCAAGTTGCCATTAGAAATCGGCAGGCAAGGATATTTAGTCTCATATGCAAGATGCCAATTTGCAAGAATTTCATAGCAGTACTAGACGAATCACAGAACACAATTTCACATCTAGCAGCAAGGTTAGGCCCTTCCCCTCCTCTTTGGCCAGGAAATGCGGCAATACAACTGCAACGGGACCTACAGTGGTTTCAGGTTTGTATAATCTTAAAAGACAACTCTTTCTAAAGGATCATTGCATAATCTTACTGCATGTACGTGTGCCTATTGACAATACTACAATCCCTTGTAGGAAGTGGAGAAACTGGATCATCCACTTCACAAAGAAGCTAAAACAAAGATGGTAAAACACCTTGGCTGTTGTTCAAAGATGAGCACAAGGGAATGCTTGAACGAGCTCAAAAATGGTCGAAGGATATATCGAAATTTTCGATAATAATAGCAACTGTCATTGCCACAGTTGCATACGCTGTAGCTTTCACTATACCTGGTGGTAATGATCACAATAAAAGTGGCAATGATCAGAAAAAGGGAATTTTATTTTGGAGGAAAGGCCCGTTGGAATCGTTTGTTGAGTCGGTTGCCGCAGCTTTCTTTTGCTCCTTCCCATCTATTTTCTATTTCTTGTTACCCTTAACCTGCAGCTATATTGAAGAGGGCTTCCTAAGGGTATGTTTGGCTGGAGGTGAAAATGGGAGGGGGTGTAAATAGAGGGGAAGGAAATGGAGGTGAAAATAATTTCATTTGGGTTGTTTGGAATGGGTGAAAATAGGAGGGGGAGTAAATATGGGTGAAATGAATTTTTTTTGTTTGAAATGGATGAAAATAGAGGGAAAAGGAAATGTGAATGAGTGAAATAACTAAAATATCCTTTTGTTATGTTATGTTGAGGTAATTATAATATTATTTAGTAAAATTAAATAATAAATAATTTATGGATGAAAGAAAATATGTTAAATTTTTTTTCTGAATACTAACATATTTATATTTATAATTTTTTATTTCTATATAATTAATAAATATTAAAGAATTTGCATTATATTTTAGAAAAATACTTATGATGACCTAGAAGTCCTCTACTGAATGATATGGAAAACTGCTATTCTCATTGATGCAACGTGTCCTTTTAGTTGTATGGATACATCTTGACCCTTCAGTTTCTTTAGAAAATCAAAACTATTAATTTTTTTAAAAAGATAAAAACAGCCTTTGACGACCATAAAAACAGGCCCCAAATGCTCCTCCGAATGCTTTCTTCCGGTCAGAGGAGAGATGCGCCTTCTTCCTCCTTCTCGACCAAGATCAGAGCACGATTCACAGCAGGAGAGAGCCGTGGATAGAGTGACAACAGAGAACGTAATTTCTTGTTGCGATGTGGGAAGAAGAGAGACCCACGGCTGCTATTTCGGAGGGCAGTTTGCGGGAAGAGAAAAAATGAAACCCAATTTCACCTGCGTTACCCCCCAAATTTGGGGTGAAATTGCAAGCGCGGGACCCACTGAAAATTTTCACTTCAAATTTCACCCCCTCTCTTTTCACCCGGCAACCAAACGGGGTAAAATCCTAATTTCACCTCTCATTTCACCCACCCCTTTGCACTCCCCCGCAAATTCACCTATTCCAAACATATCATAAAGCAATTGCCTCTCTGTTTAGCAATGGGATTCTTACTTTTGCTTTCGGCTACAGCAGCTACAGGGCAAGTTTTTGTGTCAGCTCTCCGTTTTGCGTCGCAGGGAAGTTTGGAAGTACAGTACTCAAGGTTGGTCGGTTCTTACCCAATTCTCGCAGTTATTATCTCTGAGCTTTGTCTGATCCCCTGCATTGTGAATATGCTTGATTCAACTTATAGATCAGGCATCTATTGCCCTCAAAATCTTTTGTAGTACTTCTTAGATATGAAAGAGAAGTCCATCGACTGATCTTCTAGTACAAACACAATCTATATAAATAGGCGGCCGTCCCCAGGTACCAAGAGGATTTCATCCTTCACATCAATCATAAAAGGAGCAATTAACACAGGAATATCCACAGGAGGCTTGATTTAATAGCATGGTGATGGCTCCTCTTCAAGGTTTTTGTACCGAAATGCAACCCTTGGAAAAAGAAAATATCAAATTTCTGGGCCACAAATATAATTTATCAAAATATTTGAAACTTTTTAGTTTTTTAAATTATTGAGTACGGCAAGAGGGAGCTTGTGAACTGGTCATAGGTGGGGCTCCCATAATTAATTTTTTTAACGGTTTATTTTATTTTTTTTATTTTTGTATTTTATTTCTATTTTTATTTTACTTTATTTCTAATTTTTTACTAATTTTTTTTACTATATTTCTATTTTTATCATTTTTTATCATAATTTTTTTATTAATTTTTTTATTTTTGATCTTATTTGTATTAAATTTATTTTATTTCAACTTGAATTCAATTTTTTAAAAATTTTGTAATAATTTTTAATCTGTGACCCTTTCACTTTTTAATTTCTACTAAACTTTGATTTGATTTAGTTTATTAAATTTTAAATATTTATTTGATACTAATTAATCAATATTTTAAATAATAATTAATAATATTATTAATTCTTATAAAATTGTGCAATATATATAATGTAATAAAAATAGTAAGTATCATAAGATTATTGAGATAATTATTATCTCAATAAATATAAATAATTATATTTTTTCTTGTAAATTTATTACTTGAAAGATGTATATCAAAAAATAAATTTTTAATAAAAAATTAAAAGAATTAATAATACTACTTTAAAAAATAATTTAATTTTTAATCACTAATTATTCATTAACTTCAAGATATATAATTTTTTATCTCACAATAATTCATTTTAACTCTTAAATTCTATTTTACACTTAGAGAAGTCAAATTAAGTCACAAAACATTTAACTATATGCGTGAATAAAAAACAAGATGGCATAGCTCCGTAATAAAATAGTTTGAATTAAATTCAAATTTGTTGAGGGTATGCAAATTTTTTTCTCAACGTAGATAAGCACTTGAACGTTTAGATCACGTGTTTAAAATTACTATTTATTTAGATTTAATTCAGTGTTAAACTTAATACTTGATATATATTTATATAATTTTAGTACCTATTTAATCATTATATATCATTATTTTATACGTTTAGTGGATGTACGCAAATTTCAAAGCAGTTGTAATCAATCCAGTAAATTCGAAGAATAAATTTTAAATAATACTTAGTTTACATTATGTCTATGAACATTTTATGTAATTTTGATTATTATCACTGTAGTAATATTTGATTGATCGCTGTCTTCAAATTCGAAATATAATTCACCAATCACTTGCGCTATAAAAATTATTTATCTAAATGTTTAATTTTTTTAAAAATAGTGATCACAGGAAGGGTAGTGCCATGACCAAGTAATCACACCAGCCACTCCCTATGTATATATATATACACATATTCTACGCCAAAACATCATTAATTTTTTTTAATCTTTTTTATTTATAATATATTTTCATAATTATTGTTTATTTGTAATTTTGACTTAGATTATATTTAATTTAATTTTATATAATTTGAATGTTACTTTGATAGTAATCATTCAAGATTTTATATGAAAATTAATAATTGTATTAATTTTTATAATATTGTAATATATAATTAAAATTTTAGTAAATACCAGACTTTTATTTTTTCTCTTGTAAACATATTAGATGGAAGATTGAAATTTTAAATTTAAATTTTAAATCATATTTTATAATAATGTGATGTGTATGTTTGAAAAAATATTTAACTAAATATAAAGTTAGAATATAACTTGCATCATGAAAATAAACATTTTATTATTAAACAATATTAGTCTATAAGTCCATAATATCATACAATTAAATTTATAAAAAATTAATTATGTGAAAATAATGTAATGAAGGGGGATCCCATGATCGACTGGGCACATGGGCCCTTGTGATCAAAATAAGAAGTTTTTTAATTCATTTAACCTTAATATATTTTTTTAATTTATACATTTTGCACTTTGACTTATTTGGACCTAGAAAATTTTAAAAATATAAATCGATTTTGTATTTGTTGCCCTTTTTTTTACTTTATATTTAAACTTCATTTAATATATTTTTTATCAATTTTTTGAAATTTTGGACTTCTTTATAGTAATTATTGAAAGTTTTAAATAATAATTAACTATATTATTATCTCTCATTTTATTGTATAAAAATGTAACATAATAAAATCAGTATAAGGGAAACTTTTTTTACTATGCAATATAGGGGAAATTTGTTTTCCCAAGGTAAGTGCTACAATCAAAAAGTCGATCTTTATAAATTATAGTGTTGCAATTCACATGTAGAAAAAAAAAACACATCACTTGCCTAAATAATTAATTAATTAGGGTAACAAAATATTAAGTAATAGTTTAGTAAAATTCAATGTGTGATCTCAAATCCTTAAAATTAAGCGGTGCTAAATTTAATAATATGATTTACCATAATTATCTCTAAATGAGTAATTGACATCGTTTTTCGTAATTACATATAAGCCTATATTTAAAATTATACCATAATGACTGGTATTTTAGAATGCTCCATTGAATTTCAAATAACAATATAATAAATGGAGTGAGATTAATAATGTGATAAAAATAAATAAAGAAGAGTGAAATAAATAATTATCAAATTGCACAACTTACCTCCAAAAGTGGATAATATGGTTAATGTAATATGAGAAATTACTAAATTTAAAGTAAAAATATTTTGAATCAATTAAATAAAAAAATTGGATAAAATATTATATTACAATAATGAAATCCTCAATTACTAAAATAATGGCTCCCAATCTCACACCGAGGGCGTCACCTTGTTCGTTGCGGTCGTTAAGCTAGGAGTTGATGTTGTTTTTCTCCATCATTATTCTCATCGTCGTCTACATGAGTCAAGTGGGTTTGACTCCTAGAAGGTGGAGAGTTCAAGTCCAAAAAGGAGGATTAAAACGGTGGAATAGGATTTCCTGGTATGAAAAACCCTTGCTGTTGCTGCTCTATAGATCTACCAGCAACTTAGTAGTGAATGCAAATAGGTCATCAAATAATGTCATCAAAGAGCCAGAGGTTTGCTAAGTTGATTGTGATGATGATAGTGTGAAAAAGGATGACTATGAAGTATTATAGGGGTATTGTGGAGGTAATGTTATGCTATGAGATGGGCCAACTTCTCCACCTGTGAAGAATTGCAATGATAGGGTATAAGTTGATGGTCCTACAACTCCTATATCAGTATGCATCGATAAAATGGTGAAGGGGTTAGGGACACCTAATTGTGTCGTTGATGGATGAGCATAAGTCACACTTTCATCGTTGTCCCCTTCCTCAAGCAAAATGGGATCCCTAAAAGACATGAAATCGTGGGCTCTCCTACCACGCCTAGGCTTGGGAATGGGTGATCTCGGTAATTCATCAGTAGGGTAAGCAGGCTAGGTAGTAGTCACATTTCAATGCTCTCCTAGTGTGCGTAGCATGAGGCAACATTCCCGATCCACTCTCTCAGCTATGTCAGCCTACAAAAAAGTACATTTGATATAATTAATATATATTACATCTTGAAGAAATCATAAAGCACAGTGTGAATATCGTTGGTTACCATAAATCCTGAACCACTGTTAGATGGGTAGATCCATCGTCTGGTATATCTTCAATACTATGACATGTAGCCCGAGTCACGATGAAGAGTATCTGTCTTTATCTCAGTCAATGAAAATGTATTGTACTGTACATTCCAGGCACTGATGAATATCAAATGCTCATACCGTCAGTCTTTTGATGTTTTGCCTCGAAACTACAATATATGACAAGAGCCGAGGTTAAATGGCTCCTGTAGGATTGGCTGCCTCCTTCCAAACTGTCAGAGCACACGGTCTGCATGGTGTCATTCCACAATGTGGGAGCAAATGACAGGGATTGATATCAGCCATATATCAGGCGACGCCAAGTAATACCCTGGTATATGTTGCCGTACACTGGGAATGTCATAGGGGCACCAAATAATTTGAAATTATAAAGAAATACAACATAAATAAGCATATCACTAGATCTAGCAATGACACTATTTGAATTAAAAAAAAGTGGTGCTTCTAACCTCATCATCTCTCATCTAATCAAGCAATACTCTGTACTGATGTAGAGCCATCGATGGCTATCGAAGAGATAGACTAGTGTTCTTCCACCTGTGAGAAATACATATTGTGGATTAACTATTCGAGTGCTTTGAGCAATTGTAATAGATGCAATATGGAATGCATGTATGATCCATATCTAAAGCCTAATGATGGAAGTAAAGGATAGATGTCTAGCCGGGGATCACGATATGGAAGTAGGTGACACGTCGTAAACTCAGGATTCGAAGCTACATTGAAATGCATGTATAATCCATACCATAGCTGCATTGAAATCAAAGTGTCCAAGCCGGGTAGCGCCATAGAAGCTAACTGTTGCAGATAAGGCACAATTACAGTTAGTGGATCAAATAATCGGTTTAAGTGGGCGACACGTCGTAAACTCAGGATTCGACTTGCCTTTTGCCATCCATAAAGAAAATAGTTAGGATATTTACAATTAAGCAAGTTCTACTAAAGGAATGAAATTACCTGATCTTGCCATACTGCCTGTGAAATATGCCGGGACTATAAGTATAAGATAGACTCATTATCAAGCCTAGAGGTGACAACACGACATTAAGTGGCTATTACAATCGAGAGCTATAAATTATATCAAACTGTATGAATTTAGTCAAATGCACAATCCTAAATTTATGTAAATCTTCCATAACAAAACAAGAAAAAATTTAACTTAATACAATAAAATACGCATAATATACAGTTTAGAGACAACATGTTATCTAACTTAGGCAAAAATGTCACCAAACTAAGCTTAGTCTGGAGCAATGTGTAGTAATATTTTGAAGGAAAGGCTTCTCGTTGCAATTTGTGGGGCTAAGGGTGTCACCCGATATCTTATTGGATGGATGAACAAGTTGCCTGATTGTGCCCAGTTTGCCAACATAACCTACACATGTATGGTTCTGATGGACTTTCCCTCCAATCCATTTCATTTCTGATACGTGTGGAACGGGGACGACCACCAGGACGCATCTGTGCAGGATCTAGTACAAGTATTGGTCTATTCAGTGGAGGTCAGTACTCCATTCCGCTGATTGGTCAAAACTCATGATTATAGGCCTTCAGTATTGTTTCCAGCTGGAATACAGGATCGATAAACTGTAATGGATCTAACACAACCTTCGCACATGCTATAAACATATGTTAGCAGGGCCAATGCTCTAATTGGAATTCGCCACAATCAGATGTTTGCTGGCCCAGGCTGACCTTGCATGTTCTCCGAAATTGTTTCCATGTCGGGTCATACGGCTCTTCCACCTTGAAAGCCGACCCTAGGCAGTCAAAGCGACGAACATGACAGGCGGATGCTTTCCGAGTGCAATCGTGAACCTTTTTCCGCACATCTTCACTGAACATCTCTCCTGCTTGTAACTATGTTACGATGGTCTTAGCTCTGTTGACAAAGTATGCATTTACTCGATACAATGTAACTTTGACTAGTCTAGTGATAGGTAAATGTCTAGCCCCTTTAAATACATTATTGATACACTCAACCAGGTTTGTTATTATGTGCCCTTATCGCCGACCTCCTTCATTATAAGCACGGCTTTATTGACTCTTTGGGATATTATCGATCTAATTAGCAGCTTCTAACTGCAATTGGCATATTCCATCTAACTTACAATTTACAATATATTGCTTGTATTGATAACTTGTAACAAAGATATAATTCCTTAAGTAAATAATAATCATGATAGGTAATAACAATTAAATATGCTAGTGTCAGTAATACGCACCAATACTAGTGAATATTTTTTTTAGCTACATCGTCCTAAAAGTCAAGTTCAAATTACTGGTGATGTGTTGTAGATAAAACACATGATAACCACAAGGGGATTGTCATTCTATGCATGGGTTTGTGATGGCGGTTAGTATTCTAGGATACCTATCTGATATCAAGCAAATATCCTATCTATCTTTAATAACACGCAATCGAACATTTGACAAGAACCAAGCCCATGTCTTGTAGGTTTCTCCCTCCACAATAGCAAATGCAAGAGGGACGACCTTTTCTATCACCATCTTACGATGTTGCCGTTAGCAAAACCTCTTTGTACTTCCTATATAAAAAGGTGTCATCCACTTGGACTATCGATTTCAAATAAGCAAACAACTCGATGCATGGCTTAAAAGTCCAGAACATTTGATGGAACAATGCAACTGACTCATTTCATAACTGCTTAACGGGCATTCCCTCATAACAAGCTCATAGTAAGACCCATGATTGAAGTAACGCACTGCTGCTAACCACTAAGGTAAAATAAAGTATGATTTCTCCTAATTCCTAAATGCAATAGTGATGGTTCGCTATTCGCCCTTCCATGCCTTCCTATAGGATACTGAGTATCAAAAAATATCGTGGATTCACTTAATGACTTCTTGGATGGACACACTTGGGTTTTCGATCACTATGGCCACAATATATGATGAAATGACATCTGCATCTAATTTGGGATGATCTCGAGAAAAAAATGCAAATACACATATGTGAGGCCCACTGTATTTTGATATCTGCTAGTAATCCTCTCTCGGCTTATGACATATTCTAACCCTCTAGTTACAATGTACACTATAGTAAGGACACCAATATTCTTCATACTTGGTCGAGGAGTAGTGCACACAAAATGTGTGGTGAGTTTGAACTGAGTATATCTTCATTACACGGCAAAATGCCTTTTGGTTTATATACCGCAAACCCACATATGACTCCTAGTTATCATTTATATTTGTGTCGTTTATGGCTTTAGGGTAATTATGACAACAGCAGTATCTATATTTAGTCGTGAAAAAAAAGCAGCAGCCAATTCCATATACCAGCTTTCAAGTGTTGTTAGGAGTGTACTAGTGACATCTTCATCATCATCGTCACTAGAACCGTTATCATCACCACCAAACCCTTTAGGAACATCATCATGTACATATTCCTCTTCAAATTCATCCATGATGTCCTTTGCTTCCTCCAAGGACGAGGGGGAGTGAGATAAGCCATAGTTCTATTAAGAAAAATATGGCTTTGAAGCGTAATCAATAATAGGGCTATGAAACTGCTGACCATAGTCAATTTTCCTGTTCATCGATTCTACGCTAGCTATGTACGGGTTATAACACAAAGGCCCTTCATTAGCATCATTATATTGGCTGGTGGACGGTAGCATGTATAGAGCACTTGCGTCAACTGGCTGACTTGCTACGTTCAAATCAAATCCAATTGTTCCAATATGTGTATACACTTCTGGACAAGATAATTGAGTAGAAAATCTTGCATTCACTTCCCACATCTGTTGAATATCATTATCGTCTTTCAACTCACATGTCTTATACCATGTTGAATTCAGCAAGAGAGGATGTCTGTTTATCAATTCGGATACAACTTGATTTTCATCAAGTCGTAACTTTCACCTAACTATGTTTTTTAACGCATCTAGGATTATATCTGATTTGATCCTTATTACTTTGACTCGCTAGCACTTAAATCTATTGCTTTGATCTTATTCATAAATTTCTCCATTCGCATAAATACAAATATTTTCATCTTTGGAACTCATTTTGAATCACACCATAGTCAATTTTAGGAGTCATCTCCAGATATAAATTTCACGGTTATTGAAATATGTATCATAATTATAAAGACAACTAGCCTAAACTGTTATTACGTAATTACTTGCAATTATTTAATTATTATTAATTAATAAACTAATTATTTCACATGTCAATCACATCTATTTACCTACACATATATTACTTTTATGCACTTAAATTTTATAGATCAATATTTGATTAACCTCCTACAATGTTAAAATCAGACACGTGTGGATTTTTTGTAACTAGAATACCTTTCAATTTCTCCACTTTCATAAGTATTTTATGCAGTTGAAAAATTAGTTATTTCTAAGTATTTGGAAGATATAAATTTAAATATACTTGATTATAGATAACCTGAGTTTTTTAGTTTGTATTTTCCTATTTAATGGTAGTAATAATAATAATGATTCATTTTTCAAAAATATTCATATAAGTAAAAAAGAACACGTTCAAAAATAGTAACTTATAATAGAGGTGATTACGTTAAAACAAATAATCAATGTCATACCTATCATAATTAACATAATAAACTAATTAATAACTTACCTACTTTTAAAAATTTTATTTTGAAAATCAAATATTTCACCATTATTATGAATAATAAATATTCATAATAGTCTAACTATCGTTCCTACAAAAGATAACAGACAAATTATTTAAACAAAATGGCAATTAATAATAGTGCAAAATCATATGCAATTATATTTGATTATTAAATTAATAATGTTAGTAAATATGCAGTGTTCAACAAACCAAAAAAACTTAATTATATTAATAGAAATATTTATCAAAAATATTATTATTGTAAAATCAATAAGATAGAAAATACAATTAGTAATAATTAGCTCAAAAATTATCTCATTTTTAGTAAAAATTATTATATGGCTAAATAATATTTAAATACTAAAATAATTTTATCTATATCTCAATAATACTATTAACATTAACCTAATAGATAGATAATATCTTTGAATATTATTTGATATTAAATATATATCAAATACTACAAAAAAAATTTTATTATATCAATAACTTTATATTTATTTTTATATTTATTATGTTTAATTTTATAATATTTTTAATTCATTAATGTTTAGTAATATTAATAATTTATTATCGATTATATTACTATTTTTATTAAATTATTTTTAATTTTTTTATTGTGTGACCATTTTTTTCGATTAATAATACACTCATATATTTCGATAATAAAAATAATTTAAGTAAAATACTCAATATCCATTCTTGATTAAATTAAATTTTATGATTTGCAATAAAATTTTAAAGAACTCAAGGTATAACATTCTATCATCAACTAATATTTCTTAATAATAATTTATTATTAATAAATCTTACTATTTTCTCAAAAAATGATGGTACCAAAGATTTTTTTTTGAAACCCTAAACTTATATTACTTGGTAGTATTTGGGTTAAGAATAATATAATCCTAAACCCTAAATGAAAAAAATAATCTTATAGAAGGTATATAACATTGATAAATATAATTATTATTTTGTACTTATTTTGGCATATAGCATTAAAATATTATTATTAAGTAAATATTACTATAAATTAAATAAATCATTTTAATTTAAATATCAATGATACAACAGTGATTATTATTAAACAATTGTAAAAATTATGCCATTACTGGATAAAATAAAATTACTAAGATAAACAATATAATAACTATTACAATAACAATTATAAGTTAAGTTTTATCTGTACTATTTTAATTTATTACAATATAAAATTTAGTTTTATTATATGTAAAAATTAGTAACGTACTCATACATTGTAATAACAAAAAAAAAATTAAATAATATAAGTATATTTAAACAAAGACTACTACAACATTTTGAGTGTTATAATATTATTTTAAAGGCCAACAGGTTAAGGATAATATTGTGTTCTTTCAATAATTTCTTCCTTACTTTTAAGCCATCAACCAATATTATTTCAATTATTTCAAAATTACCTTAACATATTTGTGTAGTATTTATCTTAATTATATAATTATTTATTCTTAATCAAAATAAAATTACATATATATCAATATCTATTCTTGGTTAAATTAAGATTTATGGTATGTAAAAATATTTTAAAAATATCAAAGTATAACATAGTTCAACTAATATTTCTTAATAATAATTTATTATTAAGGAATCTTACTATTTCTTTCAAATATTTATAACTATTTGGGTTTCTTATTTTCTATTTTATTAATGCTAAACCCACAAGTCTAATAATTAAAATCATAATAATTTACACAACATGCATAATCTAGTCAAATTAGAAATATGATAATATACTCAGATAGCAGAATAATAGAATAAAATTAAATAATATTAATACATGAGAATAATACATACAAACGTAATAATAAAAGTAAATTAAAGCAGTATAAATATCATAACAAACAAATCAAATTAATTAATTAATACAAACATAGAAGTAAAATACATAATCAAATTAAATAATAACAACATTGCTACAATGTCTACTAATAATGTCAATTGTAATAAAGGAATATTTGTAAAAAAAATTATACTAGACATATATTATATTTTCATATTACCTGCAAATAATATATATTACTTAAACTAATAAATTTAATTTTCTTAAATACTCTTACTTGTATAACGCTCCTTAAACAATGTAACCGCCGCTGAAGATCGAATTTTGGATTGTTGATGGAAAGAATATTTACTGAGGATGAAAGTTTTTTTTAGAAAATGGCTACTGGGGTGCTGGGGAGTAGGGTTGCTGCGTGAGTGTGTGAGAAGGTGCTGGGGAGGAGGGGTTTCGTAAGGCGTGCGTGTGTCACAGGAGCACAAGGACGTAATACGTGGCAGCAGGGGGAAGGGTTTGCAAGCAACGAGTCACTTGCATTCGACACGTGTTCACTCTGGGACACGTGGCATACATGCAGGCGTTGGTTAGCAGCAATCACAGGCCAAACCTACCCGTGATCAGTTTTGGCTTGATCACGTGGCCTAACTCACCGTGATCAGGCTAATCATGTTAGGTCATATCACCTGATTAGTCTGATTGATCATAGGCCTGACCTAGCCATGATCTGCTTTTAAAAAAAAAATAAGCATTCCGATAAAAAAATTTTACAGCGCAAGTTTTCAATAAATTCTTTTCTAAATTCAAGGCAAACGGTCAAAAAGCCCTTCTTCAAACCTTCACTTGATTGTGCTACATTATATATCTTTCTTTTAGAGTGCTAGTGTTGAACAATAATACTTTGTATTTTATTACACTAAATTTGTTACTTTTTGCTGGGGAGGATTCTAGCTAGATAATAAATTGTGTGAGTTGATTAATTCACACTTTTTTGTAGTAAATTAATTAAAGATTGATACTTTCACTTATATCCAATCACAAGAAAATTAAAACTTCAAATTTTAAGCAAATTTTAAAATTATAAATGAAAACAACTGAAACAAAATTAAGAATTTTCATCTCCAATTTTGTAAATTATGAAAGAATCAAAATTTAAAGGTGATAACATTATTGATCAACCTACATAAGTTGTTACAGAACTTGTAATTTTATGCTTACTAAACTTGATTCACAAGAAAAATGGAAAATGAAAAATGAAAATTCTTAAGAAGGACATTTAGATAGAGACATATCTAAATGAACTCTTGTTCAGCTAGTGGGTTCTTTAGAAGCACAAGTACAAGTGGGAAACTTTGAAGGGACATTTCAATTGAAGGATTCGAAACATAGGCAACATCTCTCACCTTCCCAATAGATATAAACTACCAATTTAAAAGATGGCAACATGAACAAAAAGTTTCCAAATTTTAAAAGGAAAAACCTTCGGGCACCATTGGTATGTGGTGCAACGATGTAACATGAGTTGAACGACTACTGTTGATTGGGTGCATACGGGATAAACAATTTAAAGGGAGGAATTTACGTAATGGCTTCAAGACAGATGATGAATTGTGATTGTCAATTTGGGCCTTACAGGCCAGCCCTGGTGAACAATTAGCATAAAGAAGGTGATGTGAAATTTTATTAGATCATCCCAAAATTCAACAAAGCCAAAAATAAAAGTAGAAAGGTATTCATGCCACACTCTAGAAGAGGAAGAATGAGAGCGATAAGTGATGATGAACACACCACAAATGATATAAATCTTTTGATTAGTGAATAAGAAAACACGCCACAAGGAAGAATCCTTGATTAGTATGATCAATACTGCAAAGGGTGAATCCCTTTGATAAATCACAAGTTCATTCAAGAACTCAAGAGAGGTACTCAGCTAAATTCTCTAACTCCCAAATGTTAAGTCTCAAATCTAAAATCTTAAATCTCCATTTGTATAAGAAACAAGCCTCCTTATATAACTCTCTAAAACCTTAATTGAAAATGGGCTCAAATGACACCATATTAGCCCAAAACTATTTCACTAACTTGACCCAATAAATGGCCTCTAAATAACTCTTAGTAACATAATAATATTTTAAAGTAAAATAGGCCTAAATAAGTTCAACCTAAATTAAAGCCCAAAATGGTTTAAAATGACATGACACAAAAAAAATGCAAACTAAAAGTGCAAATGCTAAATTAAAAACTAAAGCACCAAATCATAGTAAAAATAGACTAAAGTGGTGCCAACTAGGATAATGGTTGATGCAGCATTGATATGGTTATTGGGATGGGGAGCCAAACAAGCACAATGGAATAAATCGATCCCAGCCAACGGATCCATGTAAAACGTTAAAGTAGAATAAGGATTCATTCAATACCTTTAATGATGACTCAAGAATTCGATCGTTGATCATCTCTTCAACTTCCTTTTGGTCGAAGACTCCGAGGTATCCACGCAAACCTGCGAATCACCGATGAACGTCCACACGAACATCAATTGGAATTGTTCCCCTTTGCCTTTTAGTGCTAGCTATGCCTCTTTAAGGGTTTTTAGTCAAGGAGAAGTGTTAGGATTTTTTATGCTTAGGATGTATGAATAATAATACTATTATTACCCAATAAGACTATTTAAATAGGTGTATAGAAAACTCTAACTAATTAGGCTTTGTTTCATGTATAATTATGGGCTTATTATTAGGTCTTATAATTATAACATGGAATTCTCAAATATTAAGCCCAAACAATTTGATCCATTAATTCCAAATCAACTAGGCTTTAAGTATGTTACCCTACATGCTCTCATTATGTTAGCAATGATCATTAATCATATTAATGATCATAAATAATAAGCGGTGTCTAGCAATACATCATTGTTACCTAAGTAATGAGAAAGTTGATAATTTGACTAAACTTTTATACGTAATCATTATCTATGTCCTTTTATCCTAAACATCTAAATTGAGCATAAGACATGGACCATGTCATTCCCGTATATCCTAATCTTAAGGTTTCTTGATCTGTAAGTAAGCTAATTGAAGCAAATGTAATTGACATCTCATGTCAATTGTCAATTCATCTGAGTATGGCCATGCATTTTCTCAGCTTTACTTAATCAAGGGGCCCATAGATGTTACTCCTATTATATAGGAAGGATAAATTCTATCTTGATCACACAAACCCTTCCGCTTGATATGTGACATATCCAATAACTACCCTTACATTCACTTAACCATGAGTGATATAGAATAGTATCAAAATATGAAACTTACATGTAGGGAACTTTGACAATCTTAGGTCAAAGGACCATATTAATAATGATCACTAAAAATCACTCATGACACTTATATAACGATCCATATAGTGTTCTTAAGATGGATCGATCCAGTATACAAGTTCTCTTAACTTGTACTCATATGTAAACTTAATATCCCATATAAGTTAGCACACGTGCTAATCTTAACATATGAAAGCAACCTAATCCACAATGTTATATGACTAGGGACATTTAAGAATACAATTATTCTAAAATTATTATTATAATTAAATATATTATGCAAATAATATATATAAATATAATAATTAAAATTACCATTAAAATAACACAATTCAAATTTACAATCATCAATATGATTGATTTTAAGGTATATATATTAACAATGGTGCCATCTTTTAGATGATGTGGTAGTGATGTGGATTATGACTAATGTGGTGCCATCTCTTAGATGATGTGGTGATTATGTGGCACAATTCTAATGCACTTTATTAAGTTTTTCTCCTATCTTACTTTCTTATTATTAACTCCCTTTAGATTCACATCAGAAGGTGAAGAGAGAGGAAGGATTAGAAGTGAAATAAATAGTAACAAACTATTTAACATTTATTTTGACATAAACAATTCAATATAGAAAACAATATCACAATTACAATTACTTAGCTTATTTAGGTTTCATTGAAATACATTTTTCAAAAATTATAACTATAAAATGTTAATATAAAGAAAAATAATTTATTGTTTAATATTAAATATAAAGAATGTAGATAAAGTAAATTCCTTTTTTGTAAAAAATTTCTTTCCTCAATTAGAACAACTCTAGATGTCATTTTTTTAACAACAAATACAAGTGGTATGTTATTTATTTATCAATATACATGTAAATGTAAGAAAATATTTTTTGATAAAATAAATGGAATCTTAATTCCACACATCTTCTGGCTTTGCATATTCATTTATTAGAATACTAACATACAAAGGCAAAAACACATCATTGGTAAAGTGGTACGTCCATGCATTACTAAATTTGTAATTGAAATTGCATTGTAAAGCATAATTGAGCTATGGCAAATAGAATCATGCAAAGGAAGAAATAATTAACAGATGACCTCAGGAAAATAAGGAATTTCATATGAAGCTTTGGGTTCGATTTTGTTGCAAGGTTGAAGTTTAGTCCATAGAGATTTGTTCAAAGTCTTAAAGTCCAGTTCAAGTATGAAGAAATGCTAAGAAAAAAAAGGAGAGAGCAATGGAGGCTTTAGGTTGAATTTTATCGAAAGGATGAGTTTTGGCCTTTGGAGATTTGTTTGAAGTCTTGAAGCCTAGTTTAAGTATAAAGAAAGGTAAAATAAATAAAGAGAGAACAATCAACGCACTAAGACTATGTATTGAAAACAATCAATGTCTTTTTTTTCTTTTTGTTAAGCTTTGCAAGAAATAAATCTACATGCCAACTTATCTAAATAACTAACATGATATCTTATACCACCCTAATCTTAACCATCCTTTGTTCTTCCCTCCTAAATCTTGTGAAAAGTAAGAAGTCGTTTGGTTCATGTGGAAAATAAGTTCCTATGGGAAGTTAAATTTCCTAGGAAGTTACTTCCTATATGAATTTCTTGGGAAGTCCTTAATATTGTTTGGTTGTCATGAAGGGAGTTGTATTTCCCAGGAAATAGAAGTTACTTAGAGAGAGTAGGTAAATGATTTCCTATGCTCTGTGGGAAATACAATTTCCTGGGAAGTGATTTTTCATGTTTTGTGGGTAATTAAACAACTCACAGTTTTCTATTTCTTGGGAAATACAATTTCCTATGTTTTTACTGCGAACCAAGCGACCCCTAAAATCCTTAATTATTATTTAATTTTCATAATGATTTGGAATTAATTATATAGTTTTTCATGCAAAGACAAGGCATAATATGTTAGTGCATAATGCTAAAATTTTAGGAAAATGCTTCTATGATGAAATTGCTCTTTTTGCCTAGTTATTTGCTATTGCCTTGTGCTTGTTCAATTCTATCGTCCATTATTTTTACATGTTTTATTACTTTAAAAGGAATGAAATTAATTTATGATTATAGCTGCTTTCCATAGTGATGATATATTTTATGTTTGTGCTATTAAAATATTAAAAAAATTAATTATCAAATAGGTCTAGTTGTTCTTTTGCTACTAAATATGGTGTACTATTTCTTAGAAAATTGTTAAAGTTTTTTGCAAGCTATTCTTTGACTATTAACTCATACTTAGTCAACATCCATACTTACACTTATGATAAAATTAAAGAAGTACTATACCTAAGAAAGCAATAGCAAGCAAACATATCAAGCTGACTATACTTTTAAAGTATACAATGAAAATGACACATCAAGTCAATTGGGAAAAAAAGAAAACTATGCTCATTCAAGAGGGTTTCCTGAACCGCTAGCTATATTGAAAAAGTATTGTATCTATTTTCTATTTCTCATTAGCCTTAACCACTAGCTATATTTAAAAGGGTTTCCTAAAGCTATTACTTGTTAGTTTAATAGTAAGAATGTTATTTTTGGTAGTGGCTATAATAACTATAGGGATAGTTTTCACATCATCTCTTTATTTTGCATCACAGGGAAGTTTGGAAATTCAGGACTCATGTTTAATCAATGCTTACCCAATTCTTGCAATTAGTACTTTTGGGGTTCATCTGCTTCCCTAGTTTGAAAGAATATCTTATTCAACTTATAGATCAGGTATCTATCACCCTTAAAATATTTAGTAGCATTTCTAAGATATAAAAGGGAAGCCTATCATTTGATCTTCTAGTACAAATAGAATTTATTTAAATAAGTAGCTAATAACTTTTTTACTGAAGTCATAGAATGCATGCTTGCCATTATCAACAAACATGCCAACCTTCCTAATAAATCCACTCGATAGCTTTAGAATAAATAATGGAACTTACGAGTTCATAAGCCATAATCAAATGTCACCAAAGTATTCATACATACTGAACCACAAGATTGCCTAACTTATTAAACCTCTGGGCAGAATGAGTTAAAAAGGGCAAAATGAATAGGGAGAAGGACACTCCATTGGTTTGGTATATGCCATATTTCATAGTTTTAAATCTGTAAGGGATGACTCAAGCTAACACACTCGAGTTCCTAACTTAGTGTCCAAGTGTTCTAACAACCCTTCTAATACTCCATTCTCTTAAAAAATATTTTGAGTAAAAACCCTTATAGTAAGAGTTGACATATTTTTTTAAATTGTCATAAGTCCTTTTCTCAAAGCTTTGAGTGTCTGATTTGTGTGAAAATACATCGACACGAAGATAAAAATGTAAAGATCACAAATATAAGTTTCTTGTACTCTTTTGAATTCTCAAACCATATCAAAATTATCAAAATACCCCGAACTTGGGAAAATTAGGAAAAAAATAGTACATTAGCTTATTTGATCCTAAATTTTACAACTAGAACCTTCATAATATGCTAGATTTTTCTACCACGTCTTGTCCAAATCTAAGGATGTTTATTTGTCAGACTATCACAACTCCTAACTTATGACCTTCTCTCTCACTTCAGTTGTTAATACTTTCATTGATGCCTTAATCTAACACAGTTCCATAAAGAATCTACTTATTCTCTTAAAATTTCATAGTGGTCTTCAACCTATTTCTTTAAGTTACTATCTTAATAGCTCATGTTTATTTCTTTAAGTACTATGAAAATCTCCTTATCTCAAAGTTAGGTTATCACCTCTATAACATCAATATTCTCTTGACCAAATGCATTATCCACAAGTATCTTAATAGGCTACTTCTGTAGACTCCTTTTAAAGTATCATGACACCTTCTAGTGTCATTTTCTCACTAGTTCTCTCAAATTCATTATCTCCATAACTCATCTGACAGGTTGTTGCATTTACAACTATATGCTTACTGCTTCTATAGTTTACATGGATGCCACATCCGTAACAAAATGTGTACTAACATTGTAGCTCATAAATAATGCTTAGCATATTGAACTACTTACTAATAAGTTTTTTGCACTTAATGTCCCATCCCATCAATGTAAAAGACAAAATTTATACTTGATCTATACATAGGCATCATAACTTTGCTCATAAGATTGCTTATGATACTTTTAGTCAATTCATAATACTTCATAATATTACTTTCACACTCGATTGGATACTCCAATCCTCTCTGAATTGATACCTCTTGGCATCTCACTAGCTATCATAGCTTACTTCAAAGTTAATACTCTCTAGCATCATGGTCCTTATAACCCTTTCTTTATACGTCCTTTAATAAATTCTTTAAGTGCACTGATTGTGGCTGTCGAATTGTCCAAATTAAAATTACTAATTCTCAACAAATTTTATAACAAAATAGTGGGAACTAGGTCAAACCTCTAGAAATCCTTTTTAATAATTCTCTGTGATTACTTACTAATAATGTTAACTACTTATGCAATTAATCAAACATAAAATATACAAATTTTAAATTAAGGTAGAGTGTAAAATAATCACACAATGTACAATTCAAAATTTAAAATAAATGCAGAACCAGATTAGAAGAGAATTTTTGAGTTCAAACAAGCAAAAAATAATAGCAGAATCAACAGAATAGCAATAACAAAAATAAGGAATATCAATGAATAAAAATAGTTGATCCAAAGAATTTAAGGTCTCTTCGAATGATTAATCATCGATCACTATAAATTTAATTTTACAATTAATTATTTAGCCTTGAATTATCCGGAATCCTTACAATAATTCATGAACCTTAAGCTAGATAATTATCTAGAGTTTGATTGATTAAGAGTAGCAAAGTTAGATAATTATCATAACTCTAAGTTAGATCAAAACCAATTTAAAAATAGAGTTCAACCAAATCAAATGGATTAATTTAGAATCCTAAACCATCCATTCATATTTTTTTTCTCCTATAAAGAATTATGATTAATTAATCAAAATTCACTGTCAATTCCAAATATGAGCCTCAGAATTGAATTTAGATTTTATCAAACTAACATTCAAATTAACTAACTCATGCAATTCAGAGAAGATAGATGAAGAAAAAGAGAAATTAATTACAATTATCACCATACAATTTAGAATTTTATAATCCAAAAGGACAAGAGCCTCAAAATTCCTTGAATTAACTTAGAGGGAATTAGCCTTCCATTGAGAAGAGAAAACACAATCAAAATTTAGAAAAAAAAACTAGCAAAAACCATCTATTTCTTCCTTCTCTTTCATTTTGATCTACCTTTAAACTTTTGACAACCTTCAAGGCATAATTAGGATTGGGCCTTAACTGGTAGGACCTTTCCTCCTCTGGTATGGCTAGGCTTCCTCTTATACTAGGCTTTAACTCAGAGGGAATTAGCCTTCCATTGAGAAGAAAAAACATAATCAAAATTTAGAAAACACTAGCAAAAACCATCTATTTCTTCTTTCTTTTTCATTCTAATCTACCCTTAAACTTTTGACAACCTTCGAGGCATAATTAGGACTGGGCCTTAACTAGTAGGACCTTTCCTCCTCTGGTATGGCTAGGCTTCCTCTTATACTGCTAATAGGCTGACTACTTCGAGTGACTTTTTATTCTTCTTCTTGGTTTGGTGGCAAACTTGTAGCTTAGTGTCTAAAGAGTCTACACTCAAAATTTCAGTCCAATTCGACATTCCTAACTCAAGTTATAATCAAAACATAGACAACTCAATTCAGCCTAAGTTGACATAATCAGCCATCAATCTATTTTCTTTAATCTTCAAAATGACTCAGTTTCTTCAAAAAGGATTTATGAATGATGAGGTATGGATCTTAGGGAATAATTGAACTTGGCCTTACTTCAATTGGATACTTGGAGCTCCATATATGAATTAATAATTATAACAAGGTCGGGTCTAGATCAGAATAGTAGTATTTAGCTAATTTCATGCTTACTTTTGACCTCCAAGATGGTAGAAATGGGCCTTTGAAAAAACTAGAAAGTTGTAAAACCTTTTCTTAGCTTTCCAACGGTATAAGGATTGTCCAAATCCGACATTCAGAGCTTAAATTGTGATTAGAAAATTGAAACAGTGCAAAAATTCAGCATTAAGCTCAAAATTCAATCAAGTTCAGATTAGTGCAATTAGTCTTAAATTAATGTAAAATTGATTCAATTAACTGTCATATCATCCTAAGAGGCTTAAATAGGAGAGAAAATATTAATAAAATATTATTCATATCACACATCCTTTAATAGCTCTTTCACTTTAATATCTTGAAAGGAATTGAGTATAAAGCATCCTTCACTTTACCTTAAGTTCTATTTTGCTTATGTACAAGCAAACATGAACACATGGTCATTGCCATAAAGTTTCTTAATAATGAAATTATATAGTACTAGTCTGCTACCATTCCTTCCAATCATTATTGCCACTTCATAAAGTAATTATGTAGTCTAGCCCACTATATCGAAGAATAATGCGGGAAAATTATGCAGCTTTCTATCTAACTCACAAATTATGCACATAACATTAATCTATTGAATCCTTGCTTTGCCTTTTAGCTATGCTTCCCTAAGTAACATGAATGATCTTTCGGATTACCTTAATCATGATTTTGAACTATTCACGCTATAGCTAAAGCAATCTATTCATGACCTTTCAACTATAATCATACATTTTTGCATTACCAAAAGCTTCACCATATGACTCCACTGATCCCTTCAGGAAATGGTAAAGCCCTCTAGCAAGACTAAGATTTCTCTTATTAATTCGATTATCAATTTACTCGTCCTCTCTAGGATGGTGGTTTGCATCCTTTGATGTCATTATCATGAATGAATGCATAATTAATGTCCCACTGCATACAAATAAGATAGCATTTTCGCATAAATGTTTAGGACCCTAATACACCAATTCAATGGTCATTTGAATGCATCATCCTCTTCATACACTAACTTCTCAAGCCAATCCAATCACTTGCACACTCTAATTAAGTCTTTAGCAATGACTCCTCTAAGTTTGAGAATGATTATTTCACATATCTCTCATATAGCATTAGATAAATCGCATTTAACTAAATATAGCTTACCTGATGTTGGTCCTTTAGCATAAACTGAACTCCGATGCTAAAATTTCATAGGTTGATAACTTTTAAATCAAAACTATATGGCACATGTAATGCCAATCTTCCAAATAAACCTACATAACAACTTTGGAATAGACGATGGAATTTATAAGTTTGCAAATTATAATTGAATGTCGCTAAAACACTCATGCATATCGAACCACAAGTTATCCTACACATAAAATCTTCAAGCATAACAAGCTGAAAAGGGCAAATTAAGCAAGGAAAGAAACACTCTATTCACTTAGTATATATCACATTCCATAGTTTTGAATGCATAAAGGATGGCCACAAGCTAACTATGTAAAAGATGACATTTTCGACATTCCACCCATTTAATAAATATTTTGAGCAAAAGCCCTTTTGATAGGAGTTAACATACTTTTTCTAAACTATTATAAGTCTCTTTTTTTAAAGTTTCAAGTGTCTAATTCATGTGAAAACATACGAACATAAAAATAAAAATGACATTATAAATATAAGTACCTTAAATTCTCAACCTATGCAAAAATTATCAAGATAGCCCCAAATTTGGGAAAATTGAAAAAAATAGTAGATAACCTGAGTTGATCCCAAATTTTAGCCAAGTATTTCGATAATATATTGGATTTTTTTCATCAAGTCTCATCTAAATTCAAGCATGTTTGCTTATTGGATTGTCATAACTGCTAGCTTATAACATGTTCTCAAGTACTAAGAGGGTTTCATCCTTCACATCCATCATAAAAGGAGCAATTAACATATGAATATCCATAAGAGACTTGTTTTAATAGCTTTTATAGATTTGGAAGGTGATCGTTGTTGGAAAAATAATGGGATCAGGGTAATATATAGTAAAGACTAGATAATTCACTCGAATTGACTTTTTTCGCTTGTACAATAAAATATATCACTAAAAATTATAGGAAAAGAATAAATTAGAAAATCGATAATTTTTATTGTGAAAAACCCTCAATGTAAGGGAAAAATTATGGGACTTAATATAGTAAAAATTTACTAATAAAATAATAGATATAATGACTTCCAAAAAATTTTAAGCAACAACTAGTATAAAATTCTTCTCTAAAATTGACGAAATTCTCAATAAAATTAACACAATAATTATTGTTGATTATTGTAAAAAAATTAGCTAGCAAAAAAAATATGCATTATATTGTTTAAATTACCAAAAATAACATATCTAAATTTAATATGAATTTGAATAAAGAAAGTAATAAATTTTCTAGTACAATTTAGCAAAAAGATCATGCACCTATATGTTCTTTCTTTACACTATCTAGAAAGAAAAAATAACTTCTACCTCTTCACTTTCATAATACACGTAAAAAAGTTATGCTTTAAAAGTTGTTAAATCACAAAGCCTTTTATAAGACATGCAAACCTAGGCAATTTTATACTTCTTTCTTCAATTCCACACAATCATTTATATGTAACCCACTTTTTGGCTTTCATAATCAACTAAACCAATTTATTGGCTTATCTCGCCCACATTTGGTCTTCATCATGTGTCTATATTTAAACCCTTTTTTTTTCATCTTTTATATTTTTTCTCCATTTATATTAAACAACAAATGTGGAATAATTATAAGTCCACTTAGAAGGAACCTACTACTAACAAATCTTCCCCTTTTAACTGAGTGAGGAATATCGCCATTTTAACTATTGAATAATATGCCTTAAGCTTTTCTCTTAGTAAAAGTTTAGTTAATATATCAACACCATTGCTATTTATATAAACTTTCTTAAGTTCTAATAACCTATTAGTTGAAACATCTCATATTCAATGGTAATGAACATCAATGCATGGAAAGCAGAATTCTTACCAAAGTATATTATACTATGATTATTACAAAATAAGATACAACAATTTCACTTAAATTTAAGTTCTTGAAAAAACTTCTTTATTCATAGTAACTCTTTACATAGTTTCAGTTACTAGTAATAAATTTTGCTTCTATTGTTGTAAAAGTAACACATTTTTACAATCTTGATTGCAATGCCACAACTTCCCTTACAAACTTAATTAAATAACCAAAGATAGACTTATGAGAATTAATATTTCTAACTAAGTGCTACATTGGTAAAACTAATTAGTAAAGATTTTTTATCTTCAAAATATAAGCTTAAATTAGTTGTACTCTAAAAATATCTTATAATCCATTTTTCAGCATTTCAATGTTCTTTGTTTGGATTTGAGAGAAAAAAAACTTACTATACCAATAGGATAAGCAACGTTAGGTCTAGTATATATCATGACATACATCAAACTTCTAATTGTTGAGGCATATAGAATTCTTTCCATATCTTGTTGATCTTTATCCATAGTTAGATATTGCTTGATACTTAATTTAAAGTAGTAAGAGGACTAGAAATAAGCTTTGATATTTTCCATATTAAATCTTTGAAGTACATTTTTTATTGTACTTTTCTTGTGACAAATAGAGTTTTCTTGCACATCTATCTTGAGTAATCATCATACCTAAAATCCATTTTACTTGACCTAAATCTTTCATGATAAAAAACTTACTCAATTATTTCTTTAATTCATCAATTAGGATATCATCAACTATAGAATAAAAGAATGATTAAATCATCATTAAAGAATTTTTTGAATAAATATACAGTAATTAGAGGTTGTATTTCTTGTAACCTTACTCTCTCATAACTAATTTAAACTTCTTGTACTATCGTCTAGGAGTCCACTTTAACCTATAAGACTCTTCCTCAACCTATATACATAATTTTCTTTTCCTTTTACTTCAAAATCTTCTAACTACTCCATGCAAATCTTTTCTTCTAAATTCACCATGAAGAAAGGCTATTTTCACATCCATTTGCTTAATTTCTAGATCAAGACTAGCCTGTTAAACTAATTACTATGCAAATAGAAGACATTTTCACAATAAGAGAAAATTTTTCACTAAAATTAGTTATTTTTCTTTAACCTAAATCCCTTCACAATCAATCTTGCCTTTATATCTAGGCCTAGAGTTATGTTCTTTATTCTTTATTTTATATACTCATTTGTTTTTCAAAACTTTTATGCCTTTTAGTAATTTTACTAACTCATAGGTGTGATTTTCCTTCATTAATCAAAAGAATGAATTCATCTTTAGTATACCTTGTTGAATGGTTGTTTAATTTTGATGGATCTTTTTAGTATAACAATTAAAACCTCTAGCATAAATTGTTCATCATTGTCATTTTAGTGTAAGGATATCTACATTAACTACAGTCATGTTCAAAATTCTATACTTCAATTATATCATGCTTCTTTCTTGGATAAACTATATTTATGTTAGGTAATTGTTCACTATGCTGAGGCATCATTACTTTTCCTTATTAATGTCTTTCAATGTTTAATCTTTTATAAATATAACATCTTTGCTTTTAATTATCTTCTTATTAATAAAATCATAGAATATATAGCCAAATTCATCTTTACTATAACCCATAAATATGCATTGCTTTGTCTTGATATCATGCTTGGATCTCTCATCCTTTGAAATATGCATAAATGCTTTACATCCGAAAACTTATAAATAATCATAAAAATATTTTTACCTAACCAAACATTTTCTATTGCTTCAAACTGCAAAGGAATACATGATAAGTGACTTAAAACATACATAATTATATTAAAAGCTTCAACTTAAAAAGTCTTTTGTAGTTTAGCATGTGAAAGCAAACATCTAACTCTTTCAATCAATGTTTTGTTCATCCTTTCAACTAAGTCATTCAATTGAGAAGTCTTTGGTAGTATTTTCTTATGCCTAATACCTTATTCTTTGTAATAAGCAACAAAAGGTCATGAATATTCACCTTAATTGTCAATAATATACATTTCAATTTCTTTCTTATTTCTCTTTTAATTAAAGCGTGAAAATTTTTAAATACCATAAAAACTTGGTCTTTTATCTTCAATATATATACCTATATTTTTCTTGAATAATTATCAATAGAAGTAATAAAATAAAGAGAACTGTCAACTGTCCTTCTATTCCTAGGACCACACATATTAGAATATACTAATTCAAGTAATTCTAATTTTCTGGAAGGTGGGTGACTCTTAAAAGCTATTTTGTTCTATTTTTCAGCTAGATAATGATCATACTTCTATAAATATGAAATCTTTACTCCACATAATGTATTTCTTTTAACTAAAGTAGCAACCTTTTTTTAACTCATATGACACAACTTTTTATGTCATAACTTAGTCTCATTACTTAACCCTACAGAATTAACAATGCCTTTGGTAATTTTTGCTTGAGTTAAGAAAATTGTGGAATATCTTGAACCTTTAGCTCCAACCATAGAATCCTTGATAAGCTTCTACTAGTTATGTGAGAAGAAATTATCAATGCCTTCATCATAAAGTTTACTTATAAAAAATAAGTTCAACTGAATGTCCAAAACATGTTTTACATAGTCGGGGGTTAATCTGGTTCTATTAGATATTTTTAGAAGAACATTTCCAATGCCAGCATACTTTAATGCACTTTCATGAGCTAATGTTACATTTCTAAAATCACTAGACATATAAGATGAAAAAATGTCCTTTCTATATGTAATATGAGTGGAAGTACTACTATCAATTACCTAACTAGTCTTATTTTTTGTAAAGTTGATGACTTCATCTTCTTGAAGTAGAAGAAAATTACGAATAATTTTATTAGCCTTGTCTTTATCACTTTCATCTTCTTTACCTTTACCTTTTTCTATATGACATTTATTTTTATTATCCTTCTTCAACTTCTAACAATATTTCTTGTTACAATAATAACACTCAACATTTTCAAATCTTTTTCTAGATTTACTTTTGCTTTGATCTCTGTTCCTTATACCCTAACTTTTACACCTCCTTTGAGACTCAACAATCATAATATCCAATTGTGAAGAAGAATCCTATAATTTTCTTTTTAAATCTTCATTTAAGATGTCATTTTTAGCAATTTCAATAGTCATGTCATTTAGGATAAAATTAAGTATAGACATTTTAAATATCTTCCATGAGTCTAGTAAAGAACCAAGAAGTATCAAACTTTGAACTTCATCTTCAAATTTGATATTTATAGTAAAAAGGTGATTAATAATTCCTTGATACTTATTCAAGTAATCTATCATTAGAATGTCATCTTAATATTTTATGTTCATCATTTGTTTTATTAAGAACATTTTACCTTTCTTAGTCTTTCTAGCATATAATTTTTCAAGTTTAATCTATAATGTGTGAGCATATGTCTTCTCTTTAATATGATTTCACACATTCTTTTCTACCAATTGCTTAATATATCTACAAACTTGTCTATGCAATAGATTCCATTTTAAATTTAATTTATTTTCAAGTTTTTAGTAGCAAATATAGGCAAATAATAGTCTATCACATAAAGCAAATCTTGCATCTTTCTTTTCTAAATAGTATAATTCTCACCATTCAGAAATATCATTCTACTTGTATCAGCCTTCGTAGTTCATATAAGTAGAATGTACTAGAGCCTGACCTCTAATACTGCTTGTTGGGAAAAATAACAAGATCAAAATGACACATAGTAAAAATTAAATAGTTTACTCAAATCTACTTTTTCCACATGTACAATAAAACACATCATTAGAAATTATATGAGAAAATTAAATCAAAAGACTAACAATTTTTAACATAAAAATTCCCTCAATATAAGAGTAAAAATCATAAAATCTAATTTAATAAAAATTCACTAATAAACTAATAGATATAATGTCTTCTTAGAAATTTTACGAAACAAGTTAATGTAAAATGCTTCCCCAAAATAGGTGGAACTTGAGCATTGATCACCTAGTTACTTAAGAGCAGATTTGGAGAATCCTTATGGACATTTAAGCAACCTACCAAAGTTATGTTGTTAGTCTAGTTTGGAAGACAATGAAGATAGGTACGTCGTACTAAAATAGAATAAATCCTTAAATTGCATCTTTTTTTGAGCCTTTTCTTTTTAATTAAAAGAAATATCCAGTTGCAGTTCCGTCGGTAAAGAGACTTATAGAGACATAGAAATTGAAACACCAATCTGATGTGAAATTGGCAGAATATGTTCCGTTCAAAAGCTTCAAGTGGGAACGGTTTTGAATTATTTCACTCATTTGTAAGTACAAACATTTTGCTAAACGCTGCATCAACCGGGATTGTGGAAATTTTAAATGTCTGTTTTCAGTTTTTTCCACATCTCAGTTTGGCAATATATACCGAATGAAGGATATTTAGTGCAATTTGCCATTAGAAATCGGCAAGCAAGGATATTTAGTCTCATATACAAGGTGGCAATTTGCAAGAATTTCATAGCAGTACTAGAAGAATCACAAAACACAATTTCACATCTAGCAGTGAGGTTAGGTCCTTCCCCTCCTTCTCTTTGGCCTAGAAAATGCAGGCAATACAACTGCAAGGGGAGCTACAGTGGTTTAAGGTTTGCGTAATCTTAAAAGACAACTTTTTCTGAAGGATCATTGGATAAATCTTATTGTATATGGGTGTGCCTATTGACAATACTATAATCCCTTGTAGGAAGTGGAGAAACTGGATCATCCACTTCATAAAGAAGCTAAAAACAAAAATGGTAAATAAAACACCTTGGCAGTTCTCAAAGATGAGCACAAGGAAATGCTTGAACGAGCTCAAAAATGGACGAAGGATACATCGAGGTTTTTGATGATAATAGCAACTCTCATTGCCCCGGTTGTATTCGCTGTGGTAATGATCACAATAAAGGTGGCAATGATCAGAAAAAAAATAATTTCGTTTTGGGGGAGAGACCCATTTGAATCGTATGTTGAGTCGGTTGCCGTAGCCTTCTTTAGCTCCTCAGTATCTATTTTCTATTTCTTGTTAGGCTTAACCGCCAGCTCTATTGAAGAGGGTTTCCTAAAGCTCTTGCCTCTCAGTTTAACAGTGGGAGTGTTCTTTTTAGTTGCGGACTATAACAGTTACAGAGATAGTTTCTGCGTCATCTCTAACTCTGTTTTGCGTCGCAGGGAAGTTTGGAAATTCCGTACTCACGTTCGGTCGGTGCCTACCCAATTCTCGCAGTTAGTACCGCTGGGGTTTGTCTGCTCTCCTGATTTGGAAGAATACCGTATTCAACTTATAGATCAGGCATCTATCGCCCTCAAAATCTTTGATAGTACTTCTGAGATATGAAAGAGAAGTCCATCGGCTGATCTTCTGGTACAAACACAATCTATATATGTAGGCCGCCGTCCCCAGGTACCAAGAAGGTTTCATCCTTCCCATCAATCATAAAAGGAGCAATTAACACGGGAATATCCACTGGAGATTTGTTTTAATAGCTTTTGCAGATTTGTATGGTGATAGCTCCTCTTCACACCTTCATTTGATTGTGCTGCACTATATATCTTTCTTTTGGAGTGCTAGTGTTGAAGAATAATACTTTGTATTTTACTAAACCAAATTTGTTATTTTTTGCTGGGGAGGATTCTAGCTAGTTTATAAATTGTGTAAGTTGATTAATTTAAACTTTTTTTGCCGTAAATTAATTGGAGATCGATCCTTTCACTTCTATGCAATCACAAGAATATTAAACTTCAAATTTTGAACAAAGTTTGAAATTTGAAATGAAAACAATCAAAACAAAATAAAGAATGTTCGTCTACAATTTTATAAATTGTGAAAGAAACAAAATTTTAAGGTGATAGCATTACTGATCAACCTACGTATGTTGTTACGGAACTTGTAATTTTATGCTTACCAAACTTGATTCGCAAGAAAAATGGAAAATGAGAAATGAAAATTCTGCAGAAGGATGTTCAGATAGAGATGTATCTAAACGAACTCTTGTTGAGCGATTGGGTTCTTTAGAAGCACAAGAAAAAGTGGGAAACTTTGAAGGGACATTTCAATCGAAGGATTCGAAACATAAGCAACATCTCTGACCTTCACAAGGGATATAAAACTACCAATTAAAACGGTGGCAATTTGTAGAAAAAGTTACCAAAATTTAAAAGGAATAACCTACTTGCACCATTGGCATGCAGTGCAACGATGCAACATGAGTTGAACGGCTACTGTTGCTTGGGTGCGTCTGGTGTAGACAATTGTGGTATAGTCTATTTAAAGGGAAAAATTTAGGTAAAGGGCCGAGAAAGATGATGAATTGTGATTGTCGATTTGGAACTCACAGGCCAGCCCTGGAGAACAACTGGCATAAAGGACGTGAAGAGAGAGGAAGGATGAGAAGTGAAACAAATAGTAACAAACTATTTAACATTTATTTCGACATAAACACTTCAATATAGAAAACAATATCAAAATTACAATTATGTAGCTCATTTAGGATTTCACTAAAACTACGCTATTTGTAAATTATAATTATAAAATATTAATGTGAATAAAAATAATTTATATATTTAATATTAAATATAAAGACTTTAAAAAAGTGAATTCCTCTATTTCAAAAAAGTAAAGGAATTTCCTTTCTTTTATTCCTATAACTCTAGTTGTCATTTGTTTTAATGCTTGCTATGGTGTTCTTAGGGGTTTGGTGCCCGGAGTGGTGTGGCAAAATACAAGCTACTGGATGAGATTACAAAATCTTAGCATTGACTTAGTAATCTCATCCAATGACCTATATTTTGTCACACCACTCCTGGGTGACCAAACCCTTAGGAGCACCTTAGAAGTCATCTTTTTTTTAATAATAGATACAAGTAATATGTCACTTCATTTATCAATATACATGAAAATATAAATTTTATATTTTCCAACAAAATAAATGGAATTTTAATTCCATACACCTTTTGGCTTTGCACTACTCATTTATCGGAATACTTAAATGGCAAGGACTAAAACACATCACTGAATAAAGTGTTGCATCCATACATCATTAAATTTGCAACTAAGATTGCATTGTAGAGCACAATGGAGCTATGGTAAACAAAATCATGTGAAGGAAGAAATAATTAACAAATAACCCTAGCAAAATAATGAATTTCATTTGAAGCCTTGGGCTAGATTTTATCAAAGGGTTGAAGTTTAGTTCATCGAGATTTGTTTGAAGTCATGAAGCCTAATTTAAGTATGAAGAAAGGCTAGGGAAAGGAAGAGAGAACAATGGATGCTTTGGCCAAATTTTTTGAAGGGTTGAAGTTTAGTCCTTAGAGATTTGTTTGAAATCTTGAACCCCAGTTCAAGTATGGAGAAAGGTGAAGAAGAGAAGGAGAGAAAAATAAAAGCATCAAGGTTATTATATTGAAAACAATCAATATCCTTTTTTAAGCTTCATGGAAAATAAAATTACATGCCAATTTACCTAAATAGCTAATGTGATATGTTTTACCATCCTAACCTTAATGACCCCTTATTCTTCCTTCGCAAATCCTATGAAATGTAAGACCCTAAATCATTATTTACAATTATTATTTGATTTTCATGATGATTTAGAATTAACTAGATAATTTTTAATGCAAAGATAAGGCATAGTATGTTAGTGCATAATGTTGAAAATTTGGGAAAATACTTCTATCATGAAATTACTTTTTTTGCCCAATTATTTGCTATTGCCTTATGCTTGCTTAATTCTATCTTCCAATATTTTTTTATGTTTTATTACTTTAAAAGGAATGGAATTGAGTTATGATTTTAGCTACTTTCCATAAGTGATGGTATATTTTATGTTTGCGCTATTCAAATATTAAAAATCATCAATTAGGTCTAGTTGTTGTTTTACTGCCAAAACAGTCTTGTACTATTTCTAGTGAAATTTTTAAATTTTTTGAAAGTTGTTCTTTGATTGCCTAACCCATATTGAGTTAACATCTATACCTACACATATGATAAAATTAGAGAAGTATTGTACTCATGAAAGCAATAGCAAGCAAACATCAAGATGACACATGAAAGTGCAAGCTATCTGTACCTTCAAAGTAAGTAATGAAAATAACATATCAAGCTAATTAGAATGCACATTCAACAAAGCAAACTTTAACAATGATAATACCACTTTTTATTTTTAGGAAAGAGTAAACTAGCTAGAAGACTAAAGAGTAAGAGAAGAAGCTCTTTGGAATATGATTTCTCGTTAGGATATATGCATCTCTAACAACTAGTTTCCTCCTTTTGGTTATAAATAAAACACCTCACTTTATTTGAAAAAGAACACAAGCATCCTTTTATCTCTAGAAGCTTTCAATCTCTTTACGATCTACTTTATTTTGCTTAAATTTGTATATTTATACTATTAAAGTATATAAACCTTATAATATTTTTAGGAAACAAACCTTACCTATTAAAAGTTCACTAACTAGGGTGAAGTATGAGAGAAACACTTGTAATTAGGTTATAAGAAGAAATCATCAAATGTTAAAGTGGGATTACTTGAGTCTAATCCCATATCTAAATGGCATGCAATTAATGTAATGGGAAATGTGACTTTTTTCTCAGATAAACTATCAAGGGATTGCAATATGAAATGTACATTGCTTTTTATTTTATTTATGGTGTGTATGTCTTGTAAAATTGAAGTACTATGTTTTATTTAAGAGTTTTATATATATTTTAGATTGAGAGTAATGTAGTAGGAAATATTCAAAGAAGTTATACAAACATTACAAGAAAACTTGTATTTAATGACAAAATTTTTACCGATGGATTATCTATTAGTAAATGGGTATGTAAACAGCAATAATATCTAGTAATGGATTTTGATTTTAGTGAAGAAATTACCAATGAACTTTAAAATGTGCATCATTAACATTCATTAAGAAATTAGTGATAGACACTAGTGATGAACTCTTTTGTCCAAAATTTAAATTTCAATTGGAGCAATAATGAAATATTTTCATAAATTAGTGAAGAAATTTTAAATACTCGTTGCTAAGTCCATCACTAAAAGCAATATACCATTTCACTAAAAGGAATTTGTGACTGATAGTGTCCATTGCTAACATAAAAATATATTCAAGTCATAACAATAAGCCCCCAATTTCCCATTTTCCTTCTTCTTTTTCTTACCTATCACTACACTAAGCCACTGCACCTCCACTGAGCTTTGGTGTCTTATTTGCTTGCCATCAGTTGCACTTCACCGTACCAAGAGCTTTGTTAATGTCTCTACTTACTTTTAATCGATGAGTTTTTTCAATTTGGCTTTGATTTGGTATTTTTAGAATTTTAGGATTTTTTAGTCAATTAAAATTAGGATATAATGATTTGAAAGTGAAATAGGAAGCCATTTATCGATAATGTGCTAATTGTTGATAAATTTTAATTATGTTATTAATTTATATGAATTATTTGAGTTTTTTATTTTTATTTATTTTTTGATTAAAATAAGGATATAATGATTTAAAAGTGAAATAGGAAGCTATTGGTGGATAATTGTTAGTTTATTCATTAGTTTTAATTATTTTGTTGAATTTATATGAATTGCTTAGGATTTTTTTATCTTTATGTAATTAAAATAAGAATGTGTTAATTAAAATTAAGATACAATGATTTAAAAGTAAAATAGGACAATAATAAAATTCACTATCATAATTAACATAAAAAAATAAAAAATAACATATTGAAATTAATGTTGTAAATTTTTATTATTTTAAGTTACAAAAAATAATTGACAATGGCTTCATATTAATACTCTCTTATTTCCATTTCTTTCCTTTTCTCTTTTCTTCCTCTTTATGACTTTCTCCTTCTCTACGAACCATTACCACTCCAGTGTATCCTCTACCATCGCATCATGTCTTTTTTCCTATTTGACTAGTAGCCGCATGCCGATAATATGGAAGAGCAATGGATCGTGGCTAAAAGCATAGCCAAAATAAAGCCATTTGGCCCTCTTTCATTGCTAAAAAAATCACCATATTCTAGCCACTGTCGAACTAAACATAACCCTCTTTGGACAAAGATGAGTTAATTTAAAGCATAAGATTTAATATTTTTTTACATGTCTGAAATCTAAATCCAAGAATCCTAACCTAAGCGTAAATTTTTTATTTTTGAATATAATTTTAGAAAAATAAGAAAAATTATGATCAAGTTAAATAGGATTTAATATTTGATACCTAGATAAGAGATTATATAAAAGGACATGATAAGTTTGTGTTTGACTTTGTTTGTTATTGTAGATTTACAAGTAGATAGTAAAGATGATAAAACATTAGAATCTTTAATTTTATATTTTCTCATATATGTGAATATTTATATAATTATACACACACACACACACACACATACATATATAGATTGCTAACCTTCACATCTATATGTGGAGGTTAGCAATCCCTATTTTTTCATTTGAATAAAAAATTATATTATTAAATTAATAGTAATACAATAATAAAAGACATTTAAGCAGTTTTAATAGAAATATTAATTTAAAATATTTAAGTCAACTCCATTCTTTCTCTCTTATCTTGACAATAAATGTACTCATTAAGTGGTAGTGATAAAATAACTATTATACCCTTTTTTATTTTATTATTATTAAATGAGTAGTATAATTTTTCATTAAAATAAAAAAAATGAAAGTTACTAACCCCTACATATGGATATGAATATTGGCAATATATATATATATATATATATATATATATATATATATATATATATATATATATATGAGTAGAGGTGTACATGGCCGGGCGACCTGCCTGGTTCAAAAAAATAGAGTATTTAGATTCTTTTTTTGTGCCCAATAGGCTCGATGGGATTTTTTTTATAGCCCGATTAATAATTGGGTCAGGCTTAGGCCAAGGCAAAAAAGCCCGATAGGCCCGACCTGACCCGATTATAATAATTTATTTTTAATAATATAATTATATATTAAAAAATATAATTATATCTAATTATTTTTAATATAAAAAATATTAATTTAACATAATTAAATATTTTATATATTTAAATATCATATTATATTTTTAAATATATATTTTTTATTTTAAAATTTTATTTTTATTAAAAAATAAAAAAAATTTATGTTTTCTGGCTTTCGGGTTTGGCTTTCGGGCTTTTTAATTTAAAATTCGGGTCGGGTTGGGCCAAATTTTTTTAAAACATAAACGGGTTGGGCCGGGTTCGGGCTTCAATTTTAAATGATTTGGTTCAGATGGCCCGACTCGAAACCCGCCCGACCCGACCCATGTACACCTTTATATATGAGTATCAATATGTTTTGTGAATATAGCATATCACTAATATTTATTTATTAATATTATATTTGATTTGATGATGGATTGGTATACTCCTGAGGCTATGGAGTAGAAGTATGGCAATGCTATTTCATACCTCATAATACATTTTAATTATATTTATATAAATTAGTTAATTTTTTATTGATTGTACAATTATTGCCATGCAATTAAAGCATGGTGATGCTGCTTATTTTATAATTGGATTGAGACTAAAGTGTTGTAATATTTATGAAATAAGGCATGAAATAATTGTGAATAAGTTATATGAATATGTTAAGCAATATGATGAGGGTGTATTTATTATTCGAATACCAAATCTAATAACTACTTGCAAAGGATATAAGGTTAACCTAGGAGAAACAAACATAGGCTTGTGAAGGGCATAAGATTAACCTAAAAGTCATAATAAGATTTTTTACTTTACTTATAGTATTATTTCTTATTGTTACATATGTATGATATTACTTTCTTTATATAGTGTTGTGTTTGGGATTAAAACTATTGTATTAGTATTAAAATAAATGGAATGATGTGACCATGCATAAAAGCATGGATAGCATTATGTTGTGTTCAAATATAAGCCTTTTGTTTGATATATGTAGAAGTGTGATGTGAATCAATTAGCACAATTTGTATGAAAGATTAATTTTATTTTTGTGCTAAAATGGGACTTTCCCCATATGTAAGAACATATACAGTTAGTATTGTTCTTACTAAGCTCTTTGTACATGATTGGTTGAATTAAGACTAGCAATCAAGATAATTAGAGGTTGAAATATGAGGTAAGTAAATTGATTAATGCAACTTGGCTAGTTTACCTCTAGTTTTTAGGTTTCTTTAATTATTGTTTGTTTATTTTTATGAATTATCATTACGACTACTAGTAGACATGCATTCACTAGGTTAACATAATTCATTCTTTTTTTAAGATAAAGTTAACTGGCAAACATACTATGTTTACAGAGATTAAAAGCACCATGGCAAGTGAATTTGATAGTTCAAATAAAGTTAAAGGTGTCCATCCCTATGTGGTTATTATGTAAAATTTTATTTCTTTTCATGCATTGTCATTAACATTTTATCCCTTGAGTCAAGTTTCAAAATAGAAGTGAGGCTAAAATATACATAAGTGTCTAAAAATAGAGAGTGTTCTACCCATTTAATTTGAAAATAGGTTTGCATGCTAATTATTATAGGTATAGAGACATTTATATTGAATCAAAGTTTACATTGTCAAAATGTGAGGTTAATAGAAAATCACTTACAAATGGTTTCCTACACCAGTCACAAGCCTAAGAAATGGATCATGACAAATGTATTGATTAATTTCAAATGTTTTATTGATTTATATGAATCATTTTTGAGGTTTTTTATTTTTTATTCTTTTGTTAATTAAAAAAAAGATATGATGATTTGAAAGTAAAATAACAAGCCATTGGTGGATAACATGTAAATTTTTTAATTAATTTTAATTATTTAGTTAATTTTCAATAATGTCTAATTTCTATTGAATCATTTAAAGTTTTTTATTTTTAATTTTTTTTTGTTATTTAAAAGTAGTGTTGATGTAGGAAAGCACTAAGAATTTGACATTAATATTAACTTTAAGATGGTTTTAGTTTTAGGTTAGGAAAGAAATAGAAATTTAAAATTAGTGTTAACTTTAAGTTGATTGTAGTTTTAGTTTAGTTAGTTTTAGTTTTATGTTAGGAATGAATTAGGAATTGAAATTAATATTAGATTTAACTTAACCTTAGTTTTGAACTAGGAAAGTAATATGAATTTGAAATTAGTTTTAACTTTAAGTTAGTTTTAGTTTTAGTTTTACTTTTAGTCAAGATAGATTTAGTATTAATTTTAGTTTTAGTTAGCTTCAAATATTATGCCTACGAGGATTTAGTTTAACTTTTGCTTTTCATTTATTCTAGGTTACTATATGTTCATTTTATAAAGGTAGTAGAAACACTCCTACCAAAGTTAGCTGTACAATCATTTGTTGTAGTAAGGTAGGATGGCACTATCTTCTTTTATGACTCAAAATGCTATACCAATTGAGACAATATTAACCCTTACTACATAAAAACCATTTGCTAGTCACCAGATGCTACCCTACCAATCACCTAGGTAGGAGTTACATGCTATGCAGCCTTCTATGACAGATTTAGAGCAACATGCTTAATGTAGCCCATCCAACAGAGTGCTCCTATCCTGATGGCTTGATTGGGGTGGCCACTAGCTTAACCTTAAGGTAAAGAGCTGAATGATAGTAAAGTTTAGGTCCATCTAAAGGGTAACTTAAAAGTTTTGATTTAATATTTAATTTTAATTTTTTTTGCAATCACTATATATATGTTACTAATGTGTTTAGTTATAAGTTAATTATTCATCTACCTGTGGTCCTATTAGGAACATAATGAAAATAATTCAAACTCGCCTTATGGAGTCGACCCTCACTTATACTGGCATCTCTTAAAAGCTTGAAGACAAGTGGCTTAGAGATTGGTAGGCAAATTTAGTATTAATATATTGATTTTGTACTTATACTTTAATTTATCAATTTACATTCATTTAATTAATTATTCAATGTTTACAAGTGGAAGTCAGAGCTCATGTATATTATAAATAAAAATTTCACATATAAAGTCATAATGAATTGAAAAAGCAATACATGATGGATTAGATAAGGAAAGGCTAGACAAAGAAGCCTCATGGATGCTTAACCACTTTTTTTATGAGCCCAAGGAAAAGTGGATTGAAAATATTAACTTTAAAAAAAAGTAAAGGGTTAACTGAATAATATAGCATATATTATTGGAGAAAGCTTGCAAACTGGCAGTTCTATCTCCATATTTGACCATAAGTAGAAAATGGTGTGTTTTAGTTTTAGTTTTAAATTAATTTTAACATTATTTCATTCTATAACTTAATTTTATTCTATACATAAATTTTAAGGTAGCTAGCCTGGGTTGGATGTCTACTGATTTAAAGGTGTTCTTGCACCCTCATACTCATATAGGTAAGGAAGGCACTTAAGAATTTATGAATAAAATATCAAAGAGGACTTGAGTAAGATTTAATTACTTTTTATTATATGTATTATATTATATATAGTCTATTAAAAGTGTTAACCTTTAAATTTAGTTTTATTAAACTAATGCTTTGGATATTGAAGGAGCAATCTTTTGAAGCATCAATTAAGGTGGTAAGGGTAGCCCCATATAGGTCGACAAAACCTTATTATGGATAAAAATAACTAGTGATCAAAATAAAAAGAGTTGTATACATGGCATGGGATAAGAATTACACAAAGTTACTAGGCTTTCATTTGCCATGGTTGGTTTGTCTTCATAGCTCGAGCTATAAGAACTATAAAACATCATCAAGTAGTGGAATGCAAAGTTTATAAAGGCACGAGAAGTGATAATAGCCCAATAATACTAGCTTGCTTCCTAGTAAATGATGATTAACTAGCATGAATGCTACTTCAATGTGTTTCTCTGGAAGCTAAAGATATCGCCCAATTTTCACTTAAGGATAAACTAACAATTGACTAAGAAGGCAAAAACTATTTGGATGACTAGTATCAAATGTTGGGAGTTAACCTTGTAAAGTGTCTAGGACTTCATTTGCTGTGATTAGTTTCTACCAACACCATCAAGTAACAAAATGTGGAGCTTATAGATGACTATTATGTGGACAACTAGTAATAGAATGCTAGAAGCTAGGTTCATAAGGTGTGTTGGAACTTCATTTGCTAAGGCTAGTTTTTCCTTGCAACTTAAGCTATATGAGCTATGAAGCAACATAAAATGATAAAATGGAAAGCTTGCGAAGGCACAAAAAGTGATGACAATTTAGCAATAGTAGCTTGCTTCCTAGCAAATGATGATCTACTAGCATGAGTAACTAGGGTGCTGTTTTGAAAGCTGAAGATATCACTTAATGCTTCATTAAAAGATGAGTCGCCAATTGACTAGGGACTATAGAGATAACTAATAGTGAAATGCTTAAAGCTAGCCTCGTGAGATGTAGAGTCCTTTTACACACACACACACACACACATTAGATTTCTTTTATTTTAGATTTTATTATTTTTTTACACTATATAAATAAAATTTTGATATTTAATTTTATTTTATAAAATTTGATTTAGAAAATTTGATTTTTGAAAGGATATTTTTTTTATGAACATTAATTGATTTAATGCAAGGTGTTTGCTACTTGACTTGCTATAAAAATAGGCAACTTGTTAACAATATATCCTAAATTAGTGACAAATTTTTTAACAATAGCATTGCTAATTTTTTAGAAATTTTCAATTTACTAATAGATTTATTGGCAAATTTAAAATTAATGACAAAAAAAATCATTAATGGAATGAGTGACAATTACCTATTATTAAATTGTTGCATAGTCATTACTTGTAGGTCATCATGATTACAAATTTAATAATGAAACTTAGTAATGGATAGCTAATTCAATGATCAACGCATAATTTATTAATGGCTTGAAATTCATCGCTAATTTACTTAGCAATTGATTCAAAACAATTTACGATGAATTTTCCCATCACTAATTAATATTTTTTATATTGAGAATGGAATAGATGTAGAAAGGGGAATGGGTGGGTTATTTAACAGAACCAATATGGTATATGAGACATTCTATGTTGGATTTTGAAAGACATCAACTTTGATTATTGAATTCAATGGCAATTGCTTGGTAATAACTAATGTTTTTAACTTAATAATCAATGTCATACTTAATCAAGTTATATGTTTTTACAAAGAAATGATGATGGTTAAATCAATAGAGGAACCAATATTATTTTAATTTTTCATGTCAATTATATAATCGATGTCATAACATATTTATAATATCTACTAAATACCTAATGTATTGTAAGAATTTTATAGTAGGAAAGGAATATTTTACTTAATTGGGTTAGTTGTAAACTAAATATGGATGGTTCAAATAATAATAGCAATGAACAAGCAGCATGTGGTTGAGTTATCAAGGATTGTTTAGATACATGGATGACATGATTACGTGATAATCTTGGAAGTAAGTTTTCATTTTTTATTAAATTATGGGATTTTGTGATCGGTTTGCATCTAGCCCAAGATATGAATATTAGCAAGCTTTAGGTTGAATATGGAAGTGTCCTTTCTAAGGACCTTCACTTAATACTTTGGATGATAAAAAAAAATTTTAGGGTGAAATGACTTATGTAAAAAAAATTTTTAAATAATTTTATATACACTACAGCAAAAAAGGACTTCAATGACGACAAATGTCATAGTATAAAATGCTCAATCGTCGCTAAATATAAAATTCGTTGCTAAAAGTGTCATTAGTATAGATTCATAGGTAAAGCCACTAACACTAATGACATTTTTATTGTCAGTAAAGGTCCACGTTTCTCCAACAATAAAGTTGTCATAGAAAACATTTTCAAAATTTAAAAAAATTTTAATTTTAATTTTTAGTAACAACAAATATCATCACTATTGGTCCATTTTGAAAATAATAAAATAACAAAATAATTTTTAGTGATGACTTTTATTGTCACTGAAAGTTGAACTTCTTGTCGCTAAAAAATAAACTTTCAATGATAATTTTGTCATTGTTGAAAGTTCAAATTTAATTTTTTAAATTTATTTTTAATTTAAAGAAATTATATTCAACATTTAATTTTATACTAAAATTTGAAAATATTAAAATAAAATTTGCAAATTAAAATAATATATATTATGTTTAATAACATAAATTAAAATAGTCTTTATTTCAATTCAATTGAATTATATTTATTCTTTTTTAAATTAATTTTATCTAATGTAAATTGTACAAATGGAATATATCAACAGTACTAGTAATAATGTACAATATGATTACATAATCCAATAAAAAGAATGAATACTCATAAAATAATTGTATAAATTGTATACATATAAATAAATTATATATGCACAATCCATATAAATGTGTTCATATGGAAATTTTTTTATATACATAATAATTTATAGGGAGGAGAGGTGCAGATATCTTGATATATCATCATCCATGCGAGGACTATTATCATCATCACCTTGATGACATAGACAATACATTGATGGTAGTGACTGAGAAGGACTGGGTGACTGGGTAGCGCGTGCAATGGTAAATCTACTTAACCTAAGATGTGTAGCAGCGAATGGAGGCGAAAGTAATACAAGACCTTGCTATTTTAGTAAGGAGGTGAGCTCTGTCACATATTTCACTTGTATTTATAATTAAAAAATAACATTTAAAATTAAAATAATGAAAGAAAGTTAGTTTTTCCTTAAAAAAGGTAACCATTTTTTTAAAATTTTTTATATTTAATATTAAATAAATAAAATATTTTTTCATCATTTTAATATTTTATAATTCTATTTTCTAAAAAAATATTTTTTATCAAATTTTAAGAAGCTTTAGAATAAATATCACCAATTTAATATTTGAAAGATTGCAAAATTACTAGATTAGTCTTAAAAAATATTTTATCATACATTTAATGTAAATTTCATAAGTTCTACATTAAGGTAATGTTATTGTAATTTTAGCTACTAAAATTATGTAGATCACATATATTTTCTAAAATAATTGAAAATTATTTCTTTTCATTATTTTTAGAAATTATTTTCTTCTTCTCAAAAATTATTTTTGAATCAAAGAAAACTTAAGATCAAAAGGTGGTTAAATTTATAAATAAAAATATTTCACTTAATTAAAGAATTGACATTAAAAAAATAAATTTAAAAAGTAATTAAATATTATATATTTTGATTGTGTTTAGGATTTAACTTTAAAATATAATTTTTAAAAATGGATTTTGAAAATAGGTCAATAAAACTATTTTTTATTTTTAAAAATAAAAAAACCTACCTATAATTGCCTAAATTCTTTGATAAAACATAATATTCAATAGGAATGTATTACCTATCATGAAAGAGAATACGCTAATAGATGAGAAAGGGATTAGTTTTTGTGCGACCTCATTTTCAATTGGCTTTTTTTTTTCATTGTATAGTGTAAATAATATAATTTGAAATGTTATGTTTTGATTTCAATTTTAATTAAGAAAAAACCTAAACAAACTTGGCTACAAAATTATTTAGCCTCAAATTTTAAACATCTAGAGAATATATTATAAGAATTATATATTTTATAAAATATGTTTACATAATTATCCTAATTTTCTATGTTATATTACTTCAATAAAACTAATAATTTTGTTCTCCTAAACTACATCATAAATTTTAAAATTTATAAACAAAATATCATAACAACTCCATCTTATATTAATCTAACTAAATAATTCATACATATATCATATTATACAAAATAATAATTTAAGGGTTATATAATAATAACAAAATTTATATTTATAAATTTTACACTAAAAATAAAACTACGTAAACACATTTAATATTTACAATATATAATACTAAACAAGATTTATTTCATACCAAAGTAATTATACCATCAACTTCATTAATTCATTATAAACTATTCATTTCACAAATTACATACTATAATTAAATATTATAAAATTTAATTCATATACCTCAATAGCAAAAATCTATTGATTAAATATTCTCTAAATACCTACCACAAACAATGATAAATAGAAAAATAACTAACAAATTAAGATTATAAATATAAAAAATTACAATACATAAAAATATATATATAAATAACAAATACATTATATTATAAAAAAATTACAAAACTAACTTACCTTAAGTTCTTCTCGCACTGCCCTTGTCATCGCGCGAAATGAGAGTAGAGAGGTGCTAGGGGTGTATTTATAGAGAGCATCTTTAGTGATGAAAAAATACTCGGTCGTTGCTAAAGAGTCATCGCTAAAAGTATAGGACTTTCAACAATGACAATATCATCTTTGAAGAGTCTTATGAGAAATCGATCCCACCTTTTAGCTATAACAAAAGTCATCGTTAAAAGTCTGGACTCTCAGTGATGACTTTTGTTGTTGCTAAAGGGTGGATCAATTTCTGAAGAGACTCTTCAACAATGACTTTTATCGTTGCTGAAAAGTGGGATTGATTTTCCATAAGACTCTTCGACAACGACAAAAATTGTCACTGAAAGTAGAAGACAAAAGTTGTCACTGAAAGTAGAGGATTTTCAACGATAACTTTTGTCATTGCTAGAAGTCTCTTCAAAAATTGATCCACTTTTTAGCAACAATAAAAGTTATCGCTAAAAATTTTATTTCTCGCTTATTTTTTTAGCTTCTTTCAGTGACAACTTTTGTCATCGTTGAAGATTTCATTTTCCTACCAATTTTTTTGGAGCCCTGAGAAATGCAATTTTGCTCATCATTAACGATTATGTCGTCAATGATACTTTTAACGACAGCCGAGATTTTGTTATCTCTAAAAGTGTTGTCATTGTTGCGCTTTTTTCTTGTAGTGATAATTATATAATATTAATACTTAATTTTAAAAATTTTAAGGGTTAGCTAAAGCCTCTTCATAAAAGAATGGTCCTTTTTCCCGTGTTGTTAGGCTATAATTTGTTATAGCCTCTTGCATTTTTTTAAAGAATAATGAATATGAATGTTTAGTTACATACGGTAAAATAAATAAATTTAACATAATTGATAATAAGTTGGTTAAACAATGATTTCAAAATATGAAATAATGTAAGGGGCAATTATATAATATAACTATTTTTTAAATTATAATCTTACCAGTTTAGATATGTTAATTTAAAATTTTCATATGAATAAAAATAATATTTTATAAATTGTATTTATTTCATTATATATTTAATTGTCTTATTAACTTTTGAAATAGTTACGATTGAGCAAAGAGCCAACCAACTAAAAGTCTAGCAAAATTGGTTGTGAAAGGAGAAATGAAAAGAACAATGTTCCCTAGGAGTTTTATATTGGATTTGTCTTTTTTAAAGTGCGAAAAGGTAAAATATATCATTATGATAAGAAAGTTAGGAGGATGAATAATCATAAATTTAAAAATTATTGTTTAATTATTATTTATAAAATTCTAAACACCTTTTTATCAATAGATATGATGATGTACTTTATTCTTTAAAATATATCTTATATTTTAGATGAATTCAATCAATCCTTTTATGTTACGTCCATGCTCTAGAACCCGCAAATTCGTATGTATTAGTTTTGTGTGCTGGTTAGTTTTATTTTGTACAGCAAAAAGAAGATTATTGATGAATGCATAGATTTAGTACCATCAAACGTCTTCGAGGGAAATTAAACGCAAAATCTTAATTCAAATGAGCAGCTCGTGCATCATAAAGCTAGACGGCTCAATCTCAAAAATTTTTTATATGTAATTACGTGTACGTCAATATTAATGCTAAATTAAATCCTTTGCATGGTTTGAACATAACTCTCTTTAACTTCAATTCTTTACCCCAAAATATTGTAAAGACAAACATATAGGATTAAAAAAAAAAAAACAAAGTTGAGAATATCCCAAGAGAGTGAAAGGTAATTAACTAATTTTCCGATATATATTTTACGCACATACTTCCCTCCTACGCGGGATTCCATTCGTTGTACTTGTATGCATTACAATATTCATAAACCTCTTTTAATCATGCAAATGTCTTAAGAGTTTAAACTATGCATGAGCTTCACGTAGGTAAACTTGTTTGATTAATGCTCATTGCTTTGTCTATTTGCACCTGTGCTTATCTTAGGAGTCAAGAGTCTGCAGCAAACTAAACACCACACAACCAATAACTTCCTGAGTTCCTGTACTTCATATGCCAAGATCCTAAAGTGCAATTGTAGTTATTATTGTAATTTTATTATAATTAATAAAATTACAAATAAATATAAAAAAATACAATAATTATGAAATAAAATTACAAAAAATTATGATTACAACGCGATTCGCAAATCACTGGTCATAATTCACAACTATGAATTTAACCCGTACTATATCTTATTATAATCTTGAATTTTTACTATGGGTCCTTTCTCCGTATCGAACAATATATAAATTAAGGTGGAAAAGAAACAAAGGCCTGGACGATAAATTAGTCATCGTCAGTCGTTAATGTACTATGCTTTAAGCTTTTTATCACATTCTGATATCGGACAAAAATGGTTTTCTCTGTAACTGTATTAGCATTTTATAACAAAGAAAAAAGAAAAAGAAAACAGTGCAAAAGTTATTCTCATCTTTTTTGAATGCAAAAGTCATGGGACCTTAATTATCTTATAGATAAGCACAAGACTCGGCAAGATTCTCCATAATGTAGCAGACAAATTACATAGTTTCAAAGTTCCCATAAGGTTTTTCCACGTATGTAGTTTCTTAATACTTGAAATGAAACGGTTCGAGATACGGAGCCTCAAGCAACTTTATTATATTAGTTATTTATTTGACATTACTGTAATTGCATATTATGCCACATATGCATAGTTAAATATCTATTGCAGACAGCAATGGATGTATCACACAAATGATTTTACTTCGTGTGTCAATATGTATACCCTTAAACATATACAAGAACTTCTAGTCACTCGTAAAATATAAAAAAATTCTTATTCTAAAGAGAAAAAAAATAAAAATAAGGAGCGGAACCCACAAGTAGGCGGGGTCTCATGAATTCCACCCATTACATCAATCTCCCTTTTTATGGAATATGAATTTTTTCGTACTCCAGAATTTTCATATACACATACATATAGACTCATATATGTAATCCATTGGAGGCTTCTTGCAAAAACTTGAAGTCAAGAACATGGTAAAATGTGATTATATGATTCATATTACTAGTAAGACATTATGCTGAAACCAGTGTTTTATAAATCAAATAGTGGCCAAGTTGCAGGTAACCTATTTTGCGGCCTCCAAAACAGGAAATTTTTCCACATAAAATTGTTTTTCTCTTACATGATGACTTAGGCAATGTAGGCATCTAATCCTCAACATTCATTGTTTAATTATTTTATAACATATATCCATTCAAAAATAAACATATGGGTAGAAATTAGTCGTAAAATTTGAATTAATATTTTGGGTGAAAAAACTTTGGAAAACCATAATAATTTATGCAAAATTATTTTAATATTTTTTTATATAATAATTGTATAATATTAATGCATAATTTTAAAAATTTAAGGCCCTTGAGCCAAAAAATCTCCGCCAGTGATCGTAAGTTATTTAACGTCTATAATTACAACATTCAGCACAAAATTAACATCAATCTTGTAGGATCATTTTGATCAGTTTGCTTTGCTGTAAAATGAATCTGACCCCATAATTCATGCTGAGTGGGTGCTTCAGGGTAGCGATGGTCGTCTGGGCCATAAAAAGATAATACAGAATTTGTCTGACCATTGTCTTTGTTTTCTTGTTGACCCATTTTAATTACCATGCCCTTTCAATAAGTTCATTCTATCCTAATATTGAACTTCTTTATCACTCCCATTTAATATTTCAATAAATAAAATATTTCTGCATCATAATTAAATAATTATTAGAAACTATAAAGAAGTTGTTTATTTATTAAAATGAAAGTAAAAATAATACTACTTTTTCAATGACATATGGCTCTTGACAAGTGGGTTGAGATTTGAGGTGAAGTTGAGCTTGGGGGAATTTAATGTTGCACTACCCCTTCATATTTCTATGTAAAATCTTTTTTTTTTTTTGGGCAGTGAGATGAAGTGGTATTCAAGTCAAAATAGCATATTTTGATCATTTTATTTTTTATTTCCAAGTTAAATTTGATCTTAAAAATTAAATTAAAAAAGGACATTTTATTCATACCTCCGAAAGATGGTTTGAATTATTTTTTTTTCTAGAACAGCTAGTCTTAGGCTAAACTTGGAATTTGCACTAACCCCAAGCAAATTTGACCTATTAATAGGCAGAGGTTTCAACCTTGGAAAAAACTCTAATTAGGAGGAAAAAAAAATTCTTTAATACTATTCCGAGAGTGATTATTATCTGACCAGTATTTTAATAAAAAAAAATTCAATACTATAATGATTAGAAATTTTCTAAGTATTTTTAATCCAATTTAAGTAATGAGAATTTTAGCACTATTTTTTCCAATTTTGACAAATAAGATAATTATTTTGTATATTTTAATAGTCACCGATCAATTATAATATCATAATATATCTTATTTTTCAAAATATGAGTAAGAATGATATTAAAATCGGTTAAATTGATTTTTGCTCTCTATAATTTACAACTTATTTAATTGTGCTACTTCTAATTTGAAGTTCTTGAATTGGATAGCTTATAATTTATTTTCATTTGTTATTAGATGCTAGTCCGTCAACCAAACCTAATTTTCATCCTAATATTGCTAACATGTCTAATGAAGAGCTGACTTGGCCGTATTTTTTCTAGCTTAATCAACAGCCTTGTTTGCATCTTTTCTCTTGTGGTAGGGATATACAATTGAACTTATAGTTAACAAATGAATGGATCAACAATATTACCCTGCCATTCTTGGCTTTCAAAGCCTTCTCTACTCCAACTTCCAACTTGTTAAGACAAAACCAAACCTTTTAGATCTTTGAGTCTTCGCGCCTTCACTAAACTAATTGTATACGTGATATTGAACCATAGGGTTAGTAAGAAATTTGAAAAAGACAATACAGGCAAATAGGAAAGTACCTTTCGTAACTATTCTGAATGAAAAAAAATAACTCTTTTAGATCATAGTTTTTAAAATCAAACCGATTAAACTAAATAAAGCACTAATTCATTAATTAAATCAATTTAACTTTAAAAATATAGATTATATATATGCAACAATAATACTATATTTAGAGTAATAAAACATAGATTATACAACAATAATTTATCTTATAAAATTTTATTTTTTTAGAAAGAAATTGAAAAATTGACCTGATCCATCAATTTTAGTTGATTCACTCCAATTTTAGCTAAGTTCTAATCAATTTTCACAGGTTCACATGCAATTATAATCCAAAGAATCTTAATTAGATTAGCTTCGTCAACTAATTCACTAGTTTATCAATTCAATCAACCAGTCTAGTATAGTTTTTAAAACTATGCTTTAGATGGCTACTTATGGTGTACAATGATATTCTTGAGAAATGAAGTGGATTTCAAGCTTCAGGTATTTGAAATTTTTATACTAAAGGAAGAGGAAGAGGAGAGAAAAGGAAACTATTAATGAAAAGTTAGGTGCTTATTCTAATTAGGTCATGTCTCAATCGTCATTTAGAGTCTTTTTGTTCTATTCTTTGAATTTGGAAGTTAGAACATATCTAGCGTGCTGAAAGAGAGCATCAGACTGAACTTATTCAAGGTTTACTTTTAGCTTATGCTTTTGATTAGAAAAAATAGGAAAAAGATGAAGAAGAGATTGTAAAAAAAGGAAAGAAAAGAAAAAGGGCATATCTATTTCTTAGGTCGTGAACCATAGGAGAAGAGATGTGCATGAGGCTATTGTCTAAGTTGGAAAAAGTAATGCCAAGTTGATTCTACATTAGACATTCAGGAATATTAGGATAAAAGTTGAGTTTAGTTGACGGTGAGTAACTAGTTATAAATGAAAACTAAACTATAGGTACTTAATTCAAAGCTTTTAAATTATAGGCAGTAAATTAAAAAAGTAGGGAGCAAAAGATCATATAAACCTACTAAAATGTCACCGTTACATTGAGTTCCATTTATTTCTTGGAAAATATTTTTTTAGGAAAATCTTATTTGCTTCTACATAAATGAAGGAGTGACATATTTTCTTATACATTATTATTATAAAAAATTAAAGTTATGGCAATGGAAAAAGAGGAAGTTGTATTCCATTAAACTCCCTCTATTTAACAATAAGCATATGGAATATTTTCCATCATTTTAAAGATTTATAACTATATTCCTACAAAAGATATTTTTCACTAAAATAAATGGAGCTTAAAGATTGAAAATTCATAGACTTATTCTTCTTTGAAGTATTTGCAAGATAGAAAGAAGGGGAATCGAATGAGGCTCCTAGAAATGACTTTAATACTTAAGTTAGTAATACATATTAAAGAAAAATTGATCTAAGTAAATGAAGATGTAGTGTATACCTTATATAGGAGTTTACCTTAATAAAATATTTGAAAAATAATTGCAAAGTAATTAAGCAGTTATAAGATATTTACCATTATAGTTCTTAAAATATCAACATTTATCTTTAGCCCCCTTGAAGTCAATGAATGAGACTTGAATAAGTGTTTCTAACGCCTATATCTAATAAATATGAAAAAAACTATTACCCATATATGATGATTTAAACCATTGATACACATTCTCAATAATCTAAACCATTAATACCCAATTTCGATGATCTAAATACCTGATTACCCAATTTTAATGATAAGAACATCTAATATTCAATTCTAAACTAGATTCAAAATTTAAGAAATTGATATTCAATCCAAATAATCTGAATAACTAATACTTAGTCCTAATAATCTAAAACTCATATAAGTTATTGATATGAATAACTAATATTCCAAATTTGATGATCTATTTAAATGAATAAATAATATCCCAAATCTAATAATTTAAGTAACTAATATTCAATTCTTGTAATCTGATTGATATTGATCTCTCTAACTATATTATCTTATTGATCTTCTTAACTATACTATCTAATTGGTTTTCTTGACTATCTAAATTAATAATCTAATCATATTATTCAATTAGTCACTTTGACTGTCATTTAAGTTATTGTTATAGTGAGCCTATTGAATAATAATGCCCAAGCAACCAATAGTTACCAATTTGTTTAAACTCATCAATTAATAAGGAGCCCACTAAATAGTGGTGCTTAAGTGATTGATGTATACTGATCTATATAGACCTCTCAACTAATAGGGAGCTTGTAAAATGGCAGTGCTTGAGTAACTGATAATTACCTATCTATATAAACCAATTGATTAATAAGGAGCTCGCCAAATAATGAGGTATAGGCAACTAACAATTACTAATGTATATAGACTTAATAATTAATAAGGAGTCTTACTGAATAGTGGTCTCGAGCTACTGCAATTAATCATCTATATATATATATATATATATATATGCTTAAATGAGCTATAATGCATTTTGTATATTTTGTTTTCAATGAATTTTAGAGGTGTTATACTTTCTCTTGAAATTAACTGCTATTTAGGTAGTGTATTGTTTTCTATATAAAGTATGCTTTTAAAATGAATTGTGCTCTTTGCATATTTTATTTCTCATCATATCAATTATGACTTTAGTAATTTTTCAACATATTGAATAATTTGTTTATCTTATCAGTTATAAGATAGATAAAGGATAATCTATCAAAGTTTTTTATCCTTCCAGTATGCATATTGTACAATACCAACATTGTCCTAACGAAAAGAGCCTTTACACTTTCTAGTCTATACTAGTGATATTTTTCATTGATTTTCTATAGAGTCAAGCTTGATCATTCTCTTACATACTGTATGGTTTATTGCTTGATTTGAAATTAATTCTATAATAAAAAGAACTTGGTGTTATTCAATCTAATTCTTGGGCAAAACTAGTAATGAGTATTCCAATATTTCTTTCTTTTTCTTATTGTTTGTCATAAAGATTGAAAATAAGGCTCCAAGTGCTTTCCTAACTATCTAGGCTTAGTCCTGTTGTTCGTAAGACTAGGATTACTATTTTACACATTTCACAACTAAGATATACTGCTAAACAGTAGAAAGCTAATCTATTAGAGGCAACTAGTAATAGTAGAAGTAATTGTTTATAATTAGAAAGGTTAATAAAAGATTAGGATAGTACCTACACTGTGAAAAATTACAATTCAATTCACCTATAAGGATATCGAAGTAGGTGCTTAAGATATAACACTTAGTACAAGTTTATTTCTAACTCCTGATATATCAACCTATAGTTATGTGTTTACCCTCCATATCATTTAAGCATGTCGCTCATTTAAAGATGAATAAATTGATTCCATATGAGTTTAAATAAATTATAATGCTTAAAATGAACATATAAAGGGATAACAAAATGGTGTAATATAATTATCTCCTACCCCATTTTTAATAATGACACTACGTGATTCTTCTATATTAGAGCCTTACAAATCTTTTTGGCAAGATATTAGTCAATTCATAAGTAAAGCAGTAATCAACAATTCTATCATATATGTAATAAGTTTTGTTTATTTCCTTGCACTTAAGGAATAACAATGTATTAGCATGACTATGTAAATGAGACATATCTCATTTGTAGTAATAAATAGGTCATAATAATTATGTAATGAAAATAAATTATTATGTGCATCACATTATCTAATTACCAAATGGTTGAATGGTTTCATGAAAATGCTTGTGACCATTATAATTTATATGTATGACCTAGTATGTACTAAAAAAATTCAGCTCATTTCAACTTCATTTTCATGAAAAATCATTACATTAGTCAAACCATTATGTGTTGTAGGCTTCACTATACGATATATATATATATATATATATATATGTGTATATATATATATGTGTATATATATATATGTGTATATATATATATGTGTATATATATATATGTGTATATATATATATGTGTATATATATATATGTATATATATATATATATGTATATATATAATATTCTAATCAAGTGGTATTTTTCACTATAAGAAAGAATGCAGTCTACAAAATCATCATGAATTAAACCATACAATATAGTTTACATAGTTAGACAAAATTAAACTGGCTTAATGTGAAAGAACATAAGATAGGCATGAAAATAAATAATAAAAGTATCACATATTATGCTTGATGACTAAATAGGGTAGAAGATCAATTTAGTGCCATTAATTAGTCAAGTTTTACAAATAAGTCAAACATAGCAAGACAAGTGGTTATAAATTTGGCATCTTAATGCCATGATAATAAAAAAAAGGATGGCAAAATTATCTCTTACTTCCTCCTTCAACAATGATATAATACTCTAATAACAATTATGCTATAAACGATATTGAAGCATTTAAATATTTGTGTCTAAAAGTAATAGCTCTCATGTGAAGTTGGACAAAGTGATGTGTTACTAGACTATTGATATTGAAGTAATTAGCCTAAATAAAATGACTAAAGTGTATGCATTAAAATGAGAAATACATCATGTAAATGATGCAAATGATCAAACTGATGTTACTTTATAATTTAATATATGACTTTAAATCAATGTTTTAAAAACCGGACCAGTCATTGAACCGGAAATAAGAGTGGTTCAAGGTTTAATGGTTCAACCGGAATCAAATCGGGGTTAAACCGAAATTATAATATAAAATATAAATTAAAAATTTTAATATATATATATAGTTAAAAATAATTAAATTATTATAAAGTAAATTTATATATATATAATATGAAAATATTTAAAAAAAATTTGAAAAAAGGAGGCTAGACATCTTAACATTGCATAAGATACTTTTAAGCACTATTTTTAGTTTTCAGCTGCAAAACAATTGCATCCCGATCTCATATGATTAATGTAACAAAACAACTAGATCTAGCAGAGGTATGTGCCCGTAATATCCTTTTCAAATTTATGAGGTGCCTAAATGATATTTAATTCCCAAATTAGTGATTAACAATTTAATATTTTACCAATAAAACAACACAATTTAATTTCTTTTATGATTATAAAAGTAATTAAATTATTAAATGTATATATCTAATAAACATGAATCGAATTTTAAACATAAAAGAAGAAATAAAACTTTTTAAAATAGTTCGATGCTAATTAAATTAAAAGTTCTATGCAATATTAAAAATATATTTTGAATCAATATTTATACGTAACTCCCGCAGAGATGTTCACCTTTTGACCCTTCTGTTAAACTATTACAAACTATTTAGCCTAATCAAACGGTCGGGACGCGTAAAAGACACATTTTTGAGTCCCAAAGAATGGGTATATGTAATTAAATTAATCTAAGGTCTGTTCAGGAAAATCACGGAAAGTCTTAATAATAATAACCGGAAACAATGGGTATATGTATATATACACACACCATTGGCAGAGTGCCCCTATGTATAATGCTAGTGAGTTTCAAATCTAATGTTACGTCTCCACAGAGGAATACTAGAATAAGGAAAGTGGAAGAAGGGCTGTGGAGTAATCATCTTTTGTTCGGAAGATTTAATAAAGGACGAAAAGAGATCGGGGGTAGGATTCTTTCGACACTTTTCACTATTTATTATTATGTAAAATTGAATTTTTTTTTTAACTGTGAGTTTGTATTTTAAAGAGGTAAATAAACAAATATTATAATTTTTAATGATAAAATTAAGGGTACATAATTTAATAAATAATAATTAATTAAAAAATAATTTTTAAATTTATAATTATTCATTCACTTAATTTTTTTATTAAAGATTACCATATTCATTTTATTTTTTAAAGTACACCTTACATTTTAAAAAATTTCAATCTCTATTTCATGTTTCTCCAATCTAAATTTTGTTAAAATATTTTTTGAATATCTAATAAAAAGAAGTAATTCTTTTCCTTTCACATATCTTTCCTTTGTTTCTCATTCTAATTTCCAAACAAACCATATAAGATCCCTTCTAAATTTAAACACGCTAGAAATTGAATCAGACGAAATTGCAGATTTTACGGATTCAACATGAAAATATCATGTATATTACAATTACTAGCGCAGAGTTTAACCGCAGAGTGTCATGATGAAGAGTAGAATCAATTTTTTCAGATTACTAATTATTCATTTTTTTCATCATAAAAATTATGGTATGTAATATATTTACTTTGTGAGAAAATTACAGTAGACATATGAACACTTAATCCCTTCTAGCTTCAAATTATTATTATGTAATCAATTGAATGGATTTGAAAGGCCAAAAGTCCATGAAAAAGCATTTGAAGAGAATTCGACTTTTGAAGCACCGGAAAAGATTAAAAAATATGCGAGAAAAAATGGGTAGTCCCCTCAGAACCGAATTTCCCTCAAAAGATAATTTATTAATCTTTCTTGTCATATTAAATAAAAATCTTAAATATCTTGTAACCTTTGTTTTTCTAAAAGGAAATAATTTAATAATCAGCACTGAAATCTTAAATTTTGTTTGTAATTAGGAAGCTCTCACAAATTATTAATAGGGGTCAATTCGCGCAGTTGTGTGAACGCTTCTTGCCACGTGCATGCCTATCAATAAAATCTGTTGTTCCGTCGGGTAGAAGTGTTTCTAAACCTTGGAACCTCAGTTGAGTAAAGAAGAAAAATTACTGTTCACATATTTTAAAAACTGAATCGAATTGTTCGGTCGGACTAAGAAATCAGAAAATCAGTTCGTAATGAATTGAAAATATATGTAAATTGGTCTAAACTAGTATAAACAAGTTAAAACAAGTGTAAATCGATCAAAATCGGTAAAATAGGTTGATAAATGGATTCATTTCAATTTTTTTGAAAAAATTATAAATTTTACACCAAATTGAAATATAATATTTTTATAATTTTAAATCAATTGAATTTATATTATTTCTTTTAATATTTCTAATATAAAGTATTGATATATCACTTGCATTTTATTACATATTTAATTATATTATTAACTTATATCGTATTATTTTCTAGTTTTATCATAATTTATTATTGTAAATATATAATGCTAATTTATAAATATATATGTGTGTGTATATATAATTAATATTTTTAATATATGTAAATATATGTACATATATAATTTATATTTTTAATTCAAAATCAATTTAACTAATAAATCAAAAGTTAAATTAATAAATTGATAATTTATCCGATTTAATGACTGATCCAGTTTTAAAAATTATGTATAATAAATCATAATATAATTTATTTATTAAAAAATAAAGAATAAAATTACCATTCACAAGGTATATTATAATATTGTCGATATGTATCCAATTTATCATTTTAAAATAGAAGAAATCAATTTGAAACAAATTATATGATGTAGAGATAATGTATGAGGTTTTTCGAAGAAAGTAAATATATAAGTAATACAATTTTATAGAAACTTTTGCATCATTGAGATCAATTAATTAGAGAGTGAGACAAAATTGTATTGAAAGGAGATGCATTTTAAACTAATTAATTCCCATTAGAATGTAATTAATATTGTAATATCAATATCAAAGAAACTTCCAAAAAAGAGAAGGACGGCTGGAGCAAGCAACCGTGTAGGAAATAAACTGCGTATAAAGAATGAGTGAAAGAGATTTGTAAAATTTATAATAAAAAGATTACGACGGGTAATCATTCTTTAATCCCTATAATAAGATATTCCTTTCTTGTCGATATTAATTTGTCTTCAGTATCGTCTTCCTTGCATATAAATACGCATGGTCGTCATTAGACGCAAAATCAAGTCCAGAGCTAGACTCTCTTCCTCTGTACTCCGAAAGAAGCGATTAGAGAAATATGATGCAGCCTCAGATTCTTCAAGCCTCAGGGCCATTTGATGAAGAGATGAGCCCAGCTCTTTATCTATTTGAGAACTATGGTTTCAACACGGATCCTCTGTCCAGTTCTTCGGTGGATTCTTCTGAATCTTCGCCAGTTCATTTTGATTCTGCCATGTTTTGTAACGATCATTTCCAATACCAATTTGATGAAAATGTCCTGAAACTCCCTTCATCAACGGAGGATTTCCTTATGGATTGGGATTCTTTCCATACCAATTTGAATGCCCTATTTGTGGGTACCTGTGGATACCCAGAAGAAAGTGAGGGAAGCTTTCCTTCACAAAATCTGTCTAGTGAAGGAGAAGATGCCTGGAGTCCTAGCCCGTCAATGAAATCAGAAAATTCCACAGTTCAGCCATCACTGACTTTGCCACAAGAAGGTATGGAAATTGAAAACCGATTCAGCCTTCCACGTCTACTGGAAGCTCATGGAGAAGCCTTAGAGAAAGGACACAAAACACTTGCAGAAGTAATCTTGAGACGCATCAGCCAGAAAATTAGCCCACATGGTGATCCCATTGGGAGGCTTGCATTCAACTTGTCAAAAGACGTCACCCCTCAAGAAGATTTTATCAAACAAGAGGTAGGCAAGAACATCGAACTGGCATCGAGGGCTATATACCAAGGCTTCCCACATGGAAAATTTGCATATTACACAGCCAATTCAGCAATTATTGAAGCAATACCACGGGATTCAGAAGTCATACGCATACTAGACTTTGATATGAGTGAAGGGCTTCAATGACCTCCAGTGATGGAAGCCATTGCACAGCATGGAAAAACATTGAAACTAACATACAGTCAAATTTGAAGATGATAACTTGAGTGTCCTAACACTCCATGGAATTTTAAGGAAACTAGAAGGAACCTCAATGAACATGCCAAATACTGTGGTCTAAGTTTAAAAGTGGAGGAAAAGAAAATTGAAGAGTTAGTTATCCAGTTGAAGAAAATGTTCAAAAGGGGTGGTGGAAAGAGGGAATTTTTAGCCTTCAACTGTCAAGTGGGTCTTCCTCACATGGGAAAAGTGAGAATTAGATGAAACGTTTTTGAGTTCCTAAGGTAGCTAGGGATTTTATCAACAGCTCTGCAAGTAAGGGAATTTTGGTTTTGGGTGATGGAGATGCCTATGAAGACCTGAGAAATTGCTTGAATTTCAGGTCATTCTTTGATGGGCAACTTATTCATTACAAGGCTTTATTGGAATCAATTGAATCAAGTTTCTCAAAGTGTTTATCAGAAGCAAGAATTGCAGTGGAGAGCCTTTTTGTGGTACCGTACATATCTTCTCTTGCTTGGTTGCAGAAATGGGAAGAGATTCAAGAAAGTTGTCATCTTGAGGCGGAGATCGGTTTAATGAGTCATAGATTGAGCAATGGAACTTTAACGGAAGTGATGGAATTGCTGAGGGGAAGTGGAGATTCATACAAGGCCAAGATTGAAGGAAATTATGGAAGTGAAGTTGTTTTGGAACGGAAAGGCATTCATCCTGTCAGAGTTTCAACTTGGGCAAGCTAAAGACAGTCGGCAACATGTTAATACTAGTCAATTCATTTTGTCTAGTTTATTTGATTTGTACATTACAAAATGTTGATAGGTTATTTCATGAATATACATTAAAATGCTCATATGTGAAAGATGCTTAAAAAATTATATATGTATATATAATTATCTTTTTTTTATAATTATCTTTTTCTTGCAATGTTAAGAAATATATTAAACCACTAAATGCATATATATAAATTTAAATTCTGAATACAGGAAGGCATTAAATTTTTAAGAAATATTGAGATAAAATTAAATTCTGAATATATAAAAATATTAAATTTTTAAGAGTATCAAATGATAGTTGAATTAAAGGCTATCCACTATAACATCACTATTTAAAATTAGTGAAAGATGATTCTTGTTCCCTACAATGACAATGGGTAGAAAATTTTACAGACCTAACAAGTTGAAAACTTGTAGTGATGATGCCCTCCATGAAAATATAGGATCAAAGTTATGAATGATAAATATTGCTTTGTAGATGACTAAAATGCAAGACTTAATTTTAATATACAATAATTTTCTAGATCTTAACTTTGAATTATAGCATGAGATGAATGAAAATAAAGAACTTAAATATATTATCATGAGGAATTATATAATTAAATACCTAGAGTTTAAGATTTTATTCGATGTTGAATTCTCTAATTCTCAAGATTCTTGCAAAATTATTTGATCAACAAAGTTACAAATCCAAATCTGTTTCTATTATAACCACATTGATTCTCACTATGAAAAAAGAACAATAATGTTTGAATACCAATGGGACAACACAAATTAAGGTTCGATTATTAAAATCTAGGGGCCTCATTAAATATATTAGGTTGGATCATGAATCCTACCCATTATAGGATCCACACCCAACTAACCCAAATTTAGCCATAATATCATATAATGCTCGATTCCATTTATCACTTTTATTTAGAACTCATATGAAAATTTAACATTAATTGCCATTTATATATTAATGTGAAGCCCATATTAAAATTTTCTAACAATATCCCACTTAAGCCTACATTAATTTATAAATGATGACTTCTTGAAAAGAATTAATGTTAAAAATGGCATTATCTCACCTATAAGTCCAATTAAGATCATGAGCATGCAACAATATTAAATATTAAATCTGAAGGGATATTAATACAAAACATATTAAATGCCCACATCTCATTGACCAAAATAATTAAATATAATATGCATAGTAAAATTTACATTATCTAAATGTGACTAAATATAAATTCCCCACATAATAGTCCCAATATCCACTCAAGCTACCTTATGAAAATTAATGTTCTCAACACATAATGAGACAAGGTTTAAATGTCTCTATTCATAATAATGAGATTGGATCTAAATGTCTTAACTCACCTGCCATAACCAAAATTTGCACAATATATGATGTAGATACAGATATCTTATTATGAGCATTTCGTTCAAACATATCATAGAATATCAATGAGCTCGTATCAACAAAACTCCCACTAATCAAAGATACTGAAAAAAACTTAAAAAATTAACTTTATTTATATCATCTTATTTTATATTTACCTTTAAGCCTTTTAATTGATGGATCCACGAACATATGATTCATGGAAATTAAGTAATATGCTCACATATTTTCATTCTCACAAATAGCTATTTCAATTTAAAGTCTTTCATATGGGTAAATTTGTTATCATTGCAAGAAAATCCAAAACAATAGTTTTGTCCTAATAAAAATTTGGTTAAAACCAAAAAACCCTTGACTTACCAATTAGATAAGGAATTTATTACATACTGCCTTGCCCTTTAATAGAAATTGTTGGAATTGACTACACCCCAACACAACATCTCATAATACATGTTCAGTCACAATTTTATGATCACTTGGACAATTTATAGAATAAATGAGTAACCTATGCATATGAGATCTTATGATCTTTTATAGGTTAGTGTATAAACAATTGTATCACATTGATATAAAACTATTTGCAATCTAGAACCATTGACCTAAATCAATAATAAGCTACTTACAATTGACGCATATGAGATAACTCTTATCACTTAGAAAATAGCTAAGATGATAAATTTAATCCTTCTATATTAATTAGTACGAAGGCACACTGGCATGTTGGAATCTTTTAGTACTAAAATAGGGACAGGCCAAATGCACTTGGTATTTATATAGTATAGGCCTATCACAATTAAGTTTAGGCTTATAAGCCCAATATATATGCTATTGTGGGCCTATTACATTTTACTCCTAGGCCATTTTTAACTAGATTTGATTTAATTATTTTGTTTTGACCATCATATCCTAACCATAACTAATATGATCACATAGATCTAAAACTACCAAAATGCCTGAATTCATCATATATTGATCTATATTGCTCTCTAAAAAAAGAAAAATTACAATTTCATTAAAATGAGATAGAACTATGTAAATGGACATTATTCTTACTTTCTAAAAAATATTTGACTATCAGGTCACTAATCAAGAAGGTTACTTTTTTCTTCAACTAGCATAGCTCCCATTAAAATGAGCTATTTTAGACCATAAGTAAGTTTTAAAATGTTGAAAGAAGAAAGCCTTTGAAGAATTACATAATCTTCCTATAATAGTTATTAACTATTTACCTAATCTTGAACCCATAAATGCACTTAAGCATCCTTTAAACATAAAATTGTGTTTATTTTTTACTTTCACCTTTTATGCAATTTGATAGTGTCTCACTATTGCAAGACATCCTTAAATAGATTAGTCCTATTAGGCCTTAGAGATGGCGTTAAGGTTAAATTTTGAAATTTGTAAAATCCTAAACAATCCTTTAAAAACATATATCTTAAAACACCTTGAAAATCATGTTTTATTTACTAAAACTTGACAATTAGTCAAAAAAAAATTTACAGTTGAAATCTAATAAAATACTATATTTTCTAATACAATATGAACAAAACCCATCTTTAGTTATAAAATCTTTTTCAAGAAGTCAACAAAACTTAGTAGAAAAAATTTAGTACATACTAATTAAGAAAAACTAAAATTTTTATTTTTATCAAATTGAAATAAGATAATTAATAAAGTTCATAGTGGGCCCTTACAGCCCTCTGGCCTCATTACTGATCGCTCTCTTTATTAATAACCCTTTCTTGCTTGATCTAATTTCAGGTATTTTCCTTATTTGAAAATAGGTTTGATAGTTACTACCTCAAGAGATGCTTCATTTGATGATCTAGTCTAAAAATGACCACCAAATGACTTAGTTTGAGTGAAAATTATCTTTTACATTCCAATTTTATCCTATACTAGAATTTAAACTTATAATTAGTTTTACACTTAAAATTGTGAGACATATCATCTAGGACTAGGTCCTATCAAACATAAAATGTCTCATTCAGCATCTTAAAAATTTTATTGCATAGGCATTAAAATTTAAGAAATGTTGAAAATATTTTATGCATGTCCAAAAACTAAATCATGCTGAATTTTTCATCATAAAATTATACTATGCAATATCTGTCAATATCATGTTATAAAAACTAATGTCGAAAGGCATTTAAATGCTTATAACTTGATACAAAGGTTAAATGTCATACTTCTAAAATTTAACACTTAAGGGTGTTTAAAAAAATCTTAGAAATACAATATTCAACCTTATACTCATACTATAGCCAACTTACAATATTGATAATATAATACCGAAAGATATTTAATATTTACTAATATAGCCTCTCCCTTACACAATTTAGAATAATTTTTTTAAAATTTTGTACAAAATCTTATATAACTAGTCCCACAAAATTGAGTACATAATTACATAAAATTTTCGTGGCATAATATGAGTACATAATAATTTCCAATTTAATACAATAATTCTCTAGAATTATTATATTATGCAAAAAAATTTCAAAAATACTACAAAAATTATAATAGGTAACTTATAATAAAGAGTTGCCTAGGAAAAATTTTAGCCAAAAATAACTTCAAATAATTATTCAAATAAATTGAGCAATAATTATTATAAAAAAATTTTATTCCAAAAAATTTTGAAAATTTGTCCAAAATTATATGCTCTGATAGTAAAGTACAATAGTATAATCACTGTCACCGAAAAATGCTCCTATAATGGTGCGTGCACCACACGCACCTTCATTAAACAAAGGCCATGCACATTTTGCACTATTCACTTTCTTCCTTAGTTTAGTAGATTCTGTAATAGGTTATCTAACCCAATTCATCACTAAGGTAATATCGGGATGAGAAACATCCAATTTTCATGCCGTTTCTACCCATTTTTTATCCAAAATCATTCCAAAATTGATTTTGCTACTAACCCATATAAGATTTTCACAAAAAAACACATTAAAATTTGATTTCCAAAGATTTTCAAAAATGGCAAAACATGGTTCTATTTACTTCTTTTTTAGAAGCCTTTCTAGTTTTATTTTCGACCTTAAATCATTTCAATAACCTAAAAATTCAATCTTAAACCATCTCACTCATTGTTTAATCCAAAAAATAGTTAATGTTTGAATTCAAAATTTTACAAAATTTATGTAGGAACAGTTTTGGCAATACCACCATGTTAGAGAAATAAATTATATTTTTCTGAACTTGAAGCAATTTGTTTTATAACACTTTTATATATAAATCTAAGATAACCATTTACCAAACTAATTGGCTTTCCAAGTACAATTTTAGTTCAATTATCACTAACACAAAAAATTTAAACCTAGTCATGTGACTCTCATATCTAGAGACTATCATGAATATTATTTTAGTTAGATGCAAATGCATTCACAATGCAAGGTTAGAGTTTAAGAACATTATAAAGAAGCATCATCCTATAAAAATTATATATACATATATAAAATTGATAGACATATGCCATAAACCATATGAATAATGCAATATCCATGGCAAAATGTGTAAGATGTAAGAATGGCAATAAGTATATTAAATCTTGTACATTTGCAACAATAGATAAAGACAAATATCTTGTATACCTTAACAGGCCAACAATATAACATTTAATTTTTAGCCAATTTATACATAAATATGTAACAAACAAACAATTAGAATGTATACAAAGATTTCATATTGAATCAAATAAGCAATTTAATGCTATTTACTAGAACACTCAATTGAACTCACATATGCCATTAAAATATTGAAAATTAGTAGATAGAAAGAGAAACAATATTTTGCCAAATTGCACCAAAATTATTCTAAATTCTTAACTATAATTTAAAGTCAAACCAAGCTCTAATACTAATTGCAGGAATTAGTTTTAATATATAATAATTTTTTAGATCTTGGCTTTGTATTATAGCATGAGATGAATGAAAATAAAGAATTTAAAGATACTTTCATGAGACATTATATAATTAAATATATAGAGCTTGAGATTTTATTCGATGTTGAATTCTCTAATTCTCAAAATTCTTACAAAACTATTTGATTGACAATGCTACGAGATCAAGATTTGCTTCGATCACAGCTACCTTGAATTCTTACTTTAAAAAAAGAACAATAGTATTTAAGTACTGATGGGACTAATATAAACTAAGGTTCAATTATTAGAGTCGAGGGAGCCTCATTAAATACATGGTAAATACATGGGGTTAGATCATGAATTCTACTCATCACAGGATCCACACCTAACTAACTCATATTTAGGGTCATAATACCTATACAAGGCTTGATTCTATTTGTGCACTTTTATTTATAGCTCACATGACAATTTAACATTAATTGCTATTTATAAATTAATATGAGGCCCACATTAAAATTTTCTAACATAAAATGTAAAATTTTTTGCTACTAAATGATTTAAATTTTTTACTTCATCAAGGTGTAAGCCTTGAATTTTACCAAAAAATAAAAAGGAAAAATGTAAAGTTATTGAAATTTATGAAACTAATGGTTTGAAAGAATTTTCAATGAATTACATTTCTCACCATTTTTTAGGTTTGGAAGAACTTTGATATCAAATGATTTAGATTTTTTGCTTTATCAAGGCGTAAGCCTTGAATTTTACTAAAAAATAAAAAAGAAAGATGTAAAGTTATTGAAACTTATGGAACTAGTGGTTTAGCATTATATTTTTTTAGGAAAGGATTGAGTTTGATTACCTTTGGAATTACATTGTTACACTTTTTTAATTATTAATGAATTAGAAATTATTTTATGAAAAAGAATAGATAAAGGCCATCGATAATTTTGATTAAATTAGGAATCTTAAGTGTGAAATATAAAATAAAATAGAGCTAATAAAAGTAAAAATATAGGAATATGAATTGGGTTATTTACTAATACAAGTGAGTGTGTAAGTATGGAAAAGTATAAAAATAATTTTCAAAAATGCCTATGGGGCCTTATTTCTCTTATTTCAACCCTAAACCTCCATCTACTCCATTTTACTTTATCTCCTAACTTTCTCTACATAAACTCTACACCACTCCATCAATTAACCAAGGAAGAACCTTAATTCTTCTTTATTTCTTCATCCAATTGAGGTAAGAACGTTGCTTACATTAAAAATCCCTCTTATTTCTTCATGGTTGATGAAGGATTGTAGAGTTACTTGGTTTTGCTAGATATTCTAAACCCTAACTCTAGAACCTATGAAGTTTGATGTGATTAGGGTTGAAGGATTTTCAAACAAGCTTCTTAGCATCCTCATCCATACAAGGTAAGTAAATAATCTAATTGAATTTATAGATTTTGTAGTTATATAATAGTATTGATAAAATATAAGGTCATTTTATAATTTTGCTTGAATCATGTTTGATTTGATGTGGTAAGGGTAATAAATAATGAGGAGAGGTGATATGAGATGTTAAATAAGTGTATTGATTATTGTATCAAGGTTTAGTATATAAATACATGTAAAATTTTATGCTAATTTTAAAAGGTATAACTCCTTTATCTTATATCTATTTTGAACAAATCACCTATCATTTTAAAGGTAATTGAGTTTAGTATTAAATGAATTGGTTTCAAATCAATATCCTATGTGTATTTTGAGATATGATAAAAAAAATGGACAAAAATAAAAAACTTAAGATTTTGAAAAATAAACTTTTTGCGTCCATTTTTAAAAAGGTGTAACCCTTCTAAGACTTAGCCAATTTGAGCAAATGACCACTCTGTAAAAAGTTAATTAAGTTTATTTTCATATGAAGTAAGTTCTATAGATAATATATTTATAATTTTTGAATTATTCATAAAAGATTACCTAAAGGGCATAATTAAGGTGACTATGCAGTAACCCATACCCCATCTGTTTTATATTTTTATTATTATAATGGCCTAACATGATTATTGAGTCACTAAATAATAAAGATAGAGTAGTTTATGATGAGTATGAGATAAGTGCATGACTTGGATAATCATGAAATAAGAAGGTAAAAGCTATATAATATAATATATATTGTAATGAACTTACTGCATTAATCATGGAATGAAATATGTTAAGAAATATTTTATAGATTGATTACTATGATTTGCATGAACATTTATAGCCATACAAAAGGACATGATGATACTGATATGTGTTATGATATATATTGAAATTAAATTGTGAACTACCTTAAGCTCTAATGTTTAAATTATATTGTAAATCATGTCATAAGTGACATTAAAGATGAGAAATGTGATAGAAGCAATGATATGAATACCAAATAGGAAATTCCTTGTACTAAAATAAGTAAGTTATAAAGTTAATTTGGAAGAAATAAGGATGAAAACAAATGGATAGAGTATAAAGTTAGTCTAGCAGTCAAAAAGAGGATGAATATATTTTATCTACTGCTTATTAATATAAATGAAATGTGATCTTGAGTATAGTTATTCATAAGTATTATTATATAATACATTAGAAATGAAATAATTATATGTTAATCTCATTATTATTAGCTCTTGTTTATTAATATGCTTAAATGTGACATAACTTATCACAAGAGGATAGTCCGATGGATTGAAGCCATTGAATGAGTAAACTCATTTAATGGCTTGTATTGTATTACATCTCCATAGATTTCAAACTCATTTGGGTAGCTTAGACTTCCCCATCTCGTAATCATTCAGTTATATCAAAATACTCATGCTCATTCACTTCTCATTTAGTTTCTATCTTTTATCGCTATAAGCAATAACTGTTGCAGCTAACATAAGGGTATCTTTTATAATAATACTTAAAAAAAATAACTAATGTGAACCTTGATTCAAGTGTTAAAGAGTTTGATATATTTTAAATAAGCTCTTGGGTTTAAATCTTATCGATGAAATAAATAAATTTAAAAAAACTTGTACCTTACGTTAAAGTTCAACCCAACTTGAATTCAGATTAATCGAGAGTTCAATAAATTTTACTGCATATCGGGTGATTTAAATTAAAAAAAATAATGTTAAGTATTCTTATTATCTTTTTTTTATTAGAAAAATAAAAAAAATTGAAGAAATCTTATAATTGTATCAACTTTAACGGAATTCGTTCTACATCATTTTACACTGTTTGGTGAGCTCAACAGCTGCAATTTTTTGTTTAAAAGAAGTGACAAATAATTTTTTTTTCCGATAAACACCAAAGTTTACTAATTCGAAAAATAAAATAAACTTTAAACACGATAATAAATGCTAATATGTCACCAAGACTATTAAAAATATGACTACAAAAGAAAAGAAGGTTGAAGTTATCAATATTATAGTTAAATTAATATATGCACACATGCCTAAAAATATAGATCAAATTCTAAATATAAAAAAAGAAAATTTTTTAGAATAATCAGCACTAATTACATTGACAGATTTTTATAATATTAAAATATAGTTTGAAATCAATATTTATACGTAACTCCCACAGAGATGTTCACCTTTCGGTCCTTCTGGTAAGGTGCGACAGACTATTTAACCTAATAAAAACCTTCGAGACGCGTAAAAGACAACTGTTTTGGGTCGCAGAAACGCCCTGATGTTTGATTTCTAAGGTCTGTTCAGGAAAGTCACGGAAAGGCTCAATAATAATAACCGGAAACAGTGGGTATATGCCATTGGCAGAGTGTTTTTCTTGGCCTGTATGTGTAATGCTGGTGAGTTTCAAATCTAATGTCACGTTTCAAAAGAGGAATGCTAGAATAGGGGAAGTGGAAGAAGGGTTGGTGTGTAATAAATTTTTGTTCGGAAGTTTTAATAAATGAGGGGAAAAAATCAGAGGTTATAATTCTCTTGAATTTTTCATTATTTATTATTATGTAAAATAGAATTTTTTTTAAGTATAAGATTGTAGTTTAAAGAGACAAATAATTAAATATTACAGCCTTTAATAATAAAATTAAGGACATATAATATAATAAATAATATTTAATTAAAATATAAATTTTAAATTTATAATTATTCATTCGCCTAATTTTTTATCAAAGATTATGATATTCATCTTATTTTTTAAAGTATACCTTACATTTTAAAAAATTTTAAAATTTCTATTTCTCCAATTTAAAATTTTTTAAATATCTAATAAAAAGAAACCATTCCTTTCCTCTCACTTATCTTCCCTTCCTTTCGCATTCTAATTTTCAAACAAACCTTATAAGATCCCTGCTAAATTTAAACACACTAGAAATTGAATCTAATAAAATTGCAGATTTTATCGATTCAACATGAAAATATCGTGTATATTACAATTACTAGAGCAAAGTTTTACTGCAGAGTGTCACTGATGAGAGTAGAATTCAATTTTTTCAAGTTCCTGATTATTCATTTTTTTTCATCATAAAAATTATGGTGTCTATATATTTACTCTCTGAGAAAATTACAGTAGATATATAACATATAATCCCTTCAAGCTTCAAATTATTATTATTATTATTATTATTATTATTATTATTATTATTATTATTATTATTATTATTATGTAATCAATTGAATGGATTTGAAAGGCCAAAAAGTCCATGAAAAAGCATTTGAAGAGAATTCGACTTTTGAAGCACCGGAAAAGATTAAAAAATATTAGAAAAAAAAGGGGGTAATCCACTCTGAACTGAATTACTCTCAAAAGATAATTTATTAATCTTTCTTGCAATATTAAATAAATCTTAAATGTCTTGTAAATTGTAACCTCTGTTTTTCTAAAAGGAAATAATTTAATAATCAGAGCACCGAAAGCTCTAATTTTGTTTGTAACTAGGAAGCTCTCACAAATTATTAACCGGTGTCAATTCAGGTAATTGTGGGAAAGCTTCTTGCCACGTGTATGCCTATTAATAAAATTTGTTGTTCCATCGCGCAGAAGTGTTTCTAAACCTTAAAACCTTGGCTGAGTAAAGAAGAAAATTATTATTCACATGGTACCATAATTTTAAAAATTAGATGAAATTGGTTCAATAAATTAATCCGGTTAGGAGCATTAGACTGACAGTATATGTAAATTGGTATGAACCAGCATAAATAAGTAAAAGTTGGTGTGAATTTTGATCAAATTAATGAATTAATCTGTTTCACGTTTTTTTGAAAAAATTATAAATTTTACAATTTTATAATAATAAAAATATAATACTTTCATAATTTTAAATTAATTAAATTTATGTTATTTCTTAATATTTTTAATATAAATTATTGATATATTACCCATATTTTATTATTTATTTGTTTATATTTAAACTTATGTTATATTATTTTTTTTATTTTTATCATGATTTGTTATTATAAATATATAATACTAATATATACATACATATGTGTGCACATATAACATATAATTAATATTTTAAATATATATATAAATATATGTAGGTATATATAATTTATATTTTTAATTCAAAATTAATCCAATTAATAAATTAATAATTAAACTAGTAAATTAGTGAACTAGTGAATTATCCAATTCAATCATCTGTTTTAAAAACTATGCATGGTACATTATAATATAATTTATTTATTAAAACCTTAGTTGAGTAAAGAAGAAAATTACCATTCACACGGTACATTATAATAAATCTTTTTATATCCAATTTATCATTTTAAAATAGAAGAAATCGATTTGAAAAAAATTATATGATGTATAGATAATGTATGAGAGGTTTCGAAGAAAGTCAAGTATAAGTAATACTATTCTATTGAAAGTTCTGCATCATTGAGATCAATTAATTTAGAGAGTGAGACAAAATTGTATTGAAAAGAATGCATTATGAACTAATTAATTCCCATTAGAATGTAATTAATATTGTGATATCAATATCAAAGAAACTTCCAAAGAAGAGGAAGACGGCTGGAGCAGGCAACCTTGTGGGAAATAAACTCTGTATAAAGAATTAGCGAAAGAGATTGGTAATATTTATAATGAAAAGATTACGACAGGTAATCATTCTTTAATCCCTATAATAAGATATTCCTTTCTTCTCGATATTAATTTGTCTTTATATTGTCTTCCCTGCATATAAATACACACGATCATCATTTGACATAAAATCAAGTCCAGAGCTAGACTCTCTTCCTCTGTAGTCTGAAAGAAGCCATCAGAGAAATATGATGCAGCCTCAGATTCTTCAAGCCTCGGGGCCATTTGATGAGGACATGAACCCAGCTCTTTATCTATCTGAGAGCTATGGTTTCAACATGGATCCTCTGTTCAGTTCTTCAGGGGATTCTTCTGAATCTTCCTCAATTCATTTCGATTCTGCCATGTTTTGTAAGGATAATTTCCAATACCAATTTGATGAAAATGTCCTGAAACTCCCTTCATCAGTCGAGGATTTCCTTATGGAGTGGGATTCTTTCCATACCAATTTGAATGCCCAATTTGTGGGTACCTGTGGATACCTAGAAGAAAGTGAGGTAAGCTTTCCTTCACAAAATTTGTCTAGTGAAGGAGAAGATGCCTGGAGTCCTAGCCCATCAATGAAGTCAGAAAATTCCACAGTTCAGCCATCACTGACTTTGCCACAAGAAGGTATGGAAATTGAAAACCAATTCAGCCTTCCACATCTACTGCAAGCTCATGGAGAAGCCTTAGAGAAAGGACACAAAACACTTGCAGAAGTAATCTTGAGATGTATCAGCCAGAAAGTCAGCCCACATGGTGATCCTATTGAGAGGCTTGCATTCAACTTGTCAAAAGACATCACCCCTCAAGAAGATTTTATCAAACAAGAGGTGGGCAAGAACTTCGAGCTGGCATTGAGGGCTACATACCAAGGCTTCCCACATGGAAAATTTGCACATTACACAGCCAATTCAACAATTATTGAAGCAATACCACGGGATTCCGAAGTCATACACTTAGTAGACTTTGATATGGGTGAAGGTCTTCAATGGCCTCCAGTGATCGAAGCCATTGCACAACATGGAAGAACGTTGAAACTAACATCAGTCAAATTTGAAGATGATAACTCTGAGTGTCCCAACACTCCATGGAATTTTGAGGAAACTAGAAAGAACCTCAATGAACATGCCAAATACTGTGGTCTAAGTTTAAAAGTGGAGGAAAAGAAAATTAAAGAGTTAGTTATGGAGTTGAAGAAAATGTACACAGGAGGTGGTGGGAAGAGGGAATTTTTAGCCTTCAACTGTCAAGTGGGTCTTCCTCATATGGGAAAAGTGAGAAGTAGAAGAAATGTCATGGAGTTTCTAAGGGTAGCTAGGGATTTTATCAGCAGCTCTGCAAGTAAGGGAATTTTGGTTTTGGGTGATGGAGATGCCTATGAGGACCTGAGAAATTGCTTAAATTTCAGGTCATTCTTTGATGGGCAACTTATTCGTTACAAGGCTTTATTAGAATCAATTGAATCAAATTTCCCAAAGCGTTTATCAGAAGCAAGAATTGCAATGGAGAGCCATTTTGTGGCACCGTACATATCTTCTCTTTCTTGGTTGCAGAAATGGGAAGAGATTCAAGAAAGTTGTCATCTTGAGGCGGAGATTGGTCTAATGGGTCATAGATTGAGCAATGGAACTTTAACGGAAGTAATGGAATTGCTGAGGGGAAGTGGAGATTCGTATGAGGCGAAGATTGGAGGAAATTATGGAAATGAAGTGGTTTTGGAATGGAAAGGCATTCAACTCGTCAGAGTTTCAACTTGGGCAAGCTAAAGACAGTCGACAACATGTTAATATTAGTCAATTCATTTTGTATAGTTTATTTGATTTGTACATTAAAAAATGTTGATAGATTATTTCATGAATATATATTAAAATGTTAATTTGTGAAAGATGCTTACAAAATCATATGTGTATATATAATTACTTTTTTTTGTAATGTTAAAAAATTATTAATCCATTGAATGCACATATATAAATTCAAATTCTGGATATAGGAAGGCACTAAATTTTTAAGAAATATTGAGGTAAAGACTAAATATCAAATCTTGAATATATGAAAATATTAAATTCTTAAAGAATATTAAATGACACTTAAATTAAAAGTTATCCACTATAAAAATGACTATTTAAGATTAGTAAAAGATGATTCATGTTTCCCAATAATAACAATGGGCAGAAAATTTTATAGACCTACTGATGATATCCTCCATGAAAATAAAGGACCAAAGGTACTAAATTCAATTTCTAGATATAGGAAGGCACTTCATTAAATGCACATATATAAATTCAAATTTGGATATAGAAAGGTACTAAATTTTTAAGAAATATTGAGGTAAATAATAAATATCAAGTCCTGAATAAATGAAAATATTAAATTTTAAAAGAATATCAAATTACACTTGAATTAAAAGTTATTTACTATAAGATCAAGTAAAAGATGATTCTTGTTTCCGACAGTAACAATGGACAGAAAATTTTATAAAACTAACAGGCTGAAAACTTGTAGTGATGATGCCCTCCATGAAGTACAAGACCGAAGTTATGAATGATAAGATATTGCTTTGTAGATGAATAACATAGAAAAATTTTCAGAACTTATGCAAAAATACTTTTGAAATTAGGTTAAGTTTATATAAATTTATGAAACAAGCATCAATTCATCTGATTTTTTTAATCAATTTTTTCTGTTTATACCCCACAATTTGAACCAAATATTAAGCTCCCCTGCAGTTTTTGCATAATTTGCTAGAAATTGTTGGGCAATGGGAAGGAGGACAGAGCACTTCCACTTTCAAGAGACAACAACGACATGGTTTCGTTAGTTGGCTTCATTTAGTTCCTGTTCCCTTTCCACGGTAGTCGAATCGTTCTCCCGTTAAACGAAGATTCCAGCCCTAAATTCAAAAGCAAACTTGATGATACATAAAATATTTACATATTTATTTTCCCTTGTATGATGCATTTTTAGATGTTATCTTGTTAAATTAAATAAATTTAGTTGCATTTTGTGAATGGATCTTGAATTTGAAATGAAATCAAATATTTTAGATAATGCTGTAATCTGATACTGTTTCAGGTTTTAGGCCATATCTGGAGTTCTGGATGTCCGATTGGGCTGTTCTTTATATGGATGGAAAGCTAAGAAGAAGCCCTACAACTTTCATGTTTAAAGAAAAGCCCAGTTCGGGACTTCAGGATCTCAAATTCTGCTTGGAAGATGAAACAGTGGTTCTGACGGAATCTGACATATGGCTACTAATCTAATCACAACTTGAGCTAGAAATGTCCAAATTAGGAGTTCTTTATATGCATTTTGAAGATAAGATCCGGCCCTACAACTCTTATGTTGACATAAAGATGTAAATCAGCCATTTCGGTGGTCAAAAGTTACCAACAAAGTAAAACAAATTGTGCTGCGAAAATAAAAAATGTTGGCTGCGTGTGATTGGTAGCAACTTGTCAAATTGGATGGCTTGCAGCTGGTTCATTCACCTATAAATAGGTAGAAGTAGAGAGCATTCAGGCATTCCAAGCATTGAATCATTCATTCATGCACCTTAAATAGTAGTTTAGTTCATGCAATTTTTAGTTCTTGTATGCCTCCTACATGGAAGGTTAGGTTCTCCTCCTACATGGAAGGTTTTACCTCCTAATGGATGGATAGTATTTTCATGCATTTGTAATTGTATCCTTATGTTTTCCTCCTACATGGAAGGTTCTACCTCCTAATGGATGGATAGCTTTTCTATTTTCATGCATTTGTAATTATAATCTTGTGTTCATGAATGTGATGATGTTTTTATTCCATGTTTGTGTTTAATTTCATTATGTTCTAATTTTTTTTATCTTCCTAGGGTGATGACGTAACTTGATAATAACGGATTGAATTCTAATCTATTGAAACTAATTTCGATTTTATTTCCTAGATTGAATTTTAATTATTACTCTTAATGCTTTCAATTGATTGGCCACCTTTTGAATGAACTCAATATGTGTGTTGAGACCGGAAGGAGATACATGTGTATGGAACCTATAATTAAAACCGTAAATTGCATATGAAATAAGAATATATTCATATGGTTTATGTAGTCTTAATGAATTCCATAAATCCTAATGCATGACTAGTTGTTGCAATTCACATAGGAATATAGTGAATTGGCAATTAATTATAGAATTACTTGACCTTGGAAGAGGCTAGTAATTAATTTAGGGAAACTCGACTATCAATTAAGGGAGTTAAAATTGGATTAGTATAGATAGATGATTCAATCCGAAATTATCAAGTGAAGCCTGATCCCTAGGTCTTTTATTCATCTTCATCCTTACTCGAATTGTATTCATATTTATTTTAAGTATTTTCTGCATCAATCTTATTTACTCGCTTCATTCTCCAACTTATCGATTTGCCAAATAGTGTTAGGATTATGAATTTTGGTACTTAGTGAAACAATCCTCGTGGGAACGATACTTACTTATCACTTTATTACTTGTTTATAATAGTGTGTACTTGCGCTAATTGTTAAACCATTTCACACGTAACACTTGATATCTACACTCTCTGGCTTCAGATTGAACAAAACAATGAGTTTTCCATTCGAATATTTTCTCGGCATCGGAAAAGAGACAACAATTGAACGGGTAATGGGGAATTCCTCAAAAAACGTTGATGCTGACAAGCTGCTCTTTTTGTACCTTCCAATTATATCACGGTCTTTGTTAACATTTCGAAGGACATTAGAGACATCAGCAACTTGACCCAATGTCTTGAAAGCTTGAAGTCTCTGTCTCCTCTTGTGATGTTGATTATAACGAGGTTCGATCTTTGCTTGACGGTCAGTTCCTTTGCTTTTTCTATAGTTGTAGCTCTCTTTAGCTGAGAAGACCAAACGAAGATTGACACTTCAGGACTTCGATTTTTAATCTCATTTATATGTCTTCTTTCCCTCCATGTTTTCATCTGCATGCAAATGTATGCTACCATTTTTTATTGTGGCAATTGGTTTTGTTATGTAAAACTTGCACAGGATTGTAAGTGAATAAGAATGAAAAGAAAACTAGATATTTTCTAAGTTAAGGGAAATATTATCTGGAGTTTTTTTATTGTAGCTTTTCTCTGGTTATCAAAGGTGTATTTTTTTTTTTTTTTTACTCTTCCTTATATTTAGAGATTCTTGCTTTTCGAAGTTCAGAGAAAATAAGACCACATTCTCTTTCATCCGGTCATCCCAACCAAAACAAATTAATATATATATATATATATATATATGATAAATCAGAGGGATACAAATATTAATATCTAAGTCTTCTTAATCAAAATTCTTAAATAAAGAAAAGGTGATGACATGATAATATTCTTTCTCTTATCTTTTTCATCCACCGTTCTCCATCTAAACATAATGTTGATGTCATCAAATGTAAATTAGACCTAGAACCTAATTGATCAAAAATACTTTCATATTTTAATAATAACATATATTTTTATTTTGACTTAATAAAAAAATCATTTATAATTTTTAATACTTTTAAAATTATGAATTATAATGCTGATACATATGAATTTCCCAAAACTGAGGTATGTAAAACAAATTGATAACTGTATTTATTTATTTTTTTTTATTGGGTGAGAACGAAACCTTGTTTGACGATAGGAGTTTCTAGATATTTTCCCTGATTCGGTGATCAATTCTTGCAGTGTAGATCATAAAACTTACGGTTTAGACAAACTTCTTCCAAGGCACACACTTCCTTCTCCTGCGGGATGCCAATTATTGGATTTATTATATTCTGAAAAAATTAAGAATCCCTCTCCCTATCATGCAAATATCTTAAATAAAAGTTTAAAATATGCATGACCTTCACGTAAACTTGTTAGATTGACGGTCATTGCTTTGTCTATTTGCACCTGTGCTTATCTTCCAGGGCAATAACTTGCAGGAATCCAAACACACTAGCTATATTTCATAATCCTTAGTTTATATTATGAATGGTTTCTTCAAATTTTGAACAGTACAGAAATTCAAGCGAAAATGTTCGAAAGACAGAACCTTAGGCAACTTTGCTATATTATTTGACATGACTCTAACTTGAAGAGTTAATACTTATTATTACAGTTACATTTCTATAATTGCAATTGAAGACAGTAATGGATCATGTAGTTTTACTTATGTGTGTCTTTTTTTAAGTGATAATTTTTGACACAATGATTTGTACAAATATGAAATTCTCAAATGAGTTCGAATTAAATTTACATGAATTTGAATTGTAAATGAATTAACCCTCTTACTATGAATAATAAATAAATTGGATTAGGATTATAAATGAGTTAACACATCAATTCTTTTAAAATTTTATATTAAAATTTTTAAAATATTGCCTAAAAATAATAAATAATTAAATCATAACTAGTTATGCTTAATGAAAACATAAAATTCATATTTTAATAAAATAGTAATAAAAGTTTAAAAAATATTTTATTAAGGATAAAAGTATTTTTTAAAAAATAATAAATAATTAAATTTAATAATTAATTTATAATATAAAATTTATTTATTAAAATTATTAAATAAATTACTCATTTCAACATATTTAATAAATAATTATTCAAATTATATTCAAATTAAATTTTTTGAAATTATTACTAATTTTTATCGCACACCGACCGATACATATGCGGGAATCAGCACCTCTACTGCTGAAGATTCATCGATGGGTCCCTGCTAAAGCTCCAAGTACAGAACGCAAAGTAAAATTCGATTCTATGTTATATTGGTAATTCATTTTATTAATAAGACAAAGTATGCATGCAGATTATGCCGAAAACTCTATTTTATTAATTGATTAGTGGCCAAGCTGCAGATAAGATCCTATTTCGTGGACTTTGTTTACTTGTTGACCCATTGTTTTACTGTACCCTTCCCATGTTGATTGCTAACCAATGAAAGTGAATTTGGATTTTTTTTTTTTGTTGGCACTCTTTGCATGTTAAAAAAAAAAAACAAAGTATTTTACATACGATAGAATTTAGGATTTTTTTGTATGTAGTGAACCTAAAAAAAATTGTATCTGTCCTTTTTTCAGCACCATGAATTTTTTTGGAAAAAAAATAAAATATTCTATTTAATTTTGAGATCGCTGGATTTTACTTCTTTTAACATTTAAAAATTTGAAAATCATCTTTTTAAATTATACAAAAATTAAAATTAACACTCATCATTAGGTTAATTTAACATTTTATTAAAACACATAAATTTTTAATATTATTTTTAAATAAAAATTATAATATTATAGTATGTTAGTTTATCTTGTTATTTTTTTAAATAATTTCTATGTTATGTAATTAATAAGAATTAAATTAGATATATAGAATTTTAATTAAATAATAAAAATGAGTTGAAAAATTATATAAAAATAAAATAAATTAATATATTATAATATTATGATTGTTATTAAAATTTTTATAAAAAATAGTTAAGTTGACAACGATTGTGAAGTGTAGGAATGATTGCCAAGTTTTCAAAGCAAAAGGGATAAGATTTAATAACCCAAATTTGAAGGGGATATATTTATATTTAAAAAGAAGAAAGAAAGAAAGAAAATCCATTCTAAGACACTAATTAAAATTGGCCACCAAGCAAAAATGACTACGGTAAAGAGAATTCAACTAAGGGAAGGCACACTAAGTTCGATCAACTAAAGTCTACAAATTTGGATTCTCTGGATATGCTCTTATCCAAATAGTCCCGTATTATAATTAAACACAACAGAACAGCATTACAAACATATTTGAAGTCTATTATAAGTAGCTTCCATAGAACCATTCACCTTTTGGCCTTTCTGTTGAACTATTACAAACTATTTAATAATGTAATTAAACGTTCAAGACACGAAAAACTCACATGCTTTGGGTCCTAAGACGCCATAAAATTTGATTTTAAAGGTATTCAAGAAAATCAAAGAAAGGCTTAATAATGATGATGATGATAATAATAATGGATAATAGAAAGTATATTTGATAATAACGAAATTTAGATCTAAGACTCCTTGCTTAATGTCTTATAATTTTTTTATTGGTGGGACATTAAGTGGCAAAATTATTCCAAAGACTAGAGCTATTGGTATATTTCAAAAATTAGATTGGCATACAAATATTATTTTATGAAATTACTCAGATCTCATAATGGAAAATTCATAATCTTGTCTTAAACCACAATTCCTTTACATTTGAACTCCTCTTTGTTCTTGATCTCCATATCTGCTTCAAATTTGTAATTATGAGCAAACACCTCTTTGTTACTTGCAAATGGGCTACTAGAGTTCTCCACATGGAAAAATACCCATTTCAAATATTAATATTTTAATGTGGTTTCCTTTGAGAGTATAACCTCAATGAGAAAGTAAAGCAAAGAGATATTTCTAATAGGTATTCTTTCAAAGCACAAGAATATATTTCTCATCTTTTTCTATCCTAGTTTGCCCTACTTATAATGTAAAAGTTTAGAGACAATCAATTTAGATTGCTCTCTAATTTAGGATAATTGAAGGTAATCAATTTAGATTACTTAATTTCAGGAATAATTCTCCCTAAAAAAAAATTGGAGATAATTTACTTATTAGAATTAAAATAGCTTACCACAATAAAATATCCACTTAGAATTTAATGTCATCACAAGCCATGCTCATGTGAATGTATCACATGTTATGCAACATCTCTCACCCATATATGTAGGCATGCATTCTCACTTGAAATAAACACTGGTTAATCCTTTCAGTCATACGAGAAATAAAATGTATGACCACAAGAGAAAGGCACCGGTGGATAAGTGATAGACTAAGTTATCATCTAACCAACATGACACTACTTAAGTCTTGCCATACCTCAAATCATCTACTTACACCAAGTTTTTGCATTTCTGATCCTTTCTAAATATAAAGTTATCCAAAGACCAATATATGTCCTTTGTACTCATGGTTACATCAACTATATAAGTTTACATAACTATCTAGGCAATAAGCTACAAATTCATAGGTGCAAGATTAAATGAATTTTCCTTAGGCACTCATGTCAATCTGTTAAGTTTAAGTTAATTTTCTAGACATGTTCCACTAAACTACATGATTCATAGTCCCTAGAAAACATGCTAAAGTAGTAACACCCAACATTCATGACATAGGTCTATGTCTCAAAAGGTACAAATGTAGGATATATGATAAGGCTCAAACAATGGTGAAGTAAGGACCTATTCAATCACTCCCTAATATTGGTTGTCTTATAACATATATAGTGTGAAATGTATACTATGGTGGAGCTTTTATTTAGGGTTTGTTACACATTCGAATTATACATCATACAAAATTCAAAATAGTTATCACAAAGTGACTAGCTTAAAACCCTAGTTTCAAATTTAGCTTAATAAAAGCTATATTGAAATGTGAACACCCTCTATTCTTAACTCTTTCAAGAGTCTTATCTTAGGCATTGCTAAGGCGACATATTTCTATAATGAATCCCCACTTGTCACTTTGGCAATAAGGAGATCACTTATGCATGATGCCTAGTGATTATTTAAGTCTCATCATACCCACTACTCAAGCATTAGAGTGATTTCCTATGTGAGAGAGATGATCCAAGGTTGATGATAATATATATATACACATAATTAACCTTTATTACAAGTTAACAAATAAAAAAAATAACTTTATTTCCTAAAAAATAAAGTATTCTAAAAAATAAAGTATAATATAATATCATATCAAATGTCTTTAGAAAATAAACCCTAAATATGCTTTCTAAAAGTACTTATATTGGGTTTGCTTAAAAGCTTCAATAAACTCATTACTAATAGTGATATATTTTAAGGAAATTAATCTTTGTGTAATGAAATTTCTTATAAATTATTGAAAACTAGGAGATGTATTCCTACTTCTTGATACAATATGAAATGACTTACCTTTCTAACATAAACACATAACTCATTATGAACTTATGTTTGTTTATATACAAACTATTAATAAATAAACTCCTATTCAAATAGCACAAAGTCATATTGTTAGGTGTCTACTAGATTTAAATTTCATTCTTCTTACTCTCTAATGGGTAATATCATGGTTACTCTAAAACTACTAAGTATACAAATGTTAGGCTAGCTTTATATCTCAATGTTTATCAAATCCACTTGTGCATTTAATATAGAACTTATTCTATTTACATTGTTTTTTCCTTTATTTTAAAACTATTAGGTAAAACCAAGTATGCAAAAAAAAAATTATTTTATAACCTTTATGGTATAGGTTTCTTGTGACAAACATAAGAATTTCTTAGAACAATCCATTAAATCTTATCCCAAAAGACATAGCATATATGATCCAAATCTTTCATCTCAAATGTGGAACATGTCCACTTTGAGTTAATAGAATTAACTCCATATTATTCCTAACAAGCAATATGTCATTTATGCAAAGTGAAAAAAAATAAGAAACATATCCTTAACTTTCCTAACAAGTATATAATATCCTTTTTTATCATAGTAAAGCATACCAAATTTGATGGCTTTATGAAATGAATGTGACATTGTCTACACAACTATTTAAGTCTATAAATAGATCATTTCAAGTAACACACTTTATGCTCTCATCCTTTTTCTCTAAAAAAATAAAGGTTTGATCCTTATTGACTTCTTTATATAGTCTTTTATTGAGAAAAGTTGTCTTCACATCCATTTGGAATAATTCCAAATTTAAGTGTGCAACAATTGTTAGGACAAACCAACATGTAAGTCGCACCATAGGAAATAAAATCTTTTCATAGTTTACATTCCTTTTAAGTATATCTATTCACCAAAAGCTTAACCATTCATCATAAAGCACATTTACTCTTTTTGTGGTACTAAGTCGTTTATTCGAAGCAAACAAATCAAGTGTTTCTTTGTAGGAAGAAGGCTTATCAACAACTAGAAAAATGGTTAAGAATGACTCATTTTCGATTTTGAAGCATTTATGAAGATCATTTCCATGCAAGTTGTTTCGGTTTATGAATCTAAAAATGATTTTGTTAATATACACCTATTGTCATTGATAATCTTAACAATCCTCTTGCTATCATTAACAATCTCATGATTTTATGGATTTAAATCCACCTCATAGGAGTAGGACTTAACATCTTGATTTTCTCTAATTTATAGAACTCAAGACCTTTTTTAACTTTACTAATATTAGGAAACTTATCCTTTAGAAAAAAATCACATCTCAGGACTCAATGTCCACTAGTTTATTATTATGATGTTCATTATACAAAACATACTTATTAAAATGTTCAAAGCAATAAGACATATTTACTAGCTTAAAGGCTTAACTTCTCAAAATTATGAGAAATTTTATAAACTAAATATATTAACCTATATTGGTTGTAAGCCTTCCAAATTAGGTTTTGCACTATTTTATAAAATATATGGAATGGTAAACATTGATTTTGAAAGTACATGATTTACTATATATTTTGTAGTTAGCAAAATATCCTCTAAAGACTATGTAAGAGGTTTGCCTACACCATTATCATACATAACTATATTAAGCAGAGTATAATTCCTTTCGTCCATAACACCATTTTGTTATGGACTAATGATGTGCATCATTTTACATGAAAATTAATATTAAACTTGCTCAAAATCATAGTAAATGGCAAGTCTAAATCATACCCAAGAGAATAGAAGTCAATTAGTGGAAACAAAATGTAAATTAAAGGGTTTTAAAGATAAATTTAAAATCACAATGAAAGCAATATTAAAATAAAGTGAAGCAAAATAGAAAAACTCAATTCAAGGGATTTCATACTCTAAATACAAATTTATCATCGATATCAACAAGATTACTTCTAAGTGAACTAGTTAGCTACAAAATCATTTAGATGCTCTACTATAACACCGATTAATATTGCAAATTAAAAATACTAATTAACTCGAGACTAATGCCAATCCCTAATTAACTAGCAAGAATAATCAATTTACAAATAATCAAGACTAAATTAATAATCCTACATATGAGAAATTAATAATTTATCCTACAATTCTCCTAGGTTATAACTTTACATGTGAAAATTAAACACCTAATTCCTATTAATTTTGATTGAAAACAACTAACTTACATATAAGAATTAATTGCAATCAATCATATAATTGTAAATTATAGAGAGCAATAAACTAACAAAAAGCTTAATTAGCTAGTCACTAAAAATAATCATAAAACAAGAGTAGAACAAAGAAGCATAAGATAGGTGTATCAAGAGTAATATATATTAAATTAGAGCCTCAAAATCAAACCAAGATTGGAGTGTTCAAACTCTTGAACTGATATGGAAGAATCAATCACGTATAGTAGAATACAAAGAAAACTAAATAAGAGAGTGATTATTGTCTAGAGTTATATGTGTAAGTCTTTGGTATTAGTGTATATATCTTAAAACTAATCATATAAATGATTGTAAATTTAAATCATGTTATTTTAAAGGTAATTACAATTATCATATTTATACATATATTATCTACTTAGTATGTTTAGTTATTATAATAACTCTATAATAATTGTATTATTAAATGTTCCTAGTCATATATTAGAGTGGATTGGGTTTCATTGATATATTAAAACTAACATTTGTGGTGACTTATATGAGATATTAAGTCTACACATGAGTACAAGTTAGAGAACTTATATACTGGACTGACTCATCTTAAGAACACCACACGGATTGTTATATGAGTGTCATCAGTGATTCTTAGTAATCATCATTAATATGATCCTTTGACTTGAAATCACCAATGTTCTTTACATGTAAATTTCATATTTTGATACTACTCTGTGTCACTTATGATTAAGTGAATGTAAAGGCAGTTATTGGATATATCACATATCATGCAGATGAATTTGTGTGATCAAAATGGAATTTGTCCCTCCTATACAATAAGAGTGACATCTATGAACCATTTGATTAAGTAAGGCTAAAAAAAATGCATGGCTATATCTCGTGCTTAATTTAGATGTTTAGGACAAAAGGCCAATGATAATAATCACATGTATAGGTTCAATCGAATTGCCAACTTTCTCATTACTTGGGTAACATTGATGTGTTACTAGACACCACTAGTTGTTTATGATCATTAATATGATTTATTATTATTGTTAATGTAATGAGAACTTGTAGGGTCGCACACTTAGAACCTAGTAAATTTAGAATTGATGGACTAAATTGTTTAAGCCTATTATATGAAAATTTCATGTTATAATTATAAAGCTCAATTGTAAGCCTATAATTATACATGGAACAAAGCTTAATTAGTTAGGATTTTATGTGTATCTATTTAAATAGGCTTGTTAGGTGTTAATTTTAGATCATTCATGCAACCCAAAATATAAAAAACCCTAGTAACCCTCTTTGACCATAACCTTTGAAAAGGCATAGTTAGCATTACGAGATAAAAAGAGGAGAATTCTAATCAGTGGCTATAGGACGTTCATTGGTGATTTGTTAGACCGTGTGGATACCTTGAGGTTTTCAATCGAAAGTAAATAAAAAAGGTGATCTACGAACAAGCTTTTGAATCATCTAAAAAAAGTATCAACTGAATCCTTATCCTAACCTAATGTTTTGCATAGATCTTTTAGCCGGGATCGATTAATTTTCGTTGCAACTGTTTAACTCCCGATCCCAATATTTGAAAGCACATAACCTCGTAAATCTAATTTCATAGCTACAAAATCTAATAGTCTAAATAAATATGCCTTCAAGTTCACCAAGTATAGGGCCTTACTAATTTTAAGAGCCCAAAGCCTAATTTATGAATTAAACTACAAATAATGTTTTATTGTAATAATTTTCATAGGTCAAATTCCAACCTATGTTTAATCATCTAAATGGTATAATTTCATTAAATCCTAACCATGAAATTGTTGGGCAAGATCTTAGGCAACTTTAAGCACTTATTTCACTTCAATTGAACCTTTGGAACTGTAGATAAAACTAAAAAATAAAGATTAGTTCAACTTAGACAAAAGTAGAGCATTAATTTCATGATTACTTTTCACTTTCCAAACATCTCAACAAAGTCTTGGCCAAAATATAAAAACATAATCTTTTGAAATTTAGAACTTAAATTGTAACTAAAAACATAAAATAATATAAAAATTTAATATTAGCTAAACAATTTAAAAATATTAGAAAATCATCACCTAATCACATGACAGGGCTAATTCTATAAAATAAAGTATAAATAGCACACTAAAAGTCATAAAATAGGAGAAAATAATATAGATAATATTTTGGACATTAAATTCTCTCATTTTCAGCCTTTACACGATCTCCAGCAAATAAAACTTCATTCAAAGCTAAAAACAAAAGATTTACCTTCTAAAAACTTTACAATCATAAAATTTACAAGCAAGAAATAGTTAAATATATCAAAAAATTATAATATATTATGAATAAAAATCTTTTCAAACTCAAAACTAATTAATATAGCAAATTCATTCAAAAAGGATAAATTAAATTAGTAGACTCTAATATAATTCACTCTCAAACTTTCAAGTATTCATGATAAATATTTCACTTAAGTTCATTCTATGAAATTACTCTACTATAAGCTTGCTCATTATCTAATCTCTACTACCTAGATCACAATCATAATATAAATTAAAAGGATTTTATTGAAAATTATAATGAGTTCAAGAAAAAAAAAGGAAGGAAAAATGAAGAAGAATAAAAATTAGAGAAATTAATAAAGCACTTTGAACCATAAACATATAGGTAAATTATGAACAATTACAACTCAATACAATAATCTATTTTTAAATTTAAACACTTATAAACTTCTTTCTTTTTCTTTTCTTTCCTAATTCTTTTTACTTTAATCTTATTTTTCCACTTTTTTTCTTTTTTATTTTTTTATTTTCATCATTTTTTTAATTTTTTCTTTTTCTTTTGCCTTTCTTTTTTTTTCTTTTTTTTTTCAATCAACTTTTGAACTTAAGGTTGATGAATTTCATAACACACATATATATACTCCCTACATTTATTTAAGAACACATCTCACAAAAATTTTAAATACTTTACTAATCCATGAGATTAAGTAAAGACATCTTTTTTCATTGGAAAATATCTTTATGGGTCAATCAATAAAGAAAGGCAATTAGGTTCAAGGAAGCTCAATAAAGATAAAAATTCAAGATTGGCTATTTAACATTAGCTTAAACAAAAAAGAATGCTTTTATCAATTTTTTCATGCATGTGCAAATATAAATTTATAAAGAATCAAAACAAATTCTAAAGAAATAAAATCATAAAAAAAATCTCACACAAGAAAACAAAGAGAAAAGTATAACATACTCAAATAACCTATTTTTAAATTTAAACACTTATAAACTTCTTTCTTTTTCTTTTCTTTCTCAATTCTTTTTGCTTTATTCTTTTTTCCACTTTTTTTCTTTTTTTTATTTTCATCAATTTTTGTAATTTTCCTTTTTCTTTTGCCTTTCTCTTTTTTTATTTTCTTTTTTTTAATCAACTTTTGAACTTAAGGTTGATGAATTTTCACAACGCATATATAAATACTCCTTACACTTATTTAACAACACATCTCACAAAAATTTTAAATAATTCACTAATCCATGAGATTAAGTAAGGACATCTTTTTTCATTGGAAAATATCTTTATGGGCCAATCAATAAAGAAAGGCAATTAGGTTCAAATGAGGCTCAATAAAAATAAAAATTTAAGATTGGCTATTTGACATTAGCTTTAAAAAAAAGAATGCTTTTATCATTTTTTTCATGCATGTGCAAACGTAGATTTATAAAGAATCAAAGTAAATTCTAAAGAAACAAAATTATGGAAAAACATCTTACCCACGAAAGGAAAGAGAAAAGTATAAATACTTAAATAAAGCTCAAAATCTCACAAGAAAAGTTATGTTGTTAAATTCAATCTATCAATTCAAAATGTATCACTACACTAATTAATTTCAAAAATCAAAATAATTTATTTGATCATATTATTAAAATATCAAGTTTAATTTCTTCCTACTTAAGAAAAGTGTAAAATCTCTATCAATGGAAAGCAACTACAAGGATTTCAAAAATAAGTGAAAAACACAAATTTTCTTTTTCCCTAAAACTCAAAGACATAAAAGGAAATATAAAACCTTAAAAAAATACAAATAAAATCTTAAAGTTCGCTCCTTAAAGTTAAAACTTACATTGTTATCAATATAAAGTATATCAACATCAAGAAAGATAAAAAATAAGTGAAATAAAAGAGGAAAAAAAAGAAAGCAAATTTGAAATTTTAAGTTATTTCCTAAGTAGCATTTTTTTTTAATATCTTTAGTTAGACATGATTACAACTTCTTCAATCAAGCTTCAATTCATAAAGTTTTACCTTAAATTATTCCAATGAAGCACCTTTCAAGTAGTCATATGGTGGTTCTACTTCCAAAATTAGTTTATGTATTAAGTCTGTATTAACTACAAACCTTAGATCATTCCTTCTTTATAATTCAAAATCACCTTATATTATGAAATCAACTAAGTTAATAGGAAAAATAGAATGAATTTCAAAAAGAAAGTTTCATAATGTTAAGAGTATTGATTTTGTTAGTAACCCCATCAAACTCTATAATGGATGTGCCTCAAATATATTAAAATTTTCTTTTGCTTGTTTTTCTCAGTCAATCTCCTTTTAAAGCATATTGACGTCTACTTTTTTAATACTAAAATGTTTACCTCTTTTTTTTTTAATTTTCTACATGTTGAATCTAGTTAAAGTAGGTCGAGAGCCTTAATTTCTTCCTCGCTTTTTAATAGCATGTCACTATCATTTTCTTTTAAGGTGTTTACCTTAGTGGTAAGTTATCCAATTTGTGTCTTCAATCTAAGAATACTAGCCTTTATCTCTTATTAAAATTCTAAGGTGTTTCTAGCTAAATCCTTAATAATCTCCTCAAGTTTCATATTTGAAATTTGATATTGAAATATTGGTGGATATTTTTAAGAAGGAGACTAATATTAACACTAACCAACCTAGTTACCATAGTTAAAAATTGAATGATCTTACTAACCTAGATTGTAGGAATAGAAATATAAAGTATACCAATGCTAAGGTGGGCCTGAAAATATTTCCACACAAATTTGAGTTTCCTAAAATTGTGTCACATCTAATCAACTAATAAAAGATATTAGCTCAAAAGTTATTACTCAATTTCAAATGCAAGTACCTTATTAAAACAACCATAAAAAGCTATTTCTTTTAATTATGACTTCTTAATTTTTAAAAGTTTTTCATACTTTTAGAATCAAAACTCAAGTCAAAATTATAAGAAGAAATATACAGACACCAAGAGAAATAAGATTTGAATGAAAGCCAAAAATTAGAAAAAAACACTAAAAAATTAGAAAAAAAATACTAAACAATGCTTTTTGACCAAAAAGTGTCAAGGCTAATAAGTAAATGCATTGATCTTGCTTAAAAGGTTGAAAAACCTTAAATTGAAAAGTTTCATCCTTAAATTTCATAATAAACTTTGTTACCTAACACTACTTACAAGCCTAGACAACATAAAAAATTGAATAGGAAAAAGTTAAAAATAAAAAAAATCATAAATTAACTAATTTATTCCTCAATAATGGCACCAAAATTTTGATATGCATCATTTCATATCAAAATCAATACAAACTTTCTCTAAACCGTAGTAAGTGGCAAATCTAAATTATATCTAAGGGAATAGAAGATAATTAGTGGAAATAGAATATAAATTAAAGGGTTTTAAAAGTAAATTAAACGCATAATGAAAGAATTATTAAAATAGAGTGAAGTAAAATAAAAAAACTCAATTCAAGAGATTTCATACTCTAAATATAAATTTATCATAACATTAATAAAATTATTCTTGATTCAAGTATTCAGCTACGAAATTATTCGAACACCCTACAATAACCCTAATTAATATTACAAATTAATTACTTGACATTATTTAACTCAAAACTAACACCAATCCCTAATCAATTAGCAAATCAATTTACAAATAGTCATGTGAGAAATTATTGATTTATCCTTCAATTCTCCTAGATGATTATAACTTTACATGTGAAATTAAACACTTAATTGCTATTGATTATAACTAAAAACAACTAACCTACATGTGAAAATTAATCATAATCAATAATATAGTTCTAGATTATAAAAAGTAATTAATTAACAAGCCTAATTAGGTAATTACCAAAAATAATTATAAAATAAGAGTATAATAAAGAAGCAAAAGATAAATAAATTGAAACTAATATGAATTAAATTAGAATCTCAAAATCAAACTAAGTTTGGTGTGCTTAAACCCTTAAACTGATGTAGAAGAATTAACCACTCATAGTAAAATACAAATAAAAGTAGAGAAAAGAGTGATTGTTGTCAAGAGTTGTGTGTGTGAACCTTTGAAGGTAGAGAACCTCTTAAATATAATTTCCTAGTTATAAAAACCTAATAAGCCAAGTAAATATGCCTAATAGAATTACAAAGAATAAGGTCTTACTATTTTTAGGAGCTTAAAACCTAATTTACAAATTAAACAATTAACAATGTAGTAATTTTTATATATCAACTTCTAGCTTATGTTTAACCATCAAAATGGCATTTCACTAAACTCTAAACATAAAAGTTGTTGGACTAAGTCTTAGGTAACTTTAAGAGGTTGTTTCACTTCAATTGGATCTCTAAAGTTCCAAATAAAGCCCAAAAATCATGATTGGTTCAGTTTGGATAAAAATAGAGTATCAATTGCATAACCATTTTTTACTTCTAAACATCCTAATTAAACTTTAGCTAAAATATAAAAGTTTTAGAGCTTCTTCTAAGTTTCCCAACAATATGAAGGTCACCTCATTTTAACTTCTAACACTCAAATTATAGTAAAAAACTTGAAATAATATAAAATTTCAATATTAACTAAATAATTTAAAAATATTGAAAAATCATCACTCAATAACATAATAAGGTAAATTCTATGAAATTAAGCATATCTAACACACTTAAAGGCAAAAGAAGGAAGAAGTAATATAGACAATATTTTGTGTCAACTACTAAGTATCATTAACTGCCTACATATCCTTTTCTTTTCATAAAACTTATTAGATAAGTATTCTCATTTTCTATTAGTTTTAAGAGACTTAATGCTCATTTCCTTTTTATTCTTGACCTCTACCATAAAGAATCTAAAACAATCCAAAGTTTTATAGCGATATAATAGTAGAAAGGTGACATCATATCTAAAGAAATTATCTACGAAAGAGATGAAATAAGATGCACTATAACATACCTTTATATTCACTAATCTACTTATAATTGAATGAATTAATTCTAAAGAATATGAGGCTTATTAAATCTTTCCATAAGACTTTTAGCTTGCTTCTTCAATGAGTTATAACTCACATGGTTGAAGCTTTAATTTTGGTAAGAGAGCTTGATAGCCTTTCTTTAATTAATATGATCTTGTTTAGCATATTTAGTTTAGTAGTGCATTGGTCAAGATATTCTTTAAATATTTAAAGTTTTAATTTAAAGCTTTACTTTAATATTTTAAATTTGGATTTCGGAGTTTACATAATATAGATATCATAATTGATTTGTCATTAAAAGATATTTTATAATTATAAAAATTATATTTGTAATGATATAATATATAATAATGAGAAAAAATACAATTTATTTATATATGTTATGATTGTATTTGTAATTTGCCCACTTATAAATTAAAATGTTAAAAAAGTCATTATTTGCAAGTCACATGCTTTGTTACTAAGTATAATTTAACATGATTTCACCTTAATTTATTCTTATTTTAACTTGTTACTAATTTACTTTTTTAAGATTGAATTGTTAAGGTTTAAGATTGGAAAAAATGAAAAAATTAATGACATAAATTAAATCTTTGAAGCTTTACTTCAATTTAATAAATAAGGAAGAAAAACATGTGAAAGTGTGCATTAGATTCCATTATATTTAGAGGAAAAATAAATATATGTAAGTAAAATGTTAATAGTACAAATTACAAGAGACCTTTTTTTTTTACACCTTAAATTATAGATGGATAAGTTACAAATAGAACTATACCACACATAAATAAGTTATATATTTTCATATAATAATAAATTGTTAAATAAATTTGAAAGACTACAACGATTGTCACTATTATACTTCTATAATTGTGATGGAAATATGAATTGTAAAAAAATAATTTGAATAAATGACAATAAAATTACAGATTGCTGCTTATTACCTAATTGCAAGAATGTCCATTTCTCACTGCGTGAGGTGTTCTTGCCAAGGTCCCTAGTAATCCTTTACAAAGATTTACCTCAGATCATTCATAAAACTTAATATGACGTATAGGGCCCAAGCCAACCTAGATTGTTTTTTTTTTAAATTCAGACTTTAAATATGGCCTTATTTTGAAATAGGGTTCTTACGCTTCACACAATTTCATTTGGTTCATTCATACAATAAAACATCCTAACATAATAAATATATGGAAAAAAATTAAGCCAATGTCATTTGTTTCAATTTATTACAGCGAGGTACTCGAAGGTTACTTTCTTTTATTTAAGTGCACCTGCATATGAAAATTTACTATGATACCTAAAAGACAAAATAACTCATTTACTACGCATTTCAAGAAAGTAAAAAGTATCAAAACAGAAACCTCTTTTTAGCACATATTAAAATTAAATTTTTTTAATTTAATACGAATAAAAAAAACTAAAAACTTATAAGAATTAAAATTGGAGAATTTTTAAATTTAAAAAAATTAAATTAATATAAAATTTTAATTATAAATAAAATTAATAAAAATTTAATTTTTTAGAAATTAAAATAAATTTTTAGTTAAGATAAAAATAAAAATAAATAAGAACTTAGAGATATAGTAACATGTTATTATTTAGCAATTTAGTTGTTAATTAGACTTGATTTATCTATTTATTTTAAATTTTGTATTAGTGTTACCTATTTTGGAAAGAAATAATAACATATTATTATCTAGAGAACAAACAGTAATATGCTCTTATTTAATAGTTTGATTGTTAATTAAATTTGATTTATCCATTTATTTGAAATTTTTTAGTAGTGTTACTATTTTGAAATGAAATAGTAACATTCTTTTCTTTAACAGTTTTGTTGTTAATTTGATTTAATTTATTCATTTATTTAAATTTTTTTGTCAGTATTACTGTTTTGATACGAAACAATAAGATTCTCTTCTTTGTCAGTTTAGTTGTTAATTAGACATGATTTATCTATTTATTTGAGATTTTTAATTGGTGTTATTATTTTAGAACGAAATAGTAAAATGCACTTCTTTAATAATTTGATTATTAATTAGACTTGATTTATGTATTTATTTGAAAATTTTTATTAGTGTTACTGTTCTGAAACGAAATAGTAACATCATCTTCTTTGATAGTTTAATTGTTAATTGGATTTGATTTATCCATTTATTTAGTATTTTTTATTAGTGTTATTATTTTAAAACAAGATAGTAACATGTTACTATCTTGAGAACAAATAGTAACATGATGTTATTAATCAATTTTGTTATTAATTAAACTTAATTTATTCATTTATTTAAAATTTTTTATTAATGTTACTGTTTTAAAATGAAATAGTAACATAATCTTCTTTGACAGTTTAGTTATTAATTAGATTTGATTTATCTATTTATTTAAAATTTTTTGTTGGTGTTATTATTTTAAAATGAAACAGTAATATATTGCTATCTGGAGAATAAATAGTAACTTGCACTTCTTTAGTAGTTTGGTTATTAATTAGACTTAATTTATCTATTTATTTGACATTTTTTATTAGTGTTACTGTTTTAGAATGAAACAATAACATATTATTATTTTGAGAATAAATAGTAACATGGTATTATTTAATAATTTTATTATTAATTAGACTTGATTTATGCATTTATTTAAAATTTTTAGTTAGTGTTACTATTTTAAAATGAAACAGTAGCATTCTCTTCTTTAATTATTTAGTTATTAATTAGATTTGATTTATTCATTTATTTAAAATTTTTTATTGGTATTATTATTTTGAAATAAAATAGTAATATATTACTGTCTTGAAAATAAATAATAATATATTACTATCTTGAGAACAAATAGTAACATGATGTTATTTAACAATTTAGTTATTAATTAGACTTAATTTATTTATTTATTTAAAATTTTTATTAGTGTTACTATTTTTAAACAAAACAGTAATATCATCTTCTTTAGTAATTTGATTATTAATTAGAGTTGATTCATTCATTTATTTTAAATTTTTTATTAGTATTACTATTTTAAAATAAAATAGTTATATGTTACTGTCTTGAGAATAAATAGTAACATGGTGTTGTTTACTAATTTTGTTATTAATTAGACTTAATTTATCTATTTATTTAAAATTTTTAGTTAATGTTACTATTTTGAAATGAAGTAGTAACATCATCGTCTTTAACAGTTTAGTTATTAATTAGATTTAATTTATTTATTAATTTAAAATTTTTTATTGGTGTTACTGTTTTGAAACAAAATAGTAACATGTTATTATCTAGAGAATAAATAATAACATGCACTTCTTTGATAGTTTGATTGTTAATTAGACTTGACTTATGCATTTATTTAGAGTTTTTAATTAGTTTTACTGTTTTGAAATGAAATAGTAACATGCACTTCTTTGGTAGTTTAGTTATTAATTAGACTTGATTTATCCATTTATTTAGCATTTTTTATTGATCTTATTATTTTGAAACGAAATAGTAACATGTTACTGTCTTATTGTTGTTATTATTTTAGAACGAAATAGTAACATATTACTATCTTGGAATGAAATAGTTACATGTTATTGTCTTGAGAATAAATAGTAACATGTTACTGTCTTGAGAACAAATAATAACATGGTATTATTTAATAATTTTATTATTAATTAGATTTGATTTATACATTTATTTGAGATTTTTAATTAGTATTAATGTTTTAAAATGAAATAGTAATATGGTATTATTTAACAATTTTATTATTATTGTATTGAGAATAAATAATAACATGTTATTATTTAACAATTTTATTATTAATTAGACTTAATTTATGCATTTATTGAGGTTTTTAATTAGTATTACTATTTTAAAATTAAACAGTAACATGTTACTATTTTAAAATGAAACAGTGACATATTACTATTTAGTCTATAAACAGTAATATATTATTTTTTAGTAATTTTATTTATTAAAAGAATTATTATGGCACTACTAAATACCAAAAAAATTAGGGAGAAAAAGTTTAACATGAAATTCAAATGAATTTGAATGGACAAAAATAAAATTAAAGTTAGAAAAATAATAAGAAAATAAAGAAAAAGTTAAGAAAAATCATTGAAAAAAACCTTTTTTTTTTACTAACCAGAGTAGGTAAAACACCTTTGCCTTTTGTAAGCTCATAGATCTCCAAAAGTTATATGAAATCAAAAAAAAAATCACTCAAAACAGATAATCAAGTACAAAGTTATGATTATTTAAAATTTTGAGCTCAATTTACACATTTCTGACTAGGTGAACCACGCCAAATTCAAATTTTCTTATTTTCAATCGAAAGATCATAGGAAAACGAATAAAAACAAATAGTTATATGTAAAAATTAGTTAATTAAATCATAAAGTTATGCCTTTTTGAAGTTCCTGATTTATAATCACATTCTCATAAATTGAAAATGATATTTGGAAATATAATAATACTAATTCATAAAATTGGCACTTATTTGAAATACAAATTAGCGCTAACATCTTGTTAAAAAAAATTTTAGGAAGTGGCACTGTGATGCAATCTACCGTAAATATATAAACACAAATCCAAGTAAAAAAAAAAACTACCAAATAATCTGAAATGCCTTAAACTATTGTAAATAAATAAACCTATATAATATATGTAATATATAATTTTTTTAGATATATTTGAACCGATCTATTTTTTAGTGGAACTTCCCAAGTTCGACCTATGTGATGAAAGGTTCGAATTTTCTCAAACATAACACAAGGATTAAAATTCTTAATTTAAGCTCTAATTTATCACGACGGGGTCTGGGTTGGAAATTGAGGTGTGCCTTGTTTGTCCACCCCTATTTGTTGGAGGATTAGAATTTAGGATATGTATAACTATAGGATTTTTTTTATTTAAAACAATGAATTTTAGTAGAAAATTATGAATCTCAAGATAGAAGATTATATTTTAATCTATTTTAAATCAAGAGAAATTGACAAATAAAATGGGGACATTTAGAACGAGCTAATTAATCCAAAACAGAATTATTACTCAAAAGTACCTCGTTAGTCTTTAATCTAATCTAATGTTATTATATAAGAAAAATTGAAATATTTTATAACCCGTCTTTTTCTAAGGGGTAATATTTTAATGATCAACACTTGGAGCCCTAATTTTGTTGTAATTAGGAACCTCCCTTAAATTATTAACGAAGACCAATTCATGTCGTTGTGTCAAGGCTTCCTCCCACGTGGACGTCAATCATAGGATTTGTTGTTCCATCAGGCAGAAGCGTTGCTCAATTTTAAAATTTAATAAATAGTTTATGAATTTTATGTGAATAATCATATTTTATATATAATTTATATTATATAAAAAATTGTAGGATTCTATAAAAAAAAAAAAAAATTATAAAACTTCTTATAAAATTCACAAAATTTCATGGGAGCATATTTACTGTGAACAGTATTCAGACGGATCATTATAATATAATATATTTGTATCTAATTTATCATTTTGAAATAGATAAAACCAATTTTAACAAACCATATGATGATGGATAAAATATGAGAGGCTTAGGAGAGGTCAATAGTATAAATAATACTTTTTTTATTTAAACTTCTGCATCGTTAGGGTCATATTTCTTACAAAGTGAGACGAAACTGTATGAAAAGACATGAATTATAAGCTAATAATTAATCCTCATTAGAACATAATTAATATGATAATGACAATATCAAAGAAACTTCCGAACAAGAGGAAGCTGATTGGGGCAAGCAACCGTGTAAGAATAAAACTCTATGGAAAGAATGGGTGAAAGTGATTGGTAGTATTCTATAATGAAAAGATAAGGACCGGTAATCATTCTTTAATAATGTAAATTATTTCCTCTGATTTTAGATAATTCAATTTTGTCATCATAAAAATTTAAAAATTATTTTCTTAAACTTTATAAAATTTAAAATTAATATCCATCATTTACTTAATTAATTATTTTATTAAATTATATAATTTTTTATAAAATCTCAAATAAAATCACAATATTATAATATAAAAGATTTTTAATCAATTTTCACATATTATTTTTATATTATATAATTAATAGAAATTAAATCATATATAAATAATTTTAATTAAATATTTGTAAATAAATTATAAAATTATATGAAAAAATAATAAAATAAATTAACATTTTACAATATTATAATTTTTATTCAAAAATTTATAAAAAATAATATAATTTGTTAAAATTAATTAAGTAAATAATGAATATTAATTCTAAATTTTTTAAAATTTAAGAAAATAATTTTTAAATTTTTAAAATTGAAAAAAATAAAATCTCACTACACGAAATTAAAAAGAGGTATTTCACGCTTTTATCCTAATAATTATACTCCTTTCCACTAGCTACTCGCTTCCTTTGATTTGTCTTCACATTGTCCTCCTTGCACATAAATATAAACGATGACCATTTGACGTCAAATCAAGTCCAGAACAACACTCTCGCCCTCTGTCGTCTGAAGGAAACTATTTTAGAGAAATATGATGCAGCCTCAGATTTTTCAGGCCTCAAGGCCATTTGATGAAGACATGAGCTCAGCTCTTGATCCGTTTGAAATTTATGGTTTCAACATGGATCCTCAGTTCAGTTCTTCAGAGGATACTTCTGAATATTCCACAATTCGTTTCCAGTCTACCATATTTTGTAATGATCATTTCCAATACCAATTTGATGAAGATGTCTTGAAACTTTCTTCATTAATGGAGGATTTCCCTATGAATTGGGATTCTTTTGATCCCAGTTTGAATGCCCAAGTTGTGGGTATTTGTGGACACCCAGAAGAAAGTGAGGGAAGCTTTCTGAATTCCCAGATTGTGGGTAGCCATGGATATCCACAAGAAAGTGAGCGAAGCTTTCCTTCACAAAATTTGTCGAGTGAAGGAGAATATGCCTGGAGTCCTAGCCCATCAATGAAGTCAGAGATTTCCACAGTTCAGCCATCACTGACTTTGCTACAAGAAGGTGTGGAAATTGAAAACCATATTAGCCTTCCACATCTACTGGAAGCTCATAGAGAAGCCTTGGAGAAAGGACACAAAACACTTGCAGAGGTAATCTTGAGATGCATCAGCCAGAAAGTTAGCCCACATGGTGATCCGATCGAGAGGCTTGCATTCAACTTGTCAAAAGACATCACCTCTCAAGAAGATTTTATCAAACAAGACGTAGGCAAGAACTTCGATCTGGCATTGAGGGCTATATACCAATGCTTCCCACATGGAAAATTTGCACATTACACAGCCAATTCAGCAATTATTGAAGCGATACCACAGGATTCAGAAGTCATACACATAGTAGACTTTGATACAGGTGAAGGCCTTCAATGGCCTCCATTGATGGAAGCCATTGCACAACATAGAAAAACATTGAAACTAACATCAATCAAATTGGAAAATGATAGCTCTGAGTGTCCTAGCTCTTCATGGAATTTTGAGGAAACTAAAAAGAGCCTCTATGAACATGCCAAATACTGTGGTCTATGTTTAGAAATGGAGGAAACGAAAATAGAAGGGTTAGTCATGGATCTTAAGAAAATGCTCAAAAGGGGTGGTGGGAAGAGAGAATTTTTGGCCTTCAACTGTCAACTGGGTCTCCCTCATATGGGGAGAGTAAGAAGTAGAAGAAATGTCATGGAGTTTCTAAGGGTAGCTAGGGATTTTATCAACAGCTCTGCAAGCAAGGGAATTTTAGTTTTGGGTGATGGAGATGCCTATGAGAACCTGAGAAATTGCTTGAATTTCAGGTCATTCTTTGATGGGCAATTAGTTCATTACAAAGCAATATTAGAATCAATTGAATCCAATTTCCCAATGCGTTTATCAGAAGCAAGAATTGCAATGGAGAGCATTTTTGTGGCACCATATTTATCTTCTCTTGCTTGGTTACAGAAATGGGAAGAGATTCAAGAAAGTTGCCATCTAGAAGCAGAGATTGGTTTGATGGGTCATAAGTTAAGCAATGGGACTCTGATGGAAGTGATGGAATTGCTGAGGGGATGTGGAGGTTCATATGAGACCATAATTGAGGGAAATAATAGAAATGAAGTGGTTTTGGAATGGAAAGGCATTCAATTGGTGAAGGTTTCAACTTGGGCAAATTAAAGATAAAGTAGCCATCATGTTAATATTTCAATTCATTTTGTATAGTTTGTTTGATTTGTATATTAAAAAATATTGATAGTTTATTTCATTTGCATATATTAAAGTGTTGATGTCAATTCATTTTGTATAGTTTATTTAATTTATATACTAAGAAATATTGATAATTTATTTCATTAATATATATTAAATTGTTTGTGTGAAAGATGGGTACAAAATTTTGGCGTGTATAACATTAGTAAAAGATGGTTCTTGTTGACCAACATGGGCAAAAAATTTTATAGACCTAACAAATTGAAAACCTGAAGTCATGATGTCCTCCATGAAAATACAATATATAAACTATAAATGATAAAATATTATTTTGTGGGTGACTCAGATAGAAAGCTTTTTAGAACCTATGCATAAATCATTTTGAAATTGAGTTAAATTCATATAAATATAAGAAACAAGCTTCAATTCATCTGATTTTTTATCGATTTTTCCGTTTAGTACCCTACAATTTGAAGCAAATACAATTTCCGTTAAGCTCCCAGCCTCCCCTGCAGTTTTTGCATAATTTTCAAGAAAAAGTGTAGAACAAAGTACACCTATTTTCAATTGCCTGAACGACATCGTTTTTTTTTTTTTTTCTAAATAGTCCCCTTTCCTTCTCCCAGAGCTCAAATCGTTCTCCCGCTAACCGAGAATACAGCCCTAAATTCAAAAGCAAACACGGCCCTTCCACTCCCACTCCGACGGATTGCCAGCTTCAAAGCAAAACAGCGATTTTTTCATTCAAATATTGTCTACGAAGTGGAAAAGGGACAACATTTAAACAGGTAATGGAGAATTCCTCAGAAAACGTCGATACTAACAAGCTGCTCTCGTACAGTGTAGATCTTGTTAAGGTTTTGAAGGACAATCGGGACATCAGCAACTTGACCCAATGTCTTGAAAGCTTGAAGCATCTGTCTTCCTCTTGTCATGTTGATTATAACGAGGTTCGATCGTTGCTTGAAGGTCAGCTCCTTTGCTTTTTCTCGAATTATAATTCTCTTTAGCTGAGAAAACCAAATGGAGATATAAACTTCAGGGTTTCAATTTTTCAGTTCTCTATTTTTATGTCATTTCTTTTGTTCCACGTTTTCGTCATACTGCGCGCAAATGTATGTTTCAATCGATATTCTCATTGATGTACTTTTTTTTTGGGGGGGGAAATTTCTTCTTGATGTACTTTGTATATGGAGATTGATGTTTGCTACTACTGGAGTTTAATAACTATCTGGGCTGTTCTTGTAGCATGTGAGGCATCTAAAGGTAATATTCGGGTCAAATGCTTGAAACCTAAGTGAGTTGGAGCTAATCTTTTTGTTTGTGGCAATTGGTTTTGTTATGTAAAACTTGCACAAGATTGTAAGTCAATAACAATGAAGAGAAAATAAGATATTTTCAAAGTTGAGGGAAACATTATCCAGAGGCTTTTTTTTCCTTTTTGGTCTTTCAGTGATTGTCAAAGGTGTTTTTTCTTTTTCTTTTTCTTTTTCTTTTTTTCCTCTTCTCGTATGTTTATTGCATGATGGTTGCTGAAGAATTCAACAACGTCAACTATCCTTACTGTTCCCTGTTGAGATCTGGCGCCATATTGTCCATTCTCAATTAGACCCTTGCTATCAAGAACAGGAATGTGGAATGGAGAGTATGGTACATACAGCTAGAGAATAATGACATAATTTTGCTGGAGATTTCTTCCTTTTAATCTCTTGTGGGATAGAAGTGGATTTCTTAGCCTCTTTATGGGTTTCTGCTCATTGCAGTTCTTTAGAGGAATCCTTCTTGTCTAACATGCAAAGAGATTGATTTGGTAATTGTTTGGGCTGATATACTTTATTCTTTCCTTTACTTTGTTTGTTTATATTTTCCCTCTTTTTGGAGGATAGCTGATTGTCCAGCATCAGCTGGTCTACTTTCTTCTCTCTCTCTAGTTATTGTGGGTATGATATTACCTTTACATTCATCTGAATAATGGCCAAAGAAGCAGAGATAAAGCATTTAAATTGTGATGGTGGAAGGATGCCTTTATATTTGACAGAAGGTGTGCTTGTATTTCTAGTGGAAGTGCTATCTATCACTTTCTGATTGTACCACACTACATAGTCCACTGATTAGAAATAGGAATGGTGTCAATGGCAGTAGCTTGTGTTCATGTTATGTACTACTTTTAGATCTTCCAATGTGCGTGTGTGTGCATGCATAAATATGTGATTGACAAATGCTTATATGAATCAGATTATCAGAAAAAAATAGATGCATCCACAAAGAAGACAGAGGAAGCCAGATCTCAGGTTATTGATGATGCAGAGCTGGACCTTCTACGGAAAGAACTGGAGGAAGAACTTGAAAAGGAGCGCTTGCTTGGGGAGGAGCTCAGATATGTCTCTAGCTTGTTTTCAACATTACATTACCATGCAATTTCTAGACGTGACATTTCTTGACTCTCTTTTATTCGTGTTATCACAGCCATCAACAATGAATTTAGTGATCTAGATCGGCAAAGGATTTCCATTCAAGAGCAAAAGAAAACTTTACAACAAAATGAAAAAGATGAGCAAAGGGCAGAGTGAGTTCATACATGAACTTATATAATGGTTATATAGCTGCTCGTAATATGTATTGTTAATGTTTTCTGATTTTCATTTTCACATTAGAGTGTGAATTATACTAATTTTCCTCCTTAAGTAAAAAGTATAACAAAAGAGTGAATGACTTAGTTTGGAAAGGATTCATGACAGTTAATTCTTGTGTTCTATGTTTTTCTAATCATATGGATGGTTTTTAATTACTTGTAGTGTCCATTTGAACACGAAAACTGGAGAGCTAATTAAAAATTGCCGTATCTGGAAAATGATTCTCATTGCTAGTTAAAACTTACCCTTAAATTTATATAGCTTCTTTCAGATTGTAGATCTGAAGTTATGTAGCTAAGCTGATAAATCAATGCCTTTAAAAGCATTATGACAGGTCTAGTTTTGCTCATCTTTTGAGTCACGAAACAACACCCTTCAGAGTTTGGATATGCCTGTTAATTCTTAGAATGCATTTTTTTCAAGTCATGAAGTGTCAGTGGCTTAATTTTGTCCATACCTTGGAATATTCAGGTTTGAATTTTCATCTGAGCTAACTAACAAACTGCAGGTAAAAGGTTATCTAAAGTAGAGCTGATTAAAAATTGTTGTGCTGCAACTTGTGCAGAGCCCAAGTTTCTGTTAGATCCAAAATTTGGCCGAGTAAAACTCATCTTAAGGGCACACTAGATTTATTGCTTCCTTTCTAGAAAGAAGCAAAACACAACCAACAATCTATATACATGTCAATGTTCAATGATTTTATGAGGAAGAATGCTACATATGTTTATTGAGCAGCTGGCTGCAGTAAGAAAAAATTGTAGGAAAACAAAAGTAAATTAATGCAATATATATGATTTTTGAGTCATTAGTCATGGTTCTGAAGAGTACACTCTCTGTCCCGAATCATCCATTGCAGATTGATGTGTGCATAAGCATTTGAATAAATGTGCAAACACTTATTGGAGTTCTGTACACAGTAGAACTTAATATAATGTTTTCTGTTTCAGGATGATACTTAGCACATGTGCTTCTGTCACTAAAGTTGTACCAAACTTGGATGATCAATCCAAAATTTCAGGCTGTATCCTTCTGTTGGCTTTAGGATCTCTGTCTTCTACCTTTCTTCTGCAAGTTTTCTCAAATGATATGTTATTTTGCAATTGAAGGTAAGAATTTTATGCTCCTTAAACATAATTGCAGATATTGTGGACAAAGATAAAAGCATGGTTGAGAAGTTTGAATTTGACGCCTCAAAGATGACTACCCTTGATGTGTGTAATGACATTTGGAGAATGTTAGATCCATGATAAATGTCAGGCTTGTTTAGGTCAAATGATATGTATGACAGTATATCTATATTTTTTTAGTGGCATACAGTTTTGCTTATCTAATTGTGTAATATATTTTTTTTAATTATTATAAGTAACAATCCTAGAATGTTGGCTGCTGGGAGGGGAATGCTGCTGGAGGTACTCAGTTTCATTGGTCGGTTTGGTTATATGTCAATAACTGGATGCTGGTGTGAATCTTACTTATATAGCAGGCCTATCAACTTGTAGAAGCAGTACATTACATTATATGTGAAATATTCATCAGTTTCAATCTGGCAAGTTCCACATGCGAAGTTATGCTTAATTTTCTTGCATTTGAAATGCAAGCTTGCTGTTTCAGCCTTCAAGTAGGTCGTATCACTTCAGCACCTGTTTTCTCGGGTAGTCTCAGCAAATTTTATTGATTTTTACAAGGTGAGGAAAAAATAATGCTGGTTGTCGATGAAATCGAATCATAGGTATAGTTGTATTTCTTTTATTTGGAACTGGGAAACCAGTTAGGGAGCTCAGGTTGCTTTAGGTTACTTAAAGGAGGCAATGTTAGATCCTGATATTATTTATGTTGCAGAACACTTAATGAAAAATAATAGTGATTTTTAAGAATAATATTGCTAGAGACTAATGGTAGCCTTTTATTATTACTCACATGGTCAAATTGCATTGATATGTGAGACTATATAGTCTTGGGGACAACAATTTCCAAATCACTAGCATAGCATACTGGTTGGTTTGAACTATTCTCCTCAGCCGGGGTGTTTCTCTTCTAACAAGACGTGGGTGGTAGACCTTTGTAGGGATCACGCACGAGGTTAAATTCCTGTAGCCCTAAACAAAGAAAGAGGTTCTTTAATGAGATGATGAGATATTTAGGAATATGAAGGGGGTTTATCAGTTACATTATATGCAGAATCTAAACATGTATCATCAATGAATGAATGAAGTTGGTTTGAATTGGGAAATTCCCACGTCTGTACATGAAATCAACCAAAGATAAACACATGTAATTATACTTATATATTATTGAGTAATTAATTTAATGGCATATAATACATAATATGCTTTTAACAATTTCTTATTTTTTAAAGAATAATTTACTTTCTTCAAAGATTTGTCTGTCTTAGCAAGTGAGAATATAAAATTAAAGAGATATTTCGGATGAGATATAACAAGGTACTGACTTTATAGAGGGGATTGGCCTGACAACTTGGTGACGGAGATTCGTAGCACAAAGAAAGATTAATCTTCTCGTACTGCTGCACGCTATGTGAGTTGCTAAACTCTGAAGAGTATGGATGGATGTCCATCGAAAGTAGAGCAATCAGAACAAAAATGGAGGACAAGCCAGCTGAGGCCTTTTTTTTTTGGGGGGGGGGGGGGTGGGGGTGGGGGGAGGTGGATGAGAGGTTGAATATACTGGTTTGAAGGTGTGGAAAGTGTCTTTTGGGATTGAATGCAAGATATTCTCGCGTCTTAGTTTAGTTCAAACATGGTAAGCATTATTCTTTGGTAAAGGGCTGGGTCCTACTGGCTAGTTTCACTTAACCTTAAGAAGCTAATAATGCTATTTTTTTTTTGGCCATAAATAATGCTATTAGTTAATATATAATGCACTTCTCCATGCCTAATTAAGTGTAGGCATGCCTAATAAGGGCTGGGTCCTACTGGCTAATTAGTTAATATATAATGCACTTCTCCATGCCTAATAAGGGCTGGGTCCTACTGGCTAGTTTCACTTAACCTTAACCTTAAGAAGAAATATTATTGAAATAGTATAAATATATAATAATATATTTCATTTTAATCAAAAAATAATTTAATAATTTAGAACTTTAATTTAATTAAATAATTTAATTACATATTTAAATTTTAACTTTTATTACTTTACAATAAAATTTCAGGCACTATTTTTTATTTACTTTTATGTCAATTAATATTATTTGTAACTTAAATACTAATATTACTAATAATATAAATATAACATAATATATTTTATTTTAATTATAGATATATTTTAAATAATTTAAAGATTTAATTAAATCAAACTACTTAAATATATATATTATTTTAAAATACTATCACTCTTCATGGTTGATGCACTATTATTTTCTTTGTATTTGTTGAATTATATATTTTTATTTTTTCCTTCTTACATTTTCACTCCGACTATTTATAGTTAAAACATTAATATCACTAAATAATGTAGATATATATAACATAATATATTTTATTTTTATTATGAATATTTTAAATAAAATTAAACTTTTCGACTCATATGCTAATATTACTAAATAATATAGATATAACATAATATAATTCACTTTCATTGTAAACTTAATTTTAAAAAAATTAAAACTTTAATATACAATGCATTAATTGAATTAATTAATTAATTGTTTGATTATTCTACTTTTTAATGAACATATTACAATTATTAATATTTTATTATTTATCAGCATTTATTTATTTAATAATAATATCATTTTTAATTATTAATATTTTTATTATTATATTAGTATTTATGAATATTATTTTATTAATATTGTTAATTATTTTTATATTATTAAATATTTTATTATTTTTATTATTATAATTATCATAAGATTATTTATTACTATTTAATTAATAATTTATTTTTATTATTTATTTTATTCATTTTTTATTTATTAATACTTTAATATTATCTTTGTTATGCTTGATATTATTAATAATTATTATTTAATACTAATTATTATTATTTTTATTGTTATTGTTATTATTGTTGTTATTGAAGATTATAAATTCAAATTTCAAAATAAGATAATAGGATTCCTAGAAAAATTTGAAAAAATCATTACTTTTTTATTTGAGATAATCCCATTAAGGGAAAATAATGACAAGAAATTAATTTTTTTGCACCAATCACATATAAAGAAAATGAAAATTGATAAATTTTTTATCTTTTTTAATTACCCCAACCAAATAATTCCTAATGTATAAAATATTAAAAATTTGTTACTTACAAAATTTAATGTTTGAATGTAAAAGAATCATAATAAATAAAATTTTAATATTATTATAAAATATTTTTATCATTAAACATAAATTAATTCGATTTGGAAATATTCAAATCATTATATTAATAAAAGTTGCTAATTAAATTTTTTAAATCGTTAATTGCAAAGTAATTCTTGAACTTCGTTGCTCAATGAATAAAAGGACAAAATTATCAAATTATCACTTTATTCTCTTTCTTCCTTTATCAACTCGGCAAACAACAAGTTTTTACAGTCAACGACAAAGATGCATTCTGTACATTAGCAATGGTTGAGGTTATGCATGATTATGATACTCTCTCTTTTGCAACGAGTATCCAAGAACCCCCCTTAAAATTAAGAAAGCATCTACAATGATCTCTATCAGTAAATATAAATTTGTACTTCATTATGAAAGAGACTCCTAAACATGTATAGGCTCCATTTTAAGGGATCCATATATTTCCTTTCTTCAATTTTGTATCTTTCTCTTTTTTAATAGAGTAAAAATACCGATTTGTGCATTTAATATATTAAAAATTTTCTAATCTTTTGACTCCTGGAGTAAATTTTTTATTTTTTTTAAACTCCATTTTCTATCCTTGTGATTCTATGAAATTCACATTTTTTTTTATTTTTGTTCTTGTGAAAGATTTTATATTAATTTTATCTATATAGAATATTAAATTATCCAATTTTATCCTTTTGCTAGTGTTTATATGAAGATCAATTTTTTCAATTTTGTCCCTCTAAGGACAAAATTAAATAAATTAATATTTCATAGGAATAAAATTAATACAAAACATTTCAAAAGAATGAAAATGAAAAGAAAAATTAAATTTTACAGTAATGAAAAAGAGGGATTACTCAAATTTTTCGTGAATCTTTTAAATTAAAATTGAATAGCTCTATAGCTGGTTCTTAATTTGCTCAACAAGAAGTGAATGGTAAAATATAATTCGGTGGGAGGTGGTTGATCAATTACGATAATCATTGATTAACCTGATCTCTACAATTATTACTTTAGAATGTGTGAAATATGGAGGCCAATTTGTAAAATGGAAAAAATAGATGAAGTTCAAAGCAAATTTTTTCTTTCTTTGCATATATATCTAGCGATGGTAATGGGTCAGATTTGGGTAAATCTATCCTACATTCAATTAGATTCAGACTTATTAAAGACTCCTTATTTTAGATTTATATCTATTAAGAATCTAATAAAATTCAATTAAAAAATTTAAAATAGATCCATTTAAATTTGTTAATACAAATATAATTAATTTTTTTAATAAAAAATAAAAAATTATTCTCTTTTTATAGTAATTATACTTGACAATTTTGAATTATATTTATTTTCTTATTTATATTTATTTTTATTTTGACTCATCCATACTATACATATTAGATTTATGGTAAATATATATTGTATCATTTTCATTGATAATAATTACACTTAATAATCATGAATTATATTTAATTTTTTTATTTATATTCATTCTTATTTTGACCTATTTATATTATTCATAATAGCTTTAGAGTAAATATGGATTATATTAGGTCAACTCATAAATAATTATTTATCTATTTATACTATAATTAGATATTTTTGTGTTATATAAACTCATATTATAATATAAAATAATATTATTTTTAAATATCCTTATAATGTAATATAAATTTAAATATTTTTAATATTATTTATCCTTAAATAAACTATCACATTATTTTTATATATATGATAATATTAATTTTCATATAATAATAGGTTAATAATAAAATATGTTATTTAAATAAGTTTAATATAATACCTAAAAGAAATTTAACATTAATTAAATATTTGTAAGAGATAAATTTATGTATTATACAAATTAATATTAATAAATACCCAAAAATATCTAAAATCCATTGAATATTTAATGAATAAATCCAAACTTCAACCATTAAGTATTGAGTCTAGTTTGAGTAAGATTTATTAGATAAATATTCATCAATTTTGACAAAATCCATTAAGTATGGATATTTTTGCCCATATAAATATATATATATATCTGCATGAGCGTGTGCACATATATATATTTACAAGACAGACATTCATATATCTCAAAATCAATTAAAAAAAGGTAAATAATTTACAATGTATGCATCTGACAGACTGACAAAATTGTCAATGTTCATCAAGGGTAAAATGGATAACTTAAGTTTGAAGTAAACAACGGACATTATGCACCAAATTAATTAAGCATGGATTCCAGGCTTCTGCAACCACCGGAGTCTTAGTGGGTGCCACATCCATGATATCATCACTAATTCATTTATTCAACGGAGTTTTTGTTAAAATTACAGTGGAAGCCCACCTAAATCCATATATTAGCAAATGAATTAATAACTGCTGATAGCATGATATTAATGGAAGTTCATGTATATATGAAAAACTCGTTAAAATATTGCACTTGTTGTCCATAATGATTAATCTGCTTCTAAATCTAGCAAGCGAGCAGTGGTAATTAAGGTCAGATTTCTTGTTTGATATGCATAGCAAACTGGAGGGGAGGACTTGCTGTTCTCATCACTTTCATAATTAGTGCTTATTAAAGATGATCTGCAAGCCTTTCGTTTAGGATTGCCCTTGAAATCCCTCTCACGAAATTTTGGTAGTCCTGCAACCACGAGTAAGAAGCAAGAGGTTAAGGATAAATTAAGGTTAAAATCTCACCCTGGTTGTGAGTTATTTGAGTTTAATCAGAAATTAAATTTTTTGGACTGCTTGGTTGTTGATAACCACCCATGAAACGGAGGTATGAGACGAATTAAGCTCAACGGTTTCAGCATCTATCTTACTCCGATCTGCTTGTTTAAATCAAATTCATCCATACAAAAAGCCTTGTGCTATAAACAAATTACGAAGTAGTTTGATACGGGTTACATCACACAACGTAGACATAATAATAATAATAATAATAATAATAATAATAATAATAATAATAATAATAATAATAATAATATGAAAAAGGATAAATTACGCAAAAAATAGAAGGTTTGGCCGCCTTTTTGTTTTTTTATCGCTTGATTATTAATTATATCTTTTTCTCATAACTCTATTAATATTCCGTTGGACTCAAGTCATAATTATATGAACTAAATCGACTTGATTTAATCTAATTATATAAATTTATTTTTATTAATATAATTATACATTACAAATAAAGTTATATTCAATTAATTTTAATATAAAAATATTTAATTTCATATAATTAAATAATTTATATATTCAAACATTTTATTATTTATATGTGTATTTTTTAATTTAAAAAAAATTATTTTTACTTAAAATAATAATAAAAATAAAAATAATCAGTTTTAGGTCGATGCCTTTTTAAGTCGTTGCAAGAAAAATATTTTATTTTTTAATATCACTTTGTCCTCAAGTATCCTTAGGCGGCCACTATTGCTTTTCAAGTTTATCAGAAGAATAAAAAAATAGGTATCGACAGTTTGTAACTTTTGTTTGATTAGAAGTTGTCGAGAAGAATTTAAGTTTGTAAAATGGTTTATAATGCAACAAATTTTTAAAAAAAATTGTAATGCAATAGAATTGTAACTTTTCCCTTGCTTATTATAAGCAAAGTTTGTTTAAAATTATAAATTTTGTGAGAAAATTACAATATTTTACCCATAATTCAGAAAAAGGTTAAATTTTGAAATATAAGTATTCATAATTGGTAAAAATAATTCAAACTTAACAAGCAAATGCATTGCAAGATAATTTATTTGTTTCAATATATAGAACTTCTCCCTTGAAAGCATAATATTAATCTAATTATTTATTTAATTTTCATAAAATTAGAACATCCATATTTAAAATTTAGACAGATAAAATCGTGTTAAAAGAAGAGGGTATACATCTTAAGTAACTTCTACAAATAGAAAAAAGGTTACTAGTGCCAAAATATTTTTCTTTATGTTGTCATGATATGTGTAATATTTGAGAAATGGTGGAGAAGTTTTAGAATATTTAAAGAATGCGTAAATTATACTTACCTCTTTATACTTTTTTTGCTTTATAAAATATATACTTTTGTTTCTTAATTTTCAAAAGTATGAAAGTTTAAAAATCATATAAAATAATTAATTAAATAAATAATAAATATTAATTTTAAATTTTGTATAATTTAAAATTTTGACTTTCAAATTTCCTAAATTTGAGGGGATAAAATCCAAATCCTTACATATTTGTTTCTACGAAGTATTTTTCCTATGTGAATAGATGAATGAATAATCATAACAAAAATAAATAATTAATAATTTTAATTATAAAATTTGAAGAAAATAATAATTATCATATTTATAAATAAAGGATTAATTATTATATTTATTCTTATCAATAATAAAATTAATTTTGTAATATATTTATGATATATAATTAAAAATAAATATTTTAAATAAATTATCGCAGAAACACGAATTTTATTCGGAAAGGTAAAACATATGTAAATATATATTTTATTTTTTGCTCCATTTCTGCTCTTTGAATAATCATGTAGTTGGCTTGCCATTATACATTGGATGATGATTAGTAGAGCTTGGATTGTTCAATTTTTTGTCCCTTTAGAACGGTCTTGCTAATGAAATCAATTCTTGCTGGCCCACGACTGTATAGTTTTGGTCAACATTAATTAATTAGACATAATTAGTAATAAAACAAACATAAAAATGGTGGGGACTGCACCACCAGTTTCTGTTCAGTTGTAAGTCTTGCTGCTTGAATCAATTCAAGTTACTAGCGCACGATTATATACTTTTGGTCTAACATTAATTAATTAGACATAATTAATAATAAAACAAGCATAAAAATGGCGGGAACTGCACCACCAATTTCTGTTCCATCTGCACAATGTATCATGCACCAGATTCACAAGCATCTGGCAATTATTAAATGCTGTTCCATTCTACAACCACCAAAATTTTAATTAGTGGGAGCCACATTCATTTTATCATTACTAATTCATTTACTAAATGGAGCCTTCTTGCAAATTACAATGGGAGCCACATCTGAATCCATAAATTCGCAAGTAAATTAATAGCTGCAGTCATCAATGGAAGTTCATGGATATGAAAAACACAGCAAAATATTGCCCTTGTTGTCTAGTGATTAATTTGCTTGCTTCTTAATCTAGCTAGTGATTAGAGCTAATTAAGGTTAGATTTCTTGTTTGATAAGCATAGCAAACTGAAGAAGAGGACTTCCCTATCTCATCAGTTTCATAGTTAGTACTTGTTGACAGTGATCTGCAAGCGTTGGGTTTAGGATTGCCCCTGAAATCCCTACAAATATAGCTCACAAAGTTTTGGTAGTCCTGCAGCCACAAGTAAAAAGCACGAGATTAAGGATTAATTAAGACTTAAAACTCAATTTGATTTTGAGTAATTTGAAATTAATCACAAATTAAACCTCTTGGAGTGCTTGATTGTTGACAACCACCCATGGAACGAATGTGTGAGGCGGATTAAGCTGAGCAGTTTCAGCAGCATATCCTACTTCGATCTGCTTATTCAAATCGAAATCAACCACATGAAAAGATTTATTTTTGATTTAATATTAGGGAGAGCAATTATAATTTTTAATACTTTAAAAAAATTAAAAAGTACTTTTTTTTATATATGAGAATTTTAAAAAATTAGTAAATGATTATTTTCCATTAAAGAAGAACAAAAACACGCGTTAAGTCAGAGTAAGTATATAACAATTTTAATAATAAAAACTTCACAAAGTGTCAATTTTTTTACGTACGTCAAATACAGGACTACAATATATATATGCATATACATATATACATACATACATACATACATATATATACATACATACATATATATATATATATATATATATATATATATATATATATATATATATATATATATATATATATATATATAAAATTTAGTGACAAGTAAATGAAGGAACTAACAGTTTTGCCATTTCCACTTGTGTAGCAGTCGATAGGTAATGTGCTCAAACCAGTCATCTGGAAGCAATTAGCCCATTCGTTATGCCTGCTCTCTAAGGCGAGATTTTCCATGCACTGTATTAATCTGAAATGCTGCCCCTGCATCACCATATTTGATTAATTAAGCTTGCACCCTTTTTTTTTTAATTTATTGTATTTGTAATTAATAATGCCTTATGCATTCTTATTAAAATCTAAAATTAGGCTCTGAATACACATTAAAAATTATTATATAATACAAGATAATAAAATTAATTTAATAATTATAAAAAATTTAAAATTTAATTTCAGACCATATTTTTTATATTTATATCATTTTCAATAATAATAATTAGAGAAATATCACTTATTGTTGCACCTAAATAAATATTTTGCTCAAACATCACAAATTTTTGGGTGATCAAATACGTGTGTAGAAATTATATCTTACTTTCAATTAAACCTGTTTGTGGCTTAGTCGGGTAAGCGAAGCTAAAAACCCATAAAAATTATTGGGTTTTGTGTTTTAATCCAAGTCAAAGCTCATAAAAGTTGTAACTAATTGGACGTCATCATAAATTATCGAGAAAAATTATAAAAGATTACAAAAATAAAGAAAAATAATTGTTGCAAAGTTTATTTGACAAAAATAAAGTTTTTGTTTTAATTATAGTATAAAAATGTTTAGTATAGAGTTGGGTTTAATAAGCCACTAGGTTAATTGTGAGGCCCTTAAGTAGTATACTAGAATTTATAAATTCGAAATTTCGCCCTCGATGTTAAAAAGGAAAAAAAAAATTAGAGCTGAGTTTAATTTCATTATACACTTATTGACAGTTAAGGAGGGCTAATATTTAAGAAATGACTAAAATTAGACTAAAAAAGTATATATAAATTTTAATAAGTTTTGTTGCCAATGGCAAACGGTAAACCAATGAAAATATAAAGCTTGGATTAATCTAAAATCAATATGAACTAAGTACAGTCATAAGATAACTGAAACATTCAAGGATTGCGTACCATCTCTTCAAAACTCAAAAGGTACATGCATCAACTAATCAGAAGATTAAACAATTATAAGGGTCCGTATGTTTTTTGAAAGATGCTTTTTGGCCTTGTTTGGGAAACAGCTGATAGCTGGAGCTATTAGCTGATTTGATTAGCTGTTAGTTTATAACTGATTGTATTAGCTGATTTGACTAGCTGATTATATTAGCTGTTTGAATAAGAGTGTTTGGTAAAATTAGCTGTTTATATTAGCTGTTTGTATGTAAAATGACATATAAGGGTATGAGTATATTTTATGAATTATTTGAGTATTTTTTATTTTAATATTTTTAAATTTTATATATTAGTCAATATATTTATTATATATTTATTCTATTAAATAATTTTCAAAATTATTATAATTTATTATTAAATTATTGGATATTTTTAAAATTAAATAATTTTTATAAGTAATATTATATATTTATTCTATTAAATAAATTTTAAAATTATTATAATTTATTATTAATTTATTAGATATATTATAAATAATATATTATTATATATTAAATATTTTTTAAAATTAAATTAATCTACTTTTTATAATTATTAAATTTTTTAAGAATTTTTAGAAAGGATAAAATGAAAACTATGAAAATTTATTTTGGATAATTTGGTTATTTTTCAGATAAGCTAATTGAAAAAGTTCCTTTTCTTAGCTTTTTCGTTTTTAGCTTTTTGGGACCAATCAGCTGATTCAATAAGCTGATTACCAAACACCAAAATCAGCTTATTGGCAAGTCAACCAGCTGATTTTGGTCAAACTAGCTAAAAGTTAATGAAAAAGCTGTTTGCCAAACACCCCCTTTATCTCTTTCTATATAGATAAAAAAAGTACTATATCTCTCCGTACATTGTTATTAAAAAAAATACAATGCTTAAAAATTGTTTAATTCATACAAGAAATAAAAAGAAGTAATTTCTTATGTAAAGTTTTTCGTAAGTGCTCCAAATTATTTGATCTAAGGTTTAGGTTGTTTGATTTATATTAAAAAAGTAATAATTCCTAATTAATAACTTCTTATATTTTATTTAATTTAACTTTAAAATTTTCAATAAATGTTAACAAAATATTTTCAATATTATTATATTATAAATTTAAAACTTTTAATTTTTATTAATTAAATTTAATTAAGATAATTTTATCTTTGTATTTTTAAAGAATACAAAAAATAAAACTTACTTGAAAGAAGATATAAATAAAAGAATATCAAGTATTTTTATGCTTTATGATTAAAAAAATAATCCTTGACCCTGACCTTAGTATGAAGCAATCTATCTTATTCTAAAATTTTTAATTATAAAAAATAATCATTAAAATTATGATAATAAAAAAATAATTTTATATTTTAAAAAGAAGAAATTATTTTTCATTAAATTTATTATATTTAATATTAAATATATTAATTATTTTTTATTATTTCAATAATTTATAATTATATTCTTACAAAAAAATATTTTTTATCTAAAAGTGAACAGCAAATTTCTCTCGAAAAATGAAATACGTTACCCAAGTTCCTAGCAACTTTCGTAACTAAACAGTTGAATTTAAGTCAAATGAAATTCAACCAGCAGAAATCGAGGGTAGTGATTAATTAATAATTTACCACCATCTAATTATTTTCATATTAACTGGCAATGTCATGTGCTGTGTAAATTATATTTTCTTTTAAGAGTAAAGCCCTTTTATAATTTACTGATTCTCACTTTCATTTCTGGGGTATATCTTTTTATTAATTTTATCTTATTTTATTTTTTTTACAGTAATAAAATTAGAAAAGGAAAAAAATTTTAAACATAATTTATAGAAATAAAATTAATAAAAAATATTTTATATTGATAAAAGTGCAAATAAATAAATAAATTTTACATGGACAAAAATGAAAATTTACCTCATTTTAATGTCAATAGATTTTACAGAACAAAAATTTGAATAAAGGCTTGTTTGAAACTTTTTGAACATTTCTCGTATATAGAATTTGTATACACCAGTAATTTCTACTAAAAAAATTACAAAATTTTACATAAAAAATTGTAAGTTCTATAATCTTCACGCTAATTTTTTTTTAAATCACAAAATCTCTAAATATGTATGGAGGGATTACTATTTTTTAGCTTTTTATTTTTATGTTAAGATGTAACAAGGCTAAATGATACCTGAGAAGGGAAAAAAAGCAATTGATAAATAAAGTATCAATGTTAAGACAATAAAAAAATAAACAAATTTTTATAATACAGTTAAGATTTAAATTTGTACTGATCCCTATCAAGTTTTAGCTTGGCCCATTGCAACATATAAAAATTCAACTTATTTAATAGGTTTGATTTCATAATCAATTGCGGAGCTACATATTTTTCACTGGAGTCTTGGCTTGACCTTACTATTTTTATTAAAGTTTTATATAAAATTATGTATTTCATTTAAAATATTTTTACTAATTTATAAATTATATTTTTATTAAAATATTAAAACACATTTATTTTTATTGATCATTGGATCTTGAGTTCGTTATTTTTCATAACATAATGGGTTAGGCCGCCAATTGGGCAAAACCAAATAAGCCTATTTTTTTATAAAATAGAAAAAATTAAGAAATTAATTTTTAAAATTATAAGATATTAATAAAATAATTTTTATAAATAATTTCATCTTTTCATGTAATAATTTAAAAATAAAATTACTAGTACAGATTTATACAAAAACAAAAATTACTTATATAAATTATTATTTAAAAATAAAATTATAATTTTATATAATTTTAAAATTATTTTATTAATATCTTATAATTTTAAAGATAAAATTATTAATTTTATATTTATAAAACTATAGACATATTCATCACTCATAAATGAGTGCATGTGATTGTCATTACATGCATCTAAATTTTTCTGGCCGGAGTCAGAGAAAAAGAGTTCCCGCATTGAATTTTACGGGATAGGCACGGATGGAGAAATTTTTAGATATACGTCATACATTACATTAAATTATTTTTGATAATTTTTAAATATTAAATTATTTATAGACTTTAATTCAATATAATAATTATAATTATAATTATTAAATTCGATCATTTAAATAAGTAATTTTTATATTTTTATAAATATTACATTAATCAAATGTTACATAAAAAATTTGTGATTAATTAAAATCAATAAAAACATTATGAAAATACAAAGAACCTATTCATTTAAAGTATTATATGCAACATATAATAATAATTATTATATTAAATTAAAATTCATAAATAATTTAATAGTAAAAACTATTTGAAAATAATTTTATTTAATACGTGATATATATATATATATATATATATATATATGTATATATATATATGTATGTATATATATATATGTATATATATATATATATGTATGTATATGTGTGTGTGTGTATGTATGTATGTATATAAATGAATTTCTCAGCGCCAATGCCGGTGGTTGAAATGGCAAGTCCTGGTTCGCCTTAAAACTCTGTAGTTGAGGGGGCCACAGGTCGGCTCCAACTGCATTCTATCATTCCCCCATTTTCTATCTCCTTTTTCAAGGGTTCTTCTACGAATTTTATGTTGTAGGCTAAAAGAAAGTGGTATAAAAGTAGTAGTAATGATTTTCTTTTATATGGAAGGTAAAAAATTTAAATACAAGGCTTCCAATATATTACATAAATTCATTATTATTTCCTTATCATTTGATAGCTTAAATGTTAATTCTTTTATTTACACACAAGTATAATTATTTATTTTTATTTGATATATGAGTCTAATCAATGATAGTAATAAAGTAATAAATCTTTTCGGATAAAGATATCTTCAAAAATTAAATTTAACTTTTTATAAACTTTAAAACTCATCCAATTATCCTTAAGTAGATTCAAATATTATGACATACGTATAAAATTCATTTCTATCGTTGTGTCTTTTTTTTCATATGTATAGTGATTACTTACTAAGGTTCACAAAAATTTGTTTTCTTGCTTCTCTCTCAAAGGGGAAAAGAAGGTCAATGCATACATAAATTAACTTTATAATAAGTTAAGTTAATTTTTTACTTAAAAAATATAAAATTCAAAGTAAATTATTAAATTTTATGTATTAAGTAAAATTAAAAAATGAAAACCGCACCAAACCCACTTAAACATGCTTTTGAATTTTGCTACAAACACTCGGACATTGCCCATTGAAATTTTTAAATATTGTGTAAAGAGCACCGCTGTTTAGACATCGACGGATGAGATTATTTACAACTTAACAGAGCCCATGTTTAAAAGAATCAAATCTTGCTTAGTAATAAAAGTGTGAGATAGGAATGGTACCACATCGGGATAGATGGAAATAGCGCAGGCTTGCACTGTATTTAGCATGCATTCATCCTCTCCGTGCTGTAATTATATGATAAAAATTAAATGTAATTGATAATACTATTCAAATAAAATATACAAATAATAATGTTACTGAAAGTGATTTGTTTTCAAGAACCGGAAATGTATTGACTTTTTTTTTTTCATTTTAGAAAAGAAAAGCATGCAGTGATTTCCATATTATGCATGCTTACTTATCTAAATAATAAAAAATTTAGCAATTGACATAACTTTTGAATTTCAGCAGATATAATGGCTACTTTTCCTAAAGTGTTTAGCGTAAGTTTTTTTTTTAAATTATCAAAAAATATGATATATCATTAAAAATTAATAATATTTGGATAGTAAAAAAAATTTAATAATTGTTTACTGATATAATAATATATATTTAGATAATAATATAAAATTAATTTATATTATCAGTAAATTTAATTTAATTCCTTTCCTAAAATCTATATCACTTGAGCAAAGCCCAAATGGCTTATACTGCTTTTCTTTTGCCAAAATCGATAAAAATGATTGTCATATATTGGATTTTCCTCTTAAATATTTGTCCGAAATATTTTAAATTAATTTGATGGGTTGCCTGTTGAGCGATAAAAAGATGACTAGCAATCGACGTCTTTGTGATTCAATCGGATTTAATATTGTCTTAATAATTTTACTACTTATTATATTTAAAATTCAAATTCGAAGATTTTATGTGTATGCCGAGCCAAACCAAATTGTTGACTAAGACAATTCAGAATCATCATACAATGATACAATCTACAAACTAATAGACTTAGGAAATGAAGATGAAATTAATTGAATAAACGACGAGATGAAGCTGATAGAAAACGGAAAATAGCTGACCTGACAAACGACGGTGCCGTCTGGATTGGTCCAAGAATTCCCCCAGGGAACCATTCTAAGATTGACAATGGAGATAAGGTCTGTTTGGAAGAGATTCACAAGATGATTCGCTATGAAATCAGCACAGTAGGGACACAGAGATTCATAGTAGAGAGAGACGGTGACTTTCTCATCTGTTCCAAACTGGTCATCAGAAGAGGAAGGAGCCACCAACAGCGAAAGAGGAAGAAGAAGGAAGCAGAAAAAGATAGAGCGAGGAGGGGAAGAAGGAGAAGAGGAAGGCATTTTGATCTGGATTTGAATATGGCAGAATAGAATTAGTGCTTGGTTAGTTGTGCAATTCATTGGCTGTGCAAGGAAGGAAGGTATCAGTATCTGCCACTTTCACTTTTGAGAGTGACGGTGACCTTCACTCGCTTCCATTTTGCCAACATTTTTTATACGCTTTTTCCTTGTTTGGATAAGTTTACCCCCCCCCCCCTTTCTTTTTTTTTTCTTTTTTTTTTTTGACTCATTCTTTCGTATTTATTTTTTATTATAATAAAATATAATGGTGAATGTGAATCATCGTTCATGAACTTTTTAATTTTTCTAAACCAACCCCAGTTTTTTGTTATTAAAGTTTATTTATAAAAAATTAATAATAGAATAAGTTTCTCTTTGAAAAAATAATAGAAAAAAACATTAAAACAGCTTATACATTAAGACCGATTGTGGACTTATGAATGATAATTTATTTAATACGTATATGTAAATTTTTGGATTTAAATTCAAATCCTAAATTAAGGGCTGTAAAATTTTAAATTAATATTAAATATTATTATATTATTAAAGTGTCTACAAATCAATCATTGATCTCAATATAATATTTGAAGGTCAAATGATTTTTGTAAAAAAATATTTTCAATTTTTTAATCAAATTATATAATATTAATATATAATTTTAAAAATTTTAGAGATAAAACCCATTAATTCCTAAGAAGCCTCACCGTTGATTAAAGTTACCTCTAGTTAGTTAGCAAATGTTTAGAAGAAATATTAGATTTTCAAGTTTAACTCAAAATTAAGAAAAGAAAATATAATTAAATGTTTATATTTTTGAGAATATTTTTAAATTAATATTCTTTCAAAATATTTTTATAAAGAAAATGTGTATCTTTTAATTTTTACATTATATAAATATTTAAGGACATAAAATAATTATTTTATCAATTTCTTCGAGCATCATTTTATCATTGTTCATCACTCTAAATTCTTTTTATTATTATCCATTATTACTAATTAATTATAATTATAACTATTGATTGCCACCTCTTACTATCTATAATTATTGGCAATTATTATCACCATCCATTGTCATTAGACAAGATACTATATTATATTAATAATGTATTGATGTACTAATACACTATTAAATTTAACAACACATCAAATTTATTTATTTTTTAAAAAATCAAATATAATATTATATGATAATATATTAATAATTAAATTTAATAATGCGCTAATATATTACTATATTAGTAATGTATCATAATTATCTCTTTATCATTAATCATTGTTTACTACTTTTTTAAATGTAATTGATCACCCAATTATTAATACAGGTAATTTTTATAATTTAATAATATTTTTAAAAAGATATAAATAAATTAACTCATAATATTATAATATTTTTAAAAAAATTAATTAAATTAAATATAGTAATATAATATTTTAAAAATTATATTGTCGGTAATATTATAATTTATAAAATTATATAATTTAAGAAACTGAATGCAACCTAAGTGAAAACTCTCGCTCCTGCTTTTCACGGTGAAAGTGGATTTTACCTATGTGGTTGGCTGGCCATTCCAAATGCCGGTGGGGAATTTGTGTAAGTTGGAATTGATGATTTTGGAGATGGTAATGGTACGAATGTTAATACGATGGCATGTTAATATATTATTAAATTTAAATTTAATTATTAATATATTATTATGTATTATATTAAATTTAAATTTAAAATAATAAATTTAATAATATATTAATATGTTATTTTTTTACTAATATATAAAAAAAATTAAAAAATTTCTTATCCATATAGTACGGTCTTACTAATTGAAATTTGAATCATCAGTACTTACCGATACAACTACTTTTGGTGAACATTAATACAGTAGACATAATTAGTTGGAGAGTTCTGTGATGCAATGCGGAAAAATTGTTATATCACATGCAACAGTACATGTGGCGGCATTTTAGGTTGTCAATGTATTAAGGTGTAATCTAAACCATAAATAACTGGAAGATGGTAGCCGGTTGCTGCAACTTTTAAAAATATTCATTTAAAATCTTCGCTTTTGGTTCTTTCTCCCTTTAGATAAAAAAAAATTTAAACTAAGAAAATTTTTTTTTCATTATTATAACGAAATTGATAGATTATGTATTATATATTAGTTTAGATTAAATCATTAATTATTTGATACATATATAAAGACATATATTAATTTTTTATAATACTTTATTTTAATGTTATAAGGTTAATTGATATGATATTTATGGATTTATTTTAAACAATTTAATATAATACATAAAATATACATAAATATTTTTTATAAAAATAAAATTTATATAATAGAGATAAAATTTGTACATTAAGGAACGCTAAAATATATAATTAAAAATAAAAAAAATCATATTGTGTTATTACGATCAATATATAAATTTATAATATATCAACATTGTAATTTTATATTTTGAAATTTTTATGCAATTAAATTACAAATTTAAATTTAATTTATTATTAATGTAAAATTATTTATGCTATCAATAAATAAGAATATGATATATCATTAAAAAATAATTTTTATTAATAAAAAATATTTTAATAATTTTTATTAATATGACAATTCATAAACAAGCAATAGTATAAAATTGATTTAGATTAATATTGAATTGCACTTAAATCGTGGAACCAAGGTGTTGAATACAAACGTTTGAAAAAAGTTTAAAGTTAATTTACCATCAAAATATTGTTTTTTACACTATAAATAAAAAAGATGATAACACATCATAAAAATTTAATAATTTTTCTAATAATAAAAACATTTTACTAATTTTTATTAACATAATGATACATAAATAAATAATAATCTAAAATTAATTTATCCCAAAAAAAAAAATTTAAATCCTAATTATTCATCCACTCTTCTTTCATAGTCTCACTCCGTTACTAATCCCAATCTCCACAAGTTTTCAAAAAATATTCACTCCGCCCTCATTGTATATTTGTAATTATGGGTAAAGTTAGGGCTAAGCAGTTATCTTAATATTTATTTAAAAAATTAAAAATTCACACTACAAAGTTACATTATTTTAATAAATTTATCATATTATTTTAATAATTTTTATTTATTATAACACTGTACAAAAACTAAAAAAATTTAAAAACTAATTTCAGTAAATTATTAAAGTTTTAGGATTAATTTTGAATGTCATAAAAAGGAAGAATAAAAATTAATCTCTTCAATTTTTGGAAGTTAAAATTTACTCCCTTTAAATTTAAAAACTTCAAAATCAATTTTTTTTATAATATGAAATATGAAATTAATACTCATGATCTATTTAACTGGCAATTTTATTGAATAGATTATTTTTTAAAAGAAATTTTGAAACAAAAAACACTATTTTTATATGTTGATTTATTTTATAATTTTTGGACATAAATTTTATTATATAATTAATAAAAATTAAATAATATAAATAAAAATTTAAATAAACATATGAAAATGAGTAAAGATATTCATGGATTGGTAGTCAACTTTTAGACTGAACTTTCATGCATGAAATACATTAATTTAAGCTGGAGGTGACTCATTCACCTTTTTAAAAAGGATAAAAATTATAAAAGGTTGAAGGCCTAATCCAAAAGTCTAATTATTTTTATTTTTATTATTATTTTAAATAATAAGTAAATTTTTTAGACAAAAATGTATATATTTAAATAAATAGTAGGATATTTTAATATATAATTTTTTATTATATTAAATTAAATAGTAGGAGGATATTTTAATATATAATAAATTTACATATATAAGTCAGGTTAGGAAAATGAGTTATGAAATTATATGTAAAAAATTATGTGATAAATTAATATATGATAATATTATAATTTTTATTTAAAAATTAATAAAAAATTATGCAATTTAATAAGATGACTAATTACGTATATAATAAGTGTTAATTTCAAAATTTTATAATTTAAGAGTTTAATTTTTAAATTTTTAAAATTTGAGGGAACAAAAGTTAAACACTTTACTATTGTAGAATATATTTTTACATTTTTTACTTAAAAATATTATTTTTATGTTTTAATATTTTACAGGATTAAAAAAATAAAAATTTAAGAGATATTTTAAATTTCATAATAATAATAATACACATAATAATGGGCACAAGAAATAATCCAATAACTCATTTTTATTATTATTTCCTATGTAAAAACAAACCCCGCGGACGGATTTTAAACTGGCAAAGTTGAATTCCAAAGCGTATATCGAACACTTAGCAATTATTTATAGGGCAAAGTAGTATTGCATGGCATGTAACAAAACATAATTTGCACCGTAGAAACCTCCTTATTAGTAATAAAAACAAGCACAAAAATGGGGTAAACTACACCACCGGTTTCTATTCAGTGGTTAAAAATGTAGTACTAACAAAGCTTTACTCCTGTATTTTTTTATTAATGCTATATGAAATTTTGATCTCGATTATTTTATTATTAAGTTTTTTCAAATTTTGAAAAGATAAATTAAAATTAAAAATACAAATCCCACGTTAGTATTTGATTAGGAGATTTTACTCGGCTGGAAACGGAATGAAATATTTGATTCCCTTACCCTTCGTTTGTCGAGTAATATTTTCAGAATTGATTTCATTTCATTTTATTAGAAATTATTTCAATTTATTTACAAGTAAATTTTATTGTTTAAAAATATTATAAAAATAATAATTTTAATTTATTTATAAATTAATTATTTTATTTAAAATATATTAAAAATATATAAAATTTAATTAAAAAATAAATTTTAATAGTATTATGATAAATATAATATTAAAAAAAGAGAAATTTTTATATAAAATATTTTTTTAGTCAAATAAAATGAATTCTAATAAAATCCTTAATAAATTGAATAAATTTTATAATGACACAAATGTAATTAAAATAAGAATCGTAAATAAAATGAAATGAAATGAAAATTTTTTTATTTGAAGTTAAATACTATTTTTTGAAAATATTTATTTATAAATAAAATGAAATTTTATTTTTAATCAAACAAGATGTTAGTAATTATTTAGTTTAGGGAAAATGAAATTCGTCACCCTTTTTTAAGGTTATCTGATTCCAGCCATTTGAAACTCTTTATTCCGCCCATGATGGGAACATGATCTCAAGCGGCGTATCTCACCTTTTAAGTCAGAGTATGCATAATGATTAATCATTATTTAACTTCTGAGTCTACTGATGAGCACTTTATGTTTAGTTGTTTTATTTGTTCCTGGGTCCACCGTCCACATACGTGGCCGCACTATATGAGTGCTTTCCCCCCATTTTGATTTTGAGCATCTTCTATAATTGATAATGTAGAAAATTAATCTTATTGATTGTATTTATATTTTATGACTTTTTAATTACAAAATGTGTGGTATTGGCCTTTAGGTTCAACTGTAATTCTCAATGAAATATTTGTTAATATGTAAAATTGGTTCAAAAACAAATGAGCAAAAATTGATTTTATAAATGAGTAAATTTGATTAATTTTACATTATAATTTGTTTATTTAAATCTTTTGGATTATTTTAATTTATAAAGTTCGTTGCCTTCTAATACTTATATTTTTGTTTTAATTCCTGCTACCACTAATATTTAGAGATTAAATGACCTATATGTCATTCCTTATGATTATTGTAACCACTCACAAGGATTGGTGATTTGCTGGGCTCATGAACTAATCTGTATTACACTTATGCTTTATGTTTTGTTTGGGTGGAAGTGAAAATGGAGGAAAGAAGAAATCAAGGTGAGAGAGAATAGAGGGGGAAGAAAATAAATGAAGAAGTAATTTCACCTAAATTGTTTGGAATGAGCGAAAATAGGAGGGGATGAAATATGAGTGAAATTAATTTCTTTTATTTGAAATGGGTGAAAATTGAAGGGGAAGGAAATGAGATTAAATTAAATTATCATAATAACCTTGTTTAATAAAAATGTAAATAATTTATGATAATAATTTATTTTGAGAGAATTGACTATATATAATTTATTTTATATTTGATGATATTAATTAGTAATTAATTTTACATAATTTATTTTTATTTCGATGATGAATGAATAAATTCTTTTAATATAAAAAATTTAATGAAAATACATAGTTACAAAAAAATTATTAATTTTTTCTAATCTTGTTAATTTGATTTTTTGGATTAATTAAGAAATAATTTGATTTATTATTTTTAAATAATAAATTTATTTGTAAAGTAATAATTTCTTTTATTATTTTCTAATTTAGAAATTTGATTGACTCAAGAATTAAGGATAATTGGTTTGATTGTTTTTAATTTAGAAATGAGAAAAAAAAAAGAAAGAAAAAAATTTGAAAAAAAAAGAAACTGCTAAACCGGCAAAGGAAGGGCAGCAGAAGGAAATGGAGTGCTTGGGGCGTTTTGCACCCCAAAATTCTCTATTTCAGGGGAGTAAATATTACTGTAGGCCTCGTCGCATTTTTTTCCTTTTGTTTACTCTGTTCAAAAACTACCAAACTAGTCAAATAGGGTGAAATCCAATTTTCGCTCTCAATTCCACCCCCTCTTCTTCCCCCGCTCCCCCAGTCCTTGCTTTCCAAACAGCCCGTTAAACTTCTAGAAAAAATTAATTTATCTAAAGTTCAGTTGGGTGGTACATCCCTTGAAAAAGGGATACATTTCTTGGGGTACTACTACGATTTATTGCTAGTTTTAATGAAATTTTGACTTCTTCGTAAAGATATTCGTAATTTTTTTTCATAAATTCCGCAGGTATGGTTGATCATGTTGTAACTTGTGCAAATAAAATTGTGAGAGCACATGAAAAAATTGCAATCTTATATTTAAACACTTATGACTTTACATGAAAAAGTGCAAGTTTTATATAAAAAAATATATATATGAAAGTTTTATGGAAAAGTTATAATTTTTTATAAAATCACACAACTTTTTATTAATTATTAAATGGATTGGCTGAATAAACTTACGAATTGAGTTTAAGACAAATACTATGTCACCAAAAATTTGTATATCGAAAAAACGGCTTTCCTTAATAGAAATATTATATGATTCATGAAGTAAAAGAATAATAAATTATGATTATTGAAATTAAAAGATTCAAAGAAAATTGAAATATCGTGTAATATCAATTTCAAATATTTAAAAGGCTATATTATCATTTTCAAATTATAAAAATTAGGAAAAATTTTGATTTCTTAATATAAAAATTAACCATATGTGGGTTTCTGATATAATATTGTATTTTAATTTCTTTAATATCAAAATTAGATAACATTTGATCCAAAATAATAATTTTGATTAAATCAAAAGTTTAAAATTTTAATCGGCAAACATAAATTAAATAGTGCTCAAATTTGATAACTATTGAGACAAAAATTAGTTGATTAAGAAATGTAATTTTCCAAGGTAGGATGTTTTTCCCTCTTAGATAAATCAATAACTTTGCATATTAATTAATAATTAAACCCTCTTTTAATGGGTGGGTCTTTTTTTAATGTATTATAAATAATTAAAAATATTATATTTTTAAGATGCCAAGCAATCTCTTCGTGATATTTTTCAAAAGTATTTTCTAAAAATGAAAAATTATTAATTTAAGTATTTTGTTAGAGATAAATTATTATAATTATAAAAATTATAATTTAATCATTTAATAAATACTTTAAAATTGATGTGGATAAAATAATAAAAAGTCAATTCAGTGAAATTTATTATAAAAATTCAATTTAAAATTATTTTAATATCATTACTTGATAAACTAAGTATTTAAATTCTAATTTTTGAATTAATTATTAAGGATAGCTAATAAGTTAACTGATAACTAATAAATTAATCAGTTGATAAACTAGTTAATTATATAAAAAGTACTTTATAAATTTAGTTGTTAAATTAATTAAAATTATAAAATAATATAAAAAATATATTAATGGGAATAAAAATATAAGTTAAAATAATTTATATTTATTTAAAATTAAATTATATAAATATAATTAAAATATTTAAAAATAAAATTATAAAATTTAATATTCAATTAATTATATTTTATAAAGTTACATATTTATAAATTAATAAAAAAATAAGGATATATATATAAAAAATTTTAAAATTATCATAGTTTATAACTTTTAAATTACTCAGTATGGTTTATTGAATTAAAACTTATTTTTACCTCTAAAGATTAATCAATAAATTATAAATTAATTTATTTATTATATAAAATAAAATCTAAATAAGCTCTAACCGATAATGATAAAATTATAATTTTAAAAAAATATGATTTTATAAATTTTTAAATTTATAATTAATTTCAAATTAAATAATTTTTGAGAAAGTCTTGCATGTGTCAACGGGTATTGTTGTAGTTGGCAGGTAGTTTTTGGTTTTGTGTGCTGGTCCATATGGTTAAACAGAAATGAGCTAGTTTTACCAGGAACGCACCACCAGTCCACGGTATCATTTTTACAGCAGAAGCTAAGGCTAAAGAAGCAGATCGGCTCTAGACGCTTGAATTGTACAAAACACCACGTTTACACAAAACTGAGAAACAAATCAAGTGGTCTCATCCACCACCCGGATGGGTGAAATGCAACATGGACGACTCGAGCAAGGGTAACTCATTTGCTGATTGTGGAGGAGTTTTCCGGGATGAAGCCGGGACTTGGATAGCTGGGTTCTGCAGATTTAGTGGAATGGTAGGAGTATTACAAGCTGAACTCTGGGGGCTGTTCATGGGATTACAAATTGCATGGGAAAAGGGTTGGAACAGACTTATTTTTGAGATAGATTCCGACACTGCTTTTAACTTAGTAAGTTTAGGATGTACTAAATCCCATCCTTGCTACTCACTGGTATGCTGCATTATGGATTTGAAAACGAGAATGTCGCAAGTCAGGTTTCAACGCTATTACAGAGAAACGAACTGGGTCACAAATCGTCTAACTTATGATATATAATTATTATCTCCTGAAACAGTTTTCTTTACTAGACCTGCCCACTCTTGTGTTGAGTGTTTAATGAGTGACATGAGAGGTGTCCCTTTCTCTCGGATGATAGTGATTTAGCTTGTTTTAACTCTCCCTATTTGTACCAAAAAAAAAAAAAAATCCTTATTAGAGTGGTTGGAGTTTGTTCATCTTAGCGTGTCACCGTTTCTAATGCCATTGCAAATCAACTGACTTCCTCTGCCCGAACCGCCTCCCTCGTCTTGCTCAAATCCAGAGAGTCAGCCAGCCTTTTCAGATTAGAATCTCTCGGATGGAAGTTACAGATCACATCATTGTAATATTATAGCTGCGGTTTGTGAGTTTGCGATTGGAACGTGAGAAAATTGTACTTTACGTCCTCTTCGTAGTTTCATTTTATTTATTTAATTTATATATAATTTTAAATATTATAATTTATTGACATATATTTTTAATTAATAATAAATTTTCATTTTAAATTATTTTATCCATTTAATAAAAAAATTATTTATATTTTATGTAATTTTTACTTGTTCAAATTTTAATTTAATTTAATATCTTTTCAAAATTAATTTATTTTGAAAAAATCCTATTAGATACATTCTTTCAGCAATCATAGATTATATTGTGAAAGATAAATTTCTAATAGAATTAGAATTTTTTAAAATAATTTTATTCTTAATGAATATGAAATTGATTCAAAATTTTGGAAAATAAATATCACATCACATGCAAAATAATCCAGATGTGCAAAGTACTAATGATTAAAATTATATTTAGATATACTGTAACATTGCAAAGTGTTAATGATTAAAATTATAGATGGATAAATTGTAACATTTAAGTTAAATAAAATAATTGGAAAACCACGTATAGGTATAGGTGAAGGGTAATTCTCCCTTCAATCTATATGCATAAGAAGTTGATAATTTATTTTCCTGATTTTGCTTTTTAGGTTGGGCAGAAAACCTCTGTTTTCTCCTAACATTGAGAGCACAACTGTTTGGAAGGAATAATGAAGGTTGCGATGGCCCAAATGAAAGGTGGCTGATTGGGAGTGAGCTCGGCGATCCCCGTAATTGTGGAATCATCTTTTCCTTCTTGTTGTTGATGGACGCTGGTGTCATGGTTTGTTCTCAGTTGGAATCTTCCGCTCAGTCTTTCTTCAGCCGGTTGCATTCACAAAAAAGGTCACCCAATTGAATTGATTAATGTCTGGTGTTGGCCACCTTTATTTTGTAATCCATATATTTTGAGGATCTTCTCTTGGTTTTGTTCAATGTATATGCAGAGATACTTTTATCATTGTATATAATACATTTTACTTGAATTATCATTTTAAGTTGCGATTGTAAGTAATATTTTCATATATAATATTATACTTTGTTGTTTTTATATTGACAGATTTTATATTTTCTTAATTATAAATGTTATGAGTATATTTTAAGGCCAAGACTGTAATGCCCAAATCTTAGTAGCACATACTATCATACTCTCAATGTCAATGCATTAGTCTTTAAACATATTTAGTAAATTACTTTAATCTCTCTAAAATTTGATTTAATTATGGGTAGGCACTTTTTTTTTATGGAAAATTGACCCTAACTCTCATAATATATGAACACTGCAGTACAGTATCCCCATTCTGAAAATGGCGTGACATTAGATTTTTGAAAACAAATGGGTCCCACTTTTTTACCCAAATGCGCGTCTTGGGAAAATAAATTTCCTAAAACCTACGTCGCAAAATTTATTTACTAAAACCCTTAAACTTTTTTTTTTATTTGAAAAATTCATATTGGGGGCAGGGGATGCCGTGCCAGTCCCCTTACGTGATTAGTTTTAATTTTATTATTTTTTATTTTTTTTATTATTTTAATTATTTTTTATGTGCTTTTTTTATTTTTTGATGATAGTTTTAATTTTTTTTTTACTTTTTCTTTTCTTGGCAGTTTTAATTTTTTATATTTTTTTTACTTTTTGTTTTCTTTTTTTTTTACGATCAACCAATAGCTTTTATTTTTTTTAATTTTTTTACTTTTTGATTTTTTATTTTACTTTGATCAGCCCTATTAATATTTTTATAATTTTTGATCTTTTTTTTATTTTATTTTAATATTTTTTATTATTTTTCTTACTTTATCTCATGTGAGTAGTCTTAATTACTTTATCCTTTTTTTATTTTTATTTAACTTTATTTATATGTTTTTATCAATTTTTATTTACTTTATTTCTTTTTTCATCAATTCTTGTAATTATCTCTATTTTTGTATTAGTTTTTTTACTTCATTTTTTTTGGGTGACAATTTTTTATGGACTTATGGATTAACATGATTTACTTAATATATTTATGTTATAAATTTTACTTAATATATAAATCAAATTTTAAGCAATTATATTCTTATTTTATATATTTTATTTGCATTAATATAATTTATTTTTGAAATGAATTTAAATTAATTTAATTCATATATATTTATATTAATATATATATTATATTTTTTATTAATTTAAAAACTAATTTTACTAAATACTTCTGATTCTATAAAAAAACTTATCAATTTTTAAATAATTTATAAGCTAGTTCCATCAAATGCATCCATTATCATTGTTTGATTCCTGGATTTTCTTAGAGATTTAAAATTTTTAACTCCGTGTTTGTTTTCTCTGAAAATATATCTTATAAAATAATTTTATTTATTTATATTTATATTTTTAAAAATTAAGATCACAAAATATTTTATTTACCCAATATTATATATAAAAAGTGTTATGAAAAGCTTCAATTATTTCAAAAATAATGTCTTATTATTTTTCTTATTACTATGACACCATATATAATTTTGTAGACAGGTAACAAGATGAACTGCAATGAAAATCCTTCATTTAAATATAAGCATACAGAATTTTCTACCAAAAAATGTTTCTGATAAAACGAAGGAAACCTTAACCCCGGTAATGTTGACACAGCTTTTACTAAGTGAAACATAATATGTATAAAAAAAATAAACTAAAAATTTATTTTGATTCTTATAAAATTAAATTTTTATCAATTTTATCTCCAAATAAAAGCTTATATCAATTTAATTTTTGTAAAATTAAAAACTCTTAACTTTTAATCCTTGTGTATCTAAGATGAAATACTAAATTATTATATGGATGGATTAAAATTTGAAAGTTTTCAATTGTATAGAAATTAAATTAATATAAAATTTTAATTATTGATAAAATTAATAAAAAATTAATCTTATAGAAATCAAAATAAATTTTTAATGAAAGATTTATTTACAATTGTATTTTTTTTTATACTTAATATTATATATTATAAATATATAATATAAACATGATTTACTTAATATAAACATGATTAAAAAATTTACTTGTAACATGATTAACATGATTTACTTAATATAAACATGATTTACTTAATATATTCAACTTATAAATTTAGAAAAAATCAATTATGCGAAAATATAAAAAATTGTATCACATTATGGACTTATGGATTAACATGATTTACTAATAAAACATTTATTTTCATGATGCAAGTTATATTCTAACTTCATGTTTAGTTAAATATATTTTTAGATATACACATCACATTATATTTAAATAAAAAAAATTTCATGCAAATAAGGTCAAAAATAGTAAAAAATTATTCAAAAAAAATTGTCACCCAAAAAAAATGAAGTAAAAAAACTAATACAAAAATAGAGATAATTACAAGAATTGATGAAAAAAGAAATAAAGTAAATAAAAATTGATAAAAACATATAAATAAAGTTAAAGAAAAATAAAAAAAAGATAAAGTAATTAAGACTACTCACATGAGATAAAGTAAGAAAAATAATAAAAAATATTGAAATAAAATAAAAAAAGATAAAAAAGTATAAAAATATTAAAAAAATTAACAGGGCTGATCAAAATAAAATAAAAGATCAAAAAGTAAAAAAATATAAAAGTTGATCATAAAAAAAAAAGAACAAAAAGTAAAAAAATTAAAAAAAAAGCTATTGGTTGATCGTAAAAAAAAAGAAAATAAAAAGCAAAAAAATATAAAAAATTAAAACTGCCAAGAAAATAAAAAGTAAAAAAAATATAAAAAATTAAAACTATCACCAAAAAGTAAAAAAAAAAGCACATGAAAAATAATTAAAATAATAAAAAAAATTAAAAATTAAAAATTAAAACTAATCACGTAGGGAGACTGGCCGTGATCAGTCAGATTGATCACGGCATCCCCTGCTCGTGATATGAATTTTTTAAATAAAAATTTTTTTTAAAGATTTTGGTAAATAAATTTTACGGCGCAGTTTTTAGGGAATTTATTTTCCCAATACGCCCATTTGGGTAAAAAAAAACCCCGCAGTTTTTCCCCCTTTTTTTGGGCTCAAATTGTAAGACCTTCAAAAATTTCTAGTTGAGGGAGCATTTTTGCTCAATTGCAACGACGCTAGGGACAACGACAGCACGGCAACGAGAGCAATCATAGAATAAAATATGTGAATGACAAATGAAGTTTTTTAATTATAATTATAAATTTTTATTATGTTTATATTATTTTATTTTAATTTTTTAAAATATTTTAATGTTAATTAGAATATAACTTTCTCGCTTAAACTCTCCAAAAAAACACCGAATTAATATTAATTTTATTTTAATTATAATATAATTTCCATGCATAAACCCCTTAAAATTCTTAGTATTTCGATAACATAGCAACAAGAGTTATGTTATAATTATTGCATTTTAGTGATTTAAAGCATTTTAATAAGAAAAAACACTTCAGAAATAGAATTACATTAATATTAATATTTATTTTCATTACAAAATAATGTTCTAGGTGGTATTTGGTTCACAAAATTTTACATTCTCATGAAATCATATATTTTTAAAGATGTGATTTCTGATAATTTAATTAATGAAAATATAACAATTTTATATTTGATTCATTTTAAATTTTTTTAAAAATATTTTAATATTACATTCTCGTTATATAGAAATCTGAAATATCCACTTACCTCTATAAAAATATTTTAGAAAAATTTTGGGTCAAAATTTTTTTAAAAAATATGATATTTTTGAGCATTTATATTCCCAAATATTTTTTTTTTCAAACTTTGAACTGAATATAAAAATATAATATTTTCTTAAAATATTTCTAGTAATGTTAAAAACATTTTATGAAATAAACGACACCCTAATGTAAATCTCTAAATATCTCCCGCTAATGTAAATCTTAAAATCTCATTGCTTAAGCACATATAGTAGCTATGTACGATATACGATTAGCCCATCACCTTTATGTTTTGCAATTTAGCTTGAAGATAAATGCAAATGTGTGTTTACCACGAAAATAAACAATTTAATTTAACCCCAGCTATAGTAGCTATATACAATATACGAAGCCGTTTTCCCCTGGCGGCTATCTCCTGGTATCACCATCGTCGTTCTTCTACTCGTGTCTTTCATCAATCTAGTTTTTCAATATTCACTACTACTTCAATTCTCAATCTTTCTTTTTCCCAGAGGCCATTCCCATCTTTCATACCTCATTTTTTTCCATTTTTCTTTTTCTGTCTTCTTCCTAGCAGTGACTGTACTCACTCTGCACTCAGTCTTCCAATTTTCAACCTCCACTCTAAACCTTAAGCCTTTATTTTCCTGGGTTCATTCCATTAAACCCCAGCTCTCATATCAATCAACAATGGCTTCCATCAATTTCAGTTCTTTTGGAAATTGGTTCACGAAGCCGCCAAACCCTATTCCTCCCATCCACCTTCTCGGGTTCTCCAATTCAAATTTTCTGAACACACCACAAAATTCCCCACCTTTTGCCGCCATAAACCTTCCCAACATCTTTGGAAGAAAACCCAAAAGATCCGAGGATGAACCTGGCCCTTACACACAAATGGCTCAACAGTTCTTCTGGGAATGTGAGAATTTACCAGATTATAGGCACACCCCAGAAGTTGAAAGGATCTTGAACGAAGACCCAGTTTTCGAAAAGAAAGAAAACCCAACTGAGGAAGACATAAAAGAAAACGAGAAGTTTTGGCAAGAGCTCAGAAGTAGCCCAGTTTTTCAGTTTTTGGCCAGAGCAGAGGAAATTGCAGATAAGATCAATGAAATGGAACTGAAAGAGAATGAGCATCCTTATCATCGGGAGGATAGGGAGTTGTGGAAGGCTCTGCCCCATGTGCCCGGCTTGGATGGAAGACCTATGCCAAGGAAGGCTATTAAGACGAGAAAAGAGGCTGATGATAAGTTTTGGGATTTTGCAAGGCAATTCTTCTTTGGATTGTGGGGATTTAGACAGAGAGCTTATCCTCCCGGTCGGCCTATTGATGTTGCTCAATCAATTGGCTATAAGAAGCTCGAGAAGCGTTACTATGATTGTAAGTTTGTTTTTATTCTGAAAATTGTGGTCATTTCATGGACTAGGATGCAATGTGTGCTTGAATTTAAAAGTATGTTATTCTGATTGAGCAACTTGAACTTGAATTGAGAAGATCTAATCTTTTGTGTCAAGCTTCTTTAGAACAAATAATCGTGTAAAACGGGTTTGCTTATCTGACATTCGTAAGAGAGATAGAAGTAAAATGTGTGTTAGTCTATTATCCGTGCTTGTTAACTAAAGGCTTTATGCTATCACTTCAAGCAAGGATGTAATTTTTGGATAGATCTTCTAATTCTTTCGTGTAAACTGCTGCAACAAAGTTTCATCACCCTGAAAAAAAACAAAAACATTATTATCATACGAGTACATATAGGCTACTGCGTGCATGACATGGAATGATTCACTCTGATATGTACTATCAAAATGCTAGTCCATGGATAGATTGTTTGATTTTTCCTTAATGCTTTGTCGTTTGACTTTTCTTAACAGATGACAGAATAAAATGATAACTATTCAGTCACTTTTGTCTTAAAGATATGATTTGATTTGATATGATGCCAATGATATTTATGCTATGTCCGCATGGCAAATAATTCAAGCAGAGTTATCAACCAAGGATTCCTTGTAATACTTGAGCACAAGGCATCAGATGATGCTTGAGCACAAGGATTCCTTGTTAGCTGTTCTATTGTGTGATTTTGCTTTCATTTATGTTGATGTAGTCATCATGAGAAGTGGTGGATGGTACTATAAAGATCGACTGGGTCGTACACGGGGACCATTGGAACTAATTACCCTAAAAACTGCATGGGGTGCTGGGATTATTGATAAGAACACTTTCATTTGGGGTGAGGATATGGATGAATGGGCACCAATCCACATGGTTTACGGCTTGGAGCGAGCAATTGCTACTTGGGAAGGTTTGTTAAGTTTCATCCTTTCCTGTTTTATTTTATTAAATTTTAATTACTTATTTAGATGTAGCATGACTTTTCACAATGAGAACTGTAATAAATAACTGGTTAAATTTGTGTTTTGAATGCTTTGCATCATGTTAAGGAATTTTTCCACGCCTTAAGATGGATGTAATAACATAGAGCATAAAAGTATTATTCTGCTAATATATCTCTTTGCACAATGCTTTGGCATGAAGCTGAGGTAGGGCACATAGCGATACAAATGTCTTGTGTTAAGACTGTGCATTATTTTTCTCCACTTCTTTCTCTTCCCTGCCAATGAAACTTTATAAGCTGATAGCGATACCTATCCTTTGTGCATGCAAGAAGGAATCTCTGAATTGTAGACAGAGATCCAGATCTACAAGAAATATCCATGGACACACACTCACTTAGACACATAAAAGTTCAAAAAATAGGACATAGCACGACATTATGTTTTTTGTATATAGTAAAAGATATAAATGCACACACACACAATATTAAACTTCATTTTTATTTCTTGTCTTAGTATTACTGTTCAAATGTGTTGCATTGTCATATTTTCGATGTATAATACTAAAACAGCTCCCATTGAAGTATCCATGCTTCATAGTTAGTTATTGCTTTGAATTATTTTCAGCTTCTAGATCATTCGAAATAGAAAATGGTGAAAATTTCCAGTTTTCAATGTATCCTCATAACTAATTCTGAAAATTTTCACTGGAAAACTGCTGGGAATTTAAAATAGTAAGAAAAGTTATCCTAGCATATCTTCTTGCTTTGTTTTTTAATTTCATACTTATTAGTTCAAAGAAAACAACATATTTAACGTGATTCATTGGCAAAAGTTTCCTCATGTTCTCAAGCAACTGTCACAAATTTAGGTATTTATACTATAAAACTTATAGAAAAGAAAAAGTATTCATATATTAGAGAAAAAGCTAACAAGTCTATAGATTATAGCTTCTTTTGTCTCGGGAATACTGATTCTTGGTTGGACGCATTTTAGTAAGACTAGGTGCTGCAGCAACTGCTTTCCTTCACAAACTGCAAAAAGGTATACCACCATGGGTTCCTCTCAAGGGATTTGAAGAGAAAACTTACAAGCAGCTCCAAGAAGAGGCTATAGAAAGCAAGAAACGGGACTTAGCAGTATTGGAAGCTAATGATGGCATTTGGCCTGGAGTTAGAACCCCAAGTCATGCTCTATTTCTTTGGGCTAGTGGCTCTGAACTGACAACTATTTTGGAAGAGGATCACATGCCCAACAAATTCATCCCTAAACATCTTAGGTATGCCCATGCAATACAATAGATTGTGATGTACTTTATAATTACTTTCTTGGTCTATTTTACTTCGTAATACTGGGGTGTTGTTTTAATTTTGCTTAACAATAGCTGTTTAGGACATGGTCATGAATTATAATTGCTTTATTTACTAATTTGCTGGTTTCTAAGCCTTCTCTCTGCCCCTTCTTTTGTGGGGGTTTTGCTTGTGTGAAACAGGAGGCAGTTGGCTAAAGTAATTCCTGGGTTAAGACCTTGGGAAGTTCTGAGTGTAGAACAAGCGATGGATCGAATAACATATAATGGCAAATGGTATCGTGAACCACTTGGTTCATACCATACTGGCCCTCCATACATCCAGCACTGGAATGACGATGTTGAGGTATGCCAAGAATATTATTCAATTTTTCCTTCCATATTGGTCTTTTATGATGTTGTATAGTTATGACCTACAATACCAATTTTAACTTCCTATTCTCCTTATATATATATATATTTTCCCCCTTACTGAGGGAATATCCTTGGACGGTGGAAGAAATTTATCCAAATGCATTGTGTACATTTTACCGGCATTTTACTTAGGATTCCTGTTTTGGTATGTATCGCTTTCCATTCTTCAAACTTGACTTAGTTATTCGCTTTTACCTTTTTCAGAGAATGTTCGACGTATACCAGGAGCTTAATGATGAGGTTTTGGAGAAAATGGAGGAGACAATTCCTGGTTTTGATCAGATTCGAAAGAAGGTTTTGGAGGATTATTTTGCTAGAGAAAACAAAGAGATTTCTGGAAGAGAGTCAACGAAGAGAGCTGAGACGGGCAACTAGACCATCTCCACAATATCATTTCTTTTCCAAGTTCAGCAGTTTAATGGTAGCTAGTTTATGAAATTGATATTCTACCTCGTACTGAAAGATTCACCCGCAGTTGTCTAGTGGATGGCAGCAGCTGGAGGTAGAAGGTTGTCATAGGAGTATTATATATATATATATATGTCTTGCTACTGCATGACTCAATGTTTTTTCATCCTTCAGAACTAATGAGTTGTTCGCTTTCTGCATGAAATTAAATTTTTAAGAAAATAACTTGTTATATAATTTTTTTAGAAAGTACTCAAAGTTATTTAATTAATACATAAGAAATAATACTTCCTACAAACTAATTTTCTATGTTTTTTTTATTAATTTTGAATATCCTATAAAATAATTATTATATATTCAATATTATTATAATATAAATTAATAAGTTTTATAAATTTCATGAAGATGATTTTTATTGTACTAATAAATAGTATAAAAAGTAGAATTTATTTTAGGGGATGTTTAGTTTATGAAATTTTATATTTTTGGCAAAGTGCACATTCGTAAGTATGTGATTCCTGAAAATATAAAATTTTTATATTTAATTCAATATATATATTTATGGGAATATTTTTTCATATTTTTAGATATATTATGTTATTATATTTGATTAACACTATATCTTTAAAAATTATATTATTTTTTTCAAAAAAATACTCTTATTAATTTTTTGTTATAAATTGTAATAAATTATAGATTTAATTAAAAATATATAAATAAAAAATTCTAAAGACTTAACAAATTAATAATTTAAATTCTATTTGATTAAAATATAATAAATAATTTAATATATGAAATGTAAAAATTTTTAAGAATTTAAATTTAAATTTTTCATATTATTAATTATATTAAATAAATAAGTAATTTCTTCATTGTTGACAAAAAAAATTTATTTTTTTGGAAAAGAAAATAAGAGAGAAAGGAGAGAAATAATATTTTTTAAATTTTAAATAATTAAAATATAATAATCACACATTTTATCTTTAAATGTTCTTTTTTCCTCCTTTTTTTATTTAATAAAAGAAGAAATTAAAGGTTCATTTATTTTATTAATAAATATTGTTATAAAAAATATTATTTATATATATATTTATAAATGAATGAATATTATTTATATTTTTAATATTTTATAATTATATTTTATAAAAATATTTTTCACTATAATAAATACATATATTAATCCTGTGTCAAGCCGAAATAATAAATAGATATATTTAATATTATAGAAATAAAATATTTTTAATTTTAATATTTTATAATTGTACAATAAATAAATATTAATCTCGCATCAGGCTGAAAAAATATGCCCATGTGAAACAGTCACATGTATGATAGAAGTCCATATTATTAGAATAATATCTATAACTTCTTGCAAATATGTTTGTGATTATTGAAATTGATATTAATATGACAAAATCGTGAGTGAGTCAATTCTTGTACCATAGTCATAACTTTCATTGTTTTACTGTATACTAAATTAGATGTTAATGGAAATATTAAGGTAAAAATTTAAAATTTAACACAAATAATTAAATGTTAAAAGTTATTATTTTAAGTTTATATGAACGATTGTTTAAAAAAATTATTTTGATTACAAATGATATTTAATAAAATTATGAAAAATTTATTTTGTTTATATAACTCGTTTAAATCTTCTATTTATATGATGCATAAAAATATTGTTTAAATTTAAATTCAAATTCAAATTTTTTGTATATAAATTAATAAGATTGAAATTTAGAAATTACTTATTTATTTTTTTGCTTATTTAATATAATTATCCTTATTATCATGAAAAAATTAAAAATGAAAAATATGAGTTAAAAGTGAAAGATGAAAATGAAAAAATTTTAAATTAAATTAGAATTGGAATATAGAAATTACTTTTTTTTACTTATTTAATGTAATTATACTGGTTATTATAAAAAAATTAAAAATGAGAAATACAATTTAAAATTAAAAAATGAAATAAAATTTTTTAGAATAAATTAGAGCATGAAAGAATAGAAGTAAATTATCCTTTTACTTTAATATCAATATTCCCATGAGTTGAGAATCTAAAATATTCACATCCTTCTATAGGAATATTTGGTAGAAAAGTTAAACTCTAAAATATTCCTGAAAATTTTACATTCTCAAATAAATTTTTTGAAATTTTGAACTAAATATAAGAATATAATATTTTCATAAAATATTTCTAAGAATGTAAAAAATATTTTGCAAATGAAACTCCTCTTAAGGAATGTGGATAAATAACTTCTCATATTTTGTAAGAAATAAAAATTTTTAAGAAGTCCTATTTTTTTCAATTTACTAGATAATAATTAATTAAACAATTCACTTCTTTCTAATTTTCAAAAAAATAAAACTTTTCATATCATTAAAATGAATTAAACAACTTATAAGATAACATATTAATTTCGTTTAGGCCATCTACTATTTTTTAAAAAATAAAAGTGATCTAAAAAGGGTTTAATTTATTTTAACATGAAGTAGAGAACCTTATCTTCTTCCATTCGACATATATATATATTATTAGGTGAATATAAAATGTAACTCATTCATTATATGCAGCTTCTTTATTTTGTTTTCTAAAAATTTCATGTAATCTACATATGGGGTTTTTGAGGTTGACAACTTGGACGTGCAAATTTGACATCTAATCGGCCTTAATATTGACCCTCAAAATTAAACGGAGGCTCGCACTTTTTGGGTCATAATAATACGGAGGTCTGCATCGAATAAAGACCGGTGTTATTGGGCCTCCAAAGTCGAATCCCAATAGAGAAACATGTGGCCCACAGAGGAGAGGGGAGGGCAGAGTTGCTAAAAAAACAGAAAACGCCCGAAAACCCTAGTACACATCAAGATTGGTTAGGGTTTAGTATTCCTTACGAGGAAAATTCGGTTGCGGAGGAGGAGGCGCAGTTCGGGTCATTGATCTCTGAGTGCCCAGCAAAATGGTTAGCCTTTTTCCTCAAGCTAATTTCATCAGTTTTATCGGTTCCATCTTAGACATTGTTTTGTATCTGGTTTTTTTATTTTTCTAATTTTTGGCTTACTCATGCATTTTCACATGGATCTGTTTCTAATTTGTGTTTAATACAGATTTTAATTTAATTAAAATTTGCTTCCTGATTATGCTTACTTCGCGTTCTCACAGCATTTTGCTGCTGGTTTTTTCAGTAGAATTTGTTTGTGTTCTGCTGGCCCCAGCTTTTACAGCAGAAATTGTTTGTGTCTTGTTATATTTTACTGCGTACTTGAAGAGCCCTCACCTAGTTTATTCATATTTTTGCGGTATCACTTTTATCCCCCATTTAATTAATTGTTTTTGTAATGAAAATGCTAGGTGCAGCAACTTGCATTTGACTGGTGGTTTTTGCTAATTTTTCAAGACTTTGAGACTATGTACTTGTCTATATCTTTACAATCAATTCGAATATAATGGGGACTTTGACTCATTTGATAATTTTTATATTAGAATTAGAATCATGTCACATTAGCTTATAAGTTTATTAAGTTTTTTTAATACAATGATGTGGTAACTGGCAAGTTTAAATATTTTTGTGCTTGAAAAATATTTGAAGCCAATGGTATTTATCTGTGTTACGTTAGATTTGAAATTGGGTATGTTTATGATGTCAAGATGATAAAATCATCTGAGGTTTTCTGACTTTGTTCGGTTTTAGATATTAATATCTAGTTACTCCTTTGGTGTGGGTAAGTTGGAAGACTGCTTCTGGTACAACTTGCTTTCTTTGGCTGTGTTAATTATGTTCTTCATCGACCTGTGTGTTCTGTTTCATGCAATATTAATCTATTATTTTTTCTGTTAAACCCTGATAGTCATTGCTTGAACATTTATATCGTGTTAGTTCTGCTTTACTATTATTGCACAGATATTCTGCAACTGGTAGATCACAGGGCACCATGACATTTTGACAGCGTATTCTAATTTGAAGCTTTTCTCGTGTATTTCAGGCTAGAGGGTTGAAGAAACATTTGAAGAGGCTCAATGCTCCAAAGCATTGGATGCTTGACAAACTTGGCGGGGCTTTTGTATGTACAGATTCGAAATCATGTTTTTGAGTCATAATATTTCACTTGTTTTCATTCTTATTATATGTTCCAGTGGAAGCACTTAAAGTTATGGTTGTGCAGGCACCAAAGCCCTCATCCGGACCCCACAAGTCAAGGGAGTGCCTGCCTCTGATCCTTATCCTCCGAAACAGACTGAAGTATGCTCTCACATACAGAGAAGTCATTGCCATCTTGATGCAGCGTCATATTCTTGTTGATGGCAAAGTTAGGACAGATAAGACTTATCCTGCTGGTTTCATGGGTATGTGCTTTCAAACGTGATTGCTGAATTTATTTAACATATATACTATATAAAGCATGCTTTGGTATTTGCTACGCTTGTGTTGTCAATGTTATCAGTGACTGGAGCATTTAGACGACATTGTCATATTGTCAGTGTTATGGAATGGGGATATGTTTTTATATGAGACCTCATATGATATTGTGGTTACTAAGACTTTAGTCCCAAGTGAACTTCAATGGTTTATTTTGACTAAAAGTCCTTCAAAATGAACCTCCCCCCCCCTCCCCGGGGGGATTTAGTTCATATTCAATTTTTATTCTTTATTTGGACCTGGAAAGATTCAATTTAATTAAATCAAAGCCCATTTGTTAATTTAACTATCATTTGTCTGTAAAATTGAAGATATGGAACCACGGAAGCCTAAAATCTTGTATGAAATCATCCAATACTTGTGTGGCACCCTCCATTCTCTAAACTAACCATATAATTTTAATTTATTTTAAAGTCACATAATAATCACTTTATCTATATCTTTCTTTCTTTTATTTATTACAATATGTATTAGTTTACATAGACACTTACTCTTATACAAGTCATATATAGTGTCATGCAAGCATTAGAGGGCAGCAAGTCAAGCTTTGTGCATTCACATCATTACTTTAAAAATAAAGTTTGAGGTAGATGGGGAAGGATTTAAATTGGATTTTTTAAGGATTAAATTGGGAACAAAAATTAAATATGCACTGAATTGCAAAAATTTGCATCTATGAAGGACTAAAGTAGTGTTTTAGTCTTTTTCTTTTTTCTTGGGAGTGGATTTTAATGTCTTGACCATTCGAATGTTATCTAGTCTTGTGAATTAGCCAATTTGGTTTTTTCTGAATACAATTTCTGGTGCATAATGTTATCAATTCCTCCTGCCTTTTGTCTTCCTATGATTATAATGTCATGGGTTGTGCAGAGACTCACCTGTTATGTTTCATTGCCAGATGTTGTATCAATTCCCAAGACAAATGAAAACTTCCGTCTTCTCTATGACACTAAGGGTCGTTTCCGGCTCCATTCTGTAAGGGATGACGAAGCAAAGGTCTGTTTGATCATTAATGACTCTATGCTGGGCATTCCTTAATTTAATACTGCTTCGTGTAATCATGTTATGAGTACATACCATCACTGAATTGTGGCATTTCTTAATTTGTGATGTTTGTTGATGCTGCCTAAAGGTATATGGTTGGGTGAAAAATGTTGGCCTTTAATTTGTGATGTTTGTTGATGTTTTATATTTGATGTTAGTAATTTGTTTTTTTTTTTTTTTTAACTATACTGAAGCCTTGTTTTATATTTGATGTTAATAATTTGTTTTTATGGTGTTTGAGAACACGTTAATATGGAGTAACAGAAACTGGTTATTGTATGTGTAAATCTCCTATGCTCGACCCCTTGGCGAGTGCTATCATGTTGTTTCATGACACATGCCATTTTCTTAGTGTGCTCTAGTGCTTTGTATGTTTTGAATTGTTTTTATGAATTGGGTCTTTACTTTTTGCAGTTTAAGCTTTGCAAGGTCCGCTCTGTTCAATTTGGTCAGAAGGGGATCCCTTATTTGAATACCTATGATGGGCGCACCATCCGCTATCCAGATCCGTTAATCAAGGCTAATGACACTATCAAACTGGACCTGGAAACCAATAAGATCACTGACTTCATTAAGTTTGATGTTGGCAACGTTGTTATGGTGACTGGGGGAAGGAACAGAGGTCGTGTTGGTGTCATCAAGAGCAGGGAAAAGCACAAGGGAAGTTTTGAGACCATCCATGTCCAGGATGCCACCGGTCACGAGTTTGCTACTCGCATGGGTAATGTCTTCATAATTGGCAAAGGAACAAAGCCTTGGGTATCCCTTCCCAAAGGCCGTGGTATCAAGTTGTCTATTATTGAAGAGGCTAGAAGGAGGATTGCTGCTCAACAGGAAGCTGCTGCTTAAATTTTCTTACTGTCATTAAAGTCGATAGATCGTCTGCAGGGCCAGATTTTACTGTTGAATTGAGAGTAGTCAGTCGTTATGCCATCCATCTGATGCTACAATTTTGAACTAGCGGCTCATTTGTATTCAATATATTTTTACAGTTACTATGGAAAGATGTTGTTACAAGATTCAAACTTGAATTTGGTGTATTACATGATCAAGTACTGTCGAATTGGTTGATCATCATGAGCATAGTAAATTCCATTACGTAAAGGAAAGCACGAATGAAAGACATGGCCAATCACGATAGCAAGAATGAAAGATATGCGCAACCAAGAAAGAAGTATAAATAGGGTTTGTGCTTGCCCCTTCTCTAGGCTGAATTAAGCAGGTCAGAGCGGGCCTAATCGCCGCCAATCATAGGGTTTAGGGTTTTAACATTCCAATAACTCTGCATTGAATAATCTATCTTGCGAAGCAGAGGAGGAAGTCCTCTTGTAGTCCCAGTCGATATTAGCTCGCGGAAAAAATAGTTTAGCACAATCATAATTTCTGATTGTTGAGATATTGATGAGGTATTTTAGTTTAATATGTTTTAGGAGTTACATGTGAAAGTTTGTATTATCACTTTCACACAAATGTCGTTAAAAAATTGAGTAAAATAAACATTAAGCTTTGTTTATTTTGATAAAAAAATATCTTTTGGAAGAAAATGTAAAATTTGTTCAAAGTTAAATATAAATTTTTTTTCTAATATTATATTAGCATTGAAAATTTAACAATTTGATCTGGTCGGAAGTCTGAAGAAATTAGATTATTGAAGTGAAAAAAAATACATTTAGTAATATTTATATGAGAGTAATATCAAATTTTCATCCCTAATATGATACTTAAAAATTTTTCAATGTAAGGAGTGTATTGGAAATTAATACATCATTTATTCTAGAGAGGATTTTTCCCTTTTTTTTTTTGGGTAACTATTTCAACTGTACATTATTATTATTATTATTATTATTATTATTATTATTATTATTATTATTATTATTATTATTATTATTATTATTCACAAAGCATCTAAGTGAAGTAAAGTCTTTTAATTTTACAAAAGCAAGCGAGTATTTCTGACAAAAATATCTTTTGACAATGGAACTTGATATCCAATTATCTGCCCTAGCGAACACCTTCTGTAATTTGGCCATTGCCAGAATGTTTGGCTTAATGATATTAGACAGTAGCGGATTTAAGACCAGATGGTCATTGGGGTCACTAAAATTTTATTTCCAGTATTAATATGATTATAAATTAAATTAAGTATAAAAATTTAAAATATGATGAAAGTCAAGTAATTATTGAAATGAAGAGAAAGATTATATTTTTATAATTATCCTCGGCATGATGTAATATTTTGAAGTCATTAAATAATCAATTCATTATTAATACTATTAAATATATCTTTCTTGAAATAAGCAACTAAATATTCATTACCCGTTCATCTCTAATTTGTTGTTGCTTAGAACACTCTTGCAAGTCATCGTAACATAGATTTCATGAGGCTGCGGCGAATATTGCTAACTTTCACATGCATGTGGAAGCTAACATCCTACACAATTTCATTTACATGAAAATATTCAACCTTCTTCTTTGAAAATAATTTTTAAGTAATGAGTATTTTAGTAATTAATAAAAAAACCTCAGTTATTACATTAATTAAAGAAGAGAGGGGAAGAGTGTTACTAAGAATCTAATGATAATTATAAGATAATTAGACTTTCTCTCCTATTAATTACTAGAAGGGTTTTTCTAACCTATGCATTTGGTGCATAAGATAAGGGTTAATTAATGCTTATGCCAACCAAGTTTTTTCTTGTGACAATAATTAATAAAATAATTCATTTTTTTCTTGTAAAAATAAATTATAATTAATTATTTCATTAATTAGTATCACTTTTACGAGAAAAACTCTTATTTCAATAAGTATTAATTAACTCTTATCCTATATATCAGATGTATAAATTGAAAAAACTCTTACTAGAAATATGTCAATTATTATAATACTCACTACTTAAAAATTATTTTAGCCAGCATTTGAGTGGGATAATGGTACCTAATGTCACTTAGGGACTTTATTTTTCATCATATCTAAATTTAAATTTAGCGCATTAACATGAATTACCATTCTTATCATCACAAAAAATATTATTTTAGAGGGAAAAATTTAGATATTTTCCTCCAAGAGAAAATGCAGAACATAATAACCTTCAAGTAAAAATGTCAAGGTTAATATTCTCCTTATTTAAAAATCATTTATAACATATCTTAAGCGATAATTCGTAATGACAAAATATTTTCACTTGTGGAGTTTTGCTTCACAAGGCAGGTTGGCGCTCGGCAGCTTTGCTTCGTACGTCTGAGAAAGGAGTCAAGGGTTTTATTGTAAAAGCCGGAAGTATTTGGAGTGTGACCCAAGTTTTAAATTTAAATTACAAACAACAATTTGTAACGGGCTTTTAACACCTCATGAGCGCACAATAAAGGTGTCATTTGAGCCAGGCTCTTGATGGTTAGCCAACTTCATTAGTGAGTTTTTGAGTTCACTGGGCCAATACTTTGCCCTGTTAAGGCTGTGGTGCAGACGCGTGGAGACTTCGACCCACCCACTCCAATGCCCCTCCCCCAACTCCCTTCCCTCTTCCCTCCCTGAATAAAATAAAAAGGTTCAGGGAGATCTACCTTCATAAGTAAAGATGCTTGATGAATTAGTGGTCGCAAATTTTGCACGGATTAAATTAAAAAAATTCATTAAAAAATATATTTAAATGAATTTGATTTGATAGGTTGTGAACTAAATAGATTGGGTTAAATGAATTTAGATAGATATGTGAATTTAAATTGGCACAAATTTTTTTAATTTTTTATATTTAATAATATAAATAGTATTGTGTTTATAAAAAAAAGTAACCTAATAATTATTTTTACATCATAACTCATAAAATAAAATTTAATTATTTAAAAAAATTAAAAATAAAATAAGAATCAAAATTAATAAACATTAAAATAAATATAAAATTAAGTTTAAAGTATAAAAATAAAATAATAAAAATATAATAAATGATAAAAATAAATAAAAGATTAGGCTATGAATTGATTTGTCCAATCTTCCAATGAACTTATTAGAAAATAAACCTAAAAGAACTACTTTAATCTAATCTTCGCTAATCACCTTAATTTATAAATGCATGGGGATATAAATAAGGGAGAGACTTTGATGTAACACTAAAAGGGTAGTGCATTAGCTTATCATGACTGACATTGCTTCGTATAACTTATAAGCTAATTTTAAAACCTGTAATAAAGAAGTTTGTGTATTTTGATATTGACCCTATAAGTTTTCAAAAATAATACATATGATGACAAAGCTTTGGCTAGATTAGGTTGAGCCCAGCCTAAAATAAGTAACCAATTTTGATTTTATTAATTAAAATGTCTTTAATGGAGAAAGTAGAAATGAAAGCTAATCCTCATCACTAAAGAAATTGTCAATTACCAATATTGAGGATGATCTTTATCATTGAAGAAGTTGGCAATGATGGGCATTGAGGATGATGTAAATCTCGACTGCCACTCTTTAGGCATGAATGTTTTTCATTTTTCGCTTAAATCTAGCTTGGGTAATTTTATTATTTATGTTATTACTTGTTTAGTTGAAAGTGTTATGAAATTTAGGGCATATGGTAATAGATTTGGCTTGAAGACTTCTAGTTTTAAATTTTAAGCATACATCCATATCTAGCTAGTGAATTATATTGATTTATTGTATGTACTCAGGTTGCAATGATGATGTATGATGAACCACAGAAATTTCAAATAGTGTTATGTATAGGATCTGCAATATATTGGTATTGGTAAATCATCTTAAAATGTTATACAAATTATTATGTGATTAAGGATCTACAGTGTCTTTTATATCAAATTGCTGAGCTTTTAAGTCTTTTTGAGAGCATTTATTGCATGAATTTTATTCATGTTATTGTAGTTTCCATGAGTTGGCCTATGCTACTTTAGACTTTAAGTTAGTAATTTTCAAAAATTTTGTCAATATAACAATGTTTCTTAGATACAAATATGATCCAAAATAGTGGTTCAATTTGAAATTATATTATACTTCATTGGTAATTAGTCTTATTTGTTTGCATAAATTAATTTGACTTGACTTTTTTCTATAACCATTGTGATTATATGCTTCTTAGAATTAGGCTTCGAGAGTTGGCATGTAATATTATTCCATTTGCATTTTTTTGTCTTGTTAGTTTTATTCTTGGATGTTAAACATAGGAATAAGAGCTATGATGAAGAAGAAAAAGAAGTCAACTTTATTTATATTTATGCCTTTACCAAAGGAAAAGAGCATTTTGCTCACAAATGGAAATCCAATAGTATTGCTTTCTTTATCCACAGTCAATGTTTCTTTTAATCCTATAGTGATTTGTGTAAATCTCAGATGTTATATTCATAATATTTGCACAATTATTTATGTTACTATGATTTAAGCTGTTCACCTTATTTATTAGTCACACTTGTTTAGATTCTATGAAATCATACATAATAGTGTACATGAGTCACATTCTAATTTAAATTTGTAGAAGTTATGCATTAGTCATGCTTATTTATATTTTGTAAAGTCATAATTGATGATATTTTAAAAATAAATTGAATTATAGTCAATGTTTTTGGTTTTACAATATGCAAAAAGAGGAAAAGATAAAGATAATGTGTATTGATCAATTGCAATTGAAGAGATTAGACATGACATTGTGTTCTAGGATTTAAAGTCAAATTGAGAGATTTTTATTTTTATATTCTTAACTTTATTACTAATTTTAAATTAATTGGGGGAGAGAAAATGATTATGGTAAATATTTAGATTTAAAGCCATAAGTATATAAAGTTGTCATGAGCTACGTAGAAAATTTGTAGATAACTTGAGAGCTACCATGAGGCATCATTTACATCAGCTATTCAAGTAAAAGAGTTAAAATAGGATCTGCTTGTTTAACTTCATGTTCTATTATCTTTATGTATTTAAATCATAATAATAGTAACAAACACAATTGTGCTAATATTGTGAATATAACATTTGAGATTTACAATAGTCACCATTGGACTAGAAAAATCATTGAGAGTGGGTAAAGCAAGCAATACTAGTGGATTTCCATTTATGAGTAAAAACCTCTCTTACTTTGGTGATGTCAAAACTAAAAAACCATTCATTTAGATATTTTATGTATAAGTGTCTGTAAGTTTCTATGTTAGATTTGTTAAAAACTAGTTTCCTTACTTGGTTGAAAAATGGTTTTTGATCACATGAAAAGTGGTTTGTGATATACTAATGAATAGGATATACAAATATCCTTAAGTAGGTCTATTGGTTGTATTTTTTTGAAGATTATTAATTCTTTATACTTATTGTAATTTAAAATATTAACCAAGAGAATAGTTTTTATTATTTTCTTTTTGTATTAATGTTTTTGTCACTTGATACATCTAGTACTATATATATCTAAAGCTACTTTTTTGTTTTCATTGTTGAACGGTACATGGTAAAGGGTATGGATTTGGAGTCCATGACTTCCTAGCTAGTGGAGTTTTAAAGCAAAGCCAAGGAAGTGCCCTGGATTTTTATATAGATATTCTATCATTGTCACTCTAGGTGAAATAAACATGTAGAAGAAGTTACTAACTTTCTTTTAATTGTTACACCTTACGAATCTACAGAAATTAAAGATAAGCCAAAGTAGCATCTTCAGTCACTAGTAGATGTATCTAAAGATGTTTCTTTCATTAAAGAGGCCCCAAGAAAAAAATGAAAAACTAGATGAAAAAATAACTAAAACATAAAAGGTGTGGTAGATTAAATATAAATTATCTTGATTTGTAATTATTCTTTTTCCCCTAAAGCTTCTTATTTTTCTATAAGTTTCTGTATTGTGTTAATTCATTTAGTGTGCCTAAAAAAGATAAACTAGATTTAGGGCAATATTGTTTAGTATATCAAATGTTTATCTAAAGCTTAGATTATGTGTACCAAGTTTGTGATCTTTTCCTCTTTTTTTGGGTAGAGCTATAAGCTATTTGTAAATGACATCCAAATTTGAAGATAGTTCTCAAGTTATGAAAAATTCATGGAGATTTCTATATGAATTACAATTATCAATATTCATTGATCTAAAATGATACTAACAACTTAAACTTGGAAGAGAGACAAGTAAAAGTTCTACTATAATTCTTAATTGTATGTATTTTTTGGTTTAGAGTACTATTTTCCATCTCAACATTAAAACTAATAATACAAAAGTAATTCTCATTGACGATGTCTCTAGCATAACTTTTAACTTGAATAATTGAAGTATCATAAAAATACAATTCTTGGAAGCCATCCAAATGGTTATATATGTGCTAATTTCAAATTGACCATATATATTACACTCGAAACATAAAAAGAAAATTTTAACACAATCAAGAAAGAATTCCTTTCATATTTGTTGCCTTTCCTTACTACTTTGACTTTAACAATGTATTCAATTATGCAGAATTTCCCTCAAGGCCCATTTTTTAAATTAGCTAAGCATGGAGAAATATAACAACTTCTACTAAATATTATCTAAAAAAGGGAGGGGCGTATCAATTATGAAGAGTTTAAGCAAAATCAATAATCCAAAGTTTGCACATATAAAAGCTAGCCATTTAAACCAATAACTACACTTCTGTTGGTTAGATATGGATTGCTAATTTCATATTTTCCAGTAGCAAAGCATGTTATAGAATAAAAGGCAACAGTTGCTCCCATGCTAAAACCTCTAATACTAAGTTTAACTGCCACAAAGACATTGAATAAAATCAACACATAATAGAAATTTTATTTTGGTTTTGTTAATGAGAAACATAATATAACAAAAATAACTGAAGTTTACCAAATCTAAAAATGTTGCACGAACTAGAGCTACGTTTAAAATAGTAAATTTGCACTTGCCACCTAAATATCTATAGCAAAAAGTTTAGAGAAGTTATACCATACAGTGAAATTGGTCATGCCACTACATAAATTTATCAATACATTGCTTATAATCCATATCAACTATAAGAGATTAATGTGTGAGAGCATGTAGCAAACAATGCACAAAATTACATGTATTGGGTTTACATATTTAATCATTTTTGCAACTTAAAAATTGAGTTTAAATAAAATTTTGATGTAGGATATACTTGTGCTATCAAAATGGGTGACAATAGAATAATCTATTGATGATCCAAAAAAAAAAAAACTTAGTAACAAATGTATGGCATCACAAAATTGAAATTCTATAATCAAACTAGTAATTAGTAACATCTAAATAAAAAGTAATGACCAAATGGAAATGATAAATAACAATTCTTATAGATAAAAAGTGTTAAAGGACAAATTGAGGAGTAAGGAATAGATTTATGAGTAGAGATAATAGTATTTGATTCTAATGTTAATTAGGTAATTTGAGGTGAAGTCTTTTGCCTTAAGATGTTTCCTTTGTGTGATTTTTTGCATCAATCCACTTCTAATATTAGAACCTGTCATAACTGATAATCCTTTTAAATCAATAGTGTGCTTCAAGCTATGTAGTCAAACTTAAGGATTAAAATAGTATAATTTTTATTACGTTAAAAGTGGCTTTATTAATGGTAATTATATTGTGATTGGCAAATGCTATTGCAAACTCTTTCAATAATAATAAGTTAAATGCAATCTAGAAATTATAAGAAAGTATTGAGTTTGTGTGATTTGCACGATTCCATAAATCTTCCTAAGATGGTTGTTTCAATTTTTAAAAATAATCAAGTTTTGGATTTCCTTTCCCTATCCCTGTCATACATGTTTTCAACATTTTATACAATTGCTAGTGACTACAAATAGTTACATAATAGCACAAATCCTACATTTACATATGTATATCAAATAAAATAGATAAATTTCATCATTACCTAAAGTAAAATGTGAAAAATTATTACCATTTTTCATGATTGATCGTTGTCATTCTCAATTGCAAAATCCTCCCAACACCTTCAATGGCCATCGTCAATAGCTCCTCGATCTCTCTTATGTTTGTTCACTTCCCTTGTTGTTCTCAATCGCGAAATCTTCCTAGTACCTTCAATAGCTATCATCAATAACTTCTGGATCTCCCTTTTCTTTGTTCATTTCTCTTTCCATTCCATCTGGATTAGGTTACATTTTGAATTAAGCTCAAAGTAATAAGAAAATTAATTAATTTATTGGGTCACTTCATAAATAATTCTATCCCCTTTTCTCTTAGTTTCAAATTGTCAACAAATTAGTCTTGATGATTAATCTATTATTGCACTATTGCACTACTATTTTAATGGGGGTATCAAAGTCTACTCTTATAAACAAGTATCACAATACATCTCTTTTTGAAAGTTTTAATTCGAGGGTGGACAAATTCTTCTAAAGGACGTGTGTTTGCCCACAATATAATATCATCATTTCATTTTATAGTACTAGAAAATTCATGATTAATGAACAAATGAAAAATTTTTAAGATGGTTAATATTTTGGTAAAGTTATAATAATCAGCTCATCTTTTAGCATATATTCTTTCTTTTGCTTTTCCCAAAAAGAACTTAATTGATGAAATAGAGAAATAAAAATACTTACTCACTGCTACAAAATACAGGCTACTTTAGAGATCATCATCCTTTAACATTGTAAATAAGGTAAAGATTTGGTAGCTGATCCACAATGTCTTAAAGTACTCGATTTTTTATGGATCCCATGATTATAATTATAATGGTAGGATTTATAAAAATGAAAAATTTTGATGCATTGATATCATTTTTTTTAGTGTTATCGCTGCATGCATTTATAATTAATGAGGAGGGGAAAAGAAATATGATGTAGTGTAACAAATGGATAATTCACACTTATCTCATTGCAACACGATTCATTCCCTGCACTTAGCTAACCGATAATTCTACTTCTTGTAATATCATCGAGTCACAATTTACTTGTGAAAACTTTTTTTTATACATTTTTCATATTCACTATTCATGTGTACGTTGTCTCAAAATGTTATGTATATTCGTATTGGTGATTTTCAACAAATCATCATACTTTTTCACTATATGAGAAATTGGAGGAAATCACTGTGAGGATGAGATAGCAAAAATTTCCCATGTGTACCTTTTAGTTGTTTAACTTGGAAAATAACATTTAAAGGTAATAATTTCAAGGTTAGTTGACAGTCATTAAACCAGCCTCTTTGATGACCTTTAATTTTTTATAGGCTTAAAAATTGATGAGGAAAATCAAATATTTAAAATAATAAAAAAATCCAATTTTTAGAAAGGGGTAGTTGCGAAATAGTTTGTCCAACAATTTAAAAACAAAGGTAGTTCTAATATGGAATGTTTAAATTTTTTTTTATAAAAAAAGTAGATATTGTATAAACATGGTGCCTCTATAAAAAGAATTTAGAACACCCTTATTGATGAAAATTAATTTTTTGTTCTTATAGAAATTTTCTTATATCTACATGTTTAGGTAATTTTATAAAATTAAAATAATGAATTTTTATCTGATTTATTTTGAAAAAAAGAGACACTATCCTATTCCTATGTAAGTAGTAAATCCCTCTTTAATTTTCTGTCTCTGGCTGGTTCATTCAAATTTTAGGAGTATATTTTCATCTATCTATTTAATGAAATTTAATAAAAAACTAATTTTCAAACAAGTTAAATACAATACAAAACAAAATAACATTTACTTAAGTTAATGAAATAATTTACATTAATAAAATTCTTAATCGTTTATATATCGGCAAACCGCTACACACTTCCTGTTCCAAACTCATGATTGTCATGATTGAGTTTGATTGCTATGTCATTAATGGTGTGTTCTGCAAAGAGTAAAAGGCACCCTGTGCCTTATTTAAGCTTTGATTAACGAAAGCTAAATTAACTCTTGATAATATAGTTGACTATTGATATTTATGTGTGGAGTTAGTATTAAAGCAAATATTGTTCAACTCAAATCCACCGAATAAAAATTATATTGTATTGAATCAAATCATTTAATAAATATATTGAGTTAATAAAAATGTTGAGACAGATTGACCCATATAATCCATTTAATAATTTCAAGGTAAATTTTACGATTCTCTAAAAGTTTAAAATTTAGGTTAATGTGATAATTGTAAAAATTATTAAATTAAAATTCTTTAATTACATTTGTTAAAAAAATAAATAATTATAGTTGAATAATTTTAATTAAATGATTTCAAAATTCATGATGTCAACTCAAGTTTTAAAACGAGATATAAAAACAAGCACCTAATCTTAATTAATGAAATTTATATTACATTTATATTATAAATTATTATAAAAAATTATGCTATAAATTCATTTATCAAATTTAATTACTTATTATTTTTTTAAATTATTTTTTTGTGGAGACTAAAAGCATTTTTATTCATCAATTAAATATTTTACTAATGTTTTATTATCATTTTATTATAATATAATTTTTTATTATTTATAATTTAATTATCAATTATTTTAAAGTAATATTTTTTAAAATCTTAATATAAATTCTTTGATGGGTTGGTGTGTAAACTTGTTTAATTTTGAATTAATTTTAATATGATCTATTTATTATTCATGTTATATGAGTTGATTCATTTATAATCTAAATCTATATAATTTCAACTCGAATTCATGTAAATTATTTTATATTTATATCAAGTTATCGTACTATTGACACCTTTAATTAATAAATTGATTGGTTATATTAGAAGTATTTTATAAAATTAAGCATTAGATTAGTTGAAAAATATAAAGTAATGTAAAAGTATATATTGTTATAAATGAATATATGAATAAAATTAATTTATATTTATTTTACAATCAAATTATATATAATTGAAATTGAATACATAAGACCCTAACAAATATAGGATCAATACTTACACACCTCATAGTGAAAGCCTCTCGGCGGCCATGGCCATTGTGACTTCTTCAATCCTTGAGTCATCAATCATATAACTTAGTATTAGCGTACGATGTAAGGGAACGAGAGTTATTGGGAGTATATTTTAAAATGTTTATAGTGATATAGTAATTAATATATATATAACAGTCGCCAGCTAAGCAAATGCGATGGCCAATTGAATAGTAACTCATCACGTAATTTTATAAGTGAAATGATTGATATTATAAATCCAGTTCATCGTTAGATCAACTATTTTGGAGATTGAGATAATTATTTTATGTCCATGTAATTGATCAAGATCATAAATGATACATAAATTAAGAAAAACAAATCTGGCAATATCAACAAATAGGTAAGATAAGAATGAATAATTATTAAATTTTTTGATAAGCTTAGACATCTCAAAATTGCGATTGGGGCGAACAGGATAACGGTAAGTCTTTGAAGTTGAATTAAATTGCTTGGAGAACGTGGGCTTGGTGTTAAAAGTCATGATTCAACGGAAAGATAGCACGTGATTTCCTAATTCACACCTATATGATTGCAACATTTATCCACCTACTCCTAACCAATAATCTCATGTATTTTGGATTGCCGCCACGTGTTAAATGGAAAATCCTTCTTTTTAACTATACATCTTATGTAATAATAATAATAATAATAATAATAATAATAATAATAATAATAATAATCATCATCATCATCATCTAATACTTTTGTTTATATGACATACAGATATTGAAAGAAATTAAATTATCTTAAATAAGGAATATAAGGCTACATAATAATAAACTAGTAGATGATCATATTTTCATATGGTTGGAACTGTCTTTACATCAATAATATGTCAATAATAACATGGACCTTATTATATATTTCGATTTAGATTTAAATTTAAAAAATAATTGGAGTATGTTATTGTGGTATATGGATTGAAATTGATGGAACTTTATTGTTTCATTGAATTGAAATTTATTTATAAAAATTTGTGGGGGTTTGACTGAAATCTAATTGTCATTGATTATTAAATATTTCATATTATGAATTATTTTTCTATTTAAATTAGATTTTTTGTGTTAAAGTATCATTAAGATTTTTTATCAAATAAGTATTTTTGAACAATAAATATTTATGTTAGTTAAAGGTTTGACATAAGCACCTATGAGGGTTATGTGAAAACCCACTTAGGTACTCATATCTATGTGAAATTGAGAGAAATATTGAGACAGTGATTAAAATATTGTGAAACTATGATTGAAAATCTTCATATATATTATTATATTATCTTTTGATGATATAATGAATCTTTTCTCATCTATAATTTTGCTTAGAGTTTGGGATATTCTATGTTAAATTATTCATGTGTTTTATTGTGCTATCTTGTTTGATTTAATTATATGATACTTGTTTGTTTGAAAAGGGGATATTTTACCTAACAAAATTTTAGCTTGAATTTTTGCTATTATGAATCTAATATAATTATTAGAAAATCAATCTATAAAGGTTTATATCGCAAAAGTTATATGTATCTAGTAGGGAGGGATATTTGTAGTGTATGTATATTACTAGATTTAACTATACATTAAGTTTTTTTTCTTTTTTAGGAGTCATATCTTGTATGCCATACAATAACATATCAATCACCAAATTTGATGGTGTATCAACATATTATTATGTCACTAGTTTACCAAAAAAAATTTCATCTCTTTTATATATTTTATTATTTGAAAAAATTAGATTAAGAATTGAAAAGTTAAACACAGAATCACACTCATTATATTTCATAGTAAATGATCATCTTTTCATAGTAAATGATCACATTATTATGACATAAATATCAAGAATTGAAAAAAATTATATGACATATAGATATTGGAAGAAATTAAATTATTTTAAATAAGGGATATAAGGCTACATAATAATAAACTAGTAAATCATCATATTTTCATATGGTTGGAACTGTCTTTACATCAATAACATGTCAATAATAACATGGACTTTATTATATATTTAGATTTAGATTTAAATTAAAAAAATTGGAGTATGTTATTGTGGTGTATGGATTGAAATTGATGGAACTTTATTGTTTCATTGAATTGAAATGTGTTTATAAAAATTTATGGGGTTTGACTTAAATGTAATCGTTATTGATTATTAAATATTTCATATTATGAATTATCTTTCTATATGAGTTAGATTTTGTGTTAGAGTATTATTGAGATTCTTTATCAAATAAGTATTTTTGAACTACAAATATTCATGTTAGTTAAAGATTTGATGTAAGCATCTAAGAGGATTATGTGAAAACCCATTTAGGCACTCACATCTATGTGAAATTGAGAGAAATGTTGGGATAGTAATTAAGATATTGTGATGCTATGGTTGAGAATCTTCATACATATTATTATATAATCTTTCGATAATATAATGAATCATTTCTCATTTATGATTTTTGCTTCGAGTTTGGGGTATTCTATGTTAAATTATTCGTGTGTTTTATTGTGCTATCTTTTTTTATTTAATTATATGATACCTATTTTTTTGAAGAGGGGATATTGTACCTAACAAAATTTTAGCTTGAATTTTTACTATTATAAATCTAATATAATTATTAGAAAATCAATTTATAAGGGTTTATATGGCAAAAGTCATATGTATCTAATAGGGAGGAATATTTATAATGTATCATACATTACCAAATCTAACTACATGTTAAGTTTTTTTCCTTTTTTAAAAGTTATATCTCGCATGCTATACAATAACATATCAATTATTAAATTTGATAGTATATCGATATATTACTATGGTACTAGTGTATCATAAAATTTTTCATCTCTTTTATAATTTTATTGTTAGAAAAAAATTTGATCAAGAATTGAAAACCTAAACACAAAATCACACTCATTATATTAAATAGCATATGGATTTTTAATAATGATTAATCAAGAAATATGTGAAAGATAAAGAGAAACATAAATGATTAGGAAAGAGTTGCCTAAATCTCATCCTCTGATAGAGTGAGACTTAAGAATTCTCTCTAATAAGTCAAATTGGGTCAACTTATATATCATACAAAACCTTTAAATAGGGTCCAATCATAATATGATCACTAATTTGAGCATATTTAAATGCTCTACATTATTTATGCATTCTTTAATCCAAGTTCACAAATTATCACTAATTATATTAGTCTACTAAATAATTCTAACAGTTTCTCAACTAGACAACATAATCAGAATAACAAAATCTTGGATTACAATAATAAGAAATGCCAAATAATGAAGATGATACTATTATAGTCACAGGTCTAAAACAAGATCATAAACCCTAACATAAGGATCATTATATCTAATAAAGATAATAATGTCACATATATCAAAACTTACATCTTAATAACTAAAATAGTAAGTGGATACGAAGTAATTAAGACATATATATATATATGAATGGTATATAATTAAATATATATCTCAATTTTATGGTCCAAACATCCATCCAAGATATCAAATAAGGTTCAATCATCTCAACACAATAAGTGAGACATAGTTTAAATGTCTTTACATGCCAACCTATATTATGCACTTTTAACAAATATGGCAATATCAATCATATATGTGTATAATAAGTATTATATATGTATACTTTCACTAATCTAATATATCATAAGGTTAAATCAAGTCCATACATTTAATAAGTAGTGGTTTACACATTTTAAAAAATGTTACCACTCCAATATATATGTCAAAGTTTTCTTTAACTGATGTGTATTAAAAGATATAAAATTGTATTTCTATAGTAGTGTAACATACATTATTCACTCAACTAATTATTTTATTAAATTATATTTTACATGAAACTTTTTAACAAGAATTACAATATTGTAGAGTGCTGATTTATTTTGTTATTTTTCACTTATAATTTTTAGCTTCATTAATAAGTATTTAATTAAAATTTTATGTATGTAATTTATATCCTATTAATTATAACATAGAATTTATATATCAATTAAATCAGTAATATTTGTATTTCAAGTAACCAAGATTGTCGAATGCTATTTTTTTTTAAATTCTTTTTTCCTTCTCTCATTTATTTATCAATTTTTTAATGTACTATTTAGTGCTCTGAGTGCAAGTTCAGTCACCGACTTCAAGTAAGCTGAGATGTAATTGCAAGCAGTTGAGAAAGGAGTGCCATAGCACATGCTTTATTCCATCTTGTAGAACAACAGAATTCCAATGCTTAACAAAGGGCTATATATTGCCTCTGCTCTAAAATAGAGTGAGATTAGGAATATTTGGTGTAAAGCAAAATCCAATTGTCCATTTTTCTCTAACTATGCATTGTACTTGAGATTAACACATTAACTAATGTTTGGTTTGATGTTCAAGTTTTTATCCTTAACTACTTACCAAATTCAATGTAACAACCACGTATCCTCAAGTTCACCAATGTTATCTCAATGAAAGATATACGTTTTGAATTTAATCTTTCAAGTATCAATATATAGCATTAAGATGTTTATTTATTTCTTTTTTATAATAATAATATTATTATATTATATTTATATATATATAACTAGGGAAATATAGATGGATTTATGCCTGTGATTTTACTGTATTTTCTCTTTTTATTTTTTATTTACTAATTTTGTTTATTTGCATGATTTGATATTGATTACGCAATGGGTTTTAAGTATATATAGCAAACGAGTTTTGCTAATGTTTTGGAACATAACTAATCTTTTTATGAGATGATTAAATTTTAGCCTTGAGAATTGGCTAAAATACTGAAATACGGTTATTTTATAAACTTTTTTCCATTTTACCGTGATTTCGAAACATATTACCAAAGTACGCAGGGTCCCATTTTGAATGGCATATGTGGGCTTGGAGGCGCCACACTGTCTGACGCCTTTGGACTACATGTAGGATGCAAGACGCCAGTTTGAATGACGCCTCAAGGTTGAAGGCGCCATCCCACCTAGCGCCATTGCCTTGAAGACACCTCTCAACATGGCGCCATTGCGTTTAAATTTTTTAGGAGGCGCCAAATGAAATGGTGCTTCCTTCCCTATATATGCCTGCCCCCTCCCTTCCTTTCCGTAGCCAAGAACCCTATTTCACAGCCTCTTCACAGCCACTCTTCCCTTTACTCTTCGCAGCTGTTCGTAACATTTTTCATATTTTTATTCACAAATCTTCATCCTTTCTTACTTCTATACATTTCATCCGGCAACATTTTCTTCTTTAGAGCAGATCTGGTCTTCTTTCCTTACTCTTCCTTAGTTAGTATTTTTATAATTTTTATATTTATAGTGGTAGGAAAATTTTTATTCTATGTTGATAATTATGATTTATGATATGAAAATATGATATAAGATTTAGGAAAAGTTTGTAAAAATTTATATGATATGTGATAGTTTGTGATTTGTACTGGTTAGTTTTTTTTATCATTTCTGTATATATATTATAATTTGTATTAGTTATTATAAGAATATATTTTACAGTGGGAGAAGATTTTTTATTTTATGTTGATTATTATGATTTATGATTTGAAATTATGATTTAGGATTTAGAAAAAAATTTGTACAAATTTATATAATCTGTGATAGTTTGTGATTTTTACTGGTTAGTATTTTTATAATTTGTGTATTTATATTATAATTTTTATTAGTTATTATAAGAATATATTTTACATTGGGGGAGAAATTTTTATTTTATGTTAATTATTATGATTAATGCTGTGAAATTATGATATAAGATTTAGGAAAAATTTTGAACAAATTTATATGATCAGTGATAGTTTGTGATTTTAAAAGAAGAACAAAAAGGATAAAGAAAAATGTCTTAAAATAAAATTTACAATTTAGGTAAAAATTATGTTTAGATATTTTTAAAATATAAATTTTTTTAGGATATATGATATGATAAAAATAAGATTATTTTTATTATATGTTGATTATTACGAGGATATATTATCCTATTGATCAATATTTTTATATTAATTTTAGAGTAATATATGTCAAAATAAGTAAATATCAATTGAGGGTATTTTGTAAAGACTTGACATTTTATGCATTATTTCTATTTATTTTATCTTTTTTATTATACATTTTTATTATTCTTTTTTGTTAACTCATGATATTTAAACCATATACATCAATATTTTTAACAGTAAAATATATTAATTTTTTTATTATAAATATATTCTATATAAATTATATAATTCATTTAATTAATTAATTTATTATACAATCAACTTTTTATTACTTTATACCGTACGTATTATTTATTTTTTATTTACTCTATTGTATTCTTTTTATATTTACTCCTGTTGCCTATGGTTTAAAATATCAACATTATTAATTAACATAAATATAATAAGTTATATTTTTTAGCTTATTATAATATTTTAAATAAATTAAAGCTTTAATATATATTTTATTATTAAAAATAATTAATTTTATATTATATTTTTTAAAAAATGCTTAGTAATTAAATTAAATTTTATTTATATAAATTTTTTCAAATTTTTTGTGATAATAATTTTTGAATATTATGTTTTAAATTTAAAATACATTAACTAAGACTTCTCCAAGGGTTTATAGTTCGTACATTATTTTTTCTTCATTTCATCTACTTTGTTTAATTTTTGCTCCTTTCTTTTTTCAATCATTCTATTAAAAATTTAAATGCAATATATTGAATAATATAAATATAATATAATTTATTTTTTTGACAAAAAAATATTTTTAATAATCAAATAAATTATTTAATAAAATTAATTAATTATATATTTAATTTTTAACATTTATTACTTTACCTTTCACATAGCACTTCTCCTTTTTTAATTCATTTTGCTATAATTTTTTTATTTTAACTTATATTATTTACGATTTAAATAATAAGATAATTACATAATATTGACATAATGTAACATATTTTATTTTTATCTTAAAATAATTTTAAAAAATTAATGTTATGGGAAGCGTTAATTGAAATAATTAATTATATATTCCAGTTCTAATAAAAGTATTTAAGTATAAAAATTAATTCTCTTTTAAAATTTATCAATATTTTCTTGATAAAAAAATTCAAACACTATATTTAAATTAAATATACATCAATAAAATTTTATCTATGTTATTATTTTTGTTCCTTTTATATATTGTCTTGCAAAATATATTTAATTAAGCATGATTTTTGCATAATTTTTTAATGATACAATAATATGTAATAATTTTTACCTAGAGATTAAAGTTATTAAAATATCTAATAAAATTTTCCTTCGTGTAGAGGTTTTTTCTGTTTGCTTTTTTTAATACTTATCAGTTAGTATTTTATTAATTTTGTGCTTATATTATAATTTTTATTAGTCATCATAAAAATATCTTTTATAGTGGTAAAGAAATTTGTTTAGAATATTATGATATAAATAATATGAATTTTTTTATTTTATATTGATTATTATAGTTTACGATGTGAAATTATGATTTAAAATGTGAAATTATGATTTATAAAAATTTTGTATTGTAACTTATTTGTACTGTAATAGGTTGTGCTATTAAAAGAAGAATAAACGAGATAAAGAAATACATTCTAAAATAGGTTTTAGGGCCTAGGTGAAAGTTATATTTAGAAAAAAATTTCATGTGAAATTTTAATATATCATAAAAAAGGTAATAAAAATAAAGTTTTAGTATATGTGGATGTAACCAGAAGCTTTAAAAAATAGGTTATTATTATTAAAAATATGAATATTTTTCTATTTAAGTGGTAGATATTATAAATGCAAGAATAATAAACGTAGTCAAAAAAATTATACTATACATAGGTTTATTCAAAAAGTATTAAAATATATATGGAGGTACTGTAATATAAGTATTAGACGAAGTCAGTGTATGTAAAAAAGAATTCATGGTTGTAATCATAAAAATATACAATCAATAATGTGTAAATAATTTTAGTTGCTGTTTAATAATAGGTGTGAAGGGAGAAAATTTTCATGAAAATAGAAAATATAGTGTATTGAAAAAGTTAATCAATTTAATTAGCCACAGACACCGGAGATGTGATTCCCGAGCCTGCACAGAGGGTTAGTAGATATGGCCGCCACATTATTGATCTTGGATATAGGATTGAACATTACTTACGTAGACACTAACTTTCTTTTTCATGTTTATTGTATATTTATGCACATCTATCTTACTACTTTATTACCAAACATCAACATTTAGGATGATTTTGATTATTACGATATTTTTATCTTCTTGCGTAGGTACTTATATCAATTTTAATTATCAATTCTTCTCACAAATATACAATCAATTCAATTCTCATATAACGCATCAAATATATGCAATTTTTTCTAATAACATCCTTCTAACTAGAATTTTATTCTCTCCTATAGTATTTTATTTTCATAACTCTAATTATTATAAATTATTAACAAATATAAATTAATTACAAATTTTTTAAAATAATGTATGTTTATTTTTTTCTAATGATAATGATTATTCCATGTTCCACATCTCGTTGGACAAAAGTATCGAATTACTATTTTTTAGAAACTATTTTTCGTTTTATCGTTCTTTCGAAATATTTTATTAAAATACGCAAAACGACAGAGAGACGCCAAATCAAATGGCGCCTCTGAGGACAGTTGAGGCACATCTCCCAAATTTTAAGTTAATATATAAATAATAGAAAATAATAAATTTTAAAATAATTAGAATATTTAATTTTTTTATAAAAGTAATGATAATGACATCTCCCAAAATTAATAACTAACATTATTAATTTTTTATTTTCACAACTGTTATAATTATCTATTATTTTATTTATTTACCATGTTAAAATAAATAAATAATATTAAAATAAATTAATAAATTTTATCTTCATAATATGAAATATATAATTATTTTTTAATTAATTTTTTTCTCATTATTTATTTTAATATTATTAGTGAAGAAAGGAATAAATAGTTATAATAAATATAAAAAAATTAATAATATTAATTATAATATTTGAAGAATAAATAACCATCATCCTTGCAAATGACATTAAATATTATATTTATTCAATACTTCATGAGTTGAGTCCACCAAATATTGAGGTCAAAACACGTAGCATAATTGTCAACGTAGATCCTGCTGGCCATGTACAGTACTAAAATCCAAGTCTTTTGGATCCACAGTAGATACGGTGACCGGCTAATTAATTTAGAAATGAGGAGTGAGGGTACCGTAGGCGAAAGGCGCCATATCGCCTGGCGTCCCTTCCCTCGAGCACCAACGGCGCCATTTCGTCTGGCGTCCCTCAACATGCCATTTGGCGTCTCTCCGCCGTTATGCATATTTTCATAAAATCTTTTGAAGGAATGGTAAAACGAAAAATAGTTTCCAAAAAAATAGTAAATCGTTACTTTTGCCTCTCATTACTAAAATATTTTATCATTGTGACGAAATAAAAAGAATTAATTCATGTTATAATTTTAATTTCATTACAAAATGAAAAGATTATTGCAACGAAATAATCACATTTTTTTTATTTTTCAACTATTTTCAACTTCGTCATTTCGTATTTATTTTGTTACAAAATAAAAATAATTTTATTGAAATAAATACAAAGTAGCAAGAATATTATTGGAATAAATATAAAATAAAAAGAAATATATTTATTTCATTTTATTTTTTTTCATTTTTAACAATCTTCAACTTCGTATATAAAGAATATTATTGAATAATTCATTAAATTTGCTTATGTGTAATAACGTATTAAATAATTACTTGTAATAATATAATTCTGAATGGTGGAAGTATATAATTCTAAAAAATTATAAATATTAAGTATCATGGGATATAATTTTGAGAGACATTAATATAAATTATATAATTATTCTTTATTGATCCTATATTTTATTTTAATAATATTCAATTATTTACAAAATATTTATTATTTTTATTAAATATATTATTATTATTAACTATTTTCTTATTTAATTCCTATAATAAATTTATGTATTAAATATCAAAGTGGAATAAAATATTTTTTATGATATCAAATATAATTATGAAATGAGTAATTTATTTTTAAAAATTTATTTTGAGTCACAATCACATATTATTTATTTTTAAAATTTTTATTTTGAAATGGCATCAGAATTATTTATCAAAGTTATTTATTTTCAAAAAATCCCAGGGTAAAGGCGTCATTCAAAATGGCGCCCCCAAGGCCCACCGGAGGCGCCATCCGGAGTGGCGTCTCCTCCCCGAGGATGCCTTCCGGCCTGGTGGCTCCGCCGCTCGCACGTATTTTAATAATATATTTTCAAACAACGGTAAAACAAAAATAAATTTACAAAAATACAGTAATCTGATACTTTAGCCCTGAGAATCTAATTCCATTAAGAACTCAGTAGTTGCTACTTGCCACATTACTGTATTGGCGGGCATCAACGAGTCAAGTGGGATTTTTAAGTGAGGATGCAATTATTAATCTTATTTCATGGTAAATAATTATAAAGTACAAAGAGGCATTGTCTTCTTCTTTGTTGTTTTCTGCTATGGCTGCACTCATCTTGTTTTCCTTTAAGCCATTGAAATAATTTCCAGAGGGTATGGTGCAAAAATAATTAAAATGTTTGGAAGAATGAGCTTAGAAACTATGCCCATTTGCTAAAGATGGAGAAGTGGAAAGGCTGGTGCTACCTCAAGAGCTTCTCTTTCTTCCCAAAAAACAATATACTTGCTAGAGTCACTTCACACTTTAGATACAAATCTAAAGGTAAGTTACAAGATTTCCATATTTTCCTTTGCTATGAAACTGTTGGCAGTTAAGAACTTCTGCTATTGTTACATTGTGGGATTGGAATTGAAGCTTTTTCATTGACTGTTGAAGTACAAAGTTATAAAGTTTACTTAGTCTCTGCCATGGTAGCATCAACTTTAATTCTCTCTTTCTTGTGGTGTTAACCAAAAGGCAGAAGAATGGGCTTGTGAATCTTTATAAGGACATGGAGACTTGTGGGGAATATGAAGATATACAAGTAATGTGGAAGATGATTCAATCTTCTCCTTAATATGCTTGTAGCACAAACCGGAACAAATCTTCTTACACGGTGCCATGTTTTCAACCAACCTAAATTGTATATCACCAATGAGTCTATACGAGTTATTCTTTTATCATTCATCGCATTCTGCTCTCTTCGCAAGAACAAAACTTTAGAAATAGTAAGAGTAAATTTTGAAAATCAATAAAAATATTTTAATTTATATATAAGTTAGTAAGAAGGACACACTCATATTGAATTATATGTAATTTTGTCATTGTATTATTCACTCTTTTTTAAAGTAGTAGAATCAATTTCCTGCATATTGTGTCATGTGTAAATAGTATGAAATGTTTTATTATTTTTTATTTTTTTAAATGGGACATTCATGTCCATATTGATTATTCTTCATTCATCTTCATCTATTACCATGAAAATTAGGCTTGTGTACAAAGAAATTGAGTGATTGAAGCTAGATTTTAAATTGCATGTAAAAGAGATTTTTATTTTTCCAACAATCTATCAAATGTCTCTGTAATTGTGAAAGAAAAAAATGCAAAATTCCTCATTCAACTCTAGAATTATTGGATTTTGACTCCTTCAATTTTGAAAAGTTGAAAATCACCCCTTTACATTTTATAAAATTTGAAATTAACACTCACCATTCACTTATTTATCTATTTTTATAAAATTATGTTATTTTTCATGAAATTCTTAAACAAAAATTGCAATATTATAAAGTATTAATTTACTTTATCATTTTTTTCACATATAATTTTACACTTTATTTACAAGTACTTAATTAAAATTCTTTTTATATAATTTAACTTCTATTAATTATATAGCATAAAAATATATTAAAAATGTTCAGAAAATTTATTATATTATAATATTATGATTCTTATTTAAAAATTTTATGAAAAAATTACATAATTTGATAAAATAATTAATTAAGTAGATAATAAATATTAATTTTAAATTTTGTAAATTTTAAAAAAATAATTTAAAAATTTTTAAAGTTGAAAGAATGTGGTAATTCCAGAAGTACAACATGACTAACTTGAAGGTAAAGAACGAAACTTATGGTCAGTGGAAGACCATAAATGCGCATGATGCTAAAGATGATCTTCATAGTATAAATTAAGAGTTTAAATTTGATTAATGTCAGAATAAATCAAGATGGCATTGTGCGTTTTTTGACTTGATCAACTTATTTAGAAGCCTCCTTCACGCTACCGGACAAGTTGATAACGCAAACTTCCATAAACACGGAATAGATATGTAGGATTTATCCTTTGAAAAAAACAGTTCTTTCTAGATGCTTTATAGGAAAAAAATAATTATAAAAAATCAAAAAAAAAAAAAAAGAAAACGAGGAGAATGAAATGTTAAGTCATGATTTTTTCTTCTTATATTATTTGGATGACTAAAATAATAGAAAGGAGGATAATTGAGAGTTAAACAAAAATATATATAACTAATTAGTATATATTTTTATAATTTTATTTTTTAAAAGATTTAATTCATTAATGAATTTTATATAATTAAAAAGTTAATAAAAAATATTTTCAAATTTTTATTTAAAAAAATTATTTGTGAAAAAATGATATTCATAGGTGAATATATAATAATATTATAATTTTTATTTAAAATATTTGTTAAAAATTATCATATAAGCTGATTTAATATGAACATTATTTAACAAGATTAACAATAACTTAACTTGAACTTGTCTCAAAATTAATATAAATGAATTAAAATAAGAATAGATAAATAAATAAATATAAATTATAACTGTTAGATATAATTGTTATCAATAATAAAAAATAATTTTATATCTTTTATTAAAAAATTTATAAATTAATATTTTTACTTTTCAAAAAATATAAATAATATATTTTTATTTAAATCAAAATACTAATAACAAAATACTAAAAATATAAATATAAATTAAAAAATTAAATTAAATTAAAATAATAAATTAAATAAATAATCTTCCAAAACCCCTTAATTCAAAGAAATACAAAATATTAAAGAATAAGATATTAAAAAATTAATCATAAACTTTCATTTTCAAAATTTTTAAATAAAGGAAAAAAAAAGGTATAATCTGTCCTTTCCTCCCCTTTACCTCCCTTTTTTGCTCCACCCAAACTACCCTCGGTTTTCCTCCTTCCAAACAACCCACTGTACTGGACCGAAGTCTTCGGTACAGTAAGCAATGCGATCACACACTCACCCTACAGCGGTTACAACGAGGAACCCCCGATGGGACTCTTTTTTTTTTTAAAAAAAAAAAAAGGATTTTCTTTACCCCTCATTTAAATTTTCAAAAAACAGATTTAATTCAATTAAAGTTAGATTATATAGTGAGGATTTTCTTTACCCCTAAATGGTTGGTAGGAGTGATCCACTTAATAGTTTCAAACCCAAACAGTATAATAGCATTTTTCTTTTTAATGATTGAAGTGATGATCCATTATCCGAACAAATACAATAAACAGTCAAATTCTTAAGATAATGTTGAGTGGCTTTGCACCACTAAGTTGTTGGCAATATAATCCCTTGTCTGTTTTGCTGTGTCTTCGCATCATTTAGCCAGGAGAAGATGAATTCATCTGAAAATCTTTTCCTTCCTCTCTTCTCTTCTACTGTTAACAGATATCAATTTTTTTGATAATTATCCAACCATCACATCTAGCAATCCATTCAACCATTCGTATGGACTTGCAGATAAGTTCACTTGAAATGATCAACTAAATTGCAGAAAGTCCTTTTTATTTCCAACATACTAATTCATAGCAGCTAGTAGCCGTAATCACATAAAAATGTGCTTCTGCATCTGATATAACTACCATTACACTTCTATTTCTTACATCACAATGCCTAAGACACTGACACACCATTCTACGATATTTTTCAGAAAACAATTACTTCAGAAATGAACCGTTGCTTTGAAGAATAAAAGGCACGCTCCTCCACTTCATGCAGCATCACCCTCGTGAAGAAGCATCTGATCAAAGTGCCATACACCTGCAAGCAACAGCAGAAATTCTCAGAAACCACAATTCTCCAATTTTGCTTTCTTTCCTTCTTGTAGTTTCTTCATTCGAAGATTCCAAATCGATGTATAGATATATCTTATTATGGAAATCCATGTGCGGGGCCAGCATAATAAACTATACATACCGTGACCCTTTCCAACAAGTCTCAGCTGAGTCACATACTCTGCTATCTTCTTAATTGCTTCAACCTATATGCAGCAAAGTATGAAGTTATGATATTGACACTAATCACATAATTCAACATGGAAAGTCCACTTACTAACAATTGTTCACTGTATTGATGTAAATATATGGCATCCAATTCTAAACTTCTGTTGGCATCCAGGATTATTTCAACATAACAATATGTTCATATCCTATATCCATAATCCTCAATGAATCCCTGCATATCAAGTACTAAAGTGTCTTTGCGTTAATTGAGTTTACCTGCTCAGTCAAGAACTCGTGTTCAATGAAGTCGGCCATTTCTGGATCATTGTTTCGATCTGCCACCTGTTGTTGAGAAACAGCTAAGATGAATATCATATAACCAAATATTTCAGACTGATGAATCTTAAACACTCAAACAACCTGTGATTGAACCGAAAGTAAAAGGTAGAGTCATTACACTGTGCAGATGCAGAAGCTTCTCATTTGTCAACTTCTCCAAGGACAGCGCTAATTCCATAGCTGGATCAAGCAAGAAAACAAACAAAGTTGAACATCAGCCATCCTTAAGCAGGATATATGATCAATTAAATGACAATTTTATAGTGTCAAGTTTCAAAAAGAGAGGACAAGATATTTACTAAAACAGCTAATCAGCAAACCCACCATACAAAGCATCTCCTTTCTCAACATGGTCAAATTGTGAGGGGGGACTTATGATGGGGTGAAGTATCACTCGTCCGCCACGAATATTCTAAACAGGTCATAGTTATAGGAGTCAATACATGCTGAGAGGAGTCAGAGGAGAACATAAAATGTTTTATCTTGAACAAGGAGTAACGGAAAAAAGGAGTACAAGCTTTTGAGTACCTGAAATTTCATAAGTTTCTCAGCATGTTCTCTTTCTTCCTCACTTGCTTCCTGGAAGAACCTGTTTTGCAACAAAACAGGACTTGAGAATGAAAAACCCAACATGAGAACTGAAAAGAGGAAGAATAATAATGAAGGAAAATTAATCTTACTTGGCGAGGCCCTTGAGAGCCACGTTATCCCTGTCAAAGTATGCGAACAAGGCATGGTACACATAGGAAACGTTGTATTCCACACTGTGATATTGAGTTTGAGATAAAAGAAAAATGAAAAATCCATCAGTCAAGAAGGAAACAAGGGATGCTAATAATTTAGAGAAAAACTAGTTAAAAATATGAAGATCTTCCGTAATATATATTTGATTAAACTTTAAAAGTATTATGGTACAACAACAACTACTTCTAGTTGAAATATTGAAATAATAATAATAATAATAATATATTGTAAAATAGAAAACATAACTCTACATGTTCAAAAGTTAGATCTGAAATTGGATTTCAAATATAAATAAAAAACAGTTAGAGTGATGGAATAAATTTATAAAATTCAATATCTAATTAATACAAATAGTTTAAAATTTAATTTCCAATTTTACTTCCAGTGGATATAACATTTTTTAACAGAAAAATGGCCGGACACAATTTGAATTTCGTGCAGACTTATATCAAATAAAAAAAGGGGGAAAGAATTGCAAAAAAGAAAGAAAACATAAAATCTGCAAATTGCAACAATAAGGACAGGATTGTTCATTTCCATATCAGATCAAAAGGGATAGATATTGGCAAAGTCCATAAATCGATTGCCATCATAAAAAAAGGGTACATGCATAAATAAAGTAGACAATAATGACAAACAAATTAATTACAAAATGCAAAAAGTTCTACAATCACTCACTTTATCTGCTCGTTAATGGCAGCTTGACACTCATCTTCATACTTCTGGCGAGCTAAGGAAACATAAGGTGCTATTGGGACAGCCAGAACATCCTTCTTCAACTCCTCAAATGGCTCGAAAATGACCCCAGTGAGCGGCGCGGCTTCGGTCGATGCCTGAACAATGAAATTCTTGCTTCCTCCGAATCTAGGAAGATTCAGGGAAGACAAAGAAAAGCTCACAGATGAAGAAGAAGAAGAAGAAGAAGTGGGCTTTCTCAGACCATCTCCAACAATGGTAGAGAGAAAAAAGGTGGGAACTTTAGAAGCTGAAACAGCCATTTTCAAATGGTTATTGAACAAACGCTAAGAAAAGTATAAGGAAAGGAAGAGAAATGGTCAAGAAACCTATCAATGGCGGATCTGAAGGGTGATTGCAGACGGTGAGCGGGCAAAGGTATTTATAGTGGTGGTGAGGGGCATTTCAGGAGTTCCAGATGGACTGGATTCTTTGTAAACCGTTCAATTAAGTAACACATGGACGGTCGAGATTAAAAGTCGAGAACTGGCGTGTGGCGACCACGAGGTCTATCCAGTGTGAACAGGGAATCTGAGGAAATATCCGGTCCACGTAGAAATTGTGGATTATTCTTAAAACTCGGTTGGCTGTCCGTTACCTGCTCGAGTATGAAAATGATATCACACTCGCTCTCTGAGTTGCTAATTACGAGAAATACGGAAATACATAGTTAATGGAATATTCCCTTGTTTATTTGAATTTTTTTCAGTGAAATTATTTATTTTCTTTATTAGGAAATTATTATTACCATAACACAATTGCCAGAAAATGTTTTGATTACTCACACTAACAATTCAGTCCAGTAATTTTAAAATATAGAATTGCCAATTTATGTCAAATAAAAAACCCAAATAAAACACATTCCATATTATTGAATGTAAAAAGTGAAAGGGTGTGTGTCAATTTCTAGAACCATTTTTATTGACGACGCATCTTATTTAATGTAAAATTTTTATATGGGGCAAATTATTCTTTAATTAAATGAGGTGAGAATTAATGCTCATAATTTATAAGTGTAATTTTATTTTTTAATAACAAATATATTTAAAATTATTCTATAGCCTTTAATGTAATTAACCTTATTATCAAAATCGTATGAAACATGCCTTTATAATTTTCTTTAGATCTTCTTTCAAAATCATTATTGTAGGGCTTTCGTAACCTTATTATAAAAAAAAACAGTTTGCTTCCATATTCACGTGTCGAAGATTAATAATAATTTTAATTAATTTAATTTAATCTAAATAACAATTGTATTATATTGGATCAATTTATTTATTAAATATATCATAATAAATTAATTTATTTGATAATTTTAATTAATAAAATTTATATTATAAATTTATTTATTAAATTTAATTATTTATATTTTTATAAAAAAATATTTAATCACTAATAAAATATTTTTAATTTTTATCTTTATTTTATCAAAGCATGAATTTTAAATTTTTATTATAAACAATTTAATTATTAATTTTTTTAAATAACATTTTTAAAATTTTAATATAAAATTTTAAATGAATTTATGTATCAATTCATCTACTTATTTATTACTCAAGTTAAAAGAATCAACTAATTCTACAATTTGAATTTATACAAGATCAACTCAATCTTATATAACAATTTCATATTCAATTGAATTATTATATCATTGTCACCCTAAGCCATCCGATTCTATTTGTTTCCTTCCTTAACCTTGCGCCTTTTTCCAACAGCTGAACGCATTAATTTCCATTTTAATGAAAATGGAGTTTTCGCGTAAACCAACCTGCTTGTGAATTTTTTGAAATTTCCAATCCAGGATTGATGCTTTCAATTTTAGAACTATCAGGGGACCGCCCTCTTGTATCGCAGGGGACGTTAAGGGTGCAAATGAGTTGAGTGAAGTTAAGTTTTACCTTAAATAGGCTGAGCCTGTATTGTAAAATATTAACCCGAGCCTGAACTATTAGTTTATATAAGGATTTATTTCAAACCTGAGCTTGACTTATTTTAAAAGTTTAACCTGACCTGTTAGCTTATTTAAAAGCCCGTTTTAAATACAAGCTATTAAATAGGCCAACAACTCAAAATTTAAAAGGCCTATTATAAAAAGGCCTTAAATAACCCAATAATTTATATAAATTTATATTAATATATTCTTAAAATATTCCTAATAATATTAAAATTAATAAAAATTTTATATAAGAACTAATTAATAAAGAAATAAATTCATATACTCATAATATAAAATTATTAATTTAAATATTTAATATTTAATTAAAAATAAAATAATATTAAATTATCATAACATCAAAGATTAACAACAAAGATAAATTAATTCATTATAAATTATATAACAAATATTTAAAATATTTAATTTATATAATGGACTTGAAAAAAAAAGTCTATATGTCATTACTTTTATAATAAATAAATTTAAATAAAAAATATTAAATAAGCCGGCCCAATAAGTCTGTAGGTTAGGTTTAAAATAAAAAAATCTGACCTATTTAATTAAAAAGGCTTTTATATTTGTCTTAACTTGACTCATTTAGCTAAATAGGTCAAGTCGAGTTAGGCTCTAATTAGATCGGACCATAGGCCCCCGATAGACCTCCTAACTCATTTGCACCCTTAAGGGACATAATCCCTAAATTTTGTATATAAAATATTTTTTCTAAAGAAAAATTAAATTGACATCTCTTATAAAATAAAATTATTATACTAACTCATTCATAAGTCTCTATCCTCAAGACTAAGAAATATTATTGTACTAGTAAAATATATCTTTATGGATAACTGTTTATAGAAGCACTATACAAAAAATTTACATTCATTGACAAAAACGATGAGGGTCGATCAAAGTTGGTTTAGAGTTTAAAATTAAAAATGTAATCATATTAATAATATGAGTGTGGGATTTTTCATTGATGTTTTTATTTTATGAATAATTCTTCTATACTTAAATTATAATTATTAGTATTGAATAAGATAATAAAACAATAATGCATTATTTGTATAAAAAAATTTAAATTAATTATTTTTTTATAAAATTTTAAATCAGAACATAAATTTATTTTAAATTTATTTTAACCGCATATCTTTTTTTAACCAACTAAAAAATAAATAAAAAGTAAGGTGGGCTAAACACTTTTTTAAACAAATTTAAAAAAACTTTTATTTTAGATGTTTCTTTTCTCTCTTTATCCCTCTAGTTCATGCACGTATTTCTAAAATTTATATACGTATATACATACATATATATATATATAACTTTATAAATACATATTAAAATTTTTAATTTACTAAATACAATAATATAATGATTATTATAAAAATTAATCAAAAGTTAATATTTATTATTTAAACATTGCATGAAATTAAAAATAAAATTATTTTTTATTATTTAAAACTAATTATTTATATTAAAGTAAATGTATATAAAGTCTAGTATTTCTATATTAAAATAAAAAATTATTATTTACTCAAAAAATCAAAAAAATTATACACAATATTCTTAAATACTTTATTTAATTATTTTATCAGCAATATTATTTTATCAACAATAAAGTTTTTATTTATTGTAAATTCATTGAAGACAATATTATTAAATACAATGTAATAAAATTATATTTTAATACTAATATATTACATTCAAATAATTTTTAATTTTTTTTTATTTTAATCAATCAAATTTTTAATAAAATTTATTTTATTAATCTTTTTAATATAATGTAATATTTTTCACTTTTTATTCTTTTAAATTATTTTGACTTGTCTATAAAATTGAATAATATGAAGAAATTGTTAGTAAAGAACCAATATAAATGCTCACGTACTTTCCTATGTATGTAAGTTTAAATATGTTTCACTTAAAAATTTAAAATTAAAAAATATAAATAATTTATTATTATATATCTTTACCCAAATATAAATAGCTTTTTTTTTAACTTGATACATTAGATTATTGATTGTATTTTTTTTATATTAGTCTCCATTCTCTTCATGATTTCACACATTATTAAGAAAAACTCAATTTAAACTCATTTGTTTTTTTATTTTATCTTACACTTAAATCATAAATAAAATAAATATTTCATTTGAAAATGATAGTATGGATATTATAAAAGCTTGTGTTTAATATAATTTATAAGATAAGAAAAATAAAAAAATACATATAATATATTTTTATAAGTGTATGCATAACATTTAAATTTTTTAAATAAAACTTGCTTCACTTATTTTAAACATATTTAGATAACTTAATTTTGAATGGTGATATGCCAAAAATAATATATATATATATATATATATATATATATATATATATATATATATATATTATTTTCTTCAAAAATATCAATATTAATGGGTATTGGACTTTCGATCAAAAAAAATAATACTAAATTTTCATTGTGTAAGAAATAAGTGAAAGAGATTATATGAAAAAAGAGAAAAAAATAAAAAACTAACTTCTCAAAGTAAAAAATTTAGATTTTTAATTTGTTAACTATATTCTATTTTCTTAAAATTATTATGTGATATTTTTTAAAAATATATAGTGAAGAGGTATAAAAATATACATAAGATAATTAAAATAAAATAAAATATTTAATTGAAAATATAATTATCTTATTATTAATTATTATATATTAAATAAGTTTCATGATCATAAATTTTAATTATTTATTTTTTATCATTAAAATTTAATATAGTTTTATTTTACAATAAAATTAAATATGAATATTTAAACTTTCAGCTTAAATATATTAAAATTATCTTTTTATTTTATTTATGGTTGAATGTAATTTTCGTACATAAATTAATTAGGACCACAGGACGTCAAAGTTCTCGTACACGGACGTTAAGCAGCGCGAGTGGGATAGAATCACAGAAATAAGACAGAAAAGAAAAGTGGAGATTCCAAATTTCGAAGGCAGAAAGCGCCAAACAGTTGACAGACTTGCAATGTACAAAGCCACAGCATGTGGGCCAATCACCATCCTTGTCTTACTTTGCTCCGAGTCTCAGTTGGGGCAATCATCCCCTCTCCCTACCTCTCTACAAACTTCTCGCAGCCTCTATTCATCCATTTAACCGATACATTACACCCAGAAAAAAATGATTCAATTACGTCTCTTTTTGAATGCGGGTATTGCATATTTTTTTAATTGTTTAATGTGTTACTTAATCAAGTTATAAATATGAAAGAATGTACCAACACTAGCTGATCTAAATAATTGGGGTTTACTTTTTTTTTTTTAATGTTGAATTCCAACCTTATAAATAAAAAAAATTGGTGTTGGAAGAGCTTTCATCCAATTGAAGTCCAATCCAGTTTAATTTAAAATTAGTTAAAAATTCAATAAAACCTACTAAAAATTGAAAATTTACAAACAAATAAAAAATAAAGGTACGCGAGCGATAAATATAAAATGTTATGGAATTGGTTACTTTCACATGAGGTTAACAAATTTTATTATTTCATTTAGATATAAATATTATAATATTAATTTAATAAAAATAAAAACATTTAAATAATTTAATGAGAATATAATAATTTACTATATTTAAAATTATTTTATTATTATTTTTTCATAATAAATACACTTTTTAAATGATGATAAACTGATTTTAATACTTCTTTATTTTTACATTTGTGACACAATTTGTTCATTTAAATAAAAGAATAAAGATTACTAATTTTTATATATGGATGTAAAGATTAGTAATTTTTATATATAATATTCATTATTTTTATTTTATAGAAGGTTATTAACATAGAGAAAAACCCGCTTAACATAAGTGTAACCTTACTTGAGTGTGATAAATTTTTAAATTAGAGTTTGTGCTATTTAGCATGACTTCCATATATGTTACAATTTTAAGACATAGAATTTTAATATGAAATTCTGGGAGTTAGCCTTTTCTTAGTAATAACGTCAAGTATGACTATAGTAATGTTAACTTTTCTTATTACATTATATATATAGCCGTAAGAATAGTATTAATTGCTCCATTTCCTTTGTAATCTTGATTTAGAGAGGAAGATTTTTATTTATTTATTTATCATTTTTAAAAAATTAAAATTATATTTATTATTTTTTTAATATTATTTCTACTATCTAAATAAATATTTAATAACTTTATTTATCAATTAATTTTTAATAAAAAATATATTAATAAATTATTATTCATGTCTTCTAAAATAAATATTATTTGTTATTTTTTTAATCCTTGAATATTTACTTTAAGCGGCGCTTAAAATAGAATAGGGGGAGTATTACATATAACTTTTTTTATTATGATAAGTATAATTAATTATGAACAATTATGAATAATAAATTTAAGGTAAATTAAAGTTTTTCATCTAAATAACTAATGGCATGAACATGTGTGCATTATATGATCATGTTTAGCATTAATTATGTAAAAATTAACTTCAGTCAATTAATTTCAGCCCTAAATTAATGTTTTAAAAAATTAAAACTCAAACAGGAAAAAATAATTTAAAAATTAAATTAAATCATATAAATCGATACCTATATTTAATTGTCATATTTTATTTTACAAATACATAAATATTCATTTTAGATTTCACATTACAGAAAAAAATAAATGCATAATAATTTATAAATAATATTAAAAATTTTTGTATAATTTTCATTGTGAAATAACCATGTTCCAATATACTTATCACTTCATCTTATTTAGCATTAATTATCCCTAATCAATTAAATTTAAGTCTAAATTAACATTTTGAAAAATTCAATGTTAAAATAAATAATTTCAGACAATGCATTGACTAATTAATTGATTAATTGACATGTAAAAAGCTTTTTATAGCGCCGAACACTAATTGTGTAAAATGTATGAATAAAAAATGTTGGCTATGAAAAAAGAAAAACAAACTTCATATTTAATGTTAATAATGATTTAATTTCTAAATTATCTTTTTCTATCTATTTGTGTTTTGATTTTTTAAAGCATTGATTGCAATTGAAGTTAATTGATTAAGGTTAATTTTTACATAATTAATGTTAAATAAAATCATATGAGTGATGCACACACGTTCATAATATTATTGATTTAGATGAAAAATTGACAGAAGAGAATAAAGTGCACAAATCGTAAAATTTCAGCACGAAATTGCTCCTTTTTTAAGTTACAGGGATTTTTCTCAGGTGAGGTAAATAAGGGAAGTGAAAAGTAAGAAAAATGAGTGTATGTTAAAAATAAAATAGAAGAAAGGTGGGCGTATAAGAAAGAGATATTAGAGTGTAGTGTGGCTATGGACTTATCCAGATTGGACTCGACTACATAGCACCAGTGGTCTAGTGGTAGAATAGTACCCTGCCACGGTACAGACCCGGGTTCGATTCCCGGCTGGTGCAGCTACTCTTTTTCGTTTGTGTTTTCCCAACCATTAGCCACCAGACATCAGTTCCATTAGATAGCCGCCGCCAGTGAACTTTACAAGACGCAGTCTCTCTTTATACAGAGTGATAACACACAACCCGGGTTCGATTCCCGGCTGGTGCAGCTACTCTTTTTCGTTTGTGTTTTCCCAACCATTAGCCACCAGACATCAGTTCCCTTAGATAGCCGCCGCCAGTGAACTTTACAAGACGCAGTCTCTCTTTATACAGAGTGATAACACACAACGAAGTCCAAGGCCTGCAATGCAATTTTATAATGACAACTGTCCTTTTAAACCTGCAATGCTGCACATATCCAACAGAATTCCGTTCTTTCCAACCGGCCTTAGCCCGATGATGATCCATGCAAATTCATGTTACCAATGGATTAATGATGTCTCGATCCATGATGTTATGCTTATTCCTCTTCGTAATATTTTGCTTACATGCATATATTTCACAGTACAAGTTTCTTTAATCATATTTATTTGGAAAATTTACTCTTCCCTCTCCTAAGTTTAGGGTTAAGATACACTGTGATTCCTTACCTAGAAAATGATATGAACCTCTCCTCTAACTTGACTCAGAGAAGACGCAGCTTGTATTTATTTATTTATTCCTATTTTTATTTTTTCTGAAGTGCCCTTGGACAAAAGATTGTTTTCTTCTTTGCCCCTGCACTTCTAATTCAAGGAAGAGACCCACAACAACCCCATACCCCTTTGCCTTTGAAATTTCTAGTTCAAGGAAGAGACCCACAACAACCCCATACCCCACTTGGCCAACAACAAGGAACAAGAATGATAATGGTTGGCTGGAGCTCCCGCCGGCAATTTACAGCAAACTATGGTTGGTGTTGGGGAAGGATGCAATGTTGGCGGCTCATTAGAGCCATTTCGTCTGGCTCTTCTTTTACACACCCCATTCCCAATCTCTCTCTTCTGAAATTTCAAGATTCTCTTTCTCTCTCTCTCTCCAAACTCCAATGGCGGACCCAACAGCCATCTGCGACTTCATATGCAACCACGCATCTTGCTAGTGCTGTTTATTTGGATGGTGAAGACTAAGATTGAAGTTGATGGTGCTGATTAAAATGGGTATGACGAGATTGAGGTAAGGACCACGACGACAAAAATTGTAATTGGGTGAGGGGTGATGATTTATGGATCGTCCCAAATGGGATTTCAGATGGACGAAGTTGAGCGAGATGAAGACTGGTGCTTAGTGGAATCGTGTTCATTATTGATGAAGCTCAAAGTTATCAACATATCTATTGCTCAAGAGACTTTCTTTAAATCTGCGAACAATTTGATTTGTTTAAATCAAATTGATTGGGAACTTCAAGTGAGATTTTGTTTAAATCTGCGAACAATTTGATTTGTGTTTATACAATGATTAATCTTTTTAAATCTTTGTATTTTCATTTGTGTTTATAGAGTAAAGTACTGCATAATTAAAGTGATAAGCATTATTTCTAATAACTAATAAATATTAATTGATGTAAAACAAATATATAAGGTAATAAAATAATTATATTTATTCTTTTATTTTGTTTGTTGTATTATTTTTTTTTTGTTGCTGTATTGCTGAAATAGTAGGATTCTAAGGAGATTTATGTTAGGGAATTGTATTGTGATTGAAATTGTTATTAATGAAATACTATTTTTAGGAAATTTATGTTAGGAAAATATATTCTGATTGAAATTAGAATTAATATAATGCTATGTTTTGAATCTGTCATTTATCCCTTTCTTTTATTTGATTTGAAGTATTTAAGATAATAGAGGAAAAAATAAAATGTTGTATATTTTCATTAGCTGAGATTGTAATAGTAATTGACATAATATAATATCTCAATTTTTATACTATTAATTCACTAAGGTGGAATAAACAGAATAATTATAACATAATAACAATAATATCAATTGCTTTTTTAATAATAAAATCCATTGGCAATATTTTTAATACTATATTGGTACATTAATTATAGGTTGGACAATTGATATTATGTTAAGGTAATTAATTAATAAAAGCAAAATGGTTTTCAATTAATAAGGGTAATTAATACGGATAAAATAGTGAGTTTATTGTAATAGAAATTATTATTTATTATAATATTAGTTATAAGGGCAAAATAATCTTTATACTTGGAGAGAAAATATTAAAATATGGTCAATTTCCAACTCTATTAGGTTGATTTAACGGGACGTCCATCTCAGGGGAAGAAGAGAGAGAAAGGAGCTTTATAGTGTAATTAGCTCTAATTTAGAGGAGGCAGAGCAATTTGCCCGATTTATTTTAACGCCCTGTCTATTGTCCTGCTTGTGCAAGTGGCATGATCTAACTTTTGAGCAGCTTTATTAGCTGAATTCAAAGAACATTGATAGTATTCTTATTGTTTGCATGCCCCTCATCTGGTGTTCCTGCAGCTTTTTGACGCCAGCAAACAAATCAAAATCACAACAGCAAAAAGTGGAATTGTGCGATCATCAACAAGGACCAAAGAAAACATTGACAGAATCAAAACATTCATATTAAAAGTGGAGTCTTCAAAAAACAAAATTGCCAACCTACTGACAGCTAAACAACAAATCATGTAAACAAAGAGCAACAACGGCCCTAAAAAACAAACTGGTTTTGCAGCTTGTCGACCTATTAACAAAATGATCTGTCTGTGATTTAGAATTTTCCTACCACTACACCATCTCTTTGGATTTCATATGCATCCCTATTCCTTGTTTTCCCCATACCAGCTGAGAAATGGAGTTTTGATGGCTCAGATGATATGGCTGACACTTTTACCCAGATCAGCACCTTCGTCTTCATCCCATCTATGTCTGTTAGCTTGCCTTTGTCCAAAACACCAGTCACTGTGGTGTTGAAACGCAACACAGACGAATCCTTGTAGCCTACTTCACAGATACGAGGAATGTGAACGACCAGCTTTTTTGTCTCTTCATTAAATTCGTAATTTGTTGCATCACGAGGAAAGATTCCTATTGCAAGATCGTGTTCCTTTAGCAACTCTGGTAATGGCTTCTGCATTTTTCCTGGGTAATATTTTTTGTGACCATTAGAAACTCAAAAACAGGACTCAAGAAATCATTGAAGGAGAACACTGATTTGCTCTGGCTTGATATGTTGAAGATCAGAGAAGGATGTTTCACTCATCCATAGAAAGTCAAGCATGAATATGAGAGGAGTATCGCTTCCAAAAAGTTAAAAGGCAAAATCAAACTCAGGTCTTTTCCTTTCAAACAAATAATAAATTAATTACTGCTATAGTGCAGAGTTGATAGCTTCTTGTTCCTTTAAAATGTGGCACCAAGCTGCATCTAACACTCCTCTATTCCATATGTTTAAGGTATTACATCAAGTTTACAAGCAAATCAAACAGAATCATCGGTTGTTTTTGAACCATATCTCACTAATGTTACATAATGATAGTTTATTTAAAATTAATAATAAAAAAAAGAATCCAAACCTTTTATTTTGTTGACCAACCATTTGGTTCCGTCTTCGAGACTATTTGTCATTGACTGATCACCAACATAAAAGATGTCAATTTACAATTAACCAACCAAATTAAGCAGGAAAGATAAATAGCAACAATTGAACATACAAAAGACTTTATTTTACGCTCCTTTTTTTTTTATTCCCTGTCTAATATTTGTTATTTATTAATCTCATTTCATATCTCCCCAAATTGTTATTCCCTATTTTGTATTTGGTACAGTACTTTATCATTATTATATTCATGAGTAGGGATGACAAAAATATTTGAATCCAATAGATATTATTTAAACCAATAGATATTTATCCAATGAATCTCACCCAAATTAAGCCTACTTCTTAATAGTTTAAGTTTGTATCTCTCTATTAAATATTCAATAAATCTTGGATCTTTTTTTAATATCATATTGGACTCATTATAATATTAATTTGTGTAACATATGAATTTATCTTTTATAAATATTCAATAAATCTTATCCTTTTTAGGTATTACATTAAATCTATCTGAATAATATACTTTATAATTAACCTATATTATACAAAAATTAATATTATCTATTGTCATAATTTATTTAACATAAATAATATTAAAAAATTTTAATTTATATTAAATTATAAATATATTTCAAAATAATATTTATTATTTTATAATAGTAATTTATACAATACAAGAGTATATAATAAAAAATATAAATTAATAAATAATTATCTAGATTCAATACGATCTTTATTTGATATAGTTAATAATAACACAACTCACATTTACTCTAAAATTAATATAGATAGTATAGAAAAGTCAAAATAAAAATAAATGTAAATAAGAAAATAAATATGATTATTTATAATTATTAAGTATAATTATTATTAACAAAAAATATAAATTTTTATTAATGTATATAATTATTATGTATTATAATTATTATAATCTGTACAGTTAAAAAATTACAATTAAAAATATAAATATATATATGCATGTGTAAATACACATATTACTCACATTCTCTAAATTTTCTATAAAAATTTTTTATTTTATAAAAAAATTAATATAAGACACTAAAATTAGTATTCAAATAAAAAAAAACCTAAAGTATGAAAGATCATATGCTCAATCTTATCAAACCTACATATCTCAAAATTAATTTAAAGGTATAATAGTAATTAATCTAGTTCAAGCGAGTTTTATCGAATTTTAGTTAATCGGGTCTTATTGAATCTTGGATCCAAATTGAATTTGATATTTCATATCTTTAATGGATTCAGTTATGTCAGATCCATCCAAACCTAATTCATTGTCATCTTTATTCATTAGCCAAATATCTTTTATTTTATTTTTAGCCATATTAATCTATTTAGATTATTTTTGGTTTCTTGCCACAAAATAAAACATTTTGGTTATAGAGAGCAAATCCTACAATCAAAATGCAATTAATGACAGCTCTTCCAGCTATCCACCGTGCTTCGGAAACCAAGCTACATTGCAGCACAAAGCCTGATAAATTTCTTAACTCTAACAACAACATTGTTTTTCCAACAACGACTCAAACCTTTAAAATATGTAAGAGATTTCTACAAATCAACAAGATAAAAGAAGCATCAAAATTTTAAAATTCATATCAGACAAATCCACAATGGGAAATAAAATTTGACCAACTTAAAGGCTGATACAAATGGTTTTGTTCAGACAAATCTCTGACTTTCCAACAAGGAAAGATGGACAAACATCAACAGTTCTTAAATTCCGTCCTGGCATGCAGTGAATCAGGTAACTATTTAGCTATAGTTTAGAATATCGAATGGCCCCCTTAAGGTTTATCCTCATTAATGTCATGAGGATTATAACTCATTAGTCATACCTTATGACCAAAACAGGGAGGATCAGAGAACTGAATTGACATTAACAACCCATCCCCTTAGGTTTTAGCAACCAAAAATTTCCTAGTATTGAATAGGGGGAGATGAACTAACATCTCTGGGCAAACATTAAAATTAATATTTACAAATTTTAGGGTATACGGCAGCACACCTTAGAATTTATTTGTATGGTTGTCATAACTCATACGGTCATACCAGATTTAACTAAGGTAACAACTTTATTACGTAGCAAGTCTTTGCTCATTTAGACCAAAATCTCCTATGAAATTACTTGTTTCCCAGAGCTTCTGATACCTCCCTTCCGTCTCCAATTTCTACTTAAATTTCTCTAATGGACATCCAAATTATCTGCATTCTCCTCAAAAATCTTTCACATTTAAAAATTTTATCTAACACCTACATACTCAGACCATACCAAAATCTTCTCATTAACTATCAAATCTTAAAAATTAAACCATGATTCTTAGCTGACAATTCCCTTCCCCTGATTGGAAACTTGAACAGGCGATCGAGGAAAACATCAAAATTGCAACTTTTTTTTTTAAAAAAAAAATGGCTACAAATTACAGAATTTAAAAAGAAGGAACTAAAAACTTCTGCATTTATTAAAAAAAATGGAGGAGGTGGGATGGGTCAGAATTAAACTTATGCCCTCTCTTAATCGAAAATACAAAACCCCACATCAAGAAAGATATCAAATTTGCAACTTTTTGACCAAAACAGCTACAATATTCATCATTCTTCAAACAAACTAAAAGTGGGTCCGAAAGGTGTGCATACATTGATTTCATCACCGACGGAGTTGAGTTCCTTGCCGGCATTATGGCTGAACCAGTAAGTTCCCACCTTGCCCATTATCTGATCCATTTTCCTTTGATTCTATTCAACAATCTCTGAATTCAGATAAACCCAAAGCGATTGAGGATTTTGTGCTATCTCTTTCTCCCCCTCGCTGAAAGAAAGAAAAGAATAAGCAATTTTTCCTTGTTGTTCGCTGTGGCTTTGCTTACTATAAATGGTTTTTCCTCTCATATTGTCCGGCAAATATTGTGCTTCCTCGGATATCGAACTTTATCATCCTAAATATAGACCAATTATGCAGCTCGCCATGTCAACAAGCGCAACGACAAAATCTGGAAGTGCGAACCATTGGATTTATCCAAACTTCTGTACTAAAAGAAGGATCTGTAAAAGGATGGAAATTGCTCATTGCAGACTAAGACATCTTAGACATTTATAATGTATTTACCTTCGGGTATGGATTTCCTTAGTCTTGAAGTAAATTTACATTGTTAATTCAGGAAAATATAGGCAAATATTTTTTATTTTTAATTTTTTTGCATTTAAACTATGGGAACCTGTGTAATAAGAAGAAGAATATATTTTTGGTACCAACTGGAAAATAAAAAAAAAAAAATTTGGATCCTATATTCACCTGCGTATCTAAATTTAATTCTTGCAATTTTTTTAGAAAAAGTAAAGGACTTATATTTCAACTTGTGTATCTTGATCTAAAATATTGAACGGTCAAAAAGAGGAAAAAAATTAAATTAAATAACTTATATAAAAAAAAAAAACTTTTATAGTATTAGATGATATAATTTTATATATTTTAGAAGTTACAATCACTTCTGATCTTTAAAAACCTCCGCTCGTAGCCAAGGGCATCGAGTTGAATCAATCCGTATCAACTAAAAACATACCAAGTGTCAATAGTAGACATTCCAATTTGATTTCTAAAATTTTTTATTTTCAGTATCAAATTTGATTTTTATTTTCTAAAATACATTAAAATATATTTTATAACTAAATTTTATAAAAAAATAATAAATTTGTCAAAATTTGTACAAAAATATATTACTAACAATTTTTCCCATTACGCAAAGAGATTCCTAATTTATATTTAGATTGACATTATTATATAGCCTTTTTTTCAGAATGTGATTTTAATCTATATAATACCATTTGTATGCAAAAGTTGATAGCCAATAATGCCTTAAACGTGATATAAAGTAAATAGAAATTACTGTTTACCACGACAAATAGGCCACAAATTGGTTCCCAAATAAACAAAACCATTTGTCTGTCCTTCATTTAACGATGAATCATGCTCGTGACTTAAATTCAACAGATGGTGTTTGTTTAGGATATTTAGTGGATACAATTTTTTGGATGATATAGCATTACTCATTACTAATTGAGTGATATTTTGTTGATATACTTATCGTTTGGCAAGTATAAGGGTAGATGTTTGAATTTTTTTCCCTCTCATTATTCATTTCCCTTTCCTCTTTAAGCGCTCTTTATTAATAATAATGAATATCCTAATCAAAATGTTTTTTAAAATAAGAATGGCGGATATCTAAATAAAAAAAAGTAAATAAATACTTAATAAATAATAATCGAAATGCAACTTGCCTTGTATTCTAAATATAAATTACAATTCTTATAATCAAATGTAAAAACAGAGGATCAAGCCAAATAGATTATATTTAACAAATTGCTAGTTCAACCAGATTAAAGGGAATGCATGCCCCTCACTGCCTGAGTGATTAACAGAAAATTGATTAATTTGAATTAGAACGTTCAGAATCAATTACTACTTATTTCTGCTAAATCACTAGAAAAAAGAGTCACGAGGTTTGATTTTTATATAGCACAACTGGTCATCAATCACGAATGGGAATGGCCCTTGCTTTTTTCAAAAGACATCGCTCCGTCTATTAATTAGTCGTGGTTGAGAAATTATTAAAGAATTCATGAATTTACAAATATAAAAAAATATTATATACACAAAAAAATAAAATTTAAAATTAAAATTAAAATATGATTTAATAATTGATATTAAATATAAAATGATGAAAAACAGACATCTATAGCAATTCCTAGGATCAAAGCCCCTCAAAATTTGCAATTACTTTTGTTGATTAATTATCCCACTTGGCCGACATTATTGCTCCACCGCACGGCTAATTTTTGAACCCTTCGAACATGAAAAAGAGAACAACCCGCCAATGGAAACCAATTCAAAGTTTTTAAACCCTTTTTTGCTAAGAATTCAAAGTTTTTAAACCTTGTCACCGGTATCCGAGCATAAGCAATGGTTAATTATCCTTGGTTTGTATTTTATGACCTTTTTATTATAGGAAAACCTGTTTCATTAATCTAAAATGAGAGATTCGTCATGAAATTTGTAAAACCATACATATATAAGACATACGTGATTCAATACTTAAAAGTCAACTCATTAATATATGACGTCATATCAGTTATAATTATTATGCTCTTTACACTCTCAACGTTGAAAAAGTCACAAAATGTGCGTAAAATTGTCGGCCCAATATATTGGGGCATTTGGTGCTCTGTATGTGCATGCATTTCTCGGATGCCAATAAGGTACGTTTCAACTAGTCAAGCTAATTATAGAGCTAGTTGATCAAATGCGGAAAATTCTTTAGTTTTATGCATTTTTTTATTTTATTTTGGCGATTCTTTAGCCAATTTTATCGTAATATTCCCCCCCAAGTATTTTTTTTTCTTAGTTTGGACAAATCATACTTATTTTCTTTACAATTTAATATTATTACATTTATATCTCTTCTATTTTTAAAAATATATATTAATTTTTTAATAGACACTCACTTTTTCTTTTTTTTTTCTTTTTCTATTTTAAACATATACTCACCTCTCCTACCTAAGAAATATAAGGACAAATTACATTGATCTCTCATTAATCTAATCATATTTAATATATACAAACATCTTATTCTTCAAAATTATATATTTCTTTCTCCTTTAAAGTATTTCCACCATTATGAAATGTAATAGAATTAGTATTCTAATTACAACTACTTCTCTAATATTATTTCATATGATATTTTTTGGGCATTCATCCGACATAACTAGAAGGCTATTTTTACCTGTAAATGTTGCAACACAGTGATATATAAAAGGAGAGAGGATTTTTATTTTTCAAAGAAAGAACAAACTTATACATAAAAATGTATGTAAATAAATTTTCAATTACAGCAAAGATCTTTAGAAGAGTTATTGCAATATATATGTATATATATGCGCAGTCTCAAATATAATTAAATCAAACTTTAGGGGATGTAATATAATTTACCATTTTTATGATCTTTTCTTGAGAAAATGACACACTCTTCTAAAGTCTGAGCAGCAGATTCCCGGAAACCTTCTCCTTTTGAATGTTCAATACAACGTGGAACTAACTAAGACATGGAGGAATGAAGAAGTCTCAAAATATATGACAATAAATTAATAATATTTATGAGCAACCACGGATTTTGACTTAATTTAGAATTAAATGATTTATGAAAATATATTTTAAATTTTTTATATAATTATATAATAATGATAATATATTATTTTAAAATTTTTGAGGTCCAAAGGCCCTGTACCCTTATAATGCTCCGCCCCTACCTGTGAGATGCAACTTGTTTGATTTAATAAGATACCCCAGTTTTCAGGAATTACAAACTATCCATTAAAATTTAATTTTATTACATATTTGTCGCCTATATTTAAATTTGAGGTAACACGAAATTTCATATTTTTTTTTGTAATTACTCTATGATGTAGTATAGACTAGAGAGAGAAGAAAAGGGGGAGACAAAGTGAATAGAATAGAAAACAAGTGTGGATGGATATTTATATATTATTTAAGGGTTCCCTACATGGAGGGACCTTTCCTCTAGAATCGGTGTGGTTCTCATATGGGCCAATTGGCCTTCACGTTTATTATGTTTGGATGGTCAAGTGGAAGCAACAAAGAAAGTGAGGGAACAACCGCTTTTTATCCCTTTATTTAATTGTTAAGAAAGATAGATGCAACCAAAATCTGTGGCAAGTTTCTTCAATTTGGCATTAAAATATTTGCAAGTGGCATGAATATTTTCAAAAGCACATCACAGAGGACGTGCATGAGGGCCAAATTGGCCAATCAAAAAATGAGAGAACCCACAATTGATCGCACCTTGTGAAATATATAAAAGATCATCGAAAAATTATATTTTATTTTATGAAAGAAATATGTTCAATATAATGGGATAGTCGGCAAAGAGCCCTTTTTTAATGTTTTAAATTTAATATATAATCAATATGAATCAATAATTTAAATTATTATTTATTAATATATTACTATATTAATAAAATATTATTATTTACTCTTATTGTTATAACAAAAACGTATCCACTTATATACTGACAAATTAAAAATACTTTAAAATGATATGACGAATTAAATTTAGACTCTTTTGTATATAGAATATGTTGGAAGATATTTTTTGTAATTTAAAATTTAAATTAAAATATTTTGCTAATAATCAATTTTTTAATGTTTATCTTTCCTATTTTTTCTCCCATTTATTATCATATCAATTTTTTCTCTATGATTGTTGAACCATATTAGATTTGTTAGAGATTAGCATGTTGATTGTTAAATCATATCAAATTTGTTAAAGATTATCATACTAATTGTTGAACCTTACCAAATTTTCTTTTATATATATATATATATATATATATATATATAACTAATGGCAAACATATATAGATCCAAACTCTAGTTCTTATATTTTCTCTTAAAAACTACAAGTTATAAATCAAATAAATTTAAATTTTTATAAGTATTGATATTTATCAATTTGAGGATCTTTTGTTGCACTCGATTGACTCGACGGGTTGACATATCTTGGGAGAGGAGTATATCAAATTTCATTTTTCTAGTGCAACGAGGTGTTTTCTCTCCAAGAATAACATGCTTCAACTTAAATTTCTCTAAACTCATTCTCTGACTTTATTTTACTCTTTAATTTTGTTAATTATTATTAGTTGCATTGTTTATAATTTGACTAATAGAAATACTACTACCCATTTTGTATATTGACAATTTGTTATTATTCTATTTTTTCTATTTCTTTTCTAACAAAATATTGGAGAGAAATTCTATTCATTGCCAAAAAGAAACATAATATAATGAAACTTATATTCTATATATGCAATGAAATTCATTAACATATGACTTCTATACAATGTATTTATTGCTCTGACGACCGAAAAAAAAATTTCTTTAAAAAGTATAAAAAATTTTGATGCCACCAATAAAAAACATGGATTTAAGGAAAAATATGGTAGTATATATTAATTTCGGGTCATTTGCACCAAAAAGGTTCCAAAATAAAGTTTGGATCTGGGTATTGCAATTCATGCTTGTTGATTCCGGTAATAAAAAATTCGATACTTTTTTTAAATAAGGAATCAGATCTATATTTTGTGAAAAAAAAATTCTAGGAGAACTTATCTTTATAAATTTAATTTAACTTGATTTTAAATTAATTGATGGTTTAGTAAAATTGTTGGATGGTGAAGTGAAAAAGAAAGAAAAGAAAAGAAAACACTAAAAACTGGGTATCGGCATTTATGGTGGTGGGCCACGCTGAGACTTTGAGCCACGAGAGAGTTGGCCTGGCATCGCATCCTCACTGAAGGCTCACGTTAAAGTATCAAAAAGAGAGTTCCATATTTATGTGTTTTAGACTTTTAGATCACTCCGCTTTGTCTTTGCTCGGACTTTGAACAGTAAACGCTCCATGCGACAAGAAGATTTAGTTATGTTTATTTCTGCCAAAAATATATTTTATAAAATATAGTTAAAAAATTTAAAAATAAGATGAAATATTTTATATATTTAATATTAAATAAAAAATAATTTTTTTTACTATTTTTAAAAAATTTAATTTCTTGAAATATTATTATTTAATTATTATTTTTAATTATAAATATAAGTAATATATCAAATTTTTATCCATATATATAAATAATATTTTCCTATAAAACATATTTTTCTACGAAATCAATAGAGACTTCAAGAAATTTGAGTGCTATATATACTTATTTAATTTTTTTTACATAAATTGTCCATATATTTAATACGTTCTGATTTAAACTAAATTTATTTATCTAAATTCTATTAAATAAATAAATGTAGCAAATAGTTTTGCATATAAATTTTAAAGCAGAATGGAAGGATGTTAGGATTTGGAAATTCAAGTTGATAATTTAATTTATTAAAAAATTTGAATTATATAAATTAAAATATTATATTTAATAGTAAATAAATAAAATTTATGAATTATTTAAATATTATAAATAAAGAATTTAAATTATTATATTTAACATTTTAAATTTAATTAAAATAAATCTTATTTTATAAATTTCATATTTATTCTTAAAATATTATTTTAATTATTATTTCTCATTTATAAAAAATTAAATAAAATTATTTATTTTTAATATTAAATTTCAAAATTCATAATATTTATTAAATACTTCATCTGAATACAAAGTCAAAGTTTCTTTCTCTCCAACTGAAACTTGACCTGAAATGCAGACATGCAACGCAGCCCCTGACTGCGTGTTTAGAAAATAAAGCATGGGTAGCCTTTTATTTATTGGAACATTTGGAGGGCATTGGAGGCTCGAAGCCCATTTAATTACCAAAATGCCTCTGCTTTAAGCAAATACAGATTAAAAAATATATAAAATACCCTTTTCATACTTGGATAGATTTTCAAATTTTCAACATTTTATTATATCATTTTAAAACTTACAATTAACATTATTATCATTTATTTAATTAATTATTTTATTAAATTACGTAATTTTCTAAACATATTATCTCATCATTTTGTAAAGCTAATTTCTATATTATTTAATTAATAAAAATTAATTTAAATATATAAAAGTTTTAAAGGAAGTGTTAGAACACCAAAAACACTCCTTCTTTCCGAATGCAAGAGAAGGATCGAAAACCAGTCACGCACAAATGAGGACATTTTTCATTCATAATATTATCTGACTTTGATTTACAAAGCTTCCCTTTTATACTGATGCATTACAACAGGAACTCATTTTCACGTAACAAGGGATGGAGCCATCTATATATTATATATGTTATATACATGGTTAGGGGGCGGGGGGACAGTTGTTCTTATATTACATATTTAAGATATTATTATTAGTTCCTTCTTAAGTTATGATTTATATTTTTTTTCTTAAATGTGATTTTCTAACTTTTATAAATTTTAAATCTTTCTTACGTAATTTAATAGAGTCGCAATTGCACTTTGATTTTTTATTTAATAAAACTAGAAAATAGCTTATATTTTCATTTTGTTACCATTGTTGCATGTTTATATCTGAAAAAAAAATTTTTGCCCCCCAACAGGTGCGGATTTATGTTTAACATTGTAGGGCATGGCCCTAAAAAAGAATAAAACTACACACATATATATATATATTAGTTGTAATTATTATCTTCATAAATTTATATAATATTGTCCTTATAAATTCGTTCAATTGGTTAAAAAATGAAGGTTCTACTTTAAATTGAGATGAAAAAAATATGAAATTTGACTTACTGCATATATTAAAATTGTATAAATGAGAAAATTAAAATTAAAATAATATGTTATTTTTATTTAAAAATTTAAAAATAATTAAATTTTTTATTTTTTATATGTATTATCTCCACAAATCAACATTTTTAAATCTGTCACCGTCCCAAATCAAACTTTTCTTGTTCCGTCCCTCCATATACGGCTGTAACAGATAATTATAAACCCTAAATTCTAAACTCATTGTCTCAAGCTGTCTTAACATCATCAACTCTACGATTTTGGATTCCATTTCCACAGGAAGTACTGGTTGAGATTATCGCATGATATATCTGTAGATCTTGAGATAAAAACTGTAAATTTTTCATCCAACTTCACGTATGGGTTTGCATGAAATTGTCAAACGGTTCGAAATATATATATATATATATCAGAGTGTGACACCTTTTTTAACAGCTTTTCCTCAATAAGAAAAATGAAATTAACATGGTATCATTTTAATATACGCACTATTAAACTCATAATTTTTTTCGCAAATTTCAGCTTCCTTCCTTTTGCTGGGATTTAATTGATATTTCCCCTTTTTTATCAAGGAGAGTCGACTAATGACGAATTAAAATGAGAAACGCTCTAACCTTGTAACAAAAGCTTATGATTAAAATTTGTACCTTTCATGCCAATAGT